>ML660216.1:12011964-12687790 GCA_007570785.1 Antilocapra americana | reverse complement strand
CGCCCGGCGCCCCTGCCCCGCGCCGCCGTCAGCGCCCGCCGCCCGCCCGGCGCTCCCGGCGCTCCCGGCGCCCGTGACCCTGCCCGGGGCGCGGGGCGGAGCGGGCATGGCCCGCCGGGGGGCCGCCGCGCTGGCGCTGGCCCTCGCGCTCCTGGCGGTGGCCCCGGCCGAGGTCGGGACCGCCGTCGGGGACCCCGACGACGACGTGCAGGAGACTTGGAGCCTGGAGCCTTCCTACGCGCGCCCGGAGCCCGAGCCCGAGCCCTTCTCGCCGCCGCTGCCCGCGGGGCCCGGGGCCGGGGAGCGGGGGCCGCGCGCACCCCAGCCCAGGCCGCCCAAGAAGGCGACGACCAAGCCCAGGAAAGCTCCCAAGAGGGAGAAGTTGGCTCCGCAGACGCCTCCGCCAGGTAAGTTACCTCGCGGCGCTGGGCGGCCCGAGGGGCGCCCGTGGCCGTGCGCCTGTCCCAGCGGTGGCCTGCCGGGTCGGGGCGACAGCTGGCTTCCCTCTGCGCGTGTCTGGGATGAGAGAGCCCCGCCAACTGCCCCCATCGCGGCCCCCACCTCCGTAGGCACTGACCGCGTGTCCCGAGGCCCCTCCCGGCGCCCCAGAACTTAAACTTGACTAGCTCCCCTTCTCAGCTGCCTGGGGAGCGGGTCCCTCAGCGCCAAGTTCGCGATTTACTGGGCAAAGGATCTTACCGCCTACTTCTTCAGTCTTCTCTCAGAGCGTTTTCTTGAGAGTGAATTTCCAATTTGGTGACGCGACCAGTGGGTCTGTTTTGGCATAGTGGCCTTCTGGGGAGAACTCAGCTGGCGGGCCCTTCGCCAGCCAAGGTCCTCTCGCAAGCTCCCCCCTTCCTGTTCTCTGTGGGTCCCTTGAATCCTCTGCCCAGGAAGGGGTTAGGATGGCAGCGCTTCTGTAGGGAGCCTTGGGCTGCAGCCCCAGGAGGGACCCAGCTGCGGGACTTCAGGAAGCCCAGAGGCCCCCTGGACCCACCCACCCCTCCCACCCTTCTCAAATGCATCTCCCTGTTTTGCCTGCCGAGTCTTGGGGAAATAGCTTCCATTCAGTTTCTTACACTCTTTGTGAATAGAGGACTTTCTCTTAATTGTCACAAACGTCCTGGGCTCAAATTGCAAAGGGCTGCAGTCCTATGATTTCAGGATTGAGGAGCGAGAGCAGCCAAGTTCCCGGCCTTGGAACGGCCTTCCTTGAAAGGAGATTCTTGCCGGTGGTGGCACCATTACACAGCTCCTGGCACGAAAGGCATTACCTTTGTTTGGTTAAACTGTTCATCGAGGATAGCAGCGAGGCTATGGGGAAGGAGCAGAGATGGGGGTCCAGAACTCCTGAATCGTGGGGGCCCATCGCAGCACAAACTTTGCACTTACCTGAAGCGGGAGGGGGTCCTGCTATATTTGAGTTTGTGTGCTGTGAGCTCAGTCATTCAGTCGTGTCTGCCTCTTTGCGACCCCATGGACTGTAGCCTGCCAGGCTCCTCTGCCCAGGGGATTTTCCAGAGAAGAATACTGGAGTGGGTTGCCATTTCCTTCTCCAGGGATTTGAGTGTGGGTGACTGTAAACCTGCAGGCCCTTCTGTGAGTTATGTCACCCTGCACAGAGCTAGCATTCCCCATATTTTCTGGGGATTTGTAAAAACCACACTGGTTTAATAGGAATGGAAGTGGGAAAAGGCACTCACATTTGTAGACCATCCACTGTAACTGTTAGGAGATTTATGGGCAACCATCTCCTTTAATCCTTTCACGGGCTCCGAGGGGTGGATATTCTTGTTACTCTGCAGATGAGGAAACTGAGGCTTGCCCGTGTCAGCAGTCTACTTAGGGTCACTCGCTGGCGGCGTGGCAGATTTGAAGGCCCTTCTCCCGTGCTTTTAACTCAAGGGCTGTTTTGTTTGGTTGTGTGAATCAAGCTGACGTGTGTTTTTGTTTTTTAGCATCTTCCACGTGGTTAGTGCGGCGCTGGGCATGGTGGGTCAAGTTGGGTGGGAGAAGCACCTGTTAGGTTCTGGTATGTACTGGGGGGTGGCCAGGCGGACATGGGGGATGCCCCAGGCTTGACTGAGAGTCCAAGGACTGCACTGAATCCCAGTTCTGGGGCTCAGTGCTCAGCTTCTGGACCCCAGCATCTTCATCCGCACGTGACGGCTGCCTCGCTTTACTCTGTCACTTGTTCTAGGAGCTTTTCAACAAAAGCTTGTAGTGGGTCAGCTCGTGGTTGTGCTGGTCCCTTCTGAGCTGTTTGTTTTTCTGCAGGTCGTTACCAGGAACCTGCTCAACATCAGATGCTGGGTGAGATCCTGCGGGGAGGGGAGAGCAAAAGGCCCCGCCCCACCCTCCTGGAACACACTGGGGATACTTGAGTTGTAGATGTGTTGAGAGTGGCGTCGTTGATTCCTCAAACTGAACACAGGTCCCTGGAAGCTCCAGAGGCTCAACCTCCAGGCCTGCTACCATTTCAGGGTGTGTTTCTAATAAACAGTTTGGGGCTTTTTAGACTCTCCCCAACTCTGACAAGCGAAGTGTGACCTTGATCACATACTTTTAACTCTGATCTTCCCCATCCTCATCTTTTTGGCCCTTGACGAGTGCAACCCTCTATCCTGAACTTGAAGTCAGAGAGGTCAGAGTTTGATTAAGAATAACTTTGCTTAGGGCAGTTAGTGATAGTTTTGTGCAATGAAATTGCAGTAAGAGAAAATGATTTTGCCTCCCCTGGTATAGGTATTGCTTGATGGGATGGCTTGATATAGGTACTGTTCCTTTCCTGGTGGCTAAGTGGTAGAGAATCCACCTGCCAGTGCAGGAGCCATGGATCTGATCCCTGGACTGGAAAGATCCCCTGAAGAAGGAAATGGCAACCCACTCCAGTATTTTTGCCTGGAAAATTGCATGGACGGAGGAGTCTGGTGGGCTTCAGTCTATGGCATCACAAAGAGTTGGACACAACTGAGCAACTGAACAGCAACATACATGATATAATAGAAGCATTCATCTCTGGGTTGGACTATTTCATAAGCAGATTGCAATAATATCTTAGGACGGCATTTATAGTATCTTAGGGGCCACAGTGGGAATGTGTATTGTGAACTTTTGGACTGGGTGGGGGTACACTTTCTAGGCACTGAGGTGGGAGTGAGGGGTTAGATTTAGAAAAGAATGTAAGAGCATGTGGTGCTGCTCATTGGGAATTCTCTTGTGCTTTGTCTTCCCAGATGATAAAATATTTTCCACATAGCTTGTATCTTACATAAAGGCTGGGCTCAAGAGAAGATGGGAGGTAGATGCTCTGTGTGTCTGGGTCTAGGGGGAGTCTTGTCTGAAGACCATAGCAAGGTTTACTTAAGGGGCCAAGGGCGTTGGGTTGGTATGAATTTGGCTTTGACTCTTGACTGTTTTTTCATGCCACCAATGTGCAATGGCTTTCACGGGCTGACATTCTCCTGGAAGTGGCTTGGATAGCTGAATCCTTTGGTTAATTGAGAGTATTGCATTTTTCCTTGAGTGGCTGATGGATTCTGGAGTAGAGCCCTCATATACCGAATAGAGTGGAATCTTAACATTTTTTAAGTTTTTATTTGGAAAATAAGTATAGCCAGGAAGGAAAATGTAAAAATAGTGCAGAGCGATCCTGTGTACCCTTCTCCCAACTTCCCCCAATGATAGCATCTTTTAGAACTACAGTATAAGATTTCTCTACCTTGGGAGTATTGACATTTTAGCGTTGACACGTTTGTGTGTGTGTGTGTGTGTGTGTGTGTGTGTGTGTGTGTGTGTGTGTTTATTCATGGGGAAGACTGTCTTGTGCATGGTAGGGTGTTTAGCAACATGCTTGGCCTTGACCCACAAGGTGCTAATAGCACCCTCCTCCGAGTTGTGACAACTAAAAATATCTCTAGACATTGTCACATGTTACCAGTGGGCTAAGGATCTCTGCTATATATAATATCAAAACGAGAAAATGACATTGGTACAATACGTTTAACTTTCAGATGATGTGCTAAGTCACTTCAGTCGTGTTCAACTCTGTGTGACCCTAAGGACTACAGCCTGCCAGGCTCCTCAGTCCATGCCTTGGTCTCCAGGCAAGAGTACTGGATTGGGTTGCCATTTCCTTCTCCAGGGGACCTTTCCCACCCAGGGACTGAACCTGTGTGCCTTACGTCTAACTTGGATTGGCAGGTGGATTCTTTTTTTTTTTTTCATTATAACAGTTTTTAATGAAAGCTGTAGACAAGGTGACTTTATTCCTGCATCTTCTCAATTGTTTCTTCCTTATATTTGCCCTTTTCCTTTCCTACTTGGCGAGATTTGGCTTTGCGTTCGAGGATCTTTTTGCGGTCTTTGTCCAGTTTTAGTCTGGTGATAACCACCTTGCTGGGGTGAATGCCCACGTGGACAGTTGTGCCATTAGCCTTCTCCCGCTGCACTCGTTCAATGTAGATGACGTATTTCTTCCTGTAAACCTGGACTACTTTGCCAATTTGCTGCCCTTTGTAGTGCCCTCGTACAACCTGAACTTCATCATCCTTTCGGATGGGCATGGATCGAATGTTGTACTTCTGTCTTAGCTCTTTAGAAAGAGGAGAAGACATAATTTTCCTGCGAATGTGGGAAGGCGCATTGAAATGCCTTTTTCGATTCTTGCTTCGGTCGGAAGTCACAAAAGGATTGAACTTCATTTTGGCCGCTAGCGCTTCAGCGATGGCCACAGAAGGGAAGAGCCAGGTGGATTCTTTACCACTGACATCACCTGACATTCCCCAGTTTTCATGTGCACTCTTGTGTGTGCTGGTGTGTGGGTGTGAGTGTGTGTGTGTGTGTAGTTCTGCCTTGTCTCACGTCTATGGATTCATGGAACCACCACCCCCATCAGGATACAGGACTGTGGAATCCTTGTCTGTGATTGAGGAGGACTCAGTCTCGTACAGTTTCTGAGGCCCTCATTGTGAATGTCAGTAAATCCCAGAATTTTAGATCTTCAAGGAACCTAAGTGTTCATTGCATGCAAGTTCTTATTTATTGCAAGGTTCTGCCAGCAGACTACTTGGTGTTAAAAAAATGGTTAAAGAAGACTATTTAGGTGACACTAACTTTAGCGCTTCATGAAGTGGGCAGGCAGTCTTCTTGTGGGGGATGGCAAAATGGGGCAGAAGGCAGGAAGTTTTTATAGAACAAAGAGCGAGGAGAAGAAAATAGAAAATGTCTGGTTGGCTGGGGTGACACAGTCACTTTGTTTGGGGTGAGAGGATCCAGAGTTGACCTGGCATTTGGGAATTAATTGAATACTTCTGGTCAGGAGGAGATTGTTAGTGCCAAGAAGTCTGTGTAAGTTTCAATTTGGTAATGTGGCACCGTGGGCAAAAGCAACTCCATCTTGGGCTTGGAAATTTACTTCAACACTGGTCTAGGCTCCCATGTTCCCACTGATGGGTGCTCACCACCTTGAAAGGCTGCTTGTTCATTGGATAAATAGTACTGATCGCTAGGATGTTCTTTTTCACAAGGACCTGGCAAGCTGCTTTTCTCTAATTCCATTTATTCAACTGTCTCTCGCCAAATTCAATATTTTCTAGATCCCTGCAGTTGGAGGTCCAAAGAGTGAGTCTCTGGGCCCCGTTTTCATCATCCCAGGGTCAAGAGTGAGATGAGGGACCACAGTCTGGGCATGCAAGTGGATGTGGGGTGTACTTTCCATGTCATCTCCAAATTGATGGCTTTGGTTTGGAACCATACTCCTCTTAGAGAAAAAAAAAATGCATCAGAGAAGTAAACCATAGTTATGTAACTGACTTGCCTTGCTCCCCGCCCCAAGAGGTAGTGAAAAACAAACAAGTTCATAAACAAGACTCAGTAGGTGATTTAAAGATGTTTTATTCTCCTTCTTCCATTGGGCTGGAAGTAGCCTTGAACTTTTGGGTTCCTACTTGTTGGTTGCTTTCTTCAAGGGCTGGGGAGCATGCCCATCTGTTGGAATACACGCTCACTTGCATCACACCCATGGTTCTGGTCCTCTGTCTTGAACCCATGGAATTTGCGAGTGGGCAGCGAGCCACGTTTGTCTGTATGTCTGTGCCCAGAATTGGCGAGTTTGTACTTTGCACTGTGTTCTACTCCGGCCTGGGAAGGGGAGGGGCTGGCGATAATCAGAGAGTTGTTATATGAGCATATTTGGTTGTAAACAAAGTCCTTTCTGTTATGCACTGCCAGCTAGTTGCTGGAAAGAGCTTCACTTTTAAGCTTTCACTTCAGCACTCTTCAGGGCTTCTTGCACACTTCGCCCTTCGGTTGGAAATGTCTTCTCTTGGGCCAAGCTGGAGTGTGAGGATTAGGAGAATGTGTTTGTAAATGTTTCCCTGCATGTTTTAAAAGCAATCACAAGGCTATCGGCACACCTAAACAAATAACAAGAAATCTTTGCATCATAATATTATATGCTCTCTGGAAGAGTTAAATACATTTTTTTTTTTTTTGTCCAGATCAACTTTCTAGAGAATTCCAAGGGAAAGGACTTTTTATAGAAAAGGTCTTCTCATGTACATCAGCAAGCGCTTTCCTAAGACACCACCTCTGTTTCCAACATGCTTTCCAAAGTCAACTCTTCTTGCTGGCAGATCTCCCCACCGTGCCTGTGGTTCTAGGAACCCAGGCTTGTGTGTGGGTGATGAAGGGGCAGACACCTGCGTGTTTGGAGAAGCTGGGTTGGAGGCCTGGTTTTTGAAAATAGCCGTCGTGTTTCCTGTGTGCCCTGAGCATCCCTGGCTGCCGGGTCTCATGGAAGACAGTGCCTTAGGTCTCATGGCAGCAGCAGCCTGGGCCCTGGAATCTGGATTTTTTTTTATTTTTCTTTTTTGGCCCTGCTTCATGGCATGCGGGATGTTAGTTCCCCAATCAGGGATTGAACTCTTGCCCACTATAGTGGAATCACAGAGTCTTAACCACTGGACTGCCAGGGAAGTCCCTGGGAACCTGGAATTTTGAGGTGGGGGTCTTCTCTGGATGTCCCCAAGGTGGTCAGGGAGCCTGAGTTCTCAGGCTTGGTGTCTCCAGCAGTGGCTCTGCCCTCTCTGGCCTTCTGAGGTTCCTCTTTCTTCCCTGGGGTCATGAAACCCATAAAACTGGGATGCCTTGGAATGGCCATGGGAAGGGCTCATGTCCGTAATTGACTGGCATCCCATTGGCTACTGATCTGGGCATCATAGGACAGTCAGAGCCACACAGGACACCTTCAGCTGTTAATTCAAGGCTCTATGTCAGACATTTTTGGAATACTTGGTTCATGAGAGGCGTGTGTAAGGGTTTGGCAGAGCTTGTTCAGGATTCAGAGAGTTTCAGAATCTGGCTGTGCCACTCGTGGGCACAGGTGACATCTTCATGCCTAGAATTTGTCACTGTGACAGGGGAGTAATAACAAGAAGAAGAAGCTTGCCGAGGTGGTGTGAGGTTAGAAGGTCAAGGCGCAGCCTCCCAGTCTATCGAGGGATGGGTGAGAGGCAGCTGCAACCCAGGGTCTCCAGGTCCCCCAGCCACGCTGAGTCCTGATGGGTTCCTGACAGCAGTGCAGCCCAGGTTTTTGGCATCTCCTCCAAGTCTCACTGCCTTCCCTTCTTTATTTGTGCTTCATGAAATAATCACCTCCCCCAGTCACTCCTGCAACACAAGGCCTTGTCTCAGACTGGTTCCAGGTAGAACCCAAACCGAGACTGCAGATACCAGCAGTGCCCCTGGCAGGGCCTGTCACACTCCACCTTGCTGCTGTTCTGGGGGTGTCTCTTTAAAGGCTGAGGGTTTCTTACTTGGTTGCAAGTCGGGAAGGTAGCTGCCGCAGGCTGGGAGGGGCTCCCTGGTGGAGACCAAGTCCTCTGAACAAAAGGCCCGCCCACAGGGGGCCAGGGGCTGACTCGCAGGTTTCCTAGGGAAGACAGGACTCAGTGGGGGATGGGGGTAGTGGGTGGGAAGAAGTGTTTTTGATGGACTGATTGGCTGGTTGGTTGATTGATTGATAGACTTTGGTCCAGTCCTGGTAAAAAAAAACAAAAAACAAAAAACTTAAGAAATTGCACTGGATGCCTCCATCTCCAACTCAGACCTTTCAGGTTGCTAGTTAACCCAGGCAAGCACATCCTTCCTCCAGTCAACCTTTTTGTCCCCAGGCTTTTACCTGATCCCTGAGAAACCTGTTCCCACCAGGACCTTGGCTCTCTCAGGTTTGGGATCTGAAAGAGGGCACAGGGCAGTCCCCGCCCTGTGTCCTGACCCTTTTCCTGCCTACACACACAGGGAGTTCCAGTTTCTAACTGCTTAGTTTGGGCTTTTCATCTCCTCCTGCAAGGTCCTCCTTGGTCCCATGGCTGTTTGCGAAAGTGAAATGATTGCCTGTCCCAGGCGTCCTCTCTGGGGAGCACCAAGAACCTTCAGTGGCTTGGGGCCAGGACCTTCCTCCCAGGGTTGGTTCCTTCCTGAGAGCTGCCTGGTGAGGGGCTCAGGGCTCAGGGGCTGCATCCTTCAGGAGAGAGAGAGTGCTAATGCTCCTGGGCTGGAATTTCCTGGGGAAAATGCAAATATGTAGCAAAGAATTTTTTCAGTTTCTGGGGCTGCTACTGTAAGCTCCTTGTATCAAGAGGGAGGAAAATAGTTTCCTATCAACCAAGAAGCTTGATATTTATCACTAGGGACCAGAATAGAATATGCGGCCCCCACTGGCAATTCTGTTTGCTACTTTTAAGGAATTCGGTTTTGTCACGCAGCCCAGATGGAGATGTTGATTTGGCTCCCGCTCCTTCTCTGAGCACTATTTCCACTTCTCTCCTTTCATCTGTACAGACCATATGCTGCCTTTCTTGCTGCAAGAGAAGAAGAGGTTGGGAAGGGCCGAGGCCTGGCGTCGGACTCCCACTCTGCCGCCTCTGACTTCTCCTCTGAGCCTCTGTGTTCCCATCTGTAGGTTTAATGTTCACAGCAAGCTTCCTGCCCTCGATGGTTATCTGCCAAGATAGAACGTTTTAATTCATAAGAACCTATATGCGTGTTCAGTTGCTCAGTTGTGTCCGACTGCTTGAGACCCCAAGGACTGTAGCCCACCAGTTTCCCTCTGTCTATGGGATTATCCTGGCAAGAATACTGGAGTGGGTTGCCCTTTCCTCCTCCAGGGCATCTTCCTGATCCAGGGATCCAACCCACATCTCCTGTGTCAGCAGGCGGATTCTTCACCGCTGAGCCACCAAGGAAGCCCTAATCTATGAGAAGATGCATCATAAATTGTGACTCATGTGCCACATGTTGGCTGTTCCTTGCCCAGCCACTGGGGTGGTGCTCTGTGACCATGGGAACTCGGGACTCATGAGCAATGAGAAGAGGGAGGTTGTCTTTTATTCACTGGTCTCCGCCGGTCAGGCTCTGCCCCCAGTGCTTGGATAGATGTCATCTGTGTCCTTCCCATGACTTCCAGCAAGGCGGGTACCATGTCTTCTTATTTCACTGGTGAGGGGATGGAGCACAGGAGGGGAGAGGTGGGTTCCTCGAGGACACGCGTGGTCAACGCAGTGGCAGAGCCTGGCTGCAAATATCCCAGAAGTACGTCTTCCTAGAGAAGGTGGCAGGGGCCCTGCCTGTTTCTGCCTCTTTGCTAGTCCCTGTGGGGACTCTGTTCCCTGCATGTTGCTCTCAGGGGTGACAGGACATCTGCCCCACATCTGAGCCGTTCTTGGCTTCCCAGAGCTGAGCGCAGGGCGTGGGTCCAGCCCAGGGGAGTGAGGCTGAGTGTGTCTGCAGGACCGCGTTCTCTGACTCCATCTCCCGTGTTGCCCGCGGTGGCCCCAGAGAGGGTGACTTGGCAGAGAGAGGGCCTGCAATGAATGTCCAGCTTCTGGGAAGTGTTGGATGGAATGCTGTTCCCCCGAACTTTGGCTTTTTCCTCTTACATTGTGTAAAACTCCCCCCCCCCCTCCCCGCCACCACCAACCACTATCTTATCTTTCTGCCAAATCAGACTCTTCTCAAAAGTTATGGCACCCAATTTTCCAAACAATCAAGGTTCTTACCGACTCACCATCAGGCTCTTTCAGAAGAAATAGACTTTGGAGATCACTGGCTGTGACACCCCTCTCCACGAGAATGGGACAGACGCCAAGTGACATCAGGCTGATGTCATCAGCTCCACTCGGGTTGGCAGCCTTCCTTCTCTGGCCTTTCTGAATGTTTTGGGTTTTTGATTTCCTTGACCCGAGGAGGAGTCTTAATTTTGTGATTTTTTTTTTATTTAGCTTATATAAAAAATGAAAGATACGCCCAGTAGGTATCACCCAAGAATATGATGGACAGAGAATCGCCCTTGGCCAGGCACGAGGCATCCTTGATTTTTTTGAAGATGTTTTCTGGATAAATATCTTTTTTTTCTTTTTTTTTAGTGACTCTAGAATTTAATCTGAAGTGACTTCATTAATTGGCACAATCCACTTGATGTTTTTGGTATTTCAGCTTGTTTCTTAAAGTTCAAACTAAGTATCTTTCTTCATAGACCTTCCCCTCCCCTTATTTTTGCCTCATTGGTCGTTCACTGACTCATAATCATTCATGATCATTTGTTCATCATAGGCTTAACCACTCTGGAGGGAGAGCATGAGCAAAACCAGATGTGGTTCCTGCCCCCATGAATAAAACAACATGTGTTACACGTGTGTGATGATGTTATCTAAGACCGGAGAACAGAGCTGTAGTGGGGGCTGCTGACACCCCCCCAGGTCCTCTTTCCCACCCAGGCATGCCCCTCCCACAGCTGCTGGGGCTTGGCTGTGATGACTCACAGCTGCTCCCTTCTCTGGAGCTTGACCCTTGGATGGTGACATCTCCCACTCCCAGTAGATCAGTCTGTAGCCAGAGACCAACCAGCATAGGAAAGGTGGCCCCCTATCTCATGGTGGGGCCAACACTATGTACAGTGTTGGCTCCAGAGGTTCCCGTGTGTCAGGCTGAGTCAGATTCTGGCTGGGAACCCAGCCTAACTTAGCTCCTTCCTCTACTTCATCTTGCTTCCTCCCACCTTTTCTCCTTAGACCCCTCCCTCAGTACATTGCCTGCACTGAACCCCTGCCTCAGGCTCCGCATAGAAGCAACTTGACCCAAGACAGGTGCTATCAGAGCCCATCAGAGGAGGCAGTGATTTAGGTGGGCAGTTCAGGAAAGCCGTCTCAAGGAGGGCATGATTGAGCAGGGATTTGCAAGAGGAAGTGAAATAGATGGAGAGCGAATGGAAGAACGCTGCAGAAGAAGCAACATATACTGAGTTCTGGTGGACAGAAAATATGATCTGAAGGCTGAAAAGAAGCTGGTGTTTGTGAGCAGAGAGAGCCCTCTAGGTGCTCAGCTGGGGCCTTGGAGAGAATTAGGTGGAAGGAGCCCAGCATGGTAGGAAATCTAGCTCCAGGGCAGAGGTCTGGAGTTCAGCTCCGTTTTATCTGTTTTATCAGTTAAATATAGTGTCACTCTTGGAATGGCACGGAGGGTCAAAAGTACCCCCACAGGACATTTTGCAGCCTTAGAATAGTAGCCACCTGCAGCTGTGCATTGTCTGTTATCGTGTTTATTTCCCTGGGTGTTCACTATAACACACTTCCTTTCCTGTAACCACCAGCCTCTCAGAGTTCATGGTGCCATCACTAGGGTCTGGGGAGGCAGAGGGTGGAGATGGTTGCTTTGCAGGAGAAGATGATTGAGTCTCACCATCCTGGCATGACTCTGACATATGGGGGCATAAAGCATCTCTCTCTCTCTCTCTGTTTTTTCTTTTTTAGGTAAAAATATAAAAAGAAAAGGCCTGAGAACCAAGAGCTCTGAGAAGGCTGCCAGTGATGATCACGGTGTCCCCGTGGCCCGTGATGCTGTCCGAGAGGGTGAGTGAGGTCCTTGATGTGCCTTCTGCCCCAGCTCTGTCTCCGGCCCTGGGAGGACACGGGCCCAGACACAGTAACCGCGTTCTGAGTGGAGGGGGGTGGGCCTGGGGTCTTCTGCTTCTTCTGTACTATCTGTGGGGGGAGGAATGAAAGCATGCACATCCTCTCTTCTGCACGTATGGTAACCCACAGTCATATTTCCCCCATCGGCTTGACTGAGGTCAATTGTGAATTTCCTGGAGCTCTCGGTTGCCTTCCTTGCCCTTTCCTTACCTCCCCCCCGCCCCGAAGACACCCTCATTTCCTTTCCTTTGGGGCCTCATAGCTGCCCAAGCCTTGTGTGCACATTTCTTATCGCCCAACAAAACCCAGAGCCTCCAGGGTCAGAGGGCAAGTCTTTCATTCCCAAAGCATGTGATGCTAGGCCTAGTGTTTTGTAGTCATGTAAAAATATTAGTCCTTCAATTACTTACCCTAGGATAGTCCAAGCCCTTAGTTCCGGAGTCATGGACAAGCTCTGACTCACTACTTATAGCTAGTATTACTATTAACTGTTACTATTGCCATTGTTGTCTCTGTTACTCTAAATTGTGGTATCTCCGAAGACATTTCTGCTGACACCAGTAATACTGAACCTGTATTAAGCACTTCAGCTCTCAGTAATTGCTGTGCACTGGGCCTCTTACTTCACATCTCCTGATGTCCCTCTGAGTATTGTGGATAGTCTTATTATTATCATTATTATTACCATCATCATATCACAGATGAGGAAAATGAGACTCAGTGGTATGGGTCATTTGCCTGCCTTTATGTGGCCCTCGGTTTGTAAGACAAGAATTTGAACTCCAGATTTTCTGATTCTAGGCGTTCTGCTTAGCAGCACAGCTGCTTGACATATATAGAGCATTTCACAAATTTGCATTTATAGAGGCAAGATCTGATTTCAGCTGCCATGTGAGCTTATAAACGTGTAACAGAGTTGATTGTCACAAAGGGAATTGTATGTTCCCTTAGGCACATTGTGATGATCCAGGGTTGGGTTTCTAACCAAGAATTTGCCGTCAAAGGAATCATAGATAGGACTAAAGCACATCCTAAAATAAAAGCAGAAGTTCGCAGCAGTGAACTTCTGCAACCACTTAATATATGGGAATTCTATTCTGTCTTAAAGTGGGCGGGTGAGCCCTGGGCTCATTGCCCTTGGGAGGACCCAGCATATCAGGAGGGTATGTGGAGGACCCAGGGGTGCTGGGGCTGTGTTTCTGTGGGTTTACCCTGAGAGTGGAGTCCTTTGGGGTTTCCACTCAGTGGGTGGTAATGAGACTCCCACGTTGGGTGGGCCTTAGCATGACTTTTTGTTCCTTGGCCCCAACAGGCTGATAAAACACCAGCTGTTTCTCCAGATTATAAGCCGCGGGGCTAGAGGGGCTTCTGATCTGGCCTTCCCTGTCTAGGTTCTGCTGCTGTCAGGTCTGGAACCACAGAGTCCTTTCTTGTCTTGTTCATTCTTTGATACTTTCAAAAGTATTTTAAAAAATATTTTTCCAGATTTTTTTTTAGTAGCTTTAGCACAAGGGCTGGTTTGAATTATCTTACTTCTTCATTACCAGAGTTGGAAGTTGTTATAATTTTGAAAGGCATTTTCACAAAGATTTTTCTTTTTCAATTTATTTAATCGAAGTATAACTGATTTGCTATGTCATTTTGGTTTATGGTGAACAGCAAAGTGATTTTATACATACATACACATGCATATATATATATTCTTTTTCATGTTCTTTTCCATTATGATTTATTACATGGTGCTGAATATAGTTCCATATGCTATAAAGTAAGACCATGTGTGTAGAAAGATCACTCAGAATTTTTTAATGGTCTTGCTTTGTTGTTTATCACAAAGACTTTTCAAGGCCCATTTCTGTACACAAATGCGTGTACATACACTCAAACACACACACACATGGGCACAGACTCACACACACCATGAATTCTGAACTAGCCTCCTGTTCTGCCACACGCCCAATCCCTGTCTCCCACCCTGGACCACTCAGGATGGTTCCCCTGACCTTAACCTCAGAGCCCTGTCTGAACAGTTGGGACCCCGTTCTCAAAGGCAGCCTTTCTGGCTCTGATTCACAGAGTGTCCTAGATGTGATTTTGGCCTGTGGATCTTATTCATAATGTTCTTCTATTAAAATGAAATTGACGAAAACCCTGGAGGGAAGAGAAATTTCAGGGGCCCTGATGTGCAGATACAAGAGGGAGAAAGATGGTGATGAGGGGAGGTCGTGTGCAGGAGGCAGGTGGCACAGCCAATGGGGACATGGGTCTGGACCAGGAGGGGTCACCTCGAGGTGGGGCTGGGCAGAACAAGGCTTCAGATGGGCAGCTGGGCAGGCTCAGGACCCCTCGTCCATCATTCTCTCAGCATCTCCTCTGGTTGTGCTGGGGCCTTGCTGGAGATGTGGCAGAATGATGAGGTGGGGAGGATGGTTGTCATCTACATCATGTCCAAGGTGGCAGGTGAAACAGACGGCACTTGCTTCATTTCCAGGGTGGTGGGCGGAACAGATATTAAGCACGCTGAGCTATGTGAGTGGATGGCATCAAAGGGCTCGGGTCAGATGTGGATTTGAAACCACACAACCCAGATCGGGACTTGAACCTACTGTCTTTCAGGTCCTGTCTCAGGGCTTAATGAAGCTCAGGTTCTTTATGTCGCATCACAGAAAAAATTCAGTGAGAGACAAAGTGATAGATAAGAAGGAGATTTATTTAGAAAGATACATATTTCAAAGATAGAATCTGGTCTGTCGCAAAAGGTGAGACGGGCTTTGGGAGGAACATGCTCCGCAGACAGAGTGTGGGCCATCTCAGAAGGTGAGAAGCCCCAAAATAGGGGGTGGTTAGTTTCTATGGCCTGGGTAATTTCATAAGCTAATGATGGGAAGATTATTCCAACTGTTTTGGAGAAGGGGCGGAGATTTCCAGGAATTGGGCCAGCCCCCATGTTTTGGCGGTTTATGGTCCACCTCAGAACTGTCATCCCCTGGGGTGTGTCATTTAGCAACTGATATATTACAGGGCTGGGCTTTTCCTGGTGGCTCAGTGGTAAAGAATCTGCCTGCAAATGTTGGAGACATGGATTCGATCCCTGGGTCAGGAAGATCTCCTCTAGGAGGGAAAGTTTACCCATTCCAGTATTCTTGCCTAGAGAGTTCCATGTACAGAGGAGCCTGATGGGCTACAGTCCATGGGGTCTCAAAGAGTCAGACAGAACTTAGCAACTAAACAACAACAAATTACAGGGAGTGCATGATGAGTTTCAAGGTCCCCTGGAAGTCGGATCTTCCACCATCTTGGAGCTAGTTTGTTCTGACCAGTTTTTGTCAGAGAGTCCCTTCTACTGCAAGGAGGTCAAACCAGTCCATCCTGAAGGAAATCAACCATGCATATTCATTGGAAGAACTGATGCTGACGCTGAAGCTCCAGTACTTTGGCCACCTGATGGGAAGCGCCCACTTAGTGAAAAAGACCCTGGTGCTGGGAAAGATTGAAGGCAAAAGGAGAAGAGGGCAGCAGAGGATGAGATGGTTGGGTAGCATCACCGACTCAGTGGACATGAATTTGATCAAAATCTGGGGGACAGTGGAGGGCAAAGGAGCCTGGCCTGCTGCAGTTCATGGGGTCACAAAGAGTTGGGCATGACTTTGCGACTGAACAACAACAACGTCTATGTCATTCTTTTAAAGTTTGTGCCCCTGCTCCCTTCCCTTCCGTTTCGGACTCACCCTGAGATAATCTTAGTTTTAGGGGAGAGATTATGTACATGGCTGTCACCATGACTAAGGATTAGTGTCATCTATGGCAAGACTCCAAAAATATATCTTGGATATTGCTCTTTAATAGCATATGCAGTGGTTGAATTACTGGTGTAGTCTTCACATCTCCATAAATCTATAGCCTTTGCCATATGACTTTTCAATTTCCTTTGTAAAAGTTGAAAGCCCCTTGATTGTGGGCTGTCCACGTTCTTTGTGGAGGCAAATAAAATAAGGTGGACTGAAAAAGTGCAGTTCTGGGCTGATTGCCTAAGAGACTTTGCTTGTTTCCATTTTCTCCATGAGAAGAATACACACATCTAGCCCACTGGTCCAAGGAGCCTAGGAGATGAGTGAAGCAGCCTGGAGCTACCAGCTGAGCCCAGCTAATCTGAAGACAGCTGAGAAATAAGTGCTTCCTATTTGCCACTGGGAGTTTGTGGTGGTTTGTTACACAGCAGTAGCTGACAGATACAGTAAAGAAGATCCTCATTTTTTAAAAAATTGTATTGTGTTCTATTGAATGGGTGTTCCATAATTTATTTGAACTCCAGGTGATGGACATTTAGGTTGTTTTCAGTATTTTGCTACTGAATGAGGAGTGTTGCAGTGAACTTACCATGCACTGGTTGCAGAATAGCTCCTTGCCTGCCATTCAGAGCCCACCATGATTTGACCTGTTTCTGGCCTCTGCCTCCCTTTTTTCCAGCCAGATAAGAGCTTGTTTCTCAGATATGCCCTGTGCTGAAAGCTCACTCATGTGTTTCCTCTGAAGGGAGTTGGGCAAGCATCTCGGTTGGTGAAGGAGAAGAAGCTTTGGGGTCAGGCTCTACTCTCACTGGCTGAGAGGCTCCGGGCTAGTTACTATCTCTATGACCCAGTTTCCTCCTCTGTAAAGAGGGGATAATATCTCCTTTATAGCTTTTCTGTGGAGACGAAATAATGTGTGCAGAGTGGCGCTCTCAGCAAACATTAGCTGTGATTTTTATTTGCTGTCATGGGATTTCTTCATGCCTTAGTTATAGGAGTTGGCATATATTTTTAAAGGATCATAAATATTACACACTTTATTGGCTAGCAAGCAAGGTTGAGGATATTATGTCGGTATTTAAATAACCATTAAAAAATATAAAAGCCATTCTTATCTTGTGGGCCATATAGACACAGATGGTGAACTGAGTTTGGCCCCAGTGAGGACTGTAGCTTGCTGGATTCTGCCTCCGAACTTGTTGTTCAGTTGCTTAGTCATGCCTCACTCTTTGGGACCCCATGGGCTGTAGCACGCCAGGCTCCTCTGTCCTCCACCATCTCCCAGAGTTTGCTCAAACTCATATCCACTGAGTCGGTGATACTATCTAACCATCTCTTCCTCTGCTACCCGCTTCTCCTTTTGCCTTCAATCTTTCCCAGCATCAGAGTCTTTTCCAGTGAGTTGGCTCTTCGCATCAGGTGGCCAAAGTGTTGGAGCTTCAGCAACAATCCTTCCAATGAATATTCAGGGTTTATTTCCTTTAGGACTGACTGGTTTGATCTCCTTGCAGTCCAAGGGAAGACTTCTTAGCACTTGACAGTTGTGCTAATGCTGACTCCAGGAAGCCCACCCCGTCCCCTGTATTTTGCTTTCCTGTGTCTCTTCCTCTTTGTCCTGGTCCTCTCCTCTCTCACACCACAGTGATTCCTGTACCTGGCTCTTCTGTCCTGGGAGGCTGTGAATGTTTGTGAGGAGGATCTGTGTCTGATTCATCTAAGGCTATGCCCAGTGCTAGAAGAAGCAGCTGTTAATCAGAATGCTGTGCTTAGTCACTCAGTCGTGTCTGACTCTTTGCAACCCCGTGGACTATAGCCCACCAGGCTCCACTGTCCATGGGATTGTCCAGGCAAGAATACTGGAGTGGGTTGCCATGCCCTCTTCCAGAGAATCTTCCTGACCCAGGCATCGAACCTAGGTCTCCAGCATTGCAGGCAGATTCTTTACTGTCTGAGCCACCAGGGAAGCCCTTTGATCACACCTGTTTATCAAGCACCTCGCACTGTGTCACAGCTAGTGCTCAGGGGTACAGAACAGGTGCTCCATGTATGCTGAAGCTGACTGTCCCTGGTCCACATCAGCAGGACAGGCCGTACACAGGAAGTGCTCTTTGATCTGTAGGAAAGAAGCCTCATTTTCCACCACGATGGAAGTAGGATGGTTTTGCAAAGTGGTACGTGTTATGAATGGACCACCCTCAGCGCTCTGCTTTTGGTGTGGGTTGGGTGAGATTTGAGGCCCCTACTAGGTACCATGCTTGGAGACTGTGTGTGTGGGTGAAACTTGAGGGTTTTCTTTGTATCACAGACTTGTTGGAAAAGACTCTTCATGCTGGGAAAGATGGAAAGCAGGAGGAGAAGGGGATGACAGGATGAGATGGTTGGATGATATCGCTGACCCAATGGACATAAGTTTGAGCAAGCTCTGGGAGATGGTGAAGGACAGGGAAGCTTGGCATTCTGTAGTCCATGGGGTTGCAAAGAATTGGCCATGACTGAGCGACTGAGTAACAACAACAAATTTAAAATTGTTTCGTCTTCATGGAGAATTGTTTTTTACTTCTATTGTGCATTGACTTTCTTGAAATGTCTACTTTTTGACTTAAAAAATCTATTTTGTGTAACATTAAAGAAGCTTTATAGCAATTTAGAAAAATCTGTTTAAACTTGGATTATCCTTTTAAAGACCTGGGACCATGTAGGAAGATAGAATGATCTGTTCCTTGAAAGTATGAAAAAACTAGACTGTAAATTCATCTGAGCTGGACACTTTCCATAGAGGAAATTCTTTGATAATGCTTCATTTTCTTATATGGTTCTTGATCTATCAGCCTTTCTATTCTTTTGAGTTATTTTTCAAGATAAAATTTAATAAATTAATATATATAATATTTGTATATGTTTTGAAATCTGTTCATTTATTTTAGAGCAGATTTTTTGCACTTAAAGAAAAATGAGAGGAAAGAATTCCCATGTACCTTCTCTCCTGCTCTGGCTTCCATTATTAGTAACACCTTGCATTCATGTGGTACGTTTGTTACAACTGAGTAGAGTATGGCATCAGTGGTAAAGAACCTGCCTGCCAGTGCAGGAGACATAAGAGATGTGGGTTTGATCACTTTGTCGGGAAGATCCCTTGGAAGAGGGCATGGCAACCCACTCCAGTATTCTTGTCTGGAGAATCCCATGGACAGAGGAGCCTGGCGGGCCACAGTCCATATGCTCGCACAGAGTCGGATATGACCGGAGCAACTTAGCGCACACCCACCTTCTTGTTAACTGAAGTCTGTAGTTTGCGTTAGTGTTAACGCTTTTTGTTAAACATTCCATGGTTTTGGACAAAGGCATAATGACAAGTAAATACCGTGTACAACAGGGAATAGTTTCACTGCCCTGGAAGTCTCCTGTGTTCATCCTGTTCCTTCTTCCTTCCTCCAGACCTCTGGCAACCAGAGATTTGTCTTTCCCAAAATGTCATGTGGTTGGACTCATACAGTATGTACCCTTGAAAGAGTGGTTTCTTTCATTTAGCAATTTACATTTAAGGTTCCTTCATGTCTTTTCATGGCTTGCTTGAGAGCTCATTTCTTTTGATCATGGAATAATATTCCATCATATGGCTGTACCACATATATTTGTTTATTCGTCTGTTGAGGGACTTCTCCGTTGCTTCCAAATTTTGGCAATTAAGAATAAAACTGCTATGAATATTCATGTGCAGGTTTTCGTGTGAGCATAATTTTCAACTCATTTGAGTAAATACCAGGGATGGTGACTGCTGGATCATGTGAGAAGAGTATGTTTAGTCTTATAATGAGTTTTGTCCCTTCTATAGTACCCTCGTTCACCAAAAAAAAGAAAAAAAATTCAGTGTTACCTCTCTCCCTTTTTTTGTGAATTTTCAGGGGTTTTTTTGTCCATTCATTATATACTTTACACATTTGTTACCACATCACTGTCACTGGTATAATTTTCTGCAGTGGTATTTCTGCTCATACTGCTTTGTGTAGAATATTTCCTACTTTTACTGTGAAATAATACATACTTATGGAAAAAGTCCACTAAATATATGTTCCATTAACAAATATTTATAAAGCCAATCCCTATGTAACTGTCACCTGGCTCCAGAAGTCAAACCACCGTGAATCTCCCTATCCAACGTTTAACCTTTCAACTTTAGAAGTTCCCTCCATCCCAAATTTGTTAACATTTCCTCAGCTTTCTTTATAGTTTACCACTTATGTTTGTATTTCTAAATTAGTGTGTTTGACCTGGTTTTGAAATTTATCTAAGTGAAATCACACTGTGTACCTTTCTATCAGTGTTATGCTTGTTTGGTTCATTTCATTTTTATTCCATCATAGGAATACACAGCAATTTCTTTATCTATTTTAATGTTGAAGGACATTTGACATGTTTTCAGTTCAGTTCGGTTCAGTCCAGCTCTTTGCGACCCCATGGACTGCAGCACGCCAGGCCTCCCCATCCATCACCAACTCCCGGAGTTCACCCAAACCCACGTCTATCGAGTCAGTGATGCCATCCAGCCATCTCATCCTCTGTCGTCCCCTTCTCATCCTCTGTCGTCCCCATCTCATCCTCTGTCATCCCCTGCCCTCAATGTTCCCAGCATCAGGGTCTTTTCCAATGAGTCAGCTGTTCTAATCAGGTGGCCAAAGTATTGGAGTTTCAGCTTCAACATCAGTCCTTCCAAAGAACACCCAGGACTGATCTCCTTTAGGATGGACTGATTGGATCTCCTTTCTGTCCAAGGGACTCTCAAGAGTCTTCTCCAGCACCACAGTTCAAAAGCATCAATTCTTCAGCACTCAGCTTTCTTTATAGTCCAACTCTCACATCTATACATGACCACTGGAAAACCCATAGCCTTGACTAGACGGACCTTTGTTGGCAAAGTAATGTCTCTGCTATTTAATATGCTGTTTAGATTGGTCATAACATGACATGTTTCCAGTTTATTTCTTTTATGAAAAGGGCTGCCAGTGAAAACTCTTACACACACATCCTGGTGCCCACGGGCTTGAGTTTCTCCTGATGCATATACAGTTAGGCGTGGAAAGACTGGTTCACCTTGACTGTTGAACAAATGCTCAGGTGTTTTCCTCACTGATCATTTAATCCTAATTTTCTATCAGCATGGTGTGGGGCCACCATGGTTCCATCTCCCAAACAACTATCGTGTGATCATACTTGAATGTTTTGCCAGTCTGTTGTTGTTTAGTCACTAAGTTGTGTCCTACTCGTCTTCAACCCCATAGAATGTAGCTTGCCAGGCTCCTCTGTTTCTGGGATTCTCCAGGCAAGAATACTGGAGTGGGTTGCCAGTTCCTTCTCCAGGGGATCTTCCCAATCCAGGGATCAAACTCATATCTCCTACGTTGCACAGATTCTTTACCACTGAGCCAGCAGTGAAGTCCAATCTACTGGGTGTATAATAGTAATGCACTGTGATTTCACTGGCATTTCCTAAGTACTAAAGAGTTTGAGCATCTCTTCATATATTTATTTGTCATTTAAATATCTTTTTGGTTGAAGTTCCTGTTCAATTTTTTTCATATAAATTTATCCATTCAAGTATGAGTTTTGACTTCATAGTCAAAATCACTATTAAAGTCAAAATATATAGTCTTTGTTTTTGTGACTTAATTTTTGTTCCTATGGACTCTTTTAATAAATGAAAATTCTTTTTTTTTTATTAATTTTTTTTAAATTGTTTTTGCCATACATTGTCATGATATCACCATGGGTTTACATATGCTTCCCCTCCGGAACCCCCCTCCCTCTTCCCTCCCCCCCCGGGAAATGTCGCTGCACCAGCTCCGAGCATCAGTCCTGGGCTGGCGATTGATTAGACATATGAAAATTAACATGCTTCAATGCTCTTCTCCCATATCATCCCACCCTTACCCTCATCCACAAAGTCCACGAGTCTATTCTATACATCTGCGTTCCTTTTGCTGTCTCATATGTTGGGTTCTCGTTACCGTCTTTCTAAATTCCATATATGTGCGTTAATATACTGTATTGTTGTTTTTGCTTCTGGCTTACTTCACTCTGGATAATGGGCTCCAGTTTCATCCATCTGAGTAGAATTGCTTCAAATGAATTTTTTTTTAATGCTGAGTAATATTCCATTGTGTATATGTACCACAGCTTTCTTGAAAATTCTTAACTATGATATAAATATATCAATCTTTTTTATGATTGCTACTTTTCATATTGCTTTCTAATGCTTTCTTATACCTTTTTTCTCTTATTTAGGTCTTTATATACTTGGAATGGATTTTGTTTGTTTGTGATATGAGATTGAAGTTCAATTTAATTTTTTTCTTGTAAGTACCTAAAAGGAATAGTCACTCTTTCCTCACTGTTTTGCAGTGCTCCCCTTATGTGCTGGATATCAAGAGTCTGTACATGCTCGGCTTTGTTTTTAGGCTGTCAGTTCTATTCTTTATCATTAATTCATTTTTATACTCATTCATAAAATATCTCATTATTATTGCTTGATAACAAATCTTAATAACTGATAGAGCAGAACTTTGTTATTCTTCAATAGTTTTGGTAACTCTTGATTCACTGAGTGTGTGTCTGCACACGCATATTTGCAACATCTGGTCAAGTTCTTTGGGCTTCCCTGGTGGCTCAGACAGGGAAGAATCTGCCTGTAATGTGGGAGACCCAGGTTCAATCCCTGGGTCAGGGAGATCCCCTGGAGAAGGGAATGACTGCCCACTCCAGCGTCCTTGCCTGGAGAATCCCATGGACAGAGGGGCCTGGCAGGCTATAATCCATAGGATGGCAAAGAGTCAGACACGACTGAACAACTAACACTTTCACTTTCCCTTTTTCAGTCAAGTTCTTTAAAAACTTCCCTGGAATTTAGACTCGAGTTGCATTAATTCCAGAAAATCAGTTTGGAGAGGATTTACATATTTACATTGAGTTTTCTAATCCATGAACGTGATATACCTCCTTATTTCTTAGATCTTTTAAAATATCTTTCAACACATGGGTCTTCCACATATTTAATAGATTTATTCTTAGATAGTTGCTCTTCTGTGATGCTTTTAATTTCCGTTTTCTAATGCTTTATTGTAGTGTTACAGGAGTACAGTTGATCTTTGAATGTTAATTTTATACCTGGTAACCTTGCTAAAGTCTTATTAACTATACATTTATTTGTATATTAACTTAGATTTGGGTACAAAAATCAATGTATACTAAATAATGACAATTTTCTTATTCTTTTCCATTTTTTAAGGTTTTTATTTATTTTCCCCCTACTGCATTGGCAAAGACCATAGTTCAAAAATAGTAGATCTTTCTTTGTACGTTTTAATTATATCTTTGGATGTTTAGTTTTCTATTCCCCCCCCCGCCCCAGCATATCTTTTTTTGTTTTTTGTGGCAAATACAGGCCCTGTCTCTTGCACTATACTTAGGATGAACAATTTATGAGAAAACATTTTCCTGGTTATTACATTAAATCACATTATTTCTTTTGGAGTTTTTTGGATGGTGTACCTCTTTTAATGTTCTTCTTGTGGAATTTTTGTTCTTCACAGACTAAAGGTTGGTATTTGCTCTTGACTCAGCTTTACATGAGGCCGTATCCAGTCAGATTTTCTTCCCTGGAGACAGTCTGAGCCTTTCCTCAGAGCTGAAGATGTTGACCTAGTCAGCATGCAGCCCCCCAGTACAGTTTCCACTTTCTAGCAGCCTTATCTCTTTTACACATTTTTGGTCCTCTGTGGTGCCGGCCTCTTCCCTCACTGTGGGTTCACAGACAGTCCGACCCGATGGGGCTCATGGGGAATTACGGTCACCTCCAAATGCCATTGGAGGCATCTTGTCCCCGCGCTGTCAGACCGCCACACCTCTCCCTGCATCCCGTCCAATTGTGTTTTAAGGGTTTCTGACCCAAACCGTGGTAGAAACTTGGCTTGGGGGCGAGGTGAGCACCTGGCCACCTCAGAAAGCCACGTCTGGGCTTTAGAGATAGATGTGCGGTTTTCCAGTTGCTGCAGACCCTGGGTTTCGTGAGCAGAGGCATGCACGAGGGCTGAAGGCTTTTCTGTCCTTCCTCTGGTCGTCTCCACTTTTTCCTCAGTTGTCTCCACTGCACTCACATATGGTGGATGTCCTCCCACCTTTGGTGTTAGGTTGAAGCGTTGTTGGGGGTCTTTCCTTATCTGCATCTTTATAGGTTTTTAGGATGGGTTTGGGAGAGGTTGCAAAATTTTAACCTAGAGTTCCCCAAAATCTGTGATGCCTGTACAGCTGGTGACTTTATGAGCAAATAACCCTGAACACATTATGAGAAGTTTTTTCCTTTTGATATCCCTTAAAAACACGTTTTATTTGAAATAATTATAAATCCACAGGAAGCTGCAAA
Source organism: Antilocapra americana (assembly GCA_007570785.1). Classification (NCBI taxonomy): domain Eukaryota; kingdom Metazoa; phylum Chordata; class Mammalia; order Artiodactyla; family Antilocapridae; genus Antilocapra; species Antilocapra americana. Next base: position 12,663,617 of record ML660216.1, on the reverse strand, counting down.
CAAATGGGACTTATGCAGCCTTCAGTGCTGAAACTTTGTGTAACTGGTACAGTAACAAAATGTGGCCATTAATATCGCTACAATCCACAGAGCATGCTCAGATTCTGCTAGTTATACATGCACACACACACGTGTGTGTGTGCGTATGTGTGTGTGTGTGGTCCTGTGCAGTTGTACTATGTGTAGTTTCATTGAAATGAACGCTGCAGATCCAGACAGTTCTATCACCTTAATGCTTCCTGGTGCTACCTGCCCCTTTGTAGTCACACCCTCCCTCCCCTGGTCCCTAACTCCTCAACTACTGATTTGTGCCCCATTTCTGTAATTTTGTTTTTTAAAATAATGTTAGATAAATGGAATCATACAGTATACAGCTTTTTTTTTTGTTTTATCCTTTCAGCATAATTCTAAACTGGATACATAGACTCACTTTTGTATTAATATGTTGTAATGAACTTCCCAGGTGGCATTAGTGGTAAAGAATCCACCTGCCAATGTAGGAGATATAAGAGACGTGAATTTGATCCCTGGGTCAGGAAGATCCCCTGGGGGAAGGCATGGCAACCCACTCCAGTATTCTTGCCTGGAGAATCCCTGTGGACAGAGGAGGCTGGGGGGCTACAGTCCATAAGGTTGCAAAGAGTTGGACATGACTGAAGCAACTTAGCAAGCACACAATATTTTGTAATAGTCAAAAAAAGCTAAGCTTTTAAAAAAATCATTATTATTGGAATGTACCATGCATACAGAGAAGTCTAGGAATCATAAGGGTTGTCACCTACAACAGCCCCAAATAATGAGAAGGCACATTGTAACTGTCTTTTAGATTAGAAATAGAACATGATCAGAACCTCTGAGACTCCTTCTCAAAGATAACCACTGTCAGAGATGATTTTTACCTGGTTTGAACTTCTGTTCATGCACTGTTTGAATCATACATTGTATTCTCTTAGTGGCTGATTTCTTTCAGTCAGTATTTTGTTGATGAGATTCATCCATGTTGTGTAGAGCTATGGCTTATTTGTTTTCATTAGTTTATAGTTTTCTGTTGCATGACTGTGCTATGCTGTGCTCAGTCACTGACTGTCCCACAGTTTATTCATTCTCACGTTAGTGGACATTTGAATTGTTTTCAGTTTTTAGCTATTACATATAGTTCTGCTAGGATCATTCTTATATGAGATTTTTTTGGCATATGCATAAACATGTTTCTGTTGGGTATATACCTAGAAGTAGAATTGCTTCTCTGGTGGCACTAGTGGTAAAGAACCCACCTGCAGCGCAGGAGACATAAGAGATGAGGGTTTGATACCCTCGTTGGGAAGATCCCCTGGTGGAGGGCCCAGCAGTCCACTTTGGTATTCTTTCCTGGAGAATCCCCATGGATGGAGGAGCCTGGCAGGCTATAGTCCATAGGGTCGCAACAAGTTGGACACAGCTGAGTACCTGGATACAGCACAGGGCATGAGTTTCTGGAGAAGGTACTCCTAGAGAGTTTTCCAAATTGGTTGTACCAGTTTACACATGCGCCAGCGGTGTTGCTTCATTTTTGCACCAACATTTGGTAGTATGCCTTTCTTGCTGCTGTTCAGACCCTCAGTCGTGCCGACTTTGCAACCCCGTGGACGGCAGCACACCAGGCTTCCCTGTCCTTCACCATCTCCCAGGGCTTGCTCAAACTCATGTCCATTGAGTCGATGATGCCATCCAACCATCTCATCCTTTGTTGTCCCCTTCCCCTCCCCACTTCAATCTTTCCCAGCATCAGGATCTTTTCTAATGAGTCGGCTCTTCGCATCAGGTGGCTAAAGTACTGGAGCTTCAGCTTCAGTATCAGTCCTTCCAATGAATATTCAGGGCTGATTTCCTTTAGAATTGACTAGTTTGATCTCCTCGAGGTCCAAGGGACTCTCAAGAGTCTTCTCGGCACCACAGTTTGAAAGCATCAGTTCTTCAGCGCTCAGTCTTCTTTATGGTCCAGCTCTCACATCCATGCAAGACTACCGGAAAAACTGTGGCTTTGACTATACAGATCTTTGTTGGCAAAGTAATATCTTTGCTTTTCAATACACTGTCTAGATTTGTCCTGTCTTTTTAGTTATATTCATATTGTTGGGTGTGTCCTGATATCTCATTGTCATCTTAATTTACATTCTCCTGAAGGCTAATGACTCCTGATTACTCACCATTAAGACATCTTCTTTCCTGAATGCCTCTTCAGATCTTTTGCTCATTGTTCTTATCAATAATAGAGGGGTTTTTTGGTCTGGTCTGTTTGCTTTTCTTAAAAATATTGTGAATGTGAGTCTTTCGTTATACATTTGCATTGTTGTTGTTCAGCTGCTAAGTCCTGTCTGACTCTTTGTGACCCCATGGACTACAGCACACCAGGCCTCCCTATCCCTGACTATCTCCCAGAGTTTGCCAAAGTTCATGTCCATTGAATCGGTGATGCTATCCAACCAGCTCATCCTCTGCTGTCATAGTCTCCTTCTGCCTTCAGTCTTTCTTTCAGGGTCTTGGTAGGCATGGCTCCTAGCTTCATTGAGTTATGCAAGCCCCTTCGCCAAGACAAGGCAGTGATCCATGAAGGGGACACGTTTGCATAGTAAATACCTTTTTTGCACTCTCTGACTTTCTTTTTCATTCAGCGCTCACGTCTCTTGAGTAACAGATTTCTTAAATTTAATGTAGACCAATCATCAATATTTCCTTTCTTACTTTTTTGTTTTATGTTTAAACCATTTTTTAATGTACACAAAAATCATGAATTTATTTTTCTGTGTTATCTTGTAGCAATGAAATTTCTCTTGACATTACATATTTCCATTAAAATTACTTGACATAAATAAAAATTAAGTAATAGTAATTAATTAATAACACATAGAAAAATTCATGAAGATGATACACAAGGGATTGAGGTTTGAGAAATACTTTTTCAAACCAGTAATTTCTTTTTTGGCTTTATAAGTGATATGTAAAGAGCAGACTATTAATTTTCCATGACAATGTAGACACAGTGATTGTTAGTTCTGTTGGATTGGAATATACACTCTTTCATTTACACAGGAAGCATCAACTGGGCTTTGGGATTCAGTGATGAGAACTCATAGTTTGTGCCCTGTGATATTCCGTGTGGTTTGTACCTTTTTTAGGATGAGAAGGGTAGATGTTGGGAGAGGAAGTGTCTGGAGGCTTTGCAAGTGGGGCCACCACTGATCTGCAGTGGGAGCTTCTAGACTGCCTGTGGCTCTAGGCAGGCTCCAGGTGTGAGAGGCTTCCACCAGCGTGAGCTAGATAGCCTTTCCCTGAGAGTTTCCTCTGCCTGTCCCCTGGGGCCTAGGAAACAGAATCCTGGATTTGTGTAGCCTTATAGGAAAACCAACTCAATGGAAAAGACCTTGATGCTGGGAAAGATTGAAGGCAAAAGGAAAAGGGGGCGGCAGAGGATGAGATGGTTCGATAGCATCACCGACTCACTGGACACGAGTTTGAGCAAACTCCAGGAGACAGTGAATGACGGAGAGCCTGGTGGGCTGCAGTCCATGGGGTCACCAAGAGTCAGACACGACTTAGCGACTGAACAGCTACAGGAAAGAGACACCAGCCAACCAGGTTCTGAGGGTATCAGAAGATTTACTTTGGAACCTTAAGTTAAGGCCTGGGCCCCTCTGTAGTCCCATGGGTCGCAATCTTTGGGGAGCGGTCTGGGCATCTTTTTTCCCCCAGAAGACTTATTTTTTTTTCATAATCATAAGATTTTTTTTTAATTGGAGGGTAATTGCTTTACAATGTTGGGTTAGTTTCTGCTGTGCAGCAGTGTGAATCAGCTATGATGGTGTTGTTTTCTGTTCTTTAGTCACTCAGTCATGTCTGACTCTTTTGTGACGCCGTGGACTGTAGCCCGCCAGGCTCCTCTGTCCATGGGATTTGCCAGGCAAGAATACTGGGGTGGGCTGCCATTCCCTTCTCTTGGGGATCTTCCCAACCCAGGGATTGGACCCAAGTCTCCTGAACTGCAGGCAGATTCTTTATCATTGAGCCGCCAGGGAAGTAGGTATCCATATATCTCCTCCCTCTTAAGCCTATGTCCCACTCCCGCGCCCCACCCCACCCCTCTAGGTCATCAAAGAGCACTGAGCGGACCTCCCTGTGCTGTGCAACAGCTGCCCAGAAGCTAGCTGTTTTACGTACAGTGGTGTGTTGATCTGTGCTACTCTCTCAATTCTTCCTGTCTTCTTCCCCCACTGTGTCCACAAGTCTGTCCTCTGCATCTGTGTCCCTATGCCTGCCCTGCAAATAGGTCTGTCTACAGAGCAAAGCAACCCAGAAGATTCTGATGTTGGCTCAGGGTGAGAACTGCTGTCTGGTAGAGTCCAGAAGTCAGGGAGGAGCTTTCCAAGGGCGATTAGATAAGGCTAGGATTAGCTCCTTTGTGAGACTCCAAGGGAAACGTGCCCCTTGGGAAGTCAGCGACTTCTGAGACAGGCAAAGAGCCACTGCAAACACTTTTCCTCCAGTGCACCAGGAAGGGCCTCCACACTTTCGCTGATCAAAGGGAATGTTAGGTTCAGAAAGGCGAAGAAAGGAATGTCCTAAGTCAGAGCTATTTGGTTTATAGGCTACCACTAAAGCAAAGTTCAGGATGGCTGTGAGCTTGCCCCTGGCAGTGCCTTCGAGGTCTTGGAGAATTCTTTGCTCTGTTTCCAGCAGACATCACTGCAGGCCAGAAGGCCTAGGACTCTGAGCTCCCCTCTGCCAACTGGTGAAGCCTGTCTCAGCGCTACTTCCTGACTTGCCTGTGACCCCAAATGCCATCACGAAACTTGCATTTGTATCACATTCTTGAGTTTCCAAGTCAAAGGGAGGTAGTGCAAAGACTGTGCGTGGCATCTTAGGTCACACTTGACTTTCAAATTCTAACTCAGGCACTTGTGAGCTCAGTCACTTAGTCCTGTCTGACTCTTTGCCACCCCCTGGACTGCAGCCTGCCAGGCTCCTCTGTCCATGGAATTTTCCAGGCAAGAATAATGGAGTGGGTTGCCATTCCATCCTCTAGGGGATTCTCTCAACTCAGGGATCGAACCTGTGTCTCCTACATCTCCCACATTGGCAGGCAGATTCTTTACCACTGAGCCACCTGGGAAGTCCAACTCAGACCGCTTAGGAGCTGCTTCCCTCTGTAAGCTTCTTTGAGTCTTTGTGTGTAGAATGGGGATGGTATTGGCTGTCTCTCACGGGCCTTATGAAGGTTAAATGGCAAAGTATGCAGAGGCCCTGGCTCACGGTGGTTGCTTGCATTGCTCACCAAGTCACTTCCCTTTTAAAATAATTTTCCTGACTTGACTTTGATAACAGCCTCCCCTCCAGACAGATTGAGGGCTTGGGAGTGGGATGTTGGGACTGATGCTCCCCTCTACGAATTCCAGCTTCTACACTCTGTTCTGGCTGTGCCCTGTAACTTCTAGGTCACAGATTAAATGTGACGAGCCCTTCTGATTTGTTAAAGAGCTGGTGTGTGCATCTGGTGACTGATGGGGTGATAACAATGAATCTATGCCATAGTGTGTGCGTGCTAAGTCACTTCGGTTGTGTCTGACTCTTTGCGACCCTGTGGACTGTAGCCCACCCACAGGGCTCCTCTGTCCGTGGAATTCTCCAGGCAAGGACGCTGGGGTGGATTGCCGGGCCCTGCTCCAGGGGAACTTCCTGACCGAGGGATCGAGCCCGCATCTCTTACGTCTCTTGCATTGAAGGGGCAGGCTCTTCACCACTAGTGCCGCCCGGGAAGCGTGCCATAGTGATGATGTCCATTTTGTAGAGTGGCTGCGATGCAGGGAATTTTAGTTAGGGACAGATTTGATTGAACACATGTGCGCTAGTCGGAGGGGAGGTGTAGAATGAGGCGCAGGGTCCCCTCTTCGCCCACCTCCTGGGCATGGAGCCCAGGCCTGGGAGGCAGGCCCCCCCCCCCGTTCGGCACAGGCTGTTCCCAGAGAGTGGCATTGCCTGGCAGAGAGAAGTCGAGTCATCTCTGATGACTGTCACTCTTCCCTCCAGATTATGACACATCTCCCGTCTCTAATTAATATTTTCCTCAAGTGTTCTTTTCACACTTTTTTTTCCATGTTCTCCTCACCCACATGCTTCTCAGGATGAGAGTCTTTTTCCTCTTAGAAATAAGATAAATGTGATTTGATGACAAAGGGTGTTGTTTGTTTTTGGAGGAGGAGCAGGGAGCTTTCCGGAGGGCTCTTCAGGGGCTGCTGCTGGAACGAGCTGACCCAGGAATCCTGGCTGAGTTATGGTCAGAGCCTCTCCAGTGCAGCCTGGCTGGGGCCTTAGATCACAGGGGCGGGGTGAAGAGCTGGGAGTGTGTTTCCCATTGATTTCAAGCACTCTTTAAGCCCGGTAATTACCTGCTCCATTGACATTATAATCTTGATGATAACACCAACATGGCGCTCCAGCCAGGATGCCAGCGCTCTGCCTGGCCTAGGTTCTGATGGCGGAGATTTAAATTAGGCTTGGAAACACTGGCGTCTCCTCCATTTATTCGATCCTCAAGGAGACACCCTTGTCTTCCTCAGAGATATTTTCTGAAGCTGGAGGAAAGTCCTGCTTGTTGGGTGGTGGTATCACGGTTGACAGCTCTTTGGATGGCGCCGAATGTATCTTTGAGAATTCAGAGCCAAAGGCGTTCGCGCCTGTTGCTTCAGCTTCCCACTGCTTATGGAGTTCCGTGGTGGGTCGAGTAGACGGGGCTCTTTTGGGGGGAGTCATTGTACAGGGCGCTCGGCCCTTATTGTACTGCCTGGTGTCTGTGTGTCTGTGTGTCTGTCACACCACTCCAACAGTGTGTTTCGCAAAAATCTGAGGTTATGATGAGAGGTGGGTAAATTTTCTAAGCACTTGTCTGAAGATGCCCTCTTTTTGGTGGTGTGGCAGGACACTATTTGGACATTTTTTTTTAACTTTTTATTTTATGTTGAAGTATAGTGGATTAGCAATGTCGGGATAGTTTCAGGTGCATAGCAGAGTGGCTCAGCCATACATAAACCTGTGTCCATTCTCCCACAAACTCCTCTCCCATCCAGGCTGCCACATAGCACTGAGCAGAGTTCCCTGTGCTGTACAGGAGGTCCTTGTTGGTTATCCATTTAAAATCTAGCCGTGTGTACACATCCGTCTCAAACTCCCTGTCTGTCCCTTCCCCCCACCCTTCCCCTTTGTTAAAGGCAAGTTCAGTCTCTAAGTATGTGAGTCTGTTTCTGTTTTGTAAATAAGTTCCTTTCTATCATTTCTTGCCAGTTACCATACATAAGGGATGTTATACAATCTCTGTCTTTCTCTGTCCAATTTATGAAGATGTCCTTTTGATTGTTGACAGATAGTGGGTTTCCCGTGGCCCTTGTTCCAGCTGTTGCCAATGAGAAGCCCCGTGTTAGGGTGATTGTCACTCTCCAATCTCTGGGGAGTCGTGGACAAAACAGGAATTGTGGCTGGAATGGGGCCTCTTGGTTCCTTTCTGTCCCCTCTGCCCTTCTGGAGTTCCCTTTGAGGATGGCCGATTCATCCTCTGGGTTTTGTTTGGCTGTTTACTTACTGCCTTTGGGGCTGTATTAGCCACGATCCCCTACTGTGTCCAGGTCCAGGCAGCAACTGAGCGGCTGAAGTCCCATAGATGTCCCATCAAGGACCAAGAGGCGGCCTTGGCTGCTGGCCGGGTTTCATAATCATCTGCATTGCTTTCTTTCCCCTTATTGTTCCATGTTTTGAGTGAGTTCAAAGGGGAGGGACAGCTTATTTTTGCTTATTTTGGAGGTTACATAGACCTGCCCAAAATCTTGAGAATCATCACGGGGCTGCCTGAAGCCTTCCGAGTCCTCAGGCAGCATCTAGCAGGTGATGAAATGTCAGCTCCCTGGTGCTCTTTACCTCGCTGGGCACTAGTACTCTGCCTCTCTGTGCCAATCCAGGCAGTCTCCTGGTAGATATGGGCCAAGGAGCAGAGTGGCATCGTTTGATATCCTGGAGCTGAGAACCTACAGACTAGGAAGTGAGGTGCACTCTGTCGCTGGCAAAGATGCCTTGAATGGTTCGCCTCAAGTCTTGGGGCCTCAGTTTCCTTTCCTGAAAACTCAAGGGGAGGACTCGACGGCATCTCAGGTCCTGGCAGGTCTGAAGTCCTCTGACTGCAGTGCCCGGGCAAATGTCCTTACCTGGTGCCTTCGGGGCACCTCCTGCAGTCAGTGTGCTGCCAGCCTCCGTCAACATCCCAAGACCAGTAGGGCCTTGCCCTGCAGGGGTCTGTCGTGGATGGACAGACACCCCTGCGTCCCCTGGTGTTCCTGCGATCCGCAGGAGGCACTTGCATCTCAGCAGTGACCCACCGGGCTTTTTAAAGTTGCTCTGTTACATCAGGGATTTCTGATACTTCTTGTGGAAATAGATTTGCTTCATCTCTGCTCCCAAGTGTTTCTTTTCTTCCCCAAGAGTCAGGTGTGAAGGGAAGAACATCACTTGGTCATTTCCAGCCCTGTGGCAGGGTGAGTGGTGAGACCAGCAACCCAAGAGTCAGGAGGCCCCCAGAGCTGCTGTTAAAGCTCGTATCCACAGGGACAGTGGGCTGGACTGGGACGATGGCCAAGGACCTGCCCCCATGCCAGCGTCGTATTCCAGGAGTAGCTTGGACTAAACTGTGTTGAGTAGCCATTCTCAGAATTACCAGTTTTGCCAGGAATGCAAGGCAGTAGGGTTTTTTTTTTTTCCTTTTTCTTCTTTCTATTGCTGTGTTCATTAGTATGCACAATACAAAGGCCAGAGTTGCTGAAGCAAAATCATCAAGTTCTGATTAATTTGAAGAACTCAGCCACAGGATCACTCTGAAATTTCTAACCAGTAACGCTCCCTGGCTGAGTCACTCAGCGGAAGGATCCTTAATTGGAAACAGCCTCAGACAGTAGCGCAGAGAGCATCAGACAGAAGAATATTAGGGCAGAAACACCCAGAGAGGAAATGCCGACAAGAAAGAAAACTCGCATAACATGGATGGTTGAATCGAGTGTTTGTCCGGAAACACCAGGCGTACCAGTGAGTGGGGCTGACACAGAGCTGGAGTTTAGGGGAAAGACAGAGAAGCAGGTGGCCAGATTTTTCAAAATCAGAAAGTTCGTTTCTGTCCATGTCTGTCCTTGTTTTTAATGAGCATTGTCCTTTCCAGGTTGCCCACCTCTTGGTCTGGAAACCTTAAAAATCACAGACTTCCAGCTCCATGCATCCACTTCCAAGCGCTACGGCCTGGGGGCCCATCGGGGGAGACTCAACATCCAGGTACCCACACCGAGGGGAGGGCTCAGGCTGCACTGCTAGTGGCTCTGGCCACCAACGTGGCGATGGTTCATTGAGCTTGGGGCAGGCTCCGTGCCTGGCATTTAAAATGAATCAGCTCTAATTCTCACGACAGGGAGGGGCTTGCTGCATAATCCGCATTTTATAGAGAAAGAGTCCTGAGACTCAGGACACATGTCTTCTCCAGAGACTGGCTAGGGAAAAGGATGCTGCTGGATCCTGATGCTGCTGCGGAAAGGACATGCGGGGATGCTGACCGCCTGTGACCATGAGCAGGCAGGTCCTCTCTTGCCTCCCTGCCAGTGTTTCTCATCTCTACCTCGCATGCCTCTTCCAGGCTTTTCTGTGGCTTCTTCTGTCATGTTCTGCCAGCTCAAACCCTTAGTGGTGCTCATGATGTCTGGTCTCCCACCCTGAGGCTCAAAGGCCTGTGTAACCTTCGCCCTGAGTGCTGTCAAGGTCCTGCTCCTGGAAGGTGGGATCCTCCTGGCTCCCTTCGTGCACCATGAACTTCTTGGGTGCAGACCTTTTCCCAAGCAGGTCCCCTGCCTGCAGCTCCCTGCCCGCCGCTTTGTCCAAGCAGTATAAACCCTGGTTCATCCACAGTATCACATCCTTGCGCTTCTCTAACATCATACATGTAGCCATTAAGCATTGCAGATTTATTCTCCTAGAGTCCTGGAGGACAGACATCTCACTGGGCTCATAGCAAGGTATGGGCAGGACTGCGTTCCTCCTGGAGGCTCTTGGGGAGAATCATTTCTTTTCCTGGTCTGTCCCCTCTAGGCACCTGCATTCCTTGCCCGTGGCCCTTTCCTTCCTCTAAGCCAGCGATAGCAGGTTGAGTCCTCCTCAGGCTGCCATCTCTCTGGTTCTCTCTTCTGTCTCCCTCTTCCACTTTTCAGTTCAGTTCAGTTCAGTTGCTCAGTCGTGTCTGACTCTTTGCAACCCCATGAACTGCAGCATGCCAGGCCTCCCTGTCCATTGCCAACTCCCAGAGTTTACTCAAACTCATGTCCACTGAGTGGGTGATGCCATCCAACCACCTCATCCTCTGTCATCCCTTCTCCTGCCTTCGGTCTTTCCCAGCATCAGGGTCTTTTCAACTTTTAAGGACCCTTATAAGTACATTGAGCCCATCTGGATAACTCCCAATCCCAAGCAACCTTGGCTGCATCTGCAGTCTTCATTTCCCTTTGTCACAGAACCTTGAGGATTCACAGCTTCCATGATGAGCATGTGGACATCTTTGTCGGGGAGGGGATATCATCACTCTGCCACTCCATCTCAGATGCCTTTTCCTTCCTTTTCCAACTCCAGCTGACCTACCCCTTCTCAACTTGGCATTTGATCCCGTGCCACGCTGTGTGTTTCTCCAGGAGTGTAGTTCCCTAATATTTTTGCAGTCTTCCCCCAACTGATGCATAACTGTAGGTGGTTTGCAAACCCTTTGGTACATGTACCATCTTGGCCAACCTCCTGGGAGGGAGGTGTTCCTTTCACATCCAAAGTGGGAGACCATCAAGGCTGCACTCACAGCTTCCAAGTGGCAGAGCTGGCATCTTATTTCCCCAGTGGTCACTGTAAACATGCCGCAGGTGGCTGCCGTGCAAGAGTTGGATGAGCCCCCTTCCCAGGGAGCCCCTGGGCTTGATGGGGGGGCCTCTGAGTGGAGCTCTGACTCCAAGCTCTCTTCCTTCCTCTTGACCACATCAGGCTGCATCACTGCTTCTCAGTTCAGACAGATTTGGTGATATGAACTTTCATGAAATCTAAAGTTGTTTTGAAAATATCCATTAAAAAAACCCAAACAGCTGTTAAGAATATATCTGGTTGTGTACAGCTGAACACTCTTTTACCAGAGGGTGAACTTTCAAAGTTTAAACAGGATTAACTGTTAATAACTTGAGGGCCCCCAACACCCTGTATGGGCTGAAGTCCTCCAAGTAAATAAAGTCAGACCCGAGCAGGGCTACGTCCAGATGAGAGTGGGGGCTGCCTCCTGCATCACTCAGAGGTGCTGTCATCTGATGTCTTTGATTCCTTCTCTAGAAATGAAGTCATCCTTCATTAAAGAGGAAGCATTCACATTGATAGCCCAGCTGGTAAAGAATCTGCCTGTGATGCAGGAGACCAGGGTTCATTCCCTGGGTTGGGAAGATCCCCTAGAGGAGAATACTCAAGTATTCTGGCCTGGAGAATTCCATGGACAGAGGAGCCTGGCAGGCTGTAGTCCATGGGGTCGCAAAGAGTTGGACGTGACTGAGCAACCTTGATATTCACATTGATCCACATTTCCAATCAGAAGTGAAGAGGATTTTTGGGGTGAGGGTGGAGGATGGGAATCATGTGCTTCCTAGTGAGCTGAGTGGACAGGTTGAGTGTATCCCAGTCAGGCAGGCTGAGTTCAGACTTGGCCTCTACACTTAGAGATTTTGGGACCTTTGAAATAATTACCTCACGTCTCTTGAGCCTCAGTGGTCTCATCAGAAAAATGGGAGTCCAAAGCACTCACTGGATTTCTTGAAAAGTGAAATTGGGTGATTTATAGTCAGTGAAGTTAAGTGTGATTTATCCCTGGTGCCTCAGTGGCACAGAATCTGCCTGCCAATGCAGGATACACAGGTTTGATCCCTGGGTCAGGAAGACCCCCTGGAAAAGGAAATGGCAACCCTCTCCAGTATTCTTGCCTGGAGAATCCCATGGACAGAGGAGCCTGGTGAGCTGTACAGTCCATGGTGTCGAGAAGAGTCAGACACGACTGAGTGACTCAACAACAACAACAATTTTAAAGCATTTACTGGATTGTCTCACTGCTCTGCTGAAGCTGCAAGGACCCCTTTTGGTGGGTTCCACCTTCCAGAATCAGTGCCGCATGAAGCGTGATTGCATCTCGACAGATGCCCCGAAATGCATCTTCCCACATGAGCAGGTTGAATGCAGTTTAAAAATAACCACATCTTGTCTCACATCTGAGTATTTGGTAGGCGTGTCAAGCTAATGGGATTTTATGTGCGAGAAACAGCAAGGTACTGGCATTAGAAACCATATTTAAATGCATTTAGCGCAGAAGGTGAGCGAGGTCAGTCCAGCCCTTCGTGCTCTGGCTCTGTGGGTGCGAATGTGGTCCACTCAGAACGCAGGCTTGGCGTGGGCCCTGGTCCTCCTGCGAACGAGCTGAGGGCCTTTAGGCAAGATGCTCACTTTTGCTAACTTCTTGGAATATGAAGATTAAAAGGAAGAAGAAAGAGAATTGTCCTCCTCAATTCTCAAATACCGTGTTCATTCCCATTAGATCCATTCCCTCACCTGACCATTTCGAAGTACCTTTTTATGTACCAGAACTGGGTGGCCCTAAAAAAGAGCAGAGAAGAAAAACTCCCGTTTATTCCATCTCCCCAAGATGCCTCGGTCTCCAGCAAGAAGGAGACTAGGAGTCGGCTCTGACGCTGGTGCTGTGCGGGGTGCTTGACCTGTGTCGTTTAGTCCTTGGCTTGAGACGGGGACTGTTATTTTTATCACCTCTGTCTCTAAGACAGCAGCTACACGGGTCGGTAGAGTAACATGGTTAAGGTTTCTCAGGAGGGGAAGGATGTGACTCCAAGCTCCTTGAAACTTGGAGCTGTGGCTCCCAACGACCCCATAAAACTGCCCGAACCAACAAGTGAAGTGTCGTAGGCCCCTCTGGATGCTTATTAAGCTGTGTGCCAGTCTCTCCTCTGACCTTTATCTCGTGTTGATTTACTGGGGGGCTACCCTCTTCAGGCCGTGTGAATCATGTTTGTCCCAGATTCCCACACTCTTTGGGCACTGTGTCTGCACACACGTGCGTGCCTGCTGCAATGCCGAGGGCACCGTGGCTGCCATGAATGATGGCATTATGACCCAGAGGTAGCGTTGGTCTGTGTACCAGTTTGGCCAGTACATCACTGTCTTATGGGACTGGGTACCGGCCCTGACCCCAGGACACTGTCCTTTGGGCAGAAGCCTCCGAAGAACTCAGTCCTGTCCATGGTGCTTGTCACTCGGTGCTACTCTGGCTCAGGATGGCCATCCTAGGCTGTTTGCTGCTCAGGTCCTTTGCCCGTTTAGCTGTTGTGCCCACAACCCACCAGCTTCCATATGTCCCGACACCCTCTTCTATCATACTACTTTCACCATGTTTTTTAAGGTCAAGTTCTATCATTTAATGATAGAATTAAATGATATTAAAATTTATTAAATTTTTTTTAGTTTAAAAATGTATTAAAAAAATTTTTTTAGCAATTTAACATGTCTCCTTACCAGAACTAATTTTTTTTTGAGTTGATTGAGTTTTTTTGTTCTTCTGATTACAGAGCTACATAGATTTTGAACCTTGTTTTTTCCCTGTGAGCTTGGTTTTTATGAGTGCAAGATTTTGCAGACTATAAGCATTCACGGGATTGCATTTTCCACATTATAGCAGAAACATCTGTCTCTTTGTTAGCTCGTTGGAAAGTACACTGCGGTGCCAGTTGTGTCTGACTCTTTGCAACCCCATGGACTATACATACAGTCAATGGAATTCTGCAGGCCAGAATATAGGCGTGGGTAGCCTTTCCCTTCTCCAGGGGATCTTCCCAACCCAGGGATCAAACCCAGGTCTCCCACATTGCAGGCGATTTTTTGACCAGCTGAGCCACAAGGGAAGCCCCGGAATCCTGGAGTGGGTAGCCTATCCCTTCTCCAGCAGATCTTCCACACCCAGGAATCGATCTGGGGTCTCCTGCATTGCAGCGGAGTCTCTACCAGCTGAGCTGTAGTTCGTTGGGGGCTGCTATAAAAGCATGCCGTACACCAGGCGGCTTATAAACAGCACAGGTTTATTTCTCACAGTTCTGGTGGCTGGAAAGTTCAAGATCCTGGCATATGGTGTCTTGTGAGGGCCTGCTTCCTGATTCCTAGATGACTGTCTTCTGTGTCCTCAGGAGGTGGAAGGGGAGCTTCTCAGGGTCTCTTTAGAAGAGCACTAATCTCAACTCCTGGGTGAACACCGGGAGATAGTGAAAGACCGGGAGGGCTGGGTGCTGCAGTCCACGGGAAGGTCGGACTGGACTTGGTGACTGAACAACAGCGATCTCATTCAAGAGGGCTCCACCTTTGTAACCTGATCACCTCCCAAAGGTCCCTAAAACTATCACCTTGGAGATTAGGTTTCAACATATGAATACTGAGGGGCCGTATGCATTCAGTCTGTAGCATTCTTTTGTCCTCATTTTAAGCATAAGACTTTGATTAAAAGCACCTTATAATTCAACTTCTAAATTCTCCTTTTTACAAGTGGCGTTTTGCTTGTGTCTATTTAATAATATAAGCTCAGAGGAGAAGCCCAGGTTTACATTTCACAGGTACACTGGCACAAGAGAGAGCTTCAGGAACTCCAGGGAGGGGTCCAGTTCATCAGGATAGTCTTACCCAGGTTTAGTCTGGCAGTGTCCCAGGGTCCTTTTCTACTAACTCACTTGTGAGGCTGTCTGTGGTCTCATTTAGAAACAGTCATTGGCTTCTTCTGCTCTGGGACCAGTCACAGGCAGATTGGAAATTAACAGCCCAGGTCTAGAAGGGAAAGTTTCGGTAATGACCTCTAAAATCACACTTGGAGCACTTGTTTGCCCGTGCTTGGTCTTAGGAGATAGCCCTCTGTTGAGGTGGGTCATTCAACAGTACCCATTGTCTCTCCTGTCCCAGCAGAATCCTCTAAGGACCCTGAGAGATTTTCCATGGCTCATAAATTCACCAAGCTGGTGTCAGACAGTGCTACTCTGATTTACCCCACCACTGGCTGTTACTAGCAGCAAAGCCTTGAGCAGCTTATGGCAGCATTTACATTTCAAAGGGCTGAGTTTCAGTTTCATTCTTAAGGCTCTAAAATGATGGTAAGTATAAGCCTGACATGTGATCTGAAGAAATGAAATACTGGGAGCCTGACTGGACCTCAGGATGTCATCATGATTCCTGCCGATAATCAGGAATGATCAGAGTTTTGAAGAAAGAGCTGATGGTTTGAGGTCACAGGGAAAAACGTGGAACATCAACACCTTCAGATGTCTTTGTGATGCCTGGTCATCATTTGACTCTCTCTGGCCCGTGGCTTGTCTCGTGTGTGTTAGCTGTCTTTCATGAGGAAGTATGGTTATAATAATAGCATCTGTCTGAGCCACTTCTCAGCACCACTGGAATGAGACCCAGCTCCTCTTGGAAATCATTCCATTCAAGGAATTCTACAGAGCATCCAGATCTGATATTAGAATCCTCTGCCAATGTTCTGATCATCTTGTTACCTGAAATGAGGTATAAGCCATGAAGATGGTTGATACCTGTGGCTTCAGATATGTGAAAGTGAAAGTAGCTCAGTCATGTCCGACTCTGCAGCCCCATGGACTGTCTGTGGAATTCTCCAGGCCAGAATACTGGAGTGGGTAGCCTTTCCCTTCTCCAGGGGATCTTCCAAACCCAGGGATCGAACCTAGGTCTCCCGCATTGCAGGTGGATTCTTTACCAGCTGAGCCACCAGGGAAGCCCAATATACCCACAGGGAGCCGGTTATAGAGCACTGAACCTGGTTTTGAAGTTCAGGAGCCTGAGCACATCCCACATGTCTATCTGCCAGTCCTCTTTGGCCCTGGTGGCATCTGGTGCCCCACCCTGGCCAAATATGCATTCTTGCTCAGTCCCTTCAGTCATGTCTGACTCTTTGCAATCCCGTGAACTATAGCCCACTGAGCTCCTCTGTCCATGGGATTCTCCAGTCAAGAATACTAGAGTAGGTTGCCTTGCCCTTCTCCAGGGGAGCTTCCCGACCCAGGGATCGAATCCGCATCTCATACATCTCCTGTACTCACAGGTGGATTCTTTACCGCTAATGCCACCTGGGAAGCCCCATCTGGCCAAAAATGGAGGCCACGTTTAACTTGTGGACACCACCCAGGGCAGCACCATTTTCTCAGGTGTCGCCCTGGGCACGCTGACTCCTGCCTGTTGCTGGAATCATTTGCACTCAGGGTCTTCTGACCCCAGAGCCTGTCTGTTCCTTCACACCGTCCCAGTTCTCTGCATGGCAGCCTCTCGTTTCTTTCTGGTTGCACAAAGCCTTGCTGTAAGTCAACAAGCCCTCCCTGGGGGCTGTTTACATGCTGGGTGCTGCAGAGGCAAAAATCATCACAGTGGGTATAGTTTCCAAACCCAAGAATGTCATGCTAATTCCCATAAAGGGATTTTGTTCTGCATCTGGCTTCAAGAAACAGTCTGGGACACAGTGTCCGGAAGCCAGGATGCTGGAATTTGGGGTATTTGGGTTTTTATGGGAATAACAGGACCAAACATTTTAAATCATGGCTTTCGGAAAATTCAAAGTGAGAATTTGCCATTGTGAGACTGAGGTGCTGTTGTCATTCTCGGTTGTATCCTGAAGGCAAGTGTGGTGAGAAGAGCTAAGTGCAGAGCAGGGTAAAGAGGACAAGGGAGGCCCGAGGAGCAGAGACGCTGGGCCTGAGGGTCTCAGACCATTCTGAAACCACTAACCCCCTGGTGCTGAAGCAGACCCTGGGCCACTTGCCATCTGAATTTTTTCTTTACTATTTTACTAAATTTCACTAAATTATTCCATTTCATCTTCAGTGTACTCAGAGGGAAACTCTGGTTTAGAGAAGAGGAGCTGAAGTCAGGGGCTGAGTGACCTGCCCTAACCCGATACCTAGGAAGCGCAGAGCCGAGGTGCAGAGGGAAGGGTTCTGGCTGCAGGGTTTTCCGTGATGCTCCTTTCTTTGCATCTCAGGTGCCCATGGGAAGGTTCAGCTGTGGTCTCCTCATGCTCCCCATCTTCTCACTCATCTCCCTGAGCGATGAGTCTCCTAGAGCCATCCTGGCAGGACCCAGAGAAGTTCGAGGGGTGTCAACAGTCATCCCCATGGCGCCTCATGTCCTTTCAGCTGGCAGAACCCACTGTGCCTTCTCAAATGATGCCTCGTGAAGATGGGCCCTCTGGGCTGTCAGCCCTGTCACCCTGTCTCCTGGGCATGTACAGATGGGAGCCAGGAGCCCAGGTCCTTCTGAGCTAGGGTTTCAGTGGACACAGTGCAAGCAGAGAAGACCCGTGTGGAGAGAGGATGAAAGACAGGGAAGGGACAGGAGGTGGGAAAGACAGATCAGAGCGGAGTTTTTCTCATCTTCACTCATTTTATTAAAAACCCTGCCTCCTGGGAACCTTATTGGTGCCAGGCAGGCACTGTCAGATGTCTTGGGGAGGCAATGGTGAATGAAACCAGAAGCGCTCTCTAATCTTTTAGCAAATATTTAAGGAAGGCCTTCTGTGTTCTGGGTCCTGTCCTGGGTCCTTGGGATGCCTTCGTGACCAAAACAGAGGTCCTCACCATCTGACAACTTATAAACTAGTGGGAGTTGTTCAGTCCCTAAGTGGGGTCTGACTGTTGTCTGACCCCGTGGACTGCAGCACACCAGGCTTCCCTGTCCCTCATTGTCTCCCCGAGTTTGCTCAAGTTCATGCCCATTGAGTCGGTGATGCCATCCAACCATCTCATCCTCTGTCGCCCCCTTCTCCTCCTGCCCTCAGTTTTTCCCAGCATCAGGGTCTTTTCTAATGAGTCTCCCCTTCACATCAGGTGGCCAAAAGGAGGCACATAAAAGCAAGAAATGTAACAGGATGATTTTTATAGTATTTCAAAAGGTGATAAGTGTGACAAATGTATAGCCAACAGTGGGGTTGGGAGGGCCACCTCTGGTCAGGTTATAGTTAAAGGTGATCAAGGTCAGGTTTTAGGAGGTAATATTTGGGCCAAGTTGGCTTAAGGATCAGCAGGGGATCGGGTAGCTGTGGGAGGAGCGTTCCATCAGTGGAACTCAAGTGGAGACTTGAGTGTCTCGTGGTGACAACAGGCTGGACATTAGCAGCTAACAAGGAGCAGGGGTGGCCGGAGCCCAGAGAGTGCAGAGGGGAGTCGCCAGCCCAGACGTCCCTCTGGGAGGACTTTGACTTTTACTCTTGAGCCAATTGAGAGGCCGTGGAAAGGTTTGGGGTACAGGAATGCCATGCTCTGCTTTGCAAGTGTGACAGAGTAACCCAGTCTCTGTCTTGACTTAGGGGAGCAGGCGTCAAAGCAGGGGTCCTGGGAGGGGTGACATCAGCACCCCACATGAGAGGTGATGCTGGCTCCAGCCAAGCCAGGGGTGTGGAGGTGGTGAGAAGTGGTTGGGTTTTGGTTATTTTGAAAGCAGACTTTTCTGACGAGAAGGAGAAGGAGGTTTGGATGCAAGAGAGAGAAAGAGGAGTCCAGGATGTCTCCTCCAGTTTTGCTTTGGCCTTGGGTCTTGAGATGGGGAAATGAAATCATTTTGAAAAAATCTCATGGGTGAGATTGCCCAGTGACAACCTGTGATGAATTGCAGAAGGAGAGGACCAGGTACGTTAGTTCCGGGGGCCTCCATAGCAAAGTGTCACAAACAGCGTAAAGCAACAGGAATTTATTCTCTCACAATTCCAGAGGCTGGAAGTCTGAAATCAAAGTGCTGATGGGTCTGAGCTCCCTCTTAAGCTACTAGTAGAGGATCCTTCCTTGCTTCTCCCAGCTGCCAGTCCTCAGGCATCCCAGGATGGGTGTTCCTGGCTTGTAGTGGCATCTCTCCAGTCTCTGCCTCTGTGGTCATGGGCGGTCTCCCTCCTACATCATCTTTCATCTCTGTGTGTGTGTCTCTGTAACCAGAATTCCCCTTCTTCCAAAGACACCAGTCATCAGGTTTAGGCCCTCATCTTCATCTACTAATTTCATCTGCAACAACCCTATTCCCAAATAAGCTCACCTTCGGAGGTTCCAGGGATTAGAGACTGAACCAATGATTTTGGAGAATATAATCCAACCCATAACACCATGGTTTTCTGTACCCAACAAACCTGCCTCAATCTAGAGATCTGGAACACCTTCCTGGGGATGGGCTACAAGGTTTGAAGCAGGATTAAAAGTTAAGAGTTTATCAGGCAAAGAGTTTGCAGAGGGGATAGGAGAGAATTCCCATTTGAAGGAAACAGTGTGTGCAAAGGCCCTGTGGTGGAGGAACATGTTATATTTGAAGAACTAAAGCAAAGCCAGTGTGACTGGAGCTGTGCTGTGGTTATGGAGCAATATCATGGCCAATAAACCTAAGAAAATGCTCTTTGTCTTTGGTCATCAGGTAAATACAGATTAAAATCGCAATGATGTGTAGGCACCAGAATGGCTTTAAAAGAAAAAAAAAAGAACATCAAGTGTGGGTGAAGATGCGGAGCAATAGAACCTTTAACATGGTGCCAGGATCACAAAATAGCACAGCCACTTTGGGGCCCTGTTTGGTAGTCTCTACTGAACTCAGCATTCTTATACCTGTTAATCTAACAAATTCTTTCTTATGCCTAAAGGAAATGCATTCATATATGTACGAAAACATGTACAGATAGGTTCATTGTTATTCTTGATACTCCCAATATGGTAGTAGCCCCCATGTCCATCAGAAAGTGTAATGGATAAATCATTTGTATATGTGTACAATGGAATACTATACAGCAGTGAAAAGGAATACGTTATTGTTACCTGTAATAATATGGATGAATCTCACAGATACCACATTGGGCAAAAGGAGCCAGGCAGAAAAGAGTTGTCACACGCTGGAATCAAGATTGCCAGGAGAAATATCAACAACTTCACATATGCAGATGCTACCATTCTAGTGGCAGAAATTGAAGAGGAACTAAGGAGCCTCTTGAAGAAGATGAAAGAGGAGAGTGAAAAAGTTGACTTAGAAGTCAACATTAAAAAAACTAAGATTGTGGCATCGTGTCCCATCACTTCATGGCAAATAGAAGGGGAGAAATTGGAAGAAGAGACAGATTTTATTTTCTTGGGCTCTAAAATCACTGCTGAGGGTGACTGCAGCCATGAAATTAAAAGCTGCTTCCTTCTTGGAAGGAAAGCTGTGCTAAACCTAGATGGAAAAACCTAAAAAGCAGGGACATTCCTTTGCCACAAAGGTCCATATAGTCAAAGTTATGGTTTTTCCAGTAGTCATGTACATATGTGAGAATTGGACCATAAGGAAGGCTGAGTGCCGAAGAATTGATGCTTTCAAATTGTAGTGCTGGAGAAGACTCTTGAGAATCCCTCAGACTGCAAGGAGATCCAGCTAGTCAATCCTAAAGGAAGTCAACCTTGAATACTCATTGGAAGGACTGATGCTGAAGCTGAAGCTCCAGTACTTTGGCCACCTGATGCGAAGGGATGACTCACTGGAAAAGACTGATGCTGGGAAAGAGTGAAGGCAAAAGGAGATGGGGGCAGCAGAGGATGAGATGGTTAGATAGCATCACCCACTTAACGGACATGAATTTGAGCAAACTGGGAGATAATGAAGGACGGGGAAGCCTGGTGTACTGCAGTCCATGGGGTCGCAAAGAGTCTGACACGACTTAGTGACTGAGCAGCAACACTGATGATTAAGGTCTGAAGCAGCAGGAAGCTCTGCTTATTTGCTGAAGGATCAGCTGATTTGCACCCAGGTAGTTTTATGCATTTATTAAAAGCTTATCACAGAAGTTTACCAAAGGTAGATATTCAACATTATGGCCTCTTTTGGGAGAGTAGTTACTTACCTATATTAATCAGATATCACAGCTAAAGTTTTTAGGTAATCACTGCCTCCAAAGGGGGTAACTTGTTGGTGACTATAAAGTTTCAGCCCCTGTTTCTAAGAATTTTTTTTCTGAAAGATATGTAAAAAGAACTATTACTTTAGTCTGTTTCAGTCCAAATAGCCCTGGGTTATGTTTACAAAGTGGCAGCTGTGTCAGTTATCTGGGAAGTGCTGAATTGCTAAATTGTTGCACTCACTTGGATATAACTTTTTAATTTGCTTCCAGATGTTTCTGTACTGAGGCAGCCCATGATCATGAAGTATGTACAGTGCAGATCAATGATTTCACAACAGCAGAGTGATTTTGAGGTTCACAGTTTTCTATATATGCCATAAAGCAAAGTGCATAGCACCTAGCACATAGTAGGTGCTCATGTAGACCCTAGAAAATTAAAGAATAGTTTAAAAAGTAGGCTGTATATCATATTTGTGCATTTGTCCATGTTTGTCTTCAAAATTAAAAGACACTTGCTTCTTGAAAGAAAAGCTATGACCAACTTAGACAGCATATTAAAAAGCAGAGACATTACTTTGCCAACAAAGGTCTGTCTGGTCAAGGCTGTGGTTTTTCCAGTGGTCATGTATGATGTGAGAGTTGGACTATAAAGAAAGCTGAGTGCTGAAGAGTTCATGCTTTTGAACTGTGGAGTTGGAGAAGACTCTTGAGAGTCCCTTGGACTGCAAGGAGATCCAACCAGTCTATCCTAAAGGAGACCAGTCCTCAATATTGGAAGGACTGATGCTGAAGCTGAAACTCCGACACTCTGGCCACCTGATATGAACTGACTCATTTGAAAAGACTCTGATGCTGGGAAAGATTGAAGGCAGGAGAAGAAGAAGGGGATGACAAAGGATGAGATGATTGGATGGCATCACTGACTTGATGGACATGAGTTTGAGCAAGCTTTGAGAGTTGGTGACGGACAGGGAAGCCTGGCAAGCTGCGGTCCGTGGGGTCACAAAGAGTCGGACACGACTTAGTGGCTGAACTAAACTGTATCTGTGCGTCTATCTATATTTGTGTATCTCCTTTCCTTTCCTCTTTAACATTAAAATTTATTTCAGTCAGTTTTGTAAGCAAGTAGTTAAATAAATCAAAGCGTTAAAGGATTATAACAGATAAACAGTAGAATGGTTCTTGCCAGGGACTGAGCAGGAGAGGAAATGGGGAGATGTAGGTTAAAGAGTATATACTTTCAGAAGAAGAGTAAGAAGAGTAAGTTCAAAGGATCTAATATATAGCATGGTTATTATAGTTAATAATGCAGTATTGTGTAATACTTTAATTTTTTTCATTTTATTTATTTATTTATTTTCTCTTTACATTATTGTGTTGGTTTTGCTATACACTGACCCGAATCCGCTATGGGTATACATGTGTTCCCCTTCCAGAATGCCCCTCCCACCTCCCTCCTGATTCCATCCCTCTGGGTCATCCTGGTCCACTAGCCCTGAGCACCCTGTATCATGCATCAAACCTTGGGCTAGCGATTCATTTCACATATGATAATTTACATGTTTCAATGCCGTTCTCCCATATCATCCCACCCTTGCCCTCTCCCACAGAGTCCAAAAGACTGTTCTATACAACTGCGTCTCTTTTGCTGTCTCGCATATATGGTTACCGTCTTTCTAAATTCCATCTATATGCATTAGTATTCTGTATTGTCTTTCCTTCTGGCTTACTTTGCTCTGTATAATAGACTCCAGTTTCATCCACCTCGTTAGAACTGATTCAAATGTATTCTTTTTAATGGCTGAGTAATATTCTATTGTGTATATGTACCACAGCTTCCTTATCCATTCATCTGCTGATGGGCATCTAGGTTGCTTCCATGTCCTGGCTATTGTAAACATTGTGATAATGAACACTGGGGTACATGTGTCTCTTTCAATTCTGGTTTCCTTGGTGTGTATGCCCAGCAGTGGGATTGCTGGGTCATATGGCAGTTCTATTTCCAGTTTTTTAAGGAATCTCCACACTGTTCTCCATAGTGGCTGTACTAGTTTGCATTCCACCAACAGTGTAATAGGGTTCCCTTTTCTCCACATCCTCTCCAGCATTTATTGCTTGTAGACTTTTGGATGGCAGCCATTCTGACTAGTGTGAAATGGTACCTCACTGTGGTTTTGATTTGCATTTCTCTGATAATGAGTGATGTTGAGCATCGTTTCATGTGTTTGTTAGCCATTTGTATGTCTTCTTTGGAGAAATGTCTGTTTAGTTCTTTGGCCCACTTTTTGATTGGGTCATTTATTTTTCTGGAATTGAGCTGCAGGAGTTGCTTATATATTTTTGAAATTAATTGTCTGTTGCTTCATTTGCTATTATTTTCTTCCATTCTGAAGGCTGCCTTTTCACCTTGCTTTTAGTTTCCTTTGTTGTGCAGAAGCTTTTAATTTTAATTAGGTCCCATTTGTTTATTTTTGCTTTTATTTCTGATATTCTGGGAGGTGGGTCATAGAGGATCCTGCTTTGGTCTATGTCAGAGAGTGTTTTGCCTATGTTTTCCTCTAGAGTTTTATAGTTTCTGGTCTTACATTTAGATCTTTAATCCATTTTGAGTTTATTTTTGTGTATGGTGTTAGACAGTGTTCTAGTTTCATTCTTTTACAAGTGGTTGACCAGTTTTCCCAGCACTACTTGTTAAAGAGATTATCTTTTCTCCATTGTATATTCTTGCCGCCTTTGTCAAATATAAAGTGTCCATAGGTGCGTGGATTTATCTCTGGGCTTTCTATTTTGTTCCATTGATCTGTATTTCTGTCTTTGTGCCAGTACCATACTCTCCTGATGACTGTGGTTTTGTAGTATAGCCTAAAGTCAGACAGATTGATTCCTCCAGTTCCATTCTTCTTTCTCAAGATTGCTTTGGCTATTTGAGGTTTTTTGTATTTCCATACAAATTGTGAAATTATTTGTTCTAGCTCTCTGAAAAGGATGGCTGGTAGCTTGATAGGAATTGAATTGAATCTATAGATTGCTCTGGGTAGTATACTCATTTTCACTGTATTGATTCTTCCAATCCATGAACGCAGTATATTTCTCCATCTATTTGTGTCCTCTTTGATTTCTTTCATCAGTGTTTCATAGTTTTCTATATATAGGTCTTTTGTTTCTTTAGGTAGATACATTCCTAATTACTTTAAAGTTGTTAAGAAATATATCTTAAGCATTCTCACCACACACACAAACAAAAGAATTAACACTTGAGGTGATGGCTAGAGAGCTCGTCAAGAAAATTAGAGATACCAAGGGAACATTTTATGCAAGGATGGGCACAATAAAGGACAGAAATGGTATGGACCTAGCAGAAGCA
Organism: Antilocapra americana; assembly: GCA_007570785.1. Lineage (NCBI taxonomy): Eukaryota > Metazoa > Chordata > Mammalia > Artiodactyla > Antilocapridae > Antilocapra > Antilocapra americana. Next base: position 12,639,252 of record ML660216.1, on the reverse strand, counting down.
GAGATATTAAGAAGAGGTGGCAAGAATACCCAGAAGAACAATGCAAAAAAGATCTTCATGACTCAGATAATCATGATGGTGTGATCACTCATCTAGAGCCAGACATCCTGGAATGCGGAATCAAGTGGGCCTTAGGAAGCATCACTACGAACAAAGCTAGTGGAGGTGATGGAATTCCAGTTGAGCTATTTCAAATCCTAAAAGATGATGCTGTGAAAGTGTTGCACTCAGTATGCCAGAAATTTGGGAAACTCAGCAGTGGCCACAGGACTGGAAAAGGTAAGTTTTCAAATTCCAATCCCAAAGAAAGGCAATGCCAAAGAATGTTCAAATTACTGCACAATTGCACTTATCTCACATGCTAGCAAAGTAGTGCTCAAAATTCTCCAAGTCAGGCTTCAACAGTACATGAACCATGAACTTCCAGATATTCAAGCTGGATTTAGAAAAGGCAGAGGAACCGGAGATCAAGTTGCCAACATCCATTGGATCGTCGAAAAAACAAGAGAGTTCCAGAAAAACAGTTACTTTATTGACTACACCAAAGCCTTTGACTGTGTGGATCACAACAAACTATGGAAGATGCTGAAAGAGATGGGAATACCAGACCATCTGACCTGCCTCCTGAGAAATCTGTGTACAGGTCAAGAAGCAACAATTAAAACTGGACATGGAGCAACAGACGAGTTCCAAATCAGGAAAGGAATACATCAAGGCTGTATATTGTCACCCTGCTTATTTAACTTATATGCAGAGTACATCATGAGAAATGCTGGGCTGGAAGAAACACAAGCTGGAATCAAGATTGCTGGGAGAAATATCAATAACCTTGGATATGCATATGACACCACCCTTATGGCAGAAAGTGAAGAACTAAAGAGCCGCTTGGTGAAAGTGAAAGAGGAGAATGAAAAAGTTGGCTTAAAACTCAGCATTCAGAAAACTAAGATCATGGCATCCAGTCCCATCACTTCATGGCAAATAGACAGGAAAACAATGGAAACAGTGACAGACTTTATTTTTCTGGGCTCCAAAATCACTGCAGATGGTGATTACAGCCATGAAATTAAAAGACACTTGCTCCTTGGAAGAAAACCTATGACCAACCTAGATAACATATTAAAAAGCAGAGACATTACTTTGCCAACAAAGGTCCATCAAGTCAAAGCTATGATTTTTCCAGTAATCATGTATGGATGTAAGAACTGGACTATAAGGAAAGCTGAGCGCCAAAGAATTGATACTTTTGAACTATAGTGTTGGAGAAGGAACTCCAAGAGTCCCTTGGACTGCAAGGAGTTCCACCCAGTCCATCATAAAGGCAATCAGTTCTGAATATTCATTGAAAGGACTGATGCTGAAGCTGAAACTCCAATACTTTGACCACCTGATGTGATGAAATGACTCATTTGAAAAAACCCTGATGCTGGAAAGGATTGAAGGCGGGAGGAGAACGGGATGACAGAGGATGAGATGGTTGGATGGCATCACCCACTCAATGGACATGAGTTTGAACAAGCTCCAGGAGTTGGTGATGGACAGAGAAGCCTGGCATGTTGCAGTCCATGGGGTCGCAAAGAGTCGGACATGACTGAATGATTGAACTGAACTGAAGGGTTGGGGGTGGCGCATGAGAATCTAATTTTTTTGATACACATTTTGAATTAATTCCCTGCTTGTAGTCCTCTCTCATTCTCACCTTCCAAGATATCTAAGAATCTAGTTTCTGAGCTTTCTTAAATTCTGTGTGGCTTACTTCCCATTGGTGTGTCCCTTGAAAGTTAGCACTTCCTTCTCTTGCTCAGTTATTCAAGAGCCCTCCCTGTCATTTCTGTCTTCATATATTGTGATCTGGGTATTATAAACATCTCCTAGTTTTATCATCCATCAAAGTTGTCTTTCTTTATCTTGTTTTCTTTGTTGAGAGGAACTTGTTAGAGAAGAATCTGGAAAAAACAACATATTTGCTCCATCATTTTGAAACAGAAAATTCCTGTTTGATTGATCTTAAATGGAGAGTATCAGATTTTCTCTTTGTTATGGAATTAATAATTCCTCCTTTTATCGTAAGCAAAATTTCATCTATTAGATGTCTTCATAAGGATTTTTAAGCGAAAAAATGCTGCATATTAAAAATTGCCTTGAGAAAATTACATTAATTCCTAATTTATTTAGCACTTTAGTAGAAACAATCGTTCTATATAAGTGGTATTTTGAAGACTAGCTTCCTTAAAGTTTAGGGCATCAAACCTTCCATTTCAACAATTTCTGATTGAAATTTCTCCAAAATTTATGAAGTACTTCTCTGCATTATTAAACAGAAAAGGATGAATGTTTCTTGGTTTTTCAGACATGTTACTGATATCATTTTTGGCACTCTGGTGTAATTTGGTGACATCTCTGGGACTGGTACTCCCTCTTTCACTGAATTCTCCTGGACGCTTGCTTTATAAATTTATAATTGATTTTGCAGAGGTGGCTGTCACGTCACAAAAAGTCAGCTTTGGGCAGGGCTCTTCAATCCCCTGACACCTTATTACACTTAATTGACTGTCTGCTGTGCTTAGGAGGAGCTGAGATTGGCAGCGGAAGCAGGCTGTCCAGGCTAGCAAAACCAGGAACAGGAAGTCGAACGTCAGATCTCAGACAATAGGCTTTGGCTGACCGGCATGAGGATAGCTGCTCCAAGCTTTCATGATCTTGGAGGGGTAGACATCTCGAGCTGTATGACAGGTCTCTTTTGCCTGCTTAGCCCAGAAGCTGGCTTGCTTAAGCTCTGCATGATCAACATTTGGGACTGGGCAACTCTTTCTGGTGGGGGCTGTCCCACGGGTTGTAGAATGTTCCACAGCATCCCTGGCCTCTATCTGTAGTTGCCGGTTGCACACACTGCCCCCAGTTGTCACAGCCAAACACGGCTGCAAGCACTACCAGATATCCCATGGGGGGAGGCAACACGGACTCCTGTTGAGAAATGGAGACAGTGAAACTCCTCTTTTTTCAGATTTTATAACTCTCTTCTGGATAGTCCATGTTGTACACACTGCGACACCAGTTGATTGGAATAGTATTGCAATTCCCTAGACTTTTGTAAAATGTGAAATAATGCGTAAAACATCGATATTTTCACGGTTTGCCAAATATTCATTGTTTTAGATGTATTGATTTGTTGTTGTTGTTTAGTTGCTAAGTTGTATCTGATTCTTCAAGACCCCATGACCTGTAGCCCATGCCAGGCAGTCTCCTTTGTCCGTGGGATTATCTTGGCAAGAATACTGGAGTGGGTTGCCATTTCCTTTTCCAGGGGATCTTCCTGACCCAGGGATCGAACTGTGTCTCCTACTTGGCAGGTGGATTCTTTACCACTGAGCCAGCAGGGAAGCCCAGAAGGACTGATGACTAGCATTAACTGAGTGTTCAGTTCTTTTGGCGTCCGTGTTAACCGAGTGCCAGCCCCTGTTGAAAGCACAGTCAGCATCCTAAGGGAGAGATGAACACTGCTCTCGCTTGAACAGATGGGGAAACTGAGGCACAGAGCATTTAGGCAAATTGCCTGAATTTGTGCAGTATGGAGGTGGCAGAGCTGAGATTTGCACCCAGCTAGGACTTCAGAGCACAAGCTCTTCATCAGCCCGCTGTGCAGTGGTTGATCTGGAGATGCTAACACCAGAAGATGCCGTGAGGGGACGTTAGTCCGTCCGCCTGTTCTGAGTTCCGGGAAGGCAGGACTGACCCCATGTTTGTCGACCTTTGTATTGCTACTGCCTAGACCACTGCTTGGCAAATAGTGGAGGCAAGGTGAAGGTTAATTTCAGTAAATAAATGAAGCTGTTCTAAGCACCAGTCTCATAGGTGGTTTCCGAGAAAAAAGCAACTGCAACAAAAACTCAGTGTGTTTTATGGTTTCTTGAAAGAAGATGAGGTGTGATACTGTAAGTCATTAATGGGTTGCAGGCCTCTTCCTTCGGGGGGGATAAGGGCTGTAGATGAAGAAAGGCAACAGTTGTGTAATTATAGCCTTCAGACAAGGTTGACTATCTCCCTGATGACCGGCAGTCCTGGGAAATGAGACATTATACTTAAGAGTTGGCATCGCTTTAACAAAACTCACTGAAGTGCAGGTAGAACCAGTCACACCCTTGCAAAACTTAGCTTTTCTTTGGTGGCTCTGGAAGGCAAAATCTTGCAGCACCTCTAGGTCCTTATTGTAGACACCCTTGTGCCTTCAGGCACGGTGCTGCTTAATTGAGGGTTTCTGAAAACTGTTGACTAACAGCCATTTTATTCACCTTCATTTGAGACGGTTGTGCTTTTAGAAGACCATGTGGTGCTCAGTTGCTCAGTGGTGTCTGACTCTCTTTGACCCCATGGATATAGCCTGCCAGGCTCCTCTGTTCATGGAATTTCCCAGGTGAGAGTAGAAGACCTTGGTACATTAGTATTCCAACATTTGCTCTCAGAGCTCTTTCTGGATTGTTCCAGGAGTGGACTGGGAATGCATACCCTGTGTTGGTCCTGATCCAAGGCTGATGTTAGCCAGTTACAGTGCTGGATGAGTTCAGTCAGTAGGACCCCTTGCCAGGCTATTCCTCTGCTATAGCTGGGCCCTGGGTTTCACATCACTGTTGGCCAGTAAAATAAGGCTGATGCAGAATTTGAGCTGAAAAGTGCTCAGAGGTAGGGAAGATAGACTGGCCTGTCATTTTCATCTCTTGAGTATCACTCAGACTTTTTCTCATCTGATTATGTACTTGTGAAATAGCCATGGGAAACTGAGATTAATGCAGGAAGTGTCTTAGTAAATTAAGAAGTCTCCCTTGACTCATTTGTATTTTTTTTTAAACATCAAGGAGTTGTCTCTTCAATTGGTGATAATATAGGGAAAATTCTAGAGCAGAAATTCATCCACATTGTAAATTCAGATCAGGAGAATCTCTGGTGGCGAAAGCAGCAGATACTCAGATCCATCAAATGGCTTAAATGCTAATAAGTAACTTTTACTAATAAACCTAACCTTCAACATCCGGTTCAAATACCACCTCTGCCTGGGGGCTTTCTGTCCATCGTCTCCCCCAGCTCAAGTTAGCTGTGCTGACCTTGAAAACTCCCAAAGCAGTTTGTTCCTCTTCCTGAAATAGCACCTGCTCTGTTGTGTTCTCACTTACCTGTTTTCATGTCTTTCTTCCTGCCTGGATCTTGAGGTTCCAGGAGGGAACGATTCACCTTTGTGCTCCCAGCACCTGGTGTGTGTAGGCTGGTACGTAGGAGACGGTCTGTGTCTATTGGATGAATGAGTAACAGGAGAACTCATTAAATTTCATCTTTTACACTGGGCAAGAGGAGGACTTATCATATTGAAATATTTCCAACTTGTTAATAACAAGCAGCTCATTTTTATGATTTAGAATTAAGAGTTCAGGGCACAGCAACTTTTTTCTTTCTCTACTTCCTTATTCTCTTCTATCCCTCCCACCAACCTTCCTCGAAATGTCATGAAAAAACTTGCCTACATTTTCTTCGAGTATATTCTGGGTCCTTCTGAAGAATGCCCTCCTTTTTTTTTTTTTTTTAAAGTATCTGTGTGTGTGTTCAGTCACTCAGTCGTTTCTGACTCTTTACGACCCTATGGACTGTAGCCAGCCAGGCTCCTTTGTCCATGAGATTCCTCCTGGCAAGAATACTAGAGTAAGTTGCCATGTCCTTCCCCATTTTTTAGGTATAGTTGATTGGCATGTTGTGTAAGTTTCAGGTGTACAGCAAAGTGATTCAGCTCCGTCTTTTCAGATAAAGCTTTTTCAGATTCTTTCCCCATATAGATTATTATGAGATACTGAGCATATTCCCCTGTGCTATGCAGTAGGTCCTTGTTGGTTGTGTGTATTTTATGTAGTATTGAAGAACACCCCTCTCTTTCTTTTCAGGCTGGTATTAATGAAAATGATTTTTATGACGGGGCGTGGTGCGCGGGGAGGAATGACCTCCACCAGTGGCTTGAAGTGGACGCCAGGCGGCTGACCAGGTTCACGGGGGTCATCACTCAAGGGAGGAACTCGCTCTGGCTGTGAGTGTGGGCAGACCCGTGCTCGGGCTCTGGGCCGTGGGTCTGAAGCTCCGGGGTTCAGACAGAGTCAGGGAAGTCTCAGAGAGGATTCTGGTGACCGGCAATAAAAGGGAAGAAAGTTACAGGGAAGACAGGAGGCTGGCCTTGCTGTAGACGCCCAGGGAGGGTGCCTCTGTTGATCAACACCTTCCCCAGCACAGGAGCAGAGAGAGGGATCCGCAGGTTAGACTGAGGAGGCAAAGGTACTCTTGGGCAGGTAGCTGCCCTCTTGGATGTGGGTGAGTTACTGGTGCCCTGACAGGTGGGCTGAACAGATGTTCAGTCTGTATAAGCAGTGGGCAACCGGTAGCTGCCTCCACCCACTGTCCTGGGGTAAAAGGAATGAATCTGAGAAGAAAGAGGAAGCGCAGGCAAATTCCCGAATAAAGAACTACTGGAGGAGGAGGAGAACTGAAGGATGAACCATTGGAAATAAGATGGAATCCCACTGCTTGGAACGGAGCCTGAGATCAGGGCTGGGTCAGTACAATAGTAACCCCCAAAGGGGTGGGCTATGGCCCCTTACAATGCTTCATCTCATGGTGCTGTGCCGTGGTCGATCACTTCAGTTGTGTCTGACTCTTTGTGGCCCACCAGGCTCCTCTGTCCGTGGGACTTTCCCAGCAAGAACACTGGAGTGGGTTGCCATGCCCTCCTCCAGGGGATCTTCCCCACCCAGGGATCAAACCCACATCTCCTGTGTCTCCTGCATTGCAGGCAAATTCTTCACCGCTGAGCCACTGGGGAAGCCCAGTCTCATGGTGGATATATACAACGGAATATTATTCAGTTTTAAAAAGGAAGGGGGTTCTGACACACGCTAGAATATGGATGAACTTTGAGGACATTATGCTCAAGGCAATAAGCCAGACACAGAAGGAAAAACACTGCTTGATGCCACTTCCATGAGGTTCCTAGAGCAGGTCAAGTCATGGAGACAGAAAGGAGAAGGAACAGTGGCTACCAGGGCCCGGAGGGGAGGGGAAGGGTGTTATTATCAAATGGGTACAGAGATGAGTTGAGCCAGATGAAAAGTTCTGGAGATGGATGGTGGTGATGGTTGCGTGACAGTGTGAATGTACTCGATGTCACAGAATTGCATGCTTCCAAATGGTTAAAATGATACACTTTGTATTACGTATATTCTGCTACAGTACACAAAGAAATCTATACAAACAAAACAAACCCTTTTACTTCATCCCAGGACTGTTGGTAGAGACAGAGGCAGGACAGTATCTGTGAGGTTGGTTCTGTGGCTCAAACTGTGTCCAGAGCAAATGTGTAGAGACTGGGGGCTGGGTGAGAGTCAGGAGGGGCTGCAGAACCTTGGGTGTTTTCTGAACTTAAATAAGAGATTTTCAGTTCCTCTAGCATCTGTCTCTATACTGAGAAGCCAGGAGCACACACTTAGACATCAGGAGGCTGTGCACCTAGTTAGCCAAGAATCCTCCCCCCCTGGTGCCCCTCTGCCTGCTTGGTTTGTACACTCAAATCCCATGTCTTGACCCCTTTTGGTTTTACTGATTACTGGTTGGCAACCAGGCTTCCCTGATGGCTCAGCAGGTAAAAAGTCCATCTGCAATGCAGGAGACACAGGAGATGGGAGTTCAGTCCCTGGACTGGGAAGATCTCCTGGAGGAAGAAATAGCAAACCCACTCCAGTATTCTGGCCTGAAAAAATCCCATGGACAGGATCACAAAGAGTCAGACAGGACTGAGCAAATAAACCGACAGAAAGGGACAGTTGGCAGCCATATAAAATCTATCATCGGTTGATTAGATTAATTTGAACTCTTAGAAAGATCAGCATTAATAAGTAAACCAGGATAAGAGAAGGGAACCTGGCATCTGTGCTCACACTTAAATGCCGGTCATTGTCACTGTGAGGGGGACTTTCCTATGAGATGACAGTTGTCAGGCAATGACTCATCCTGTTTTCATCTGAATCTTTTTTTATTGTAAAGACAAGACTGTAACCACTAACAGCGTTTAAAAACATTACTGGTGATTTCCCTGTCCTTAGGCAAACAGAACTTTTCTACAAATGTAATGATAGTTCCTATGCCATTGTTATTTAAAATTTAAAACATATCCATAACATTTTCATGCTGCGACTCAGATTTCATAATGATTATTGTTAATAGCCTATAATTTACTCAGCTCTGCCTCACTCACCGTCTCAATTTTCCGCTATCACCTGTTTTGCAGGAGAGCATTTACATACTTTTTTCTTTCGTTGAATTATTTCCTTCAAGTAAATTTCCAGAGCAGGGATAATTTGTGCATTTTGACGCTGCCGGGTTATGTATCTGTGCTACGTTGTATATCACATTTTATTCCCTTTACTCTCCAGTAGCACTTCTATCTGTGTCCATTTCTGCTGATGTTTGCTCTGTGGTGTGTGTTTTGCTCAATCAGCGGCTCAGTACCGTAACAATTGTGTTCACTGTGTAGATTCTTAAAAGGCAAGGAATTTAGAAGAGGCAAAGTCGAACTGCTCAGGGAGAATAGAAACTCAGAAAGAAAGACTGATGTGAGATGATCCGTAGGGATGAGAGAAGGGGCTTTACCTTAATGCTTGGATATCAGCCTGTCTAATCACTATAATTAGAGATGCAGTAGTTGGGTTATTATTGGATCAGAAAGAAAGAGCTGGGTAGGAGTGCCGCTCACATTCTATTTCAGCTGGAAACACAAGAGGGTTTGGAGTGAATAAGAAATTACAGTAGAACAATATCTTTCTTTGACTTAGCCCGGGACAGGAACATCTAGAGGGAGGCAAGGGATAGAATTGCTTTTAAGAGTCAGTTTTTTAATGTCTAAATGTATTTCAAGTCAAGGACAATGAAAAGAAATCCAATGAGTTTCGGTTTATCTTACCTCCTGGAATAGGACTGTGCACTAAGGAGTGAGGAGGAAATGGTCAAGAGTGCATTCTGTATCTGAGCCCCTTTTCCCAGAGGCATGAATAATGCTGGAGGCATTGGCTGTATTCTATTAGGACCAGAAAACTTGCCAGCAACAGAAACCACCAAATACCCGTAGTAAAGAAGGCGGTAGTTGTCTTTCTTTCCCTCTCCCAGGCTGTCCTTGAGTTGTTCCCATGTGGCCATCTACGGTATGACTTTTAATATTTTTGTTTATTGGTTTCCATATGTCTCCCCACTAGTCTGTGGACACAACAGAGGCAATGCTTTGATAGTCTGTGTCTCTGGGACCTGGCTTGGTACCAGGCATCCGGTAGATGCCCAATGAATGATTCTTAATGAGTATTGTAAGGAAGTAACAAATTAGCAAAGAGCCATTCACACTGAATACTGATGCGTTAATTAATTTATGAGTGTAAATGACTGAGAGCAGGCTTAAATTGTAAGGGGAGAGAGGAAGGGATGTGAAAAGTCTGGTTGAGGAGTGACGAGGATTGTCAGAGATGAACACATGTAAAACAGTGTGGCTTTGGAATTACATCATGGCTGACTCTTGCTGTTTATGAGATTTTTCTTCTTTGAACCTCAATATGCTCTTCTTTAAAATGGGCTAACTACTGACTAGCTTGTAAAGATGTGGTGAAAGTTAAATGCAATTAAGTTAATGATGTTTCAAAATTACCCAGCACATAATAAGTGCTCAGTAAATGGGACTTTCTTCCCTTTTGCACCTCCTTGGGTTTATCTAGAACGGTGGTTTTAAAGCTTATTTTTAGTCACAGATCTACCTTCATATAAAGTGTTTCTTGGAAACATTTAGAAAATACAGACAGAACTTCTCCGTTGGTCCAGTGGTAAAGAACATGCCTGCCAATGCAGGAATCTGGGTTCAGTCCCTGGTCCTGGAAGATCCCACATGCCTTGGGCAACTAAGTCCGTGAGCCATAAGTACCAAAGCCTGAGCACCCTAGAGTCGGTGCTCTGCAGCGAGAGGAACCACCGCAGTGAGAAGCCTGTGCACCTCAACTAGAGAGGAGCCCCCACTCGGCCTTGGCGCAGCGAGAGAAAGCCTGAACGCGGCAAGAAAAACTCAGGGCAGCTATAAATAAATAAATAAGCCAAAAAGAAAACCGAATACAGACAGGTGAAGCTGCGTCCTGTGAATCTGGTGGCAGGGGAGTATTGCCTGCTTGGCCCTCCCTTTGCCCCCTCCCAGGCTCATCCTTGGAGGATGTATTCCTCCAAGGGTCGCTTCGTAACAAGCAGGCTGCACAGGGAGCCTCTCTGAGGTTACAATCCTGCCAGCTCCTACAAGCGCTGATTGCTTCTTCCTGACTCCAGCTGAGTAATAGGCGGATGTGGATTTCAGACCAAAACAAGCAATGGCAGAGTTGAAGTTAAAGGAAAACAGGGTGATGGCTCCTTCAGGTTGGGCAGATGGATGTTGTTATTGGCAAATAGTGCCTATCTGATTGTTAGAATGCACAAGCACTTTGGAGTATCAATCAGTTCAGTTCAGTTGCTCAGTTGTGTCCAACTCTTTGTGACCCCATGGACTGTAGGACTCCAGGCATTCCTGTCCATCACCAACTCCCGGAGCTAGGAGTGTTAATATCAGAACACCGTGAATATTTTTCCTTCGTAAAACTTTTGGGGTTGGTATTTTAACATGGACATCCATCGTCTTATTTGTTCCTGACCTCCTCCTTATGTGCTTATGAATTCACTCATGTCTTTATTGAGTACTCTGAACTGAACACTTTGTATGAGAAATGGCCTGCCTGCAGGGAGCTCTCCACCTGGGAGAACCCGATATGTTGACAGATCCACCAGAATTGGCACAGTCCACACCGGTAGGGTGGGAAGAGGGGTGCTATTCTCAGACCCGTGATTCAGATGTGCAAGGCAATACCGGAGATGGTGATGCTTAGCCGTGATTCGGGACTAGCCCATAACCAAGTGGACGAACAGCTCTATGATTCTGCTGCTGCTGAGTTGCTTCAGTCGTGTCCGACTCTGCGCGACCCCATAGACGGCAGCCCACCAGGCTCTGCCATCCCTGGGATTCTCCAGGCAAAAACACTGGAGTGGGTTGCCATTTCCTTCTCCAGTGCATGAAAGTGAAGAGTGAAAGTGAAGTCGCTCAGCATGTCCAACTCTTAGTGACCCCATGGACTGCAGCCTACCAGGCTCCTCCATCCATGGGATTTTCCAGGCAAGAGTGCTGGAGTGGGATGTCATTGCCTTCTCCGTGTATGATTCTAGTTTTGATAATTTTCAAATAATTCATGCTATTTGAAAGTAATAAAACATAATTGTTTCCATGATACTGAATAATTTACATTTTCCACCAATATAAATTATTCTTTCCCATTGCATTGCAGTTTAGTGGAATGTTAGTATCCTAGAAAAAGCCAATTTTTGTTTTGCTGATTTCAGAAAGTATATTAGATGTGTGAGTGTCGCAGTTATAACCAATATGGTGACTGAAAAGTTAATTATTCTGCCTGAGGTGAATAGATGCATCTAATGACTTGGGCGAAATACAGGCAATTTAAAATAACCAAATGGTTTAAACTCTAATTATTTCATAAACAGGACAATTCTCATCCTCTCTTGAGAGTCTGTAAATATGTCCTTAAAGAGAAGCAGCCGTTTGATTGATGGGTTTGTAAGGTGAGGGCTGGGGAAAGTTTGTCTGGTTGGCTGAATTTTTTAAAAGCAGTTCGGCTAATTAAGCAGGATGAATGGCTTATGGCTGAGAACCCAGAGATGGTAGGAAAGATAGCCGCAGCCCAAAGAAGCTGGCTTTCAGTCTGTTGGTGCAGAATCTTGGCTGAGATTCTGAATGCGAGCTTCCCCTTTGAGAATTCTGAGGGTGGAGAAAATGAGCAGATGGGACACCCAAACCAGACGAAGACAAGGTCAAGGAAAGGCCTGTCACCAGCTCTTTTCCTGGACATACCATGGTCCTAGAAGGGACAGGTGGCCGATGGAGCGGGTCCCCGGGGGATGGGGGTGGTGCTGAGCGGTGGGGCTGATGGGGGTGCTGGAAGGAGGGGGTTCACCCGTCCCGGGAGAGTAGAGTTGGGGAGATGGGGAGTAAGTGCTAAAGTGGGTTCAGAGCCTTCACAATGGAGAGTTTTCTATTCCTGATGAAATAGGGAGTGGGTCCTCTGCAGACAGTGAGGGAGGTAGATTCAGGGGTTGGAGATGGAAGGACAGGGTGCTTCGCTGTCCCATTAGAGAAAGGGCTGGTCTGGCCTCCCAAGCTAAGGGGATTGTAACGGGCTCAGTGGTAAAGAGTCTGCCTGGCTATGTAGGAGACTCAGGAAACATGAGTTCAATCCCTGGGTCAGGAAGATCCCCTGGAGAAGAGAATGGCAACCCATTCCAGTATTCTTGCCTGGGAAATCCCATGGACAGAGGGGCCTGGTGGGCTACAGCCCATGGGGTTGCGAGTTGTGCACAGCTGAGCGTGCGTGCACTCATGCATTTCCCCAGGGTTAGTCACTCAGTTGTGGCCGACCCTGTGACCCGTGGACTGTAGCCCGCCAGGCTCCTCTGTCCTTGGAATTCTCCGGGCAAGAAGACTGGAGTGGGTAGCCATTTCCTTCTCCAGGAGATTTTCCCAGGGATCAAACCTGGGCCTCTTGCATGACAGACAGATTCTTTACCGTCTAAGCCATTGGAGAAGCCCACACACACGCCTTAGGCACAGCTGATGCTTTCTCCACTAGAGGGTGGTGGAGTTGGTGGCGGGGCATCTGAAGTCCCGGGACTAGGCCATTGCAGGACCGGGCAGGACACAGCACGTTAGGAGTGGAGGGTTGTGAGGTTGAGATCCAGGGCTGGTCAGGAAGGAGTCCAAAAGAGCTGATTCCCTGGAAGTTAAGATCAAGTTCACAGAGCCCCTGGGGAAGATGAGGTTTCAGAAAAGATAGAAGCTTGGAAGAGTAGGACACTGACCATCTGGGGACTCCATGGGGGCAGTCGAGGTGATGACTGGGAATAGGGAGGGGTTTGGAGAGGAGCAGATGTCCGGGAATCTTGAGGTCGCAGGCTTGGCTGCTCAGGGCTGTTCATGTTGGGAGAATCTCCAAGACGTGCTGGACCCTAGATCAGGATGGGGAATGAAGAGGCAGCTGAGGAGGCAACAGGGTCTGTGTAGGAAGGAAAATGAAGGTGAGGAGGGACAGAGGCCAATGCAGAGGCCACTGGAGGACATTCATCCAGAGACCAGGGAGAGAGATGGAACCTTCCCAATAGCTTACTTGGCCCGGAGTTCTGCCCAGGGGCTGGACCTCTGGTTTCCACAGTGAGAAATATTCACCCAGCCCTCCCCTGTCTCTTTAACTTCAACTGTTTTTCCACTCCCGGAGGACTGAGCCTTGGCAGTCCGGGCCCCAACCCTGCAGCACCGTGCCACGGGGCAGAGGGAAGGGGTGCCGGGCTGGGCCGGGAGCACGGAGCCCCTGGAGCCCCTGGAGCCCCGGCTCAGGGGGCGGCCGATGCGCTTTGTGAATCACCTGCTCATCTTCTCAGAGTCGGACACGACTGAAGCGACTCAGCTCGGCTCACAGCACATCTTCTCGGAAGAGAGCCTGTGTGTGTGTTCAGGATGTGTCCCTCTGCGTCCCCTCCCTCACTGGCAAAGTGAAAGGCTTGGCACCTGTGGGGGCTGGGAGTCAGAAGTTTCCAAACTCCTCTCTAACCTCTTTGAAAACCATCAGTTGCTGAACTGCTGAGTTTGGCTCAGATGGAGGGGTCTCGATGAAAACGTCTCCAAGTTCAAGTAGAAGGCCAGGCATGCTATCGTATCTCCACTTGTGTTATGTTCCCACAACGCAGGGAGAGTTATTTGAAACTGAGTAAAGCTCTCTCTTGTGGCTCGATGGCTCATACTTGGTTTCCTGGGTGCCGGGTGAGTAAGGAATCCGTTCAGGAGGTAAAATCTCTGAAAAGGAAACAGCACTGGAGATGAAGCTTCCACCATGGTTTATTCCAGGGTTCTTGTCCCCTGGCTCTCACCCCCCCCCCCCCGCCCGGAAACCTCTAGGAGGTTTCCGGGTGCACTCACCTTTTTCCTCATCATTCCTGGGGGCCAGGGTCCCCTTGAGGGGACACCCTCCCCAGCTGGGCTCACATGATGCTCTCACAGGCCTGCACCCACAGGGCCTGTGCAGACTGACTCCCACTGCCGTTTGACCTCCTTCCCTTCGCTCCTTCATTTCTCGCCCAGGAGCCTCATCTTTGTTCTGCAGATAAGTCAGCATGTGCCTGCCTCAGGGCCTTTGCCCCTGCCGTCCCCCCTGCCCGAAGGTGCACCCTGCCCTGCGCTCCCCACTCCATCAGTCAAAACAGTTTGTCCTGATTCTCTCCTCTTCTGAGGCTGGCCAGCACCCCCCATCCCAGCGCAGGGTCTGCCCACCGTAGGGGGCTCTAATGCACAGGCCACCGGGAGAAAATAAGCCACAGCCTGTGGGAATGCAGCTCTTGTATTCCTTTGGTGTCCCTCCTGGTCAGATGTCTCAGTGGTCACCTGATGCAGCCGAGCAGATCAAAGTGCAGATTCTCCAGTGAGACTGGGATTCCAGGCTCCTGACTGCACGGCCTTGGCTGTGTTTCTGAGCCTTTGTGTGCTTCAGTTTCTTTATCTGTAAAATGGAGATGCTAATAGTGCCTGGCACGTAGCATGGCTGTGGGGATTAAAAGAGTTAATGCAGGCTTCCCTCGTAGCTCAGTTGGCAAAGAATCCCCCTGCAATGCAGGAGACCCTGGTTCCACTCCTGGGTCGGGAAGATCTGCTGGAGAAAGGGATAGGCTACCCACTCTGGTATTCTGGCCGGAGAATTCCAGAGACAGTATAGTCCATGGGGTTGCAAAGAGTCGGGCATGACCAAAGCGACTTTCACTTCACTTCAGTGCGTATCCGGCTGTAAAGACCATTCGTGGCATGTGGTGAGTGCCTGATAAGTGTCTTAGGACCCCCCTTCTCTGGTGGGGGGTCCTGCCCACACGCTCCCCTCCCCCCAGCCCCCCACCCCTCTTTCTCCTCTCTAGCCAGCACTCTTACCTTCTCTCCCCTCTCCTTGCTCCCCCTGTGTGGTCTTAGAGGTGTTAATGGTGCAGGGAGGAGGGGTGACCTGAGTGGGTGGGTGTTCCTGGTGGTCTTCTTACCCTTCCAAGCCTCAAGTTTCCTGGCCAGTGAGAAGAGCTTATTTTGAGCTTTCAGTGAGACGCAGATGGAAAGTCCTAGCACATTCTGGACCCAGCAGATGCTCAAGGAACCATGGCTGCTATTATTTATGAAGCGGCCTTATCGTACCCCTCCCCATCTCCAAGCCTCCAGCCCCCCAACCACTCAGAGGTGAACCTCTAGAGACCCCAGTAGTGCCCCTGAAAGACTTCCGAACCGAACCAATCTGATTGCAGCTGAGGAGAGCCTGACAGTTCGTGGAATTCTCCCTGTGACTCATCCATATTTTGTTGGACACTTTTGGTCAGCAAGCAGGAAATTCCTTTAAATGAAATGCCTCGCCTGGGTCTGCTGAGGTTGTGTTACCTTGCGTGGTGTCTCAGTGACTCTGCCTGGAGGGTCCCTTTCTTGTCCCCATTTTGTGGATGAGTAAACTGAGGCTTGGAGAGCTTGTGGACATGCTTGTCTCTTCTGCTGCCTCCTTCCCCTGCTACCACAGTTTTCATCAGGCCTCAAGCCCTGTGAATGGCTCGGGTGCACTTCATCTGAGTGCTGTTATCAAGGGATGTTGAATGGCTGCCCCTAAGCGGACCTGCTGTCAGACACAGCAGGCACCATGCCTGGGGCCTTGTGACCCTTAGGGCCTCAGTAAAGGGTTGGACTTCTTTTATAATCTGGAGAAAGTAAACGAACTTTCAGGTCAAAGAAAATGGTTTAATATGTAATGTTAATACATGCGTCTTTATATCAATATAGTCGGTGGCTCAGACAGTGAGGCATCTCTGCCTGCAATGCGGGAGACGCGGGTTGATCCCTGGGTCAGGAGGACCCCCTGGAGGAGGGCATGGCAGCCCACTTCGCTATTCTTGCCTGGAGAATCCCATGGACAGAGGAGCCTGGCGGGCTACAATCCATGGGGTCGCAACGATTTGGACATGACTGAGCAACTAACACACACATGCAGTCACAAAATATGATTAATTTTTTTTTTAAAGAGAAAGGGATCTCGTCTTCCTCCATGTTGAAGACCGAGTCCCCAAAACCTTGAATATGTTAGGTTTTTATAGCAAATGAAATCACGATAACTGATTAGCTGATCTTTAAATAGATGACCCTGGATTACTAGAGATCTCTTCAAGAAAATTAGAGATGCCAAGGGAATATTTTTTGCAAAGATGGGCTCAATAAAGGACAGAAATGGTAGGGACCTAACAGAAGCAGAAGATATTAAGAAGAGGTGGCAAGAATACACAGAAGAACTGTACAAAAAATATCTTCGTGACCCAGATAATCACGATGGTGTGACCACTCACCTAGAGCCAAACATCCTGGAATGTGAAGTCAAGTGGGCCTTAGGAAGCATCACTATGAACAAAGCTAGTGAAGGTGATGGAATTCCAGTTGAGCTATTTCCAATCCTGAAAGATGATGCTGTGAAAGTGCTGCACTCAATATGCCAGCAAATTTGGAAAAGTCAGGAATGGCCACAGGACTGGAAAAGTTCAATTTTAATTCCAATCCCAAAGAAAGGCAATGCCAAAGAATGTTCAAACTACCGCACAATTGCACTCATCTCACACGCTAGTAAAGTAATGCTTTAAATTCTCCAAGCCAGGCTTTAGCAATACGTGAACCAAGAACTTCCAGATGTTCAAACTGGATTTAGAAAAGGCAGAGGAACCAGAAATCAAATTGTCAACATCCGCTGGCTCATCAAAAAAGCAAGCAAGTTTCAGAAAAAACATCTATTGCTGCTTTATTGACTATGCCAAAGCCTTTGACTGTGTGGATCACAATAAACCATGGAAAATTCTGAAAGAGATGGGAATACCAGACCATCTGACTTTCCTCTTGAGAAATCTGTATGCAGGTCAGGAAGCAACAGTTAGAACTGGACATGGAGCAACAGAGTGGTTCCAAATAGGAAAAGGAGTATGTCAAGGCTGCATATTGTCACCCAGCTTATTTAACTTATATGCAGAGTACATCATGAGAAACACTGGGCTGGATGAAGCACAAGCTGGAATCAAGCTTGCTGGAAGAAATATCAATAACCTCAGAAATGCAGATGACACCACCCTTATGGCAGAAAATGAAGAAGAACTAAAGAGCCTCTTGATGAAAATGAAAGAGGACAGTGAAAAAGTTGGCTTCAAACTCAGCATTCAGAAAACTAAGATCATGGCGTCCAGTCCCATCACTTCATGGCAAATAGATGGGGAAATGGTGGAAATAGTGGCTGACTTTATTTTTCTGGGCTCCAAAATCACTGAAGATGGTGATTGCAACCATGAAATTAAAAGATGTTTACTCCTTGGAAGGAAAGTTATGACCAACCTAGACAGCATATTTAAAAGCAGAGACATTATTTTACCAACAAAGGTCCGTCTAGTCAAGGCTATGGTTTTTCCAGTAATCATGTAAGGATGTTAGAGTTGGAGTATAAAGAAAGCTGAGTACCAAAGAATTGATGCTTTTGAACTGTGGTGTTGGAGAAGACTCTTGAGAGTCCCTTGGACTGCAAGGAGATCGAACCAGTCCATCCTAAAGGAGATCAGTCCTGGGTGCTCACTGGAAGGACTGGTGCTGAAGCTGCAACTCCAATACTTTGGCCACCTGATGGGAAGATCTGACTCATTGGAAGAGACCCTGACGCTGGGAAAGATTGAGGGCAGGAGAAGAAGGGGACGACAGAGGATGAGATGGTTGGATGGCATCACCGACTCAATAGACGTGGGTTTGGGTGGACTCTGGGAGTTGGTGATGGACAGGGAGGCCTGGCATGCTGTGGTTCATGGGGTCACAAAGAGCTGGACACGAATGAACAACTGAACTGAACTGAATGTGCTCATGAAAGTGAAAGTCGCTCAGTCAAACTCTTTTCGACCCCATGGACTGTACAGCCCATGGAATTCTCCAGGCCACAATACTGGAGTGGGTGCCTTTGCCCTTCTCCAGGGGATCTTCCCAACTCAGGGATGGAACCCACGTCTCCTGCATTGTGCGCGATTCTTTACCAGCTGAGCCACCGGGGAAGCTCAAGAATGCTGAAGTGGGTAGCTTTTCCCTTCTCCAGGGGATCTTCCGTAGCCTATCCCTTTTCCAGGGAATCTTTCCAACTCAAGAATCGAACTGAGGTCTCCTGCATTGCTGGTGGATTCTTTACCAACTGAGCTATGAAAGAAGCTGACACTTAAGGGTCCTTAAATGTGGAGCACTAAGGGGAAGAGAGAACCAGAGAGCTGGCAGTGTGAGCAGGACCCCCTGTTGCTGGCTGTGAAGATGGAGGAAGGGGCCACGAGCAAGGAGCATGGGCCCCTCCGGGAGCCAGAAGAGGCGGGGAAACAGATTCTCTCCTAGAGTTTCCAGAAGAAACACAGCCCTGCTGAACACCTCGACTGCAGGACTTCTGACCTCCAGAACCGTAAGCTGATAAATCTGTGCTGTGTAAACCACTGCGTTGGCAGTAAATTGACAGTGGTCCTCGAAATCTAATAGATCCACCAGGGCAGAAGTAGCCACAGCCCCCGAGAGCCCTCTCGTGCCCTGCCTGTCCCCACCCCATGCTGTCTCTGGTGTGAGGCCATGGGGGAGACCTCCAGCTGCGGACCGTGCCTGCCAGGCAGCGCCATGCTCCACTCATGATATCACAGCAGGATCGGGGCCAGTGCTTCACTCTGCGTTCTTTAGGTTTCCTATGAGCTGTTTCTTTGGTTCCTTTCTTCTTGATCTTTCAAGCGTCTCTTTCAGATTTGGAGGAATTTAAATACCCTTTTTTTTTCTTCTTTCTTTTAGCTCTCTTCAGTGGGGCTTAACTAGGAACTACCTTCCTCTGCACCCAAACTTATTGGACTTGGCCCCCAAAGTGGCATTTCCCTCCCCTCCTCGCTTCCCTTGGTAGACAATTTTTTACTGGAGGTAATGGAAAATAGATAATATTTCTAAGTTTGTAACATTCCCTCCAATGGTCTGGATTCTCAGATAGCCATGGTAACCAGCCTGAAGGGAAAAAATCTAATAAATCAATGGGCTGGTTTCTCAGTGTCTAACATTTGTCTGCCCTGAGAATGTGGCAGAACCATTTAACTGTGACTGCAGTTCCAGCAGACAGAAGAGGAGAGAGAGAAAGAGAAAAGAGAGTCAGTATCACTCACGTTCTTGAGTGTTGGGTGTGCCCATGCTTGCTGTAGACCCGCAGATAAACCTTTTCCTCCCATATTGTTTCTAGAAGTCACAAAGGGAAGGTTAGACCTCTGGAGAGTAGTGGTCTTGTCCAGAGTTACAATTGGGCCACAGCCAGGATTTGAGGCTGCTAAGCTCTGTATGGAGGTGATGGACAGGAAGAGGAAGCTGCCAGCTTCCAACAGAAAACTGGCATTAAAAACTAGAAGGGAAAAGGGATTTAACAGTGCTTTCCTTACTTGGGATTTGGCCTTCCCTAGCTCCAACGGTAAAGAATTTGCCTGCAGTGCAGGAGACCTGGGTTCGATCTCTGGGTCAGGAAGATCCCCTGGAGGAGGGCATGGCAGCCCACACCAGCATTCTTGCCTGGAGAATCCCATGGACTGAGGAGCCTGGCGGGCTACAGTCCAGGGGGTCGCAAAGCTTGTATGAGAAAGGGGGCAACACCCAGGACCATTCACAGCGGGATGAATTCGCTGATGGGTGCTCATTTACCGCATCGGAAGGTGTGTGCTGAAGCTCTTGGTGGTGGTTTTCAAGGTTTGGGGAGATTCTATCTCTTGTGAGGTAGAGGAAGAGAAGAATCTGGCCTTTGTTTGTTCAGTTGCTCAGTCGTGTCCAACTCTTTGCGACCCCATGGATCGTAGCCCACCAGGCCTCCCTGTCCATCACCAACTCAAGCTCATGTCCATCGAGTCGATGATGCCATCCAGCCTTCTCATCCTCTGTCGCCCCCTTCTCCTCCTGCCCTCAATCTTTCCCAGCATCAGGGTCTTTTCTAATGAGTCACTTCTTCACATCAGGTGGCCAAAGGATTGGAGCTTCAGCTTCAGCGTCAGTCATTCCAGTGAATAGAATCTGACTGGTGAGAGCAATTGCCACGAAACCCCAGTGTGACAGACCCCCAGTGCGCACCGTCAGATCTTACCTAACATCCACCTGATATTAGTCCTTTGACTGTGATTTGAGCTACTCAGGCTTTCCCCAATTATTCTCTTTCTTATCATTTGCTTAGGGGACCTTCCCAGGTACCAGCATTTTGAATTTTTATATGGTTACCATAATCTTTCTCTTCAGGTGTATGTCATGCTTAGAAAGACCTTGTCCCTTCTGACAATATAAGTATTTTCCTCCATATTTTCTTATAGTATTTTTGGATTACGAATTTTACATTGACATTTTGAATCATGTGGAATGGGTTTTGATGGAGGTTATGTGTAATAGATCAGGCTCTTTATATCTTTAGATGGCCATTAACATGTCCCAACATTATTTCCCATATTATCTCCAAGTGCTGTGGTCTGAATGTTGGCGTCCTCCCAAAGTTTAAATCCTCATGCCTGACGTGATAGTATTTATAGGTGGAGCATTTTAGGTGATCAGCTCATGCGAGCGGGGCCCCCATGGTTGGGATTAGTGCTCTCATAAAAGAGACCTCGCAGAGGTCCCCAGCCCCTTTCGTCACGTGAGGACACAGCATAAGGTCTGTGACCCAGAAGAGGGCCCTCACCTGACCCTCCTGGCCCCCTGGTCTCGGACTTCCAGCACCGTGAAAAATAAACTCTGTTGTTTACGGCTCCCTAGGTTACGGTGCTTTGTTAGAGCAGCCTCAAGGGACTAGGACATCACACTGAAGTGCCCCACATGGTATTCTAAATTCTTGTCTCCTATGGAGTTGCTTCGGGACGTTTTGCTCTGTCTCTTTGCTGTCTCTGTGCACCAGTACCACTCTGCTGTATCGCTCCTACAGCGTGTCCTCCTACTGTTTCCTAGATCTAGTTCCTCCTCCTCACTAATTTTTTCAGAATATTCCCGGCTATTCTTGCCATGCTCTTTTTTCATATGAGTTTTTCAATAAGTCCAAATTATCCTCAAAAAGAATTTTGGGTGATGTGTGAGAGGGGAACACTTTAACTAATTGTGCTCCCCTCTAACTGGCATCCTCAAGATCAGAGTGTCTTCCTCTTAAATGGCTTTTTCCTTGTGTTCGCATATCCGTTTCTAACCCTGTGCTGTTCTGTGTTTTTTAAAAACTGTCCCCCCCCACCCCGCAGTAGTTCTCTGTGTTAATTGCACGGTTAGGTTTGTAAGAAAGGCTGTGTTATTTTCCTTATCTGCAAACAATGTATGTGACCCAGGTTCGCTGAATCGTCTCGAGTATTTGGTCTTGTCAGTATTTTACGATTTTAGCTGCTCTCATGGGTGTGTAGTGACATCTCATCCTGGTCTTTATTTGCATTTGTCTAATAGTTGATGGTGTTGAACATCCTTTCACGTACATATCTGCTGTCTGTATGTCGTCTTCAGTGAAATGTCTCTTCGTACCGTTTGTGTTCGAATTGCCTTGTTTGTGTTTTCACTCTGGCGTGTTGAGAGTTCTTTATCATTCTAGATACGTCTTTTGCCAGATGTGTGGTTTGCAAATATTTTCTTCCAGTCTGCAGCTTCTCTTATCTTCTAAATACTAGCGTTCACACTGGTTTCTTGGAGAAAAAGCTTGTCATTTCAATCAAGTCCAGTTTACTGATTTTTTTCCTTTATGGACTGTGCTTTTGGTATCATGTCTAAGAACACTTGACTAAACTCTAGACCCCAAAGATTTTCTCCTTTACTAACTTCTAAATTTTGGTAGTTTTATGTTTTACATTTAGATGTGTGATTCATTTTGAATTAATTTTTATATAAAGTGTTAGGTTTAGTGAAGTTTAATGATAATACATGTTTCAAACTAATGATATATAATCATCTGTGGATACATAATAATTGTTCCCCTGTCATTTGTTGAAAAGATTGTCCTTCCACCATGGAACTGCTTTTGCATCTTTGCTGAATAAAGATTGGTCAGTCATATGTGTATGGATTTATTTCTGGGTTCTCTGCTCTGTTGTGCTGGGCTTCCCAGATGGCGTTAGTGGTAAAGAACACGCCTGCCAATGCAAGAGACATAAAAGGTGAGGGTTTGACCCCTGGGTTGGGGAGATCCCCTGGAAGAGGGCTCTCTATATTCTTGCCCCTCTAATATTCTTGCCTAGGGAATCCTCATAGACAGAGGAGCCTGGAAAGCTATAGTCCATAAGGTGGCAAAGAGTCAGACATGAATTTCAAAGTTCAGTGTGTCTGTCCCTCTAAAATAATTAGTACAGTCTTGATTGTTACACCTATACACTATCTTGAAATAGGATAAATGGATTTTTCCCACTTCATTCTTTTTTAAAATTGTATTAGCTGTTCTAGTTCCTTTGCCTTTCTCCATTAATGTTAGAATCATCTTGTTTACATCTGTAAAAGAACCTTACTGAGATTTGATGGAAATCTTGTTAAATTGTGTATCAGCTTGGGGAGAACTGACGACTTTGCCATGTTGAGTCTTTCATTCTACGGAAAACATTGGGAACAATCATTTAGGTCTTATTTGGTCTCTTTTATCAGCACTTCATAATTTTGAGCATACAAGTCCTGTACAGGTTTTATTAATTTGCACTTAAGAATTTCATGAGCAGTTGTGAATGGTATTGTTTGCTAATATTTTATTTAGAATTTTTGCCTTGATATTCAGATGTGACATTAGGCTACAGTTTCCTTTATGTGAACAATCTTTATTCCTTTTTGGTATCAAATCTTCCAAATAAGGGAATATTTCCTTCGTTTTCTATGCTTTGAATACATCCAGACATGAGGTCTCAGGGGAACTGGTAGGGAGCTCTTTGATTACTGGCCCTCTTTTTGGTGTAGCACTCAGCCTGTTCAGATTTTGTCTTTTACATCAGTTTTGATGAATTCTTTTGTCCTAGAAAATTTGTGTTTTCAAATATATTTGTTTTTGATTCAGCAAAGCCCAGAATTGTCTTAAGAGTTTTTTTTAACATTTTTTTCTGATTGATTATTATTTTCTCAGTATTTTAAAGTATTTGTGAATTTCTTATTTTTTATTTGCCTATTGTTTCTTTTCTCTTTTTTAAAGAGCAAGCATTCCTTGTAATTATTTATTCTGTTATTTTTCTATTTTTGAATTCCTTATTTTTTTAGATTGATTCTTTCCCTTTTAAAGAATTTATTTTATTGTTCTGTTACCTCCCTGAGGTGACGTCTTAGTTTATTTTTCTTTCTTATTTAGTGATATGTCTATAAGGTTGAGAAACTTGTGCTGAGTAATGTTTCTGCTTTATCTTGTGGGTTTTGATATAAAATGTTTTTATCACTGATTTCTAGACATTCTTCGGTTTCAATTTTGATTTTCTCTTTCATCAATGATTATTCAGGAGACTGATTTAAATTCCCTGAGAAAAGAGGATTTGTGATTTTAAATTTTATACATTTCTCATTGTATATGAATATCATCTCTACTTTCTAATTTCATGATGTTTTGAAAGTTTCTTTTGAGACTTCAACTGGAGACAGTTTTTCTCTTAAAGCTCCATGAATGTTTGAATAGAAAGACTATTTTTGTTTCCAGACTACAGAACTTTATGTATAGTAGTTAGATTTACATTGTTGATTATCGTATTTAGTCTCCTTCTTATTAATGATCCATCATGGCCTAGCAACACCCACTCTCTCTCCTTGTATCTCTAGTAATTTGTTTCATTAATGTTGATGCACAATTGTACTCATCTCATATGCTAGCAAAGTAATGCTCAAAATTCTCCAAGCCAGGCTTCAACAGTAAGTGAACCATGAACTTCCAGATGTTCAAGCTGGACTTAGAAAAGGCAGAGGAACCAGAGATCAAATTGCCAATATCCTCTGGATCATCGAGAAAGCAAGAGAGTGCCAGAAAAACATCTACTTAGGCTTTATTGACTATGCCAAACCATTTGACTGTGAGGATCGCAACAAACTGTGGAAAATTCTGAAAGAGATGGGAATACCAGACCACCTGACCTGCCTCCTGAGAAATCTGTATGCAGGTCAAGAAGCAACAGTTAGAACTGGATATGAAACAACAGACTAGTTCCAAATAGGAAAAGGAGTATGTCAAGGCTGTATATTGTCACCCTGCTTATTTAACTTACATGCAGAGTACATCATGAGAAATGCTGGGCTGGATGAAGCACAAGCTGGAATCAAGCTTGCTGGGAGAAATATCAGTAGCCTCGATACACAGATAATACCACCCATATAGCAGAAAGCGAAGAAGAACTAAAAAGCCTCTTGATGAAAGTGAAAGAGGAGAGTGAAAAAGTTGGCTTAAAACTCAACATTCAGAAAACTAAGATCATGGCATATGGTCCCATCACTTCATGGCAAATAGATGAGGAAACAATGAAAACAGTCAGAGACTTTATTTTGGGGGGCTCCAAAATCATTGCAGATGGTAACCGTAACCATGAAATTAAAAGATGCTTGCTTTTGGGAAGAAAAGCCATGACGAACCTAGACAGCTTATTAGAAAGCAGAGACATTACTTTGCCAACAAAGGTCGGTCTAGTCAAAGCTATAATTTTTCCCCTAGTCATGTATGGATGTGAGAGCTGGACTGTAAACAAAGCTGAGCACCGAAGAATTGATGCTTTTGAGCTGTGGTGTTGGAGAAGACTCTTGAGAGTCCCTTGGGCTGCAAGGAGATCCAACTAGTCCATCCTAAAGGAAATCAGTCCTGAATATTCATTGGAACGACTGGTGCTGAAGCTGAAACTCCAATACTTTGGCCACCTGATTTGAAGAACTGACTCATTGGAAAAGACCCAGATGCTGGGAAAGATTGAAGGCTAGAGGAGAAGGGGACAATGGGATGAGATGGTTGGGTGGCATCACCGACCTGAGTTTGAGTAAGCTCTGGGAGTTGGCAATGAACAGGGAAGCCTGGCGTGATGCAGTCCATGGGGTCGCAAAGAGTTGGACATGACTGAACAACTGGACTGAATGTTGATGCTGTGTTTTGGTGGATAACTGTGTAATGCCTTATTGGGAGCCATATCTTTTGGAATCATGTATTGCCATTCTTTGTCTGGTTTAATGCCCTTTTCCCAGTGAATTCAGCCTCCAGATCTTACATTTGCTGTCTCAGGACTCTCTGTATTTGCATTGGCTGATACTTCTGTGTCCATGCTTCTGTTTCAATCCTGCTGAATCATCGTGTGCCTCTTGTGTATAGCCACAGAGTTGTGTTCCTCTGATAGTTAAGAAGTTCTGTAATACAGCTCCAGCGGCTCTCTGGCTGATTACAGTTTTATATAATGTTCCTAATACAGTATTTCTCCAGACACTATGTGTTAACACTCTGTTATGAACCAATAATTGAATTTATGTGATTCTTCATATCTTATCCTCACCCTCTAATTCCTTCCAATTTTAGCTAATTACCTTTCTTAGTGTTTACCTTTGCCTGTTAAATGTTCCTACACTCTACTGTCTGATTTGTCACCTTTAATATCTTTTAACCACCCTCCTTCTTCAACTATTAAGGGCAGGTTAAAGACAGCCAGCGTACCTGGGTGTGGGTCTCATCCCACCTCTAAGTGAGTGGGGAATCCCCTTAAACTCTGTGCCTGGTGGAGAGGAGACCAGGCAGAGGAGGGTTTGCAGAGTAGGCCATAAGCCTACCAGGCAGAGGCAGGAGAACTTTGCACTTTCTTCTGACTTGCAGTGAGTGACGACTTCTTGTGCCTCTGTTTCCTTCTCTGTAGAACAAGAAGAAAATAGCACTTACCACGTAGTGTTGATTAAATGGCATAAAATAATTGACATGGTTAGAGCTGTGTCTGGTCCACAGTCAGCATCCGTAGGTGTTCATCGTCACACCGTAATGATCGTGATTACTGGAACTAGACAAAGCTTTATGGTACAGAGGATGGATCACAGAAAATGTTCACGTTAATTGCAGCCAAGAGCTGTTGGGACGCCATGGCACCCTTCTCACCCCACAGAGCCCTTTCTGCGGTAACACATGAGCCTGTAAAGACCTCACATTTTGCAAAATTGTGCACGTAATAGAGCTTATTTGGGCTGGCCTCACAAAACCAAAGCAACTTGGAACTAGAACATCACTAAAACCACCAACAGTCCTAATAAAAATAGCACAGCTAAAGCCATGTTGCATCCTGTGTTCAGAGACTTAAAGGGCACTACTTTTTACCACAAAGTGGAGTTATCTTGGAAGGTTGGGAGCAGCTATGTTATGCTCATGGAGACAAAGATACACGGGCCTTATCTTCTGAGGGCAAGTAGTGGGGTTCGCTGCTGCAAACTTTGGTGAAATGTGAGACCAGAGACGAAGACTCCGGGTGGTTATCTTTTGCATACTCTTTCTGAACAAAGATAGTAAATAACCCTGCATTCAGCACTTCCAAGTCAGAGCATGTGGCCGGACTGAGCAGCCGAAGGTGGGCATCGCACACCATGGGCTGTGCCTGCAGTCGAGTCGGTGTGTCTTTCCTTCGGTGGCTGTCACTTGGTGGTACAACCATGGGCAATGCAAGGAAACCGTCACATGTGAACCAAGGTCACTTGGGCCTTTTATACATCATTGCTGCCCCCTTTCTAATGAGTATCTTCCATGTACACGCACTGAATATCTGCATGGAACACATGGTATGAGAGGCCTCCGTGAAGCCTCACCAGGGGCTTCACCACACTATGAAATCCATTCCGAATTGTGGTTAAGGCGCAGTGTAGGTCCAGAAGATGACCGCTTTCCTGTCATCGTCCTCTACCCAGAAGCTTCTGGTCTTCCTGGAACTTCTGGTAGGTGTCCAAGCATCTCAGCAGAAGTTTCCAAACCATTTTGGGTAGTTTTGATTTGGGAGCAAAGGAGACTTTCACACAGGCAAAGACATGATTCCTCTGGATGTGGGGCCTTTGGCGTTGACCCCGCCCCTCCCGGTTGGTCCAGCCAATGACAGTCAGTTGAGTGCCCGAGTCCTTCAGCCCTGGGAGATGTCACGTTTCTTTCTCAAACAGTCACAGCAAAAATATGTACCTCGTGTTGAGCTGCTTGAGTAGTAAGTATGTTGTATATGTTAACTTAGTTCCTTACGGCTTCCCCGGCAGTCAGCATTTTTCCGCTTACTCTTGCAGAGAACTGCAAGGGCCAGAAGTGGCATGGCCAGTACGTGGCCAAGTGAGTCTGTGAGCCCAGTTCTTCTTGTTTCCAAGGCTCCATCCAGCATCAGGGGTTGTCCTCAGATCTCTCTGCTCCCTCTCCACGCTCCGATTGAGACTGAGAACGTACAGGTCTCCTGTGTGGATTTTGCTTTTTCAATACCGTCTCTCCTGCCTTGTAGGATTCTTCTTATTTTCTGTGGAGACCTTTCTTATTTGAAGGGGAGAGTTTTCATTCTTCCCTAGCTCCCATTCAGGTTGAGAGAAGGTTGAACCCATGATTTTTCTAAGCATTTTTAAAAGTCAAACTCTTTGCTAAGTTTCAGAGCAGTCATTATTTTTTCTTCTTTTTCACTAACCTTCTGATCTTCAGTGTTTCTTTAAAGTCTGTCTGAAAAATAACATTTAGTGTGGTCAACAGAGGAGTCAGTTGGCAATAATACATCTAGAACACAAAGCGGGCGATGGGAAGTGAAAAGCAAAGTGCTTTTCAATTTTGCTCACGTCAGATTCCACTGACTTTCTCTCCAGAGTAACATAGTAAAATGCGAACTCTTAAAAGAAAAAGAAAAACGAAACTCAGCTTTTTAATCCTGCTTTCAGTTTATAGCTGAGATACAAATTGGCCGCAATCCGTGCCTGCCTTGGAAGCAAATGACCCTGAACTGGGTGGAAAAATACTGAGAAAGTGCCGGAGGACTGAACCAGAAATGAGAAATAAATATGGGGGATTATTTTGTAATTAACTGGTCATGTGTGTAATTTAAAGATCAACTGGCACAATTTATAGTTCAAACTAGTCGCCCATGTCCCCATACCTCCTGGTCCTGGTTCCTGGCGTCTTAAGGCGACTGCTGCAATCCGTTTAGCTGTTTCTCCTGTTTTAGTTTTCTTAAACCTTGTGTATTCTGAGCAAAATAGTCGTGGTACTCTTTCTCTTGATTCTTTTAAATTACTTAGTATGTGTTGACTTTCAGCTATGAAAGGGGAGCATGTAAGTCTCTTACTGAGTTGGCTCTAGCGCACACACACACACACACACACACACACACACACACACACACACGTTCTCATTCTCTCTGTCTTTGTATCTCTCTCTCTCCTCCCAAAAGAGTTAGTTATATTATCAAGTTTAGCTAAATCAACATTTAGCTAAACTGTCTCCCACATCGCAGGCGGATTCTTTGCCAGCTGAGCCACCAGGGGAAGCCCAAGAACACTGGAGTGGGTAGGCTATTCCTTCTCCAGGGGATCTTCCTGACCCAGGAATCGAACCAGGGTCTACCTACATTGCAGGCGGATTCTTTACCAACTGAGCTATCAGGGAAGCCCCGCTTATATTATCAATGTTAGCCAAATCAACATTTAAATTTTGCATCATAATCATTGTTGAGCTGTTTTTTATAGCTGGGTCACATGGTATGCTATTATTAATTTACTTTCCTGTGCAACTTTCTTGCTTTTACTGGAGGTGACAATCACTACTTTTTCATGGTTTCCTTCGTTTTCTAGTTACCTCTTACTAATTCATTCTAAAACCTTCTGAGAGATCTGAAAACCTCCTCTGAATGTGTGCAGACTAAGAACAAGTCACTCTTTTTCCTCCTGGAGGCATCCTTCCTGGGGCCATCTGGGCTCTGCTGGCATCTGAGTTTGTTTGGTTTTCAAGCCTATCGCATCACTCTTGTCTCTTCACCATGCTTGTTGGAATTCTCTTCCTGTCTTTTCTGAGTTCTAGTCTCTATTTCTTAGATCCCAGGACTCTCGGTTTTTCTGTTTATTTTAGTGGTACAAAGCTTCTGGAAATGGAACTCGGGAGATAGAATTTTGGATTCCTTGAGTGTCTGAAAATGCACTTTTGTTGACCTCACTCTTGACTGGTAGTTTGGAAGCCATTTTCCCTAACAATTTTTAACAGCTTTACTGAGCTAATTCCCATACTGTACAACCCATTCATTGAAAGTATACAGTTTATTGTGTTTAACTTATTCACAGAGCTGTGGTATCATCACAACACTATAACATTTCATTGTCCCCAAAACAGACTCCATACTTCTTATCCCTTATCTTTTCCATTTCCTCTTTATCTTCAGTCTTATAAAGATCTGAGTATATTCATACTTTAAAACTTTTGAATTCTTTTTCTCAGTAAAGTTTTAGGGCTGTTTCTTTATCCCTTGTGCTAATAACTGTTCAGGGTTATACCATGTTGTGGTTGGCATTTTTTTTTTTCATTAATTTTTGGCTGCACCATGTACCCTGTGGGATTTTAGGCCCCCAACCAGGGATTGAACCTGTGCAGTGAAAGCACCAACTCCTCACCACGGGACCCTCAGGGGATTCCCTGCAGCTAGCAGTTGATGTGATCTTGAGGTATGGAAATTTGTATTTTTCAGTTCTGGGAAATTCTTCTTCCCCAATACATTATATAATGTAATAATAAATTATTATTATTATGTTGAATCTCATATTAATTTTTTCCTTCACCCTGTTACTTCCTTTTCATCCTGCACAGTCAGCTCAGACACCACCTTGCAGGAACCCTCTCTCCATCCAACCTTAGATAAGTCAGCCCTGCCCTCCATTTAGAAGTTCTTTCTTTATTTCT
Source organism: Antilocapra americana (assembly GCA_007570785.1). Lineage (NCBI taxonomy): Eukaryota > Metazoa > Chordata > Mammalia > Artiodactyla > Antilocapridae > Antilocapra > Antilocapra americana. The sequence continues at coordinate 12,609,196 of ML660216.1, read as the reverse complement.
CCTCTGAACGACTTCAAGGTTGCAGCTTAATAAGTAATTGCACAGTTAATTTTGCAGTCTCTGTCTTCCTGGGTAGACCATGAGCTCCCCGAGGCCAGCGCTGGGTTTGTGTCGAGACACACTCCAGCCCCGTGCCTGGCACCCTCCCTCTTCCTGGTGCTGACGCGTTTGGTGCTCGAGTGAACTCGGGTAGCAGCTCTCCTGGGATGAGCTGGTGTGAGATGAGGTGGGCATGGTCTGTAAAGACAAGTTTTGATAAGCAGAGGCACAGTGTCATCTCGTTCAGGGGTGTCCAGAACACTTGAAAGAAAACCAGCTTTTGTTCATCACGGCTTCTGTTCTCACATGTGTCTGTAGGCAGCTAGCCACCTTCCGTGAACTCACTCAGCCACCGCTGTCTTCCCGGGTCATGTCTGTGTTTCTGAGTCCTTCCTGGTATTTAGGCAAATCGACAGGAGAATGTGGAGCAAGTTTTATTCGCCAGTGTCCATCCTGCTATTTAAAATGTCATGAACCGCCATCTCAGTTTCCTCCTTAGGAAATTGCCAGTAGCGTTTATCTCAAAATAGTTTGAACGAATCAAATGGAGAATTGCCATCTCAATTTTGACTTGTTTGGAGTGGGGTTTCTCGGCCTCTACACTCTTGGTGTTCTGGGCTGGATAACTTAGTTCTGGGCATCTGTGCTGTGCATTTTAGGCTGTGAGTGGCATCCTGGCATCTATGCACTTGAAGCCCCCCATTGTAGCCCCCAACTTCACCCCCTGCACCCTAGTCATAACACTCAGGAATGTCTCTGACCTTGCCAAATGCCCCCCAAGGAGCAGAATCACCCCTCTTTGAGAATCACTGCTCTGCATGCAGACTTGGGGTCTCTTCCCAGGCACATACAGTTAGGAACGCTGCCCAGGGTCTGCTGACATTCTACAGAGCAATGGGGTTCCACCCGTGTGGTGGGTGGAGCACTCAGAAGAGCATATCGCTCCTTGAGCTGGAGTTGGAAGCTTTTCCAGAAGCCTCCAGTGCCAATACAACCACCTGCTTTTTCTTGCCAGTTGGTCTCTTGATTGGTAAAAAAACAGAGCATGCCTCTTTCTGGCTCATGGCTTCCAACATCCCATAGAAGGAACCAAATGTTTTGAGAAATACCAGAAAACTCAGCTATGGTAAGTAGACCATGAAGTTAAACATTGATTTGTCAAATGGGAAGGAATTTCCTGAGTGTTGATTTGAATTCTGATTCTACTTTGGGAGAGAGACTGATGTATTGAGATGTGCAGGTGACTTAGATTTCTGTGGCTGTAGTTTTCTGGCTAAGCCCTGAGCTTCCCATTCATTGAATGCAGCTAGGGGAACTGTTGTTTTATCCTGTTGGGACTGAGGACGCAGAAGCCTGGAGAAGGAGAGAAAACGTTGCAATGAGTCTAAGAATGGAGCTAGAATCCAAGTGGGGCCCTCGTGGTGGGCAGGTGTCTCCCTCCACGTTCTGATCCTGGGACGTGTGAATCTCTTACCTTAATGGCAAAAGGGACTTTGTGATTAAGATGTGATTAAGTCAAGGACTTTGAGATGGAGAAAGGGTTCTGAACTATTCACATGGTCCAATCAAAATATGAGTTCAGTTCAGTTCAGTCGCTCAGTCGTGTCCAACTCTGCAACCCCATGGACTGCACCACACCAGGCCTCCCTGTCCATCACCAACTCCCGGAACTTACTCAGACTCATGTCCATCGAATCAGTGATGCCATCCAACCATCTCATCCTCTGTCATCCCCTTCTCCTCCTGCCTGCCTTCAACCTTTTCCAACTGTGCCCAGAGGAGACGTGACTACAGAAGACTGGGTTACGGAGATGCAACACCACTGGCTTCAAAGATGGAGCAAGGGGACCACCAGCAGAGGAAAGTAGGCACCTCTAGAATCTGAAACAGGCTAGGAAACACAAGTCCTTCCCTAGAGCCTCCAGACAGGAACCAGCCCTGCTAACACTTTGACCTTAGACCAGGGAGACCTGTATTTTGAAGAACTGTGCAATAATAGATTTCTATGGTCTTAAGTCAGTAAATGTGGTAATTTATTACAGCAGCCGTAGGAAACTGATATAGCTCTCAGAGTCTAGAGACCAAAATGAGAGTCCAGTGAGCATAAAGTCCAAAGCAAGGGGACTTGGGAGCAGACATTTCAGAGTAAACACCGATCCTCTGATTGATGTGATAACTGTGGGTCTACTAGACGTGTGTGTGTGTGTGTGTGTGTGTCTGTGCATGCATGTGAGTGGGCATGTTTGTACTGGCCAGAATACAGAGCTTTGCAAGCTGGAGAGACATGGCATGCTCTGGGCAGAAACCAAAATTCCAGACTACTTGGAAAGCTTTATATCCTATTACTTAACAGTCCATCGTTCAGACATATCTGTTCCAATTTGGTACTTAATTTTCCTTGTCTGATCCTATTATTTTTATCAGGAGATTTGAAAGAGGATGGGGTTATATTTCCAGTACATCTGCTATGTTCCTGAGCACCAGAGTTGATGCATATCTATACACAAGCTCATTTAGTCTTCACAAATGACAGTTGTTAGAGGATAGTGATGATGCTGATCTGCTCTTTGACTGCATTCCATGTTTCTCGGAAGCACAGTGAAAGACGTTGGGAAGGATTCATGAGATCAGGCAAGATCAGGTTGGTGATTGATCTGGGGGTACTAAAATTCTGCACCCAGAGCCAAGGGAAAGCAGGAGTATGATGAAAACCAAAGACTGGGAGACTGGAGCTTCCAGGATGAAGGAGCAGGAATGAACATAATCTGACCGTCCCCTCCCAGCTAACAGTCACATCCTTGAGACACTCGATTTGTTCTTCTGAGATACAGTAAGGTCATGTGTGTGGAAGCAGTTTGTAAACTGAAGGCCGGGGGCATATGAGTTATTATTAGGAAATGTTAGTATAGTTGCTCTGTCAAAGAAGGGGAAAGGGAAAATTGTATATTTATAAGAAGTTGGTGGTGATGGTTTAGTTGCTAAGTCATGTTTGACTCTTATGATCTTGTGGACTGTAGCCCAAGCTCCTCTGTTCATGGGATTTCCCAGGCAAGAATCCCGGAGTGGGTTGCCATTTCCTTCTCCAGGGGATCTTGCATCTCCTACATTGGCAGGTGTATTCTCTACCACTCAGCCACCAGGGAAGCCCATTATAGGAAGTTACCAGGACAAGTATTTTTGTCTTTTGCTTAAAATATGTTTTTAAGAGTGAATGTAGCATCCTCACATACATCCTGTCCCAAGAGATGATTGGGCCTTTTTCCTGTGCAGAAGCTTAGCCCACAACATTCAAATAAGTATTTTGTCTTTCTTATTATGTAATGTTTGATGGATACACTTAAATGTGTATATGCTCAGTTGATTCAGTCATGTCTGACTCTGTGTGACCCTTTGAACGGTGGCCCACCAGGCCCCTCTGTCCATGGGATTTTCCAGGCAAGAACACTGGAGTGGGTTGCCATGCACTTCTCCAGGGGATCTTCCCGACTCAGGGATTGAAGGCATGTCTCTTGGTAGGCGGATTCTTTACCACTAGTGCCACCTGGGAAGCCCATACTACTTAAGGTAGTAAGGATCATAATGAAGGGCTTCCCTCGTGGCTCAGACAGTAAATAATCTGCCTGCAGTGTGGGACACCTTGGTTCGATCCTTGGGTCAGGAAGATCCCTTGGTGAAGAGAATGGCAACCCACTCCAGTATTCTTGCCTGGAGAATCCCATGGACAGAGGAGACTGGCGGGCTACAGTCTGTGGGATCGCAAAGAGTTAGACACGACTGAGCGACTAACATTTCATTTTCATCATAATAAAACCAACGGTCACAAACCCACTGCACACCAGAGGAGCTGGAACATTGCCAGTACTGTTGAAACTATTTATGTGCTCCTTCCTCATCCTGCCTAGATGCTTCTTCCCAGCAGTGAAACTGTTCTCTTTACTATTTATCTATTATCCCCTTGCTTTTAAAAACAGTCTTATCATGTATCACACATGCAAAAAGTTTTCTCTTTTTGAGATTTATAAAAATGATTTTGTACTTTATTTAGTTTTCTGAACTTGTCTTCCCCCCAAAATTATGCTTCCGAGGATCATTCATGTTGCCTGTAATTATAGTTCATCAATTTGTTCTGTGTTTGACTTTGTAAATTTGTTGTTGCTGTTCAGTCGCTAAGTCATGTCTGACTCTGTGACCCCATGGACTGCAGCAGGCAGGCTTCTCTGTCGTCCACCATCTCCCGAAGTTTGCTGAAATTCACATCCACTGAGTCAGTGATGCTCTCCAACCATCTCATCCTTTGCCACCTTTTCTTCTTTTGTGTTCAGTCTTTTCCAGCATCAGGAAAATGATAATTGACTTTTCCAATGTGTCATCTCTTCACATCATGTGGCCAAAGTATTGAAGCTTCAGCATCAGTCCTTCCAATGAATATTCAAGGCTGGTTTTCTTTAGGGTTGACCACATGCTACCATTTATTCACTCTCCTTCATGGATATTGGGTTGATCCCTTTTCAGTTTTTTCTTATTATCCATTTTTTGGTCTTAAAAATAATATTGCTGTTAACATTCTTGTATATATCTCTTGGAGTACATGTACAAGGGGTGTGTGGTATGTACTTGGAGTAGAACTGCTGAGGCAGAAAGTATGTAAATGTTGAGTTTAATGGAATAATGACAAGTCATTTTCCAGAGTGCTTGTCCAAGTAGCCTCTCCTTCTCCAGTTGTGTTTTAGAGTCCTTGTTGATCTACATTCTCACCAGCATTTGGTATTGCCGTTCTCCTAAATTTTTAATACAAAGATTGTCTTTTCAACTTTACACCAGTCAGAATGGCTGTAATCCAAAAATCAAACAAGCAATAAATGCTGGAGAGGATGTGGAGAAAAGGGAACTCTCTAACACTGTTGGTGGGAATGCAAACTAGTACAGCCACTATGGAAAACAGTGTGGAGGTTCCTTAAAAAGCTGCAAATAGTCCTGCCATATGACCCAGCAATCCCACTGCTGGGCATATACACCGAGGAAACCAGAATTGAAAGAGCCACGTGTACCCCAATGTTCATCGCTGCATTGTTTACAATAGCCAGGACATGGAACCAACCTAGATGCCCATCAACTGATGAATGGATAAGAAAGCTGTGGTACATACACACAATGGAATATTACTCAGCATTAAAAAAAATTCATTTGAAGCAGTTCTACTCAGATGGACGAAACTGGAGTCCATTATCCAGAGTGAAGTAAGCCAGAAGCAAAAACAACAATACAGTATATTAACACATATATATGGAATTTAGAAAGACGGTAACGAGAACCCAACATGCAAGAAAGCAAAAGGAACGCAGATGTATAGAATAGACTCGTGGACTCTGTGGATGAGGGTAAGGGGGGGATGATATGGGAGAATGGCATTGAAACATGTTAATTATCATATGTCTAATCAATCGCCAGCCCAGGATTGATGCTCGGGGCTGGTGCATCGAGATTTCCCTGGCGGAGGGAGGAAGGAGGGAGGAGGGAGGGGGGTTCTGGAGGGGGAGCATATGTAAACCCATGGTGATATCGTGGCATTGTGTGGCAAAAACAATAAAAGAGAAAAAATAAATAAATAAAACAAATCCTTCTTAAAAAAAAAAAAAAGATTGTCTTTTCAATATGAAGCAGTATCTTCCCTTGTCGTCCTAACTTGCATTTCCCTAATCACTAATAGGGTTGAACTTCTTTTCTCATTTTTACTTGCCTTTCTGTTACCTTTACTATGAAATACCTACCATGTTTCTTGCTGTTTATATTGATTTTTTCCTTTGTCTCATTGCTTTATGGAATTAAAAAATATATATTCTGAATACTAAATCCTTTTGTTAATTAAATGTGCTCAAAATATATTCTCCCAGCTTAAGGTTTCCCCTACTGGTTTCTTTATGATGTCTTTTGAAAAGTGAAAATTTTTTATTTTTAGTGTAGTTCAATTTGTTTGTATTTTGTGACTACATTGTGTCATGTATAAAATCCTTTCATACCCCATGGTTACAAAGTGATTCTCCCATATGTTCTTTAATTTTTTTAAGTTTTAAGTTTCGTTTCTCACATTTAGTAGTTGATACTTCTGGTTATGATTTTTGTAAAAGATATGAAATATCAGTCCAATTTCAACTTCTTTTTATATTAATATCCAACTGCCTTCAGACAAATTTTGTAATAGTTTATTTCTCATTGCTTCCCTGATAGCTCAGTTGGTAAAGAATTTGCCTGCAATGCAGGAGACCTGGGTTGTATCCCTTGGTTGGAAAGATCCCCTGCAGAAGGGAAGGGCTACCCACTCCAGTATTCTGGCCTGGAGAATTCCGTGGACTCTGTAGTCCACGGGGTTGCAAAGAGTCGAACATAAGTGAGTGATTTTCACTTTCACATTTCCCATTGATATATGACATCTCTGTCAAGTTTATATGTGCATGGGTCTGTTTCTGGGCTCTCAATTTTGATCCATGCATAATGTATCTTAATTACTAAAACTTTAAAATAAATCCTAATATCTTAATAGGGCAATTCCCACTCACCCTGTTTCTTTTTCCTGTAAAGTGTCTTGATTATTTTCTTCCATGTAAATTTTAGTATCAGTTTGTCAAAGTTTCTTTAATATGCTTTTGGAATGTTTTGCTTAGAATTGACATACTTTTCTTTTATGGGCATAGTATATATAAATCTCCACTTATGAGAGAGGGGAACTAAGATGGCGGAGGAATAGGACGGGGAAACCACTCTCTCCCCAATAAATACACCAAAAGAACTTTTAAAGACTGCGCAAACTCCATAAAACAGGATCTAAATGCTGGCAGAGGACATCGGGCATCTGAAGGGACGGCCCATTGCTGACGAGAGGAGGTAGGACAAATGAAAAAAGAGAGAGAAAAAAGTAAAGGGAGAGACAGAGTTGGGGGGGGGATCCGTCCCAGAAGGGGGGTTTGGAAAAAAGAGAAAAAAAAAAAAAAAAAAAAAAAAAAGAGGAGAAAGGTTTCCGAATACCAGGGAGCATTCTCTCGGGCGGATTTGCGGTGAATCTTGGAGAGCAAGATAGCTGGGAGTAAAAGCAGATTAATAATTAAGCCCTGCAAGCTACATTTCTGGCTGGAAGGCACAGGGAAGCGGCAGCGGACTCCCCACCCCCCACTAGCCAAAGCGGACTGCTCAGGGAGGGGTGGGCCGCGCGCTCAGGGAACGGAGCAGCCTGAGCGACCAACCCAGGGGGCTAACTGGAGATAGACTGAGAAGTAGCCTTCCCCAGGAAGAGCCCCCCTGCCAGGCCCACGCAGAACAAGGAGAGGTGTGGAGTCGGCAGAGAGGCGGCCGTCCGGGTGGCACAGAACAAAGGGCGTGCAGAGTCGGCAGGGAGGAGGCCGACCGAGGAGATCTGGGCGCCTGTGGGCTGCGGACCGGCCCAGCCCCCGCCCGAGTGCAGCGGGCATAACCCAGCCTCAGCGAGACCAAAGGGTGAGGTGGAGTCGGCAGGGAGGCGGCCGGCTGGGCGGAGCTGGGCGCCTTCGGGCTGCGGACAGACCCAACCCCTGCCTGAGACCAGCGGGCATAGCCCAGCCCCAGCGAGGCTTCCTCGGCCAAATTGCGCACAGAGCTAGGTGCTAACCAAGACTACTGGGGATTCTGGACGGATCGGAGCTCTGCACACCTAAGAAGACGTGCTTAGCTGCACGTCGGGAAAGCCGAGCGGCTGGGCCGGGGGAGGGGAGAAGCCGCGCTCCCCAACTGCGCCGGGCAGACGACAGAGAGCCGAGCAGAGGGGGCGGGGGAAGCGCACTCAGCAGGAGCAGGGCAAACTCCAGAGCGCTGAAGAGACACATAAAAGACCAGCAAACAGAAGACGCTTAAGCTAGCAGAGGCAACAGGTTTGGAGTCTATAGAGCATGAGAAGTACAAGCCGGACCCAAGGAATTGTCTGAAAAATAAACTGACCCCTCCCAGTACGCATCAGCACCAGAGAAAGCCTTAGTTATAACTGTACTAGGAACATCTTTTAAATTTTTAAATCTTTTTTATACTTTTTTTTTTTTTTTTTTTAGAATTTTTAAGTCCCCTATAACCTTGTTATTTTCTTTTTTTGCCTTTCTTTTCCTTTATTTTTATTTCCCCTTTTTTTAATCTCCTCTTTCTCCCTTACTGCATTCTCCGTCCTATCTCCTTTCTTACCTTTTATATCTCCACTTTATTCCCCTTTTTTAAAATTTTTTTTTTTTTACTGATTTTTGTTGTTGTTGTTGGTGGTGGTGGTGTTGTTGTATTTTCTTCTTTATCATTCTTTCTTTCTTTTTTTCATAATAGTACTTTTGAGTATCCAGTCTTTACTCTAGATTTTTAATCTTTGCTTATTAGTATTTGGTATCAACTTTGTACCTTTAAGGATCCAAGCTCCAGTACCCATTGCTACCTGGGAGTGAGATCATTGCCTTGACTGCTCTCTCCCCATTCTTATTTCTCCTCTTTTTTTTTTTTTGTTTTTGTTTTTGTTTTTGTTTTTCTTTCTCTTCCTTATCTTTCTTTCTATCTTTTTCTTTGTAATAGTATTTTGAGAATCCCGTCTTTACTCTAGATTTTTAATCTTTGCCTATTAGTATTGGGTATCAACTTTGTACCTTTAAGGACCCAAGCTCCAATACTCATCGTTACCTTGGAGCGAGATCAGTGGCTTGACTGCTCTCTCCCCATTCTTGTATCTCCTTTTTTCTTTTTTTTTTCTTTTTCTTTTCTCTTTTCTTCTCCTACCAAGACACCTTCAACGTCCTCTCCCTCTGTATATTCTCTACCCAACTCTGGGACTCTGCTTGAGAGTTACCAGCTGTGAAGAACACTGAAATAACTGACCACTGGCTGGATCTGTCTCTATCCATCTGACTCTCTCCTTTCTCTCTCTGGTCAATTCGGTCTCCTTCCACACTCTTCACATTTCGATATAACTCTGTGAACATCTCCAAGGGATCCAGGCTGTGGAGGGCACACAGAGGAGCAATCACTGGCCACTTCACTCCCTCACCATCGGATTCCTCTCTTCTCCTTCTCGTCCATGCCATGTAACTTTGTGTACCTGACAGGGTGTCCCTCACTGTGAAGAAACTTCTCATCACTAAACTAGAGGTTCTGCCACCATCAGTGCAGAGATAAAAGAGCCCTGAGGCTACTGGAAGACAGGAGGCTAAACCCAGACCCTGAGAATTCCAGAAAACTCCTGGATCCAAGGGTTAATTAATCGATAGGAACTCATCAACCTCCTCCATACCAAAACTGAAATTAACCAACCCCCAAGGGCCAACAAGCTCCAGAGTAAGATATACCAAGCAAATTCACCAGCAACGTAGGAACACTGCCAGGAGCTTCAATACACAGGTTGCCCAAGGTCAAACCAAGTCCACCGACACCTCAAATCTCTTTACTGGACACTCCATTGTTAGTTACAGTGAGGAAACCCAGATCCACACACCAGAACACCACACAAGCTTTCCCATCCAGGAAACGTCTACAAACCACACATCTAACCCCTCCCATAGTGAGGAACCCCCACAATAAAGGGGCAACACAGCAAGATAAACAAGATGAAAAAGCAGAGAAATACCCAGCAAGTAAAAGAACAGGATAAATACCCCCTAGACCAAACAAAAGATGAAGAGATAGGATGTCTACCTGACAAAGAATTCCGAATAAGGATAGTGAATATGATCCAAAACCTGGAAAATAAGTTGGAGCTGCAGTTCAATAACCTGCAGGCAAGGATTGAGAAGATGCAGGTAAGCTTTAACAAGGACTTAGAAGAAATGAAAAAGAGACAAAATACAATGAATAATGCAATAAATGAGATCAAAAACACCCTGGAGGGAACCAACAGTAGAATAACAGAGATAGAAGACAGGATAAGTGAGGTAGAAGACAGAATGGCAGAAATAAATGAAACAGAAAGGAAAAATGAAAAAAGAATTAAAAGAAATGAGGACAATATTAGAGACCTCTGGGACAATATTAAACGCACCAATATTCGAATCATAGGAGTCCCAGAAGAAGAAGACAAAAAGAAAGACCATCAGAAAATCCTTGAAGAGATAATTGTTGAAAATTTCCCTAAATTGGGGAAGCAAATAGCCACTCAGGTCCAAGAAACACAGAGAGTCCCAAATAGAATGAACCCCAAACGGAACACCCCAAGACACATATTAATCAAATTAACAAATATCAAATACAAAGACCAAATATTAAAAGCAGCAAGGGAGAAGCAAAAAATAACTCACAAGGGGAATCCCATAAGGATTACAGCTGATCTCTCAATAGAAACGCTTCAGGCCAGAAGGGAATGGCAGAGCATTCTTAAAGTCATGGAAGAAAACAATCTACAACCCCGATTACTGTACCCAGCAAGGATCTCATTCAAATTTGAAGGAGAATTCAAAATTTTCTCAGACAAGCAGAAACTGAGAGAATTCAGTAACACCAAACCAGCCCTCCAACGAATGCTAAAGGAACTTGCCTAGATAGGAAACATGGATGGGATAGATAATCTGGAACCCAAAACAATAAAATAAATGGCAACGGGACCATACTTATCAATAATTACCTTAAATGTAAACGGGCTGAATGCCCCAACCAAAAGACAAAGATTGGCCGACTGGATACAGAAACAAGATCCCTATATATGTTGTCTACAAGAGACCCACCTCACACCTAGGGACACATATAGACTGAAAGTTAAAGGCTGGAAAAAGATATTCCATGCGAATAAAGACCAAAAGAAAGCAGGAGTGGCAATACTCATATCAGATAAAGTAGACTTTAAAATAAAGGCAGTGAAAAGAGATAAAGATGGACATTACATAATGATCAAAGGATCAATCCAGGAAGAAGAAATAACAATTATAAATATTTATGCACCTAACATAGGAGCTCCACAATATGTAAGGCAAATGCTAACAAGTATGAAAGGGGAAATCAACAACAACACAATAATAGTGGGAGACTTTAATACACCACTCACACCAATGGATAGATCAACTAGACAGAAAAGTAACAAGGAAATTCAAACTTTAAATGATACAATAGATCAACTAGACCTAATTGATATCTATAGGTCATTCCACCCCAAAACAAGGAATTTCACCTTTTTCTCAAGTGCACACGGGACCTTCTCCAGGATAGATCACATCCTGGGCCATAAATCTAACCTTGATAAATTCAAAAATATTGAAATCATCCCAAGCATCTTTTCTGATCACAATGCAGTGAGATTAGATATCAATTATAGGAGAAAACCTTTCAAAACTTCCAACATATGGAGGCTCAACAACACACTGCTGAATAACCAACAAATCACAGAAGAAATCAAAACTGAAATTCAGTTATGCATGGAAACGAATGAAAATGAAAACACAACAGCCCAAAACCTATGGGACACTGTGAAAGCAATACTAAGGGGAAAGTTCATAGCAATACAAGCTCACCTCAGGAAACAAGAAAAAAATCAAATAAATGACCTTACTTTACACCTAAAGCAACTAGAAAAGGAAGAGATGCAGAAGCCCAGGTCTAGTAGAAGGAAAGAAATCTTAAAGATCAGGGCAGAAATAAATGCAAAGGAAACAAAAGTGACCATAGCAAAAATCAACCAAGCCAAAAGCTGGTTCTTTGAGAAGATAAGTAAAATTGACAAACCGTTAGCCAGACTCATCAAGAAACAAAGGGAGAAGAACCAAATCAACAGAATTAGAAATGAAAACGGAGAGATCACAACAGAAAACACAGAAATACAAAGGATCATAAGAGACTATTATCAGCAACTATATGCAAATAAACTGGACAATTTGGATGAAATGGACAAATTCCTAGAAAAGTACAACTTTCCAAGACTAAACCAGGAAGAGATAGATAATATTAATAGACCCATCACAAGCACGGAAATTGAAACCGTAATCAGAAATCTTCCAAAAAACAAAAGCCCAGGACCAGATGGCTTCACAGCTGAATTCTACCAAAAATTTAGAGAAGAGCTAACACCTATTCTACTCAAACTCTTCCAGAAAATTTCAGAGGAAGGTAAACTTCCAAACTCATTCTATGAGGCCACCATCACCCTAATTCCAAAACCCGACAAAGATGCCACAAAAAAAGAAAACTACAGGCCAATATCACTGATGAACTTAGATGCAAAAATCCTCAACAAAATTCTAGCAAATAGAATCCAACAACACATCAAAAAGATCATACATCATGATCAAGTAGGCTTTATCCCAGGGATGCAAGGTTTCTTCAATATTCGTAAATCAATCAATGTAATACACCACATTAACAAATTGAAAAATAAAAATCACATGATTATCTCAATAGATGCAGAGAAAGCCTTTGACAAAATTCAACATCCATTTATGATAAAAACCCTCCAAAAAGTAGGAATAGAAGGAACATACCTCAACATAATAAAAGCTATATATGACAAACCCACAGCAAACATTATCCTCAATGGTGAAAAGCTGGAAGCATTCCCCCTGAAGTCAGGAACAAGACAAGGGTGCCCACTCTCACCACTACTTTTCAACATAGTATTGGAAGTCTTGGCCACAGCAATCAGAGCAGATAAAGAAATCAAAGGAATCCAGATTGGAAAAGAAGAAGTAAAACTCTCTCTGTTTGCAGATGACATGATCCTCTATATTGAAAACCCTAAAGACTCTACGAGAAAATTACTAGAGCTAATCAGTGAATATAGCAAAGTTTCAGGATATAAAATCAACACACAGAAATCCCTGGCATTCCTATACACTAACAGTGAGAAATCAGAAAGAGAAATTAAGGAAACAATTCCATTCACCATCGAAACAAAAAGAATAAAATACTTAGGAGTATTTCTACCTAAAGAATCAAAAGACTTGTATATAGAAAACTATAGAACACTGATGAAAGAAATCAAGGAGGACACAAACAGATGGAGAAATGTACCGTGTTCGTGTATTGGAAGAATCAATATAGTGAAAATGAGTATACTACCTAAAGCAATCTATAGATTCAATGCAATTCCTATCAAGCTACCAGAGGTCTTCTTCAAAGAATTAGAACAAATAATTTCTCAATTTGTATGGAAATACAAAAAACCTCGTATAGCCAAAGCAATCTTGAGAAAGAAGAATGGAACTGGAGGAATCAACCTACCTGACTTTAGGCTATACTACAAATCCACAGTCATTAAGACAGTATGGTACTGGCACAAAGACAGAAACATAGATCAATGGAACAGAATAGAAAGCCCAGAGATAAATCCACGCATCTATGGACACCTTATCTTTGACAAAGGAGGCAAGAATATACAATGGAGAAAAGACAACCTCTTTAACAAGTGGTGCTGGGAAAACTGGACAGCCACTTGTAAAAGAATGAAACTAGATCACTTTCTAACACCATACACAAAGATAAACTCAAAATGGATCAAAGATCTAAGCATAAGACCAGAAACTATAAAACTCCTAGAGGATAACATAGGCAAAACACTCTCTGCCATAACCCAAAGCGGGATATTCCATGACCCACCTCCCAGAATATTGGAAATAAAAACACGAATAAACAAATGGGACCTAATTAAAATTAAAAGCTTTTGCACAACAAAGGAAACTATAAGCAAGGTGAAAAGACAGCCTTCAGAATGGGAGAAAATAATAGCCAATGAAGCAACAGACAAACAATTAATCTCAAAAATTTACAAACAACTCCTTCAGCTCCATTCTAGAAAAATAAACAACCCAATTAAAAAGTGGGCCAAAGAACTTAACAGACATTTCTCCAAAGAAGATATAAAAATGGCTAACAAACACATGAAAAGATGCTCAACATCACTCATTATCAGAGAAATGCAAATCAAAACTACAATGAGGTACCAAAAAAAAAAAAAAAAAAAAAAAAAAAAAAAAAAAAAAAAAAAAAAATGGAGAAAAGGGAACCCTCTTACACTGTTGGTGGGAATGCAGACTAGTACAGCCACTATGGAAAACAGTGTGGAGGTTCCTTAAAAAGCTGCAAATAGACCTGCCATATGACCCGGCAATCCCACTGCTGGGCATATACACCGAGGAAACCAGAATTGAAAGAGCCACGTGCACCCCAATGTTCATCGCTGCATTGTTTACAATAGCCAGGACATGGAAGCAACCTAGATGCCCATCAACTGACAAATGGATAAGAAAGCTGTGGTACATATACACAATGGAATATTACTCAGCATTAAAAAAATATTCATTTGAAGCAATTCTACTCAGATGGACGAAACTGGAGCCCATTATCCAGAGTGAAGTAAGCCAGAAGCAAAAACAACAATACAGTATATTAATGCATATATATGGAATTTAGAAAGACGGTAACGAGAACCCAACATACGAGACAGCAAAAGGAACGCAGATGTATAGAATAGACTCGTGGACTTTGTGGATGAGGGTAAGGGTGGGATGATATGGGAGAAGGGCATTGAAGCATGTTAATTTTCATATGTCTAATCAATCGCCAGCCCAGGACTGATGCTCGGGGCTGGTGCAGCGAGATTTCCCGGGGGGGGAGGGAAGAGGGAGGGGAGTTCCGGAGGGGAAGCATATGTAAACCCATGGTGATATCATGACAATGTATGGCAAAAACAATTAAAAAATAAATAAATAAATAAATAAATAAATAATAATAAATAAAAGTTAAAAAAAAAATCTCCACTTATTTATGTCTTTTAAAATGTCTTTCAATAAAGTTTTTTCCATACATGCCCTGTACCTCTTTTGTTTATTTTATTTCTATGTACTTTATTTTTGGCTGCTGATGTATGGAAATTTGGTCAGTATTTGTCAATTAGTTGCCTTATGTCCAGTCATCTTGCTGAACTCTCTTATCAAGTCTAATAATTTTTCTAGTTTCTTTTGAGTTTTCTTTGTAGGTAGATAACTTCTTTGGGATCTGAATTTTTTGCTTCTTGCTTGTGCTACTTCTTTCCCATGGAAGATGTTTTCTTGTGTGTTTAATGATTTTTTTTTTTAATTGTGAGTGTCTATGTAATGGAACTTATTGAAATTTTTGAGAACCTAAATTGAAGGTTCTTTTCTTTAGAGAGGATTCATGGGTGCTTCTTTGGGGAGCCAGGTGGATGCTAATGTTTTTAAGCCATTTCAGCCCCCTTTGAGAGCCCAGGAAAAAGTCCCTGAATCAGCTTTCCTGTCTTTTATTGTCCCCAAACTTAATGTTTTGATTCCAGCCCTGCTATATACATTTTTCTCTGGGGCAACTCTGTTCTTTTTCCTTGCTCATTGTTCGTGTTTTTTTTTTTCTTCCAGTTCACAGATCTTTTTTTGTCTTTGTTTTTCCCCCTTGGAGATTTCCTTGACTTGCTTTCTAGCACTCTGATGTTTTAAAACATTCAGTTTTTTTAATGTAACCAGCAGCTAGTTTTACTGAAGTACAAAGCTGTGTAAGTATTTAGATGATGGACGTTCTTGGCTTTTATTTCAACCAAATTAACATCAAGTTAATTATCTGAATGTGTTCCAGGTTTTTTTTTTTCCCTTTGTAGCCCACCTCCTGATTCCTGATCTGAAGTAAGGCTGGATTGGTGGGCATCTCATATAAGGATAGGACTTGGGGGGAGGGGGCGTTGTTTTTTTATTTCTGTTTTTGTTTTAAGTGAGGGAGGTGGCTGGGGCCCGAAGGAGAGTCAGCGTGGGCTCTCAGTCTTTCTGCAGTTGGGAAGGCTTTGACATTAAATCCTTCTTTACTTGGGCTGCTTTGCTTTTAGTTGAAATCTCCAGTCACAGAGAATTAAATGTCAAGGTGGTTTTGTGATGTGGAAAATCTCTCTAAGGGATCTGGAAAAAAGCCACAAAGTGCTGTGAATTTCAAGCCTTCCCCAAGGATTAGGAGACCAGGAAACATGGGGCGTTATAGCTCTGAGTTTTGAAGCTGGCTGTCTAATCACAGTGGATCTGTCTGTCACAAAGAATGAAATACGGCTTTTACCTTCGATTAGGAGTGTGTTGCATTCATTAACCTACCCCTGCCTCCTTCATTCCTCTGGGCTGCACACCCTTTCTCTGCCCTACCACAACTTCCTGCACGCACCTAATCTCAGCACTTAATCATAGTCTCTTGAAATTTCTAGTTTACTTCCCCGTCTCCCTCATTAACCTGTAAACCTCTTGGGTTGTCTTTGTAGTCCCCACGCTGGAATGGTATTTGCAGTGTAGTAGCTGCAGGGTTAGGGTCAGGACTTCACACATTCCACGTGGCCTTAATCTTTTCAGGCAGATAGAACTTTCAGACAAAATGCAGTCCCACCCCAGCATTACTGATTGGCAAATCTCTCTCTTCTATCACCCTGGATTATTGACCTTCTTAAATTTAATTGAAAAGTAATTAATTCTTAATTTTTTTATGGCTGTGACAGCCCAGATAGTTATCATTACTAGGGCCTGAAGGGTTAGGCTTGGATATCAGTGCTTCTCTGAAAGGGTCTGAAGGGAGCATCTGAGTTCCGTTCACAGTTCAATTGACAATCCTGATGCTGGTATAGCATTTGGCAGTATATCAATTATGATATATTGTTCATGCGAAAAGCTCAGATTTATGGAGCAATTTTTATGTTCCAGGCACTGTGCTTGGGCTCTACGTGCGTTACCTCCTGCATGCCTTACTCACTGTGTAAAGGTGTAGAGTGACCTTAGTGTTGCCTCGCAGCTGGAGCTCAGAGACCACATGCCCCTCATGCAGGTCACAGTTGGTAAGTGGAAGGACTAGGAGTTTAGTTTGGGCTTCTTGACCTCAAAACCTGAGGCCTTAATCAATGTGCTATAGCATCTCTCAATGTATAAACGAATATATGTAACTTCCTGGTAGGTAGCCTTATTATTTTTGGAAAGATTAGGCAGCTTGTCAAGTGTATGTAGTTAGTAAACAGCAAAGCTGGATTTAAGCTAAAATGGTTCGTGCTCATTTCTCCACTCCCACTCTTATTGTACTTTTACTAAATGTCACAGCAGTAGTTTCAAAATGTGTGTGTGTAAATTAAACAATGCCTCAGAAGCTCATGAAATCAAATTTTTTAAAGTACTGAAAATACAATGTCAACCTAGAATTCCCAGAAAAAATGTCATTCAAAAATGAAGGTGAGATGAAGCCTATTGAGACAATGAAAAGCTAGAAACTTATTGCCAACTTATCAGCTTTAAAAAGAGTATCAAAGACAAGCAGAAAGAATATTGTCCCAGATGGAAATATGAAAATGCAAAAATAAATGAAGGCTAGCAGAAAGGTTAAATAAGTAGGTTTATAATTACTAATCATACCAAACAGTAGTAGTAAATATCTTAGAAAATTTAAAGAATTTATAGAATTAAAAATAAATTCCAAAATCATGCAAAAGGCAGAGGGATTAATGGACTTAAATTATTGTATGGTTCTAGTATTATCATGAAAGTGTTAGAAATTAAAATTTGAATAAGACTACTAATTCTAGGATACATATGTAATCTCTAGGCTAGTTATGAAAAGAATAGTGTGAATATTTAACTAGTAAATTAATAAAGAAAAAAATAGAATAGTAAGAATATTTGATCATAAAATGAAAATTCAAAAAGGAAAATGAAATAGATGGGTCAAACAGAAAAGAAATAGTAAGGTGGTAAATATAAATCTAAATATAATACTAATTATATTTAAATGAACTATATTATCCAATAGAATAATAATAGTATCATATCTCATGGATTTTTTCCTTAGATACAGTATGATACTATTATTATTCTATTGGATAATATAGTTCATTTTAATGTAATTAGTATTATATTTAAATTTAAACTATTTAAACTGTGTCAGAGGTTTAAAGTAAAGGATTAGGAAATATATCAATCTTAACCAAAACAAAGTGTGGTTAGCTATCCTACTATCACACAAAATGCAAGAGGCATTGGTAGAAATTAAAAAAAGATATTTCATAATCATAAAAGTCAATCTACAAAAAATATATCACAATCTCAAGTCTTTACACACTCAACACCATTGCTTCATAGTATATATAGCAAAAGTTGAGAAAACTAGCAGAAACAAATAAATTCACAGTCAGTCTGGCCTTCTTTTTTACATACTTCTTTCTATAACTGTTAGAAAAAGCAGACAAAACATCATGGATGCAGAAGACCTGAACAACATAGTTAATCATGCTCGTGCTCAGTTGCTTTAGTTGTGTCCTACTCTTGGCGACCCTAGAGACTGTACTCCAGCAGGCTCCTCTGTCCATAATATTCTCTAGGCAGAAATGTTAGAGTAGGTTACCATGCCCTCCTCCAGGAGATCTTCCCAGCCCAGGGATCAAACCCATGTCTCATGCCTCTCCTGCGTTGCAGGCGGATTCTTTACCACTGAGCCACCAGGAAGGCCCAACATTTGTTCAAAATTATATGTGTGGAACGTTGCACCCAGCAGACACAGAACTGCAGTGGGTTTTAGTGCACATGGAACATTAGCCAAAGCTGACTACATGCTGAGCCATAAAGGAAGTCTCAAAAGGATCAACATGATTTAAAGTATGTTCTCTGTTCACAATGAAATGAAACTAGAAGCCAGCAGTAAATAGATAACCGGAAAACCTCTGGTACCTGAAATTTAAAATTGTACTCTTAAATAGTTCACGGTCAAAGAAGAAATCACAATTGAAATTCATATTTTGAACTGAATCCTAATAGTTTAGAGGCAGACAGGGGACAGGACAGGAGTCCAGACAAATGCAGCAGTGTGTGCAAAGGCCCTGAGGCAAGAGAGAGTGTAATTCGTATCAGGAATTGGGAGAAAGAGCATGAGAAACAAGAGGCAAGCAAGGGTTTTGTAGAATATGGTGAGAAATTTGGTCTTAATGCTAAAATAAGAGTGATACTTTAAGTAGGGGGTGATGTGATAATATTTTATTAAGAAAAGTAAGCCTCTGACTGCAGTATAGATTAGAGGGCAGTTTAACTTTCAGAAGATCGTTTGGAGGCAATTGCAGTCGTCCTGGCTGGAGAGATTGGGCTGGATGGTGGCGGTGGAGCTGGGGGAAGTGGGAGGTTCTAGAAAGCTCTGGGAGGTAAAATTGACAAAACCTGGTGATGAACTCACTGTCAGGGAGAAAGGGAGGGTGGGGAACCAAGGAGGACTCTGGGATTTTGTTGCCCTGGGCGGATGGCAGTATGTTTTCTGGGGCAAGGGCTCCCAGGTTGGGGTACAGAGTGGGCGAAGTGAATCAGTTGGTTTGGGCACAGGTTCAGTTTGAGATGTTGCTGAGACGTTAAGTGGAGATGTCAGATAGGCAAGAAGACAAGATAGAGGTCTGCAGGTCAGAGGAGAGGGCTGAGCCACATAAGCAATTAATTTTCCTTTGAACGCAAGTGTTGAACTGGTTCATGTTTGTGTTTTCTTTTTATTAAGTTTGAGAAATCGTTATTTGGTTTTCAATCTTTTTTTTCTCTCTCTCCCCTTTTCTTTGGAGAACTTGTTTGAATTTTTCTTTCCACCCCTCTCTTTTTGTTTATGTGCTTCTTTTGAGCATGCTCAGTTGTGTCTGACTCTTTGCAACCACATGGACTGTAGCCCCCCAGGCTCCTCTGTCCATAGGATTTCCCAGGAAGAATACTGGAGGGGATCACCATCTGCTTCTCCAGGAGATCTTCCCAACCCAGCGATCGAGCACGTGTTTCTTGCACCTCCTGCATTGGCAGGCAGATTCTTGACCACTGTGCCACCTGGGAAGCCCTGCTTCTTTTGAGAGGCTTGCTAAGTTCATCATCTCCGCCCGTGCAGGATACACCCCTCACCTCTGCTGCCTGCCTGGCGGGGTCACCACGGGGTGTGATCAGCAGAAAAACAGATGGCAAAGGAACTAAGGATGTAAGCCATTGGGAACTGATTTGAATGTGGGAAACAGGTTGCTATTTGGAGTGAAGATAATTTCCCAGTGCAAAGGATCTGAGCACTTGCTGAAGTGCCTTTCAGAAGGTTTGCTTATTGGGCCTTCACACACAGGCAGGGGCCCAAGTCCTTAATCTCCCTAGGAGGAGGGCATTACTTGATAAATCCTGGCTTCCAGCAGATACCCACACAAAGCTGGTGGGCAGGCAAAAGAAGAAGGGAGATGGTTCAGCTGAAGGTTGGTCCCCAAGCTCGTATAAAAGCATCTAAGAATAATAAATTTTGGGTTTCCCTGGGGGCTCAGATGGTAAAGAATCTGCCTGTAATGCAGGAGAACAGGGTTCGATCCCTGGGTCAGAAACATCCCCTGAAGAAGAGAATGACAACCCACTCCAGTATTCTTGCCTGGAGAATCCCATGGACAGAGGAGCCTGGCAGGGGAACCTTCTTGCGATCGATCTGGATCCTGAGTCCAAGGAGATTTCACAGTCAGAAAACAAGGATTCCAAATGCTTCAGCTGGTGGAATGCTCTAAGAGATTTGTCCATTGGTGCTTTTAGTTCCAATATTTTAAAACTTTAAAAAGGAAGATGCTTGGGAAGACTTTTCTCTATTGCTTTAACAACTAATGTTATAAAAAACTGAGGCAGAGGGGGAGAAGAGTCTTTATTTATTTTTTTGCCTAGCCTACCACATTGACCTCCATGCTGGGAAGTCAAATTTTGGCTCTTTTTCCCTCAGTAATTTCTGTGCAGTAGGATGTGGTGACAGGGATCTGGCCTGGGGCCCGGATATCTCTGGATTATTGCTGGGGGTGGGGTCAGGGAATTGTCTGCCCAGCTCTGACAGCCGAGGAGAAACCTACTATCTCTCAGAGGCTCAGGCTGCTTTGTTTGTGGTTGGTGGGATCTCATTTGTTGCGTTCCCAAATCAGTTTTCCAAATAAAGTTTCTAGACTGACTTTTCCGCTTTAGCTGAGATTACTTTTCCATGTGGAACTCTACTACTGTGTAACGTCAAAGTTCCATATAAACAAACATACAAGTATTCATGGATCTTTATGTGCGTGACAAACTTTTAATGTTTACTGGGAGCCGAGCATTGTCCTAAGTGTTTAAAGGGTATGAAACCATTTACTGCTTACATTAATATTTTAAGTTTGGTGCTTTTATGATTCTCATTTTATGGATGAATAAACTGTAGCATAGATGAGTCACTTAACTAGCCAAGACCACAGGGAGGGTGAGAGCTGGGCTGGGGTGTGACCCAATGCTGTCCACCTCCGGGGCCCACTTTGCCTACTGCTGTACCTCTGTGTGGAAGAGGGAAATCTTTTGAAGTGTGTAGTCCAAATGATGTTTTATTTTTTCTTAGGAGTGACTGGGTGACCTCCTATAAGGTCATGGTGAGCAATGACAGCCATACGTGGGTCACTGTTAAGAATGGATCTGGAGACATGGTGAGTCCCCTCTAACCATGCCCTGGGGATCTGGCTGTCAGGGCTCTGCGGAGAGAGGCAGTGGACACCCAGCCAGCATTTGCACCTGGATGTTGGCTGATTCTGTGCCAACTCAAACCAACCATCCAGTACCCCGTTTCCATGCCCTAAAGCTCAGAACCACGTGTCCACATTCAGGGCTCATGTAAAAGTCAGAGTTGCTGGGATGTGGTATCTTCCGCAGGTCACAGGTCAGCCCTGGAAGATCAGTGGCATGTGGGTTATGTTGGTGCCCACACGGCTATTCAGTTAGAGTAGCTCCTGAACTTCCTTTAATTACCTGGTCGTTCAGCTCCATGCCTCCCTCCAAGCTAGCCAGTTCTGATCCTGTCACCCTCTTCCTCAGGTCCTCAAGTGCAAGTTCCTATCACAGTACTCTGTGCCTTCCACAATCGGCCTGCAGCCTCTGTTTTGACCTTCTTTCCCATTCTCAGCCCCCACCTTGTACCCATTCCTCTGTGTTCCAGTAAAAGGGAGACAGCTGCTCTTCTGCTGAATCCAGTGTCTGAGCCCCCCCAGCCACCACTTCCTTTTCTCTAGAATCCCTCCCATTCCTGCGTTTTGAGTTTTCCTTCAAGGCCAATTCAAATGGCGCCTCATCCCCAAAGCTTCACCTGGTCCTTTCCTTCTTCCGAAATCCCAAAGCTCTGTGGCTGTCTCTCTGCCAAGACATTAGCAGATTGCACCTATGGTATCTAAGTTTAACCCTCCCCTCCCCCGCTCCACCCCCATTAGATGGGTGCTTCCTGAGGGCAGGGTCTAGGCCGGATCCATTTCTCCTTCCCGTCAGCCTCCCCCAGATGCCAACCTCACCTTTAGGTATACTTTAATGAGATCTTGCGGACTGAGTGAATTACTGACTCTTTCATGACTTGATAATCAAGCTCTAAAAGAGTCTCCTTTTCCCCCTTGTGCATAAATAGATATTTGAAGGAAACAGTGAAAAGGAGATCCCTGTACTGAACGAGCTGCCCGTCCCCATGGTGGCACGCTACATCCGCATAAACCCCCAGTCCTGGTTCGATAATGGGAGCATCTGCATGAGGATGGAGATCCTTGGCTGCCCGTTGCCAGGTGGGTCTGCCCTTCTATGCTTCCAGCAGGGAGGGGACGCCGGTGGAAGACAGATGCTTAGCCAGCAAGCTGATTAAAAATAAGCCACACAATCTTTTTCTCATCTAAGAAAATGCCACGTCTATTGCAGAATATTTAGTAGACACAGGTAGGCAAAAAGAAAATGAAAATCTCCCAGAACTTGAATCAGAAACACCGTGAGCATTTGGGGTCTTAAGGTAACATGCCAGCTGTGGTTTTGCCCACTGGGACTTTAAGATGATGCTTATTTCAAGGTTGAAAATTCACCCAGTGCTGCTGCTCAGAAGCAGGCAAAAAATTACATAAAATTTTTTTGGTAACATGTTTAGTTGCCCGTGAGTGCTCTTGCCACACTGGTTAGAGGACATGGTAGAAGTTAATTTCAGACTTGACCATGTACATAGTCTTTTTCTGTTGACGTAGTGAAGTCTCTTTCTGTTTAAGTAGCTTCACCTGGATGCCTGTATCTTTGGGTGCTTGTTCCTTTAGGTTGTGTTCCCCTTGCCCTGTTTTCACGTGATGGAATTGGGTGTAACCCCAGGGTGGAAGGCAAAAAAGGGCCTGAATTAAAATGCACTTTTTGCATGTGGACCCTTGCTGGTGTCTGCTCTGCACAGCTAATCTGGTCTGGCTTGCAGTTCTGCACAGCTAATCTGGTCTGGCTTGCAGTTCTGCCAGCCTTTCAGAACCTAGGGATTTGTGCCTGTGAACTTCTCTGGTGTCTCAGATGTTAAGAATCTGCCTGCAATGCAGGAGACCCAGGTTCAGTCCCTAGGTCAGGAAGATTCCCTGAAGGGCATGGCAACCCTCTCCAGTATTCTTGCCTGGAGAATCCCATAGACTGCTCCTACTACCAGAGCCTTTTGTGGCAGCTGCTTCATCCTCACCAGTCATCTCCAGGGCAGGAAGGTGGCCTCCAGAACATTCCTAAGGCCCTTCACCAGAGCCTCTAGGAATTTCCACCTCCTGTCCACCCACAGTCAGGCCATAGCAAACAAGGAGCACAGCTTTGGGTTATCTCTCCTATACTTCCTCCTCCAGGGAAGTCTCAGCGTTCTTGTCTTATCTGAAACTCAGGCCTTACTATCTCTGGATTCCCCCTGCCAGGAGGAGGGGTACCACCAGCTCTGATGCTCTCAGATGCCTCTATATCCATCATGCTATTTCTATAGCCATCCCACCCCCCAGAGTGTATTTCATATCATTTATTGCTTTTCCCTCAACCCTCTGATATCCATGATCTTGCTTTGCCAAGTAAGAATTTACTTAAAACAAACACTGTATTGGTGAGAAAGACAAGTCTGCTCACCTGCCATCTACTTGCCCTCCCACCAGACAGATTCTTTGTTCCTTATTTGTACTTAATAGATTACCCACTTTTTTCATGTCACTGACACTATTAGAGACCATCCATCTTGTGGGTGTTTTTATCCACCATATCTCAGGTTTTCAAACTATCTCTTATAGTTGGAAATTCAGTTGTTTGATTGGAAAATTGGAAATATAGTCAGAAAATCAGTTTGATTCTAAAGAATTTCACAGTGGAGGTCTTCATTTCTGTGTCATTGTGCATGTCCAAAATTATTAGGTGAATTATGGGATTATTGCTTAAATTAGATGATGGTACAAAAGACCCTGATGCTTGGAAAGACTGAAAGCAGGAGGAGAAGGGGATGACAGACGATGAGATGGTTGGATGGCATCACCGAGTCAATGGACATGAGTTTGAGAAAACTCCGGGAGATGGTGAAGGACAGGGAAGCCTGGCGTGCTGCAGTCCATGGGGTCGCAGAGTCGGACACGACTGAGCAGTTGAACAACAAGAGGTGGGAAAGCAGTGTGTGGTTTTAAGGCTGGTCCAGAGAAAATGTGAAGGGCTCCCAGAGTGGGACCCAGGCCCCCTTCTGTGGCTCATTCATCCTGGGATGGCGATCACAGGGCCCGCCCGCTGCCACTGGGCTCTGGCTGGGCTTGCTGAGCTCACTGCGTCTGCAGACACAGACCCAGGCAGGGGACTGTGAGGCCCGCTTTGTGCCTGGTTGCTCAGCAAGCATCACTCTGCTTGCTTTAAAGAGCAGGGTCACGGTTTCTCTCCGAGGACAGGAATTCGCCTGTTGTTGGTTAAGGGCAAAGGGCAGCCTGTGAGAGTCTCATGAAATAAATATTTTCCTGTGAAGTTATTCTTGGTGTGTGTGTGTGTTTGAAGACAGGTCCTGGGGGCAATTTAAACACAAAGACAGAGTAACAGTGTGAAATCTGGACGGATTTCAAGTATGGCCTTGGAGTGGTTCTATTTTCCAACCCCAAATATTTAGGGCTTTTTTCTTCTAGAAGTTACTTAGCAGTCTGCCCAGAGGGGAGCTTGCCTTTGTACGTGCCACCTAGTGGTGGTCACATCTGAGGTCCTGGGGTGGCTCAGGGGTCCCCACGTCCATGTGGGTAGGTGAGTCTCTCTCAGTTGCCTTGCTGTTGACATGGTCCCTTTATGCAAGTTAATGAGGTGAGAGGCAGAGGTGACCCAACCAAGTCAGTCACTCAGCCCAACAAATGCCCAGCATCTGTTCTTCCTGAAACTCTTGTTTATGAAAAATTCATTTACCTTTACTTCTGCTTCTCTTTGTTCTGTCTTCACTGTCTTCCTGTGAACCCTCAGGTTGGGGCAGAGGAGGGGAAGATGCTTTTTAAGTCTTCATGAATAATGTTTCTAAAAATTTTTGAACTAGAACATGAATTACCCTATACATGGCCAACTCATTAAAAAAGACCCTGATGCTGGGAAGGATTGAAGGCAGGAGAAGAAGGGGACGACAGAGGATGAGATCACTGTTTCAATGGACGTGAGTTTGAGCAAACTCTGGGAGATGGTGAAGGACAGGGAAGCCTGACATGCTGCAGTCCATGGGGTCGCAAAGAGTCAGACACAACAGCAACAGCAGAAAAGCTCAAAACTAATAGAAAAGGGAGAGGGCTGTTTAATGGTTATGGTTTCAGTTTTGTAAGATGAGAATGTTCTAAAGATCTGTTTCTACAAGAGTGTGAATATATGTAATGCTACTCAACTATACTCTTGAACATGGTTAAGATGGTAAATTTGTTTTACGTGTATTTTGCCATGAGTAAAATTTTTGGAGGGCTTCCCTGGGGGCTCGGTGGTAAAGAATCCGACTGCCAATGCAGGAGACGTGGGTTCTGTCCCCAGGTTGGGAAGGTCCTTTGGAGAAGGAGATGGCAACCCACTCCAGTATTCTTGCCTGGGAAATGCCGTGGACAGAGGAGCCTGGCTGCTACAGTCCATGGCATCACAAAAGAGTCAGACACGATTTAGCAACTAGAGAACAACAACAAAATTTTTTAATTCTAGGAAATCTTTTAAATGTTGTTCATTCTTTAAAAAGTAAAAGGAAGTCCTCTTCCCCAAATTTGAATAGACTCCTATAATTTGAACTAAGGAACTCTGCGTATTGGAAGCTGGGGAGAGCTTCTTAAGATAAATATTTAATAATGAAGAGAACAAGTGAAGACACTTGACAGCTCCTTCCAGATCACAGCCTTGATGGCTTTCAGGTATTTTACTGTTGCAAATGACACTGCAGCACACTCTGCCTGGTTTGGAAAAGGATCCCGTTGTTCTGCACACGATTTCCCCACCAGGTGACTGGGCTGTGCCCAGGGTCCTGGGAAATGACTTGTGAGGCAACATGCCAGGTGGCGATGCTTAAACCCCTGGAGCTGGTCCACAGCTTCGATTATGAATGTGAGACACTGACCTCTTTGGGGAGCATCTTTACTCCTCCCTCCTTGTCTCCCTGGGCACCAGGTCTGAGTGACTGCCCTCCCTCTGCCTGGCACCGAGGGGTCCCGGGTCCTGAATTTGACCCAGAGGAGCTTGTGGTGAGCTGACCTGAGATCGGGGGCAAGGAGCTTGTGCTGCTCAAGCTCAGAGGAGCTGTTGAAGGGCACCGCCCTCGAATCATTCCTTTGGGTGGGCCAGGACCTGTTGAAATACTCTCTCCTGTTTCTGAAGACATGCGCTCTCTGGTCATAAGCCTCTGAGAAAAAAATTTTTTAATCATAAGACCACCACGCATCTGCAGTTCAGTTCGGTCGCTCAGTCATTTCCGACTCTTTGCGACCCCTTGGACTGCAGCACTCTAGGCTTCCCTGTCCATCACCGACTCCTGGAGCCTGCTCAGACTCATGTTCATCGAGTCAGTGATGCCATCCAGCCATCTCATTCTCTGTCATCTCCTTCTTCCCCTGCTTTCAATCTTTCCCAGCATCAGGGTCTTTTCCAAAGAGTTGGTTCTTCGCATCAGGTGGCCAAAGTATCAGGGTTCCAGCTTCAGCATCAGTCCTTCCAATGAATATTCAGGACTGATTTCCTTTAGGATGGACTGGTTTGATCTCCTTGCAGTCTAAGGGACTCTCAAGAGTCTTCTCCAACACCACAGCTCAAAAGCATCAATTCTTTGGTGCTCAGCTTTCTTTATAGTCCAACTCTCACATCTATACATGACAACTGGAAAAACCATAGCTTTGACTAGACAGACCCACCCATCTTGCCAAACTGTAATAATTTTCAGCTGCCCCCTCTCATCAGTTCATATGCATCGGGGGAAGGATGGGCTCTGTTGGATCAGCATGGCCATAAGGACCTTTTATATCTACTTGCTTTGCTACACTACACTTCTTCACTGTCAAGCCACAGTTTCCCCAAAATTCATGTCTGTGTGGAACCTCAGAATGTGAGCTTTGTTGGAAAGAGGGACTTTGCAGATGTGACAAATTAAGATGACATCATACTGGGTTAGCATTCGTGTTCAGTCATGTCCAACTCTTTGCCATCCTGTGGACTGTAGCCCATCACGTCCCTCTGTCCAGGGGATTCTCCAGGCAAGAATACTGGAGTGGTTGCCATTTCCTCCTCCAGGGGATCTTCCCAACCCAGGGATTGAAACCACGTCTCCTGTGTCTGCTGCATTGCAGTCAGATTCTTTACTGCTGAGCCATCGGTGAAGCCCTCATGCTGGGTTAGGGTGGGCCCTAAATCCAATGACTGATGTCCTTAAGAAGAGAAAACAGAGACACAAGGAGAATGCATGTGATGGAGACTGGAGTGATGCAGCTACAAGCCAAGGTTTGCAGGCAACTGCCAGGAACTGGGAAGGTACGAGGAAAGATCTTCTCTGAGAGCCTTTAACATACATGATCCTGCTGACACTTTGATTTCAGACTTCTGTCCTTCAGAACTGTGAGAGCATAAAGTTTTTTTCCAGCCACCTAGTTTATGACACTTTCTTATGGCAGCCCTAGAAAACTAGTACCCTAACAGAACCAAAGAGGGCGTGAAGTGAAGTGAAAGTGAAAGTCGCTCAGTCGTGTCTAACTCTGCGACCCCATGGACTATACAGTCCACGGAATTCTCCAGGACAGAGTACTGGAGTGAGTAGCCTTTCCCTTCTCCAGTATATCTTCCCAACCCAGGGATCGAACCCAGGTCTCCCACACTGCAGGTGGAGTCTTTACCAGCTGAGCCACAAGGGAAGCCCAAAGATGGCGTAACGTTCCGTAATTACCCTCAGTCCTAGGGATGTGGTTTTCATTTACTGCCCTCTCCACCGCGCCCTCCATTCTCCATTCTGCCATGGTAATAGGCTCATAGCCTCACAGCATGAAGTGGACTTCCTTGGTGGTCCAGTGGTTAAGCACCTACCTTCCAATGGCAGGGTCGTGAGTTCAGTCCCTGGTCAGGGAACTAAGATCCCCCATGCTGCAGGACAACTAAGCCTGCATGCCAGAAATGAACAATTCCAGCAACTAAGCCCTGAAACAAATAAAAGTAAATAAATACTTTTTTTAGGGAGTGGGCCTGTTCTCAGAGGTCTCCTGAGCCCCCAAAAAGTGTTACCTCGTTTTTTTTTTTTTGTAACCTACCCTTCCTAAATGACTGGAATATCCATCATTGGATGCATCCATCCATCCTTCCATCCACAGTCCTCAGTCATTCAGTCATATATCAAACACTTCCGGGCACCTGTTCTGAGGCAGAGCCCAAGGGTTCCAAGATAAGATACTGCAGTTTTGCTGTTCCCAGAGTTCTTGCTGTGCAGTGGGGGAGATGTGTCTTCTTCTTTTCCCCAGGGGATCCCTCTCAATTCAGGGTCTCCAACCTAGCTGATTTCGGCCTGCCCTCTCCCGCCACAGAAGGCAGCGTGCCCTTCTGAGTTTAAATAAATGTGGGATTTCTCTTCTTTTCCAGCTGCCCAGTGTTGATTATCTTAGGAAACTGTAGAAGCAGCAGTGCTCTTGAAAACTGTCTTTGCTGACAGTTTCTCCTGTCAGTCAGGCTGCAAA
Organism: Antilocapra americana; assembly: GCA_007570785.1. Classification (NCBI taxonomy): domain Eukaryota; kingdom Metazoa; phylum Chordata; class Mammalia; order Artiodactyla; family Antilocapridae; genus Antilocapra; species Antilocapra americana. The sequence goes on along the minus strand of ML660216.1, from coordinate 12,580,281 downwards.
CTGGCCCTGGGACTGTCTGGAGAAGCAGCGCCAGGCCAGGAATCAGAGGGTTTCCTGGACTCGGGCGAGCAGCCCGGTGGAGATGCTGTGAGGTGGGGTTGTATGAGATGGGGCAGAAGATGAACACGAATGATGCGCTGCTCCCTCCTTGGAGCCACGTGGAGCTGTGGGTTTGATACTAGTAATGATACTGACAGCAATGACCTACGATCAAAACAAGCTCGGCCAGGGGTCCACGTCTCCCCTTGCTCCTCTTGGAGAGACCTTGTGATAAGAATAGTCAGATGGGGTTGGACAAGTGCAGCTTCTTCGCATTAGGGAGCCGAGCACCTTGCAGAAGGAGTTTTGTTTGCACTGGTGCCAGGTCATCTGTGCTCAGGAGTCTCTGTTGGGGTATCAGGGCTTAGGGTGATCATAAGGCCGTGAGTGAAAGTGCTAGTCACTCAGTCGTGTCTGACTCTGTGTGACCCCATGAACTGTAGCCCTCCAGGCTCCTCTGTCCATGGGATTCTCCAGGCAAGAATACCGGAGTGGGTTGCCATGCCTTCCTCCAGGGGATCTTCCCTACCCAGGCACTGAACCCAGGTCTGCTGCCCTGCAGACAGATTCTTTATCATCTGAGCCACCAGGGAAGCCCCATAAGGCTATAGTAGTGGGCATTTCCTTGGGTGAGGGGCTGGCCTCATGGCAGGGAAGGAAAAGGGCTGCGGTGGGTGCATTTCTGGTGTCCCGTTAGTCCTCAGAGAGCACTTTGAGGTCAGCCATTATTTTCCTTTTTAAATGAGGTGGAACTAACGTAACATGGAATTAAACATTTTAAAGCATACAGTTCAGTGCTACTTTGTGTATTCACAAGATGGTGTGATCACTGGCTCTCTCTGGTTTCAGAACTTTGTCATGGGCCCCAAAACACCCTGGACCCATTGAATAATCAGTTTCGAATCCCCTTCCTTCATCTCTGCTGCTGCTGCTGCTGCTGCTAAGTCGCTTCAGTCGTGTCCGACTCTGTGCGACCACCCCCATCCCTGAGATTCTCCAGGCAAGAACACTGGAGTGGGTTGCCATTTCCTTCTCCAATGCATGAAAGTGAACAGTGAAAGCGAGGACCCTCAGTCGTTTCTCTTAGCGGCCACATGGACTGCAGCCTACCAGGCTCCTCTGTCCATGGGAATTTCCAGGCAAGAGTACTGGAGTGGGTTGCCATCGCCTCCATCTCTGAGTAATCTCTAATCTGCAGTGTCTATGATTCACCTGTTCTGGATAAAGTGTATCATGACCTCAGGGACTATAGATAGCAGTGAGCCCCCAGTCCAGCAAAGATAGCCTTTCTTCTCCCAGTTGAGAACTCCCTCCCATCAAGCAAGATCCCAACCCCCAGAGCAGCAAACAGCCGAACAGAGTGATCCAAGAGCCAGGGTGTTCCCTTGGATGTCCGCTAATGGGGTTTCCTCTGCAATTATGACTGTCCTATGGAGTGAGCTGGTGCTGGATTTGGAGGAGAATAGCATGTGTCCACGTCAGTGAGGAGCCAGGGATGTTCAGGGTGTGGAGTCATTTCCGGAGCTGCCATAACTCAGTACCAAAAACTGGGTGGCTTCGGATAACATAGTTATCATCTCAGTTCTGGAGGCAAGAAGTCCAAGATCAAGGTGTAGCAGGGAGGTTTCTTTGAGAGACCGTAAGGCAGCATCTGTTCTTGCCTCTCCCATGTTGATTATGGGAGAGGGGGATGCTGCTGATGGTTTGCTGTCTAATTTTTGATGCTCCTCGGCTTGTGGGTGCATCACCCCCATTTCTGCCTGTGTGGTGTTCCCTGAGTGTTTCTCTCTGTGTTCACCTTTCCGCTTTGGATAGACACAGTCCTAATGGAATAGGGCCCACCGTAGGCACCTTATTTATACCTGATTAGCCCTGTAATACCCCTCTTTCCAAATAAGGTCACCTTCTAAGTTTCTCTCTTTGGGGCAGGGATGTCACTCAACCCAAAATGTGCTGAATGAGTAGACTCGTTGGGATGGAGCAGGATTTTGAGTCGTCGAGTAAGAGAAATGAAGTGGGGAGGAGGTTGTAGATGCCACAATCCCCATCTGGAGTGAGTCTGTTCCCGTAACTAAGGTGTTCCAGAAGGAATCAGCTGGCTCTCAGTACATCTGATGCACGAAGCCAGCCACATGAAAGGAAGCAGGAGACTGATTCTCCAAAGCGCCATCTGTGAGAATAAAGTCTTGCAGACTGAATCAGGACTTCTGTTTCAAACGTCGGAAGTCCTACCTACTCAAATTTGCTGAAGTAAGGAGGGGGAGAAAAGGAAAATTTTAGTTCACAGGAATAAAAGTTCCAGAGGTAGATGTGACTCTGGCTTCAGCCAAGAAAAGGTTGACAGTCTCAGGGTCTCTTGGTGCAGTCAGGGCTCCCCTCCTTACCACCATGCAGGCAGGGAGCTTGGCCACTAATACCCCGAGCTCATCCACCAGGTGAGCTGACACCCGCAGGAGGCCGTCCCCCTATGGCTCTGGGAGGAAAGTCATCTTAGGAGCCAAGCTTGTATCCTGGGATCATCTCTGAGTCAGTGGCTGTGGCCAGAACATGTGTATTTTCACTGGCTGGATTTGGGTCACATGCCCATCTCTTTGAGTGTTGGATGAGGCTCTTCCATCAGAAGCATCTGGAATAGATTCTGCACAGAAGATAGGGATTCTTTTATTCACAGAAGAAAAATGAAGACAGTGGGTTTGGCTGAATAACGGGGTGTGTCTGCAGACTCTGGGCCCCAGGGTGGGGCTGCTGGGCTTGGTTCTCACTTATTATCTACAGTGTTGAGCTCCTAAGAGTGTCTCAGTCAAACTTCATCCAATCAGAATAAGTGGACAAGTAAAGAAGTATTTGCACAAAAGGGGGGATGGAACCTTGTGAAAAATGCTCACCTGGGGTTCAGAGACAGTTCTGGAGCTTGGACCCATATCCCCAGGCAAATTGGTTAGTCTCAGGGAAGGAAGGAAGTTACCAAACGTGGAGATATTTCATATGTACAGTTCTGAGCTTCCTTCAATCTTTTTTAAGAACCTTGAAGGCATAACTTGTGTTTGAAGACAAAAGGGGCTTTGCAAGAAGAGTTTTAGAAAGAGGTTCTGGGGACTTGGAGGGCGGTGAATAGCTCTTAAGAATCGGCTTCTGGGTATAGTCAGTGTCAGGTCGTGTGAAAAATGTGCTTTACCTTGACTTTGAAACCAACAGGTTTGGAAATCAAAGGGCAGGTGGCTTGCTGGAGAATGCAGTCAGTCTGCCCTCTTCAAAGGTGCGAGCTGGGAACCGAACTGGGGCTTTTGCTAAACCTGAGTTGCTTTTGCTTCTTTTCTGAACAGAATACCAGCTTGCCCCCCCCCCCCCCCCCCCATACATTGTTTGCTTCTAATATTGTTACTGGAAGCCCTTTTGTGATTATTGAAAGCCGCCTCTTTGGCCTTCGGGTCTGTATGTGGTTTTCAACCTGTTGCACGTGGCCCCAGTTCTCCAGTCTTTAAGGGACCAGTCTTTAAGGGACCCCGGGGCTGGTTCCCCGTGGCAGTCACACCCTGTGACCGTGAGATGCAGACAGGTAGCTGGCTCAGGTGATCTCAGTGTGTGTAATATTGCTGGCAGTGTGCTCAGTACTTTAACATTATTGAGCTTTTCAAACTTCTGGGTTTTTTTAAAACGTGGATTCTGATTCAGTAGGTGTAGGCTGGATCTTGCAAGCAGCTGGTGTTGCTGGTCTGTGGCCTTCTTTGGTGGCAGAACTGGGACTCTCTGCTCCTGACCCACTGGGAGCACCTGTCCCTCCTTCCATCACCGCCACGGCCACAGCCTGCCGATTGTTCTTGGAGCCACGTGGATCAGATGCCTGCTACGGTTCCAGCTTCGCTCACGTGGTTCCTGAGTTTGTAGGTTGACCTGTCAAAAGTACCACGTGTGCTCTCTACATTGCAAGGAGACCTAAGCTGGTCAGGATACCTGGCTGCATGGAGATGGAGGTGGAGGTCGTCAGCCTGGCTGAGGCTCTGTAGACCTCGCAACTTTTTGTCAGGTCAGGAGGGAGTCCTCAAGACCCACAGGATGGTCCTTTCCCCCTTATCCTTTTTCTAGCTCTTCTTGCTCCCTCTTCACACCTTTCTTCTGAGTGTTCTTTGTTTTTTGAAATTATATAAACAGTATCAGATTATAAGATTTAAAGAAAGAAGTCAGTTTAAACAGAAGAGAATCAAGTCAAGAATAGATGTCTCCTCCCCAGTCCCCAGAGGTCACCACTGTTAATGTATCCTGATCATGCCCGTTAGGGTGCTTTGACTTTAGCAACAGAAACCCAGCCCCCACAGGCTTAGCAGTTCAGGAAGTTCTTTATCTCACATGATTGAAAGTCCCAGGGGAGGTTGATGGGGATCTAGGGTTGGTTCACTCAGTAACTACTGAGGTTCTCTTCTCACTCTCCTCTGTGCTCTTAAAAGTCTTCCCTTCAGTCTGGACTAGTGAGAGTGGCCAGGGGTGCTGTGCTCTGAGTGGCTTAGACCAGTCATGTCGTACCCCTGCAGCTGAGGGCATGAAGTCAGTTTCCTAGAAGTGGAGAAGCGGGGATTCCCAACAACACAGGGCTCCTGTTAGGAAGGATGGAAGTGGACTGCATGTTGGGTGAGCAGCTGATAGTGTCCACCACACTTCCGAAAATTTCCATGCAGTTGTGATGTTCATTCATGAATTCCTTTATTCATTCACTATCCCTTCCTTCATTTAGTGTATCTGTTTGCCAGACACTAATGCTAACAATTTTATAGTATTACTATATTATACATCATTATAATAAATTGTTAATAGCAATTTATTAACATTGTTAATAAAATAACAGTGGCGTCACCAACTCAATGGACAGGAGTTTGAGCAAGCTCTGGGGGATGGTGAAGGACAGGGAAGCCTGGCAGCTGCAGTCCGTGGGGTCACAATGAGTCAGACACGACTGAGGGACTGAACCACAAATACTGCCAATGAATCAGTGAGAGAGGGACCACTGTTCCCCTATTTACGAGTGAAGACATTAAGGAAAAACTGCTCTAGTGACTTATTCAAGGTCTCGCAGCTCACGAGTAGAAGAGCAGAGATTGGAACCCAGGCATTCTGGCTCCAGGTCTGTGCTTTCCCCATAAGGTTAGTTCTGACTCTTAAAATGCTTCTTGAAATTTGGCTCTTTCAGCTCTGCGCAAATGCTAGAAGGTGGAGGTTGGGCTCTGTCCCCACATGAGTCAGGCCACTAACAGCGCCACCATCAGTAAAGGAATGATATGGATGAATTCAAAACCGTATTTCTGTCCCTAGATCCGAATAACTATTATCACCGACGGAATGAAATGACCACCACCGATGACCTCGATTTTAAGCACCACAACTATAAAGAGATGCGTCAGGTAAGACTCGGGTTTGTCAGAGGGAAATCTGTCTTGTGCCCAGGAGCATATAGGTTGAGGCCACACTAAATCTTGTGGTTTTGAGGTTAAGAATGCCTTCTTGGGGTCGGGGGGCTCAGAGGAAGCCTCTCTTTCCAGCAAGCGATTGAAGCAGAATCCGAACCCAAACTCTCTGATGTAGTACTGTAGTTCTTCCTCCTGCACTGTTGGTGGAAAATTGGTGCAGCCACTAGGGAAAACAGGATGACATTTCCTCCAGAAACTAAAAATAGAGCTATACCGTATGACCCAGCAGTCCCATTCGTGGTATATCTTCAGAGAAAATGAAAATTTTAATTTGAAAAGATTCATGTGTTCCAATGTTCATCGCCATGTGTTCATCAACAGATGACTGGCTTTAAAAGATGTGGTGTATGTATATATATATATACACAATGGAATATTAGCCATAAAAGAAGAATGAGCATTGCCATTTGCAGCAACATGGATGAATTAAGAAAAAATTATCCTTACTGAAGTAAGTCAGGCAGAGAAAGGCAAATGTTATGACACCACTTACATACAGAATCTAAAAACATAACACAAATGATTTTGTATGCAAAATAGAAACAGACTCACAGATGTAGAGAACCAAGTGTGGTTACTAAAGGAGAAAGGGAGGGTTGGAAGGATACCTTAGGAGTGTGGAATTAGCAGATACAAACTACTGCATATAAAACAGATAAGCAACAGGACTTACTGTATAGCACAGGGAGTTACAGTCAGTATCTTGTAATGATCTGTAATGGAAAATAACATGTAGATTATATGTGTATATAACCAAATCAGCCACTGTGGGCTTGTGGGGTAACACTGATTCAAGGACATTAGTCATGTCCAGAGGGGAAGAAGAAGAAGAATCTGGAACAACACTGACGGTAATAGCAGGAAGCCCTCACATAGAACCTACATCTGTTTCCCTGCATTAGGAATTTACATGTGTTAACCTGGTCAATCTCTCTAACCACCCTGGGAGTGCAAAACTATTGTTGTCCTGATCTTACTGATGGAGAAACTGGGTCACTGTGGGAATATATGACACCCCCTTGTTATTCTGATTCTCTGATTCTCAGTATTAGACTCACTGGAAGAAATCTGAAAAAAATACCTAGACTTGAAACCTGCCTCAGGCCAATTGAAGGAGAATCCTTAGGAAAAGGGACTGGGGGTCTAAATTTTTAATACAAGCTCTGCTTGTGATTCTAATATGCAGGCAGGTTTCAGAACAGCTGGTTGATACCTTTGGCTGTTAGTGCTTTAGTGCTGTTAGGAGGAAAAGACATTACAGATGAGATTGTCCTCAAACATAAATACAGAAACCAGGTGCTCTGGAAGTAAGTCAGAAAGAGGAAAACAAATATCTTATAGTATATGATAAATATATATGGAATCTAGAAAAATGATACCGATGAACCTATTTGCAGGGCAGGAATGGAAACTCAATAGAGAACAGACTTACAGACACAGTGGAGAAGACGAGGGTGGGACGAACTGAGGGAGTGGCACCGAAATATACATTACCGTGTGTAAAATAGACAGGTGCTGGGAAGCTGCTGCATAGCGCAGGGAGCCCAGCCTGGTGCTCCGTGAGAACCCAGAGGGATGGGAGGTTGAGGGAGATGGGAGGGAGGTTCGAGAGGAATGGGACATGTGTCACCTCGGGTGATTCATGTTGATGTACAGCAGAAACCAACACAGCATGGCAAAGCAGTTATCCTCCAATGAAGAGTAAAAATCATGAAAAACGAGAAGTAATTTAAAAACTAAACATCTCCACAATAATCAGAAAGAAAGAAAGAAACCAGGTACTCCCGAGCTGTCGACAGCATTTGCACACTGGGTGTGGAATGGGGAGCGGACCAAGCATTGAGTAGGAGAGGCTGAAGCCGCAGCCCAGGGCTGTGATGCTTTTTCTGAAGCCCCTGTTCAGCATTCCCCCAGCCTCCGGCCAGAAAGCACAGGAAAGCGCTGGCAAGTGGAGAAGTAGAAGATATCGAAGAATCTGTCGGAAGAGACAGAGCAGAGAAATAGACTCACAAAGGTGTTTAACGAACAAGCGTTCACCAAAGGCCAAGAGGACATGGCTCAAAGCGAAGGCTCAGAGGTGCCAAGGGAGAGAGCCAGCCACAGCACGGGGGCAGGAGACTTCCCTGAGGTCTGAGCAATTGGACTGTGCCACGTGGGCGCTCTGCCTCAGCGCAGGGAATCAGCAAACCCGGGTTCATCCTGATGTCATTTAATCTGAGATCCTCACACACAGCTTCCAGACACCTGTCAGCACAGACGTGGAGGTGGGACGTACTAAAGAGATTGTATTGCTGTCTGGCTCTGCAGAAGCCAGGCTAATATGCTCGGACTTGAGTCTGTGAGTCATCCCTGCCGCTCTCCATCTTCTGGTGTTGATGTGACTCCGCTCAGCCTTCCATTTTATAAAGCATTTGTGTCTTCATAAAATGCTTTGCTCAGTGGGCATCTCAGGACATCTTTGTGCCCAGAAATTAGGCAAATATCAACTCAGCTGGTACAGTTAATGTCAAAAGCACCCTATCTAAATGCATTTTAAAACGAGCTTGCTGCACAGAGTCTGGTACCTTTAAACAGTCATCCCATGTGGAGAATGCAGGTTCTTCTCAAATGAAAGAGCTAATGGATGTGCTTCATTACCCTGAGGGACTCTGGTCGCCATCATTTGGTAGATATCAGAGCTAAGAGGAACCTGGGAAGGCAGTCAACCCCTGCAGGGGACAGTGGGTGACTGCTCTGAGGTCCCCGGACCCCGCAACTGGAAACTGTCCTGGGAGGGACATCTAACAATCCCGAAGCGTTCAGGCCAGAAGTGGCTTGTCATTTGGATTGCTGGCTCCCGGGGATGGGACAGAAGCCAGCACTTTTAGCAATACAAGCAGTGGGAGGGGGACAATGTTAGTTTATCCTAGTATTGAGAGAGACATTTACGAAAAACATAAAAATGAGAAGCAGACGCAGGAGCAGGGAGTGAAAAGAGAAAACAGAACAGCTGTTGCATTGGAGGGGAAATTCATGAGAATGTAAGCTACTTGTCGGGGAATTCTTTCTAGAGCACTGGCTTGTAAGACACTGCTCCCCACAAAGGTGCCACCAGTGAGGGGGGCGGCTTGGGAGGCGGGGAGGGAATGGGGAGGCTGGAGGCAGTCTTGCAAACACTGATATTGTGAGGCAGAGTGAGTTAATTGTTCTGAGTGCTGAAAGGACTTCACACCTCCTGTGACCATTTATAATGGCTTAGTCATCTCTCTGTCTACATGAACATTTACCTTTCGCCTTCATTTGGGACCATGAGGGCAGACAGTCGGATCATCTTAAATCTATAAAGTGTACAGGATTTGTTGTTGTTGTGGGGAGATGTTTGGGGGACAGGAGGGAGAGGTGGCTGGCGTAGTTGGCCGTGGTTGGGAAGGGATGGGGCTGCAGGTGAGGTCAGCTGTGGTCCAGGGCCTGTGGCAGGAAGAGACAGAAGGAGGGGGGTCTGAGCAGCAGGACAAGGGAGCAGGACCGTGGAGGTGGAAGGGTTGGCACCCCACCAGCCCTCTTTTGGTTTCTGTGACAGCTAGCAGTACCAGGAGAGGCTTTGGTCCTGAGTCTGAGAAGCAAGAGGCTGTTTCTGGGAGCAGAGCTGTGTTTGGGGAGGTCTGTGTGAAAGCTGTATGAATAGTGAGCTCTGTTCCTCTCCCAGGAGGGGAACCTGCCAGAACTGAAGAAGATGGGGTGGGGAGGTGTTTCTGAGGGGGCTGGCAAGTTCTAGGGTTCCTCAATGAGATGGGGAGAGAGCCCGGTCTGGTGTGCTTCCCAGGGACTTGGGAGACCATATGTAACGGGAGGAAAAGTAGTGATTTGGGATAAAGGTTTGGGGAACACATGTACATCCATGGCTGTTTCATGTCAATGTATGTGTAAAACCACCATAATATTGTAAAGTAATTAGCCTCCAACTAAAATAAATTAATTAATTAAAAAAAGATTTTATTTTGGTTGGAGGCTTGGTGCTGTCAATGCCCAAATGCTCAGAAAGTTCTGGTCAGTTGGCTGGTAAGGAGGGTGTGAGGCAGTAGAAAGGAGAGACATGGGTTGGGAGGCAGCCAGCTAGTGGTTTTGATTTCCAGGGCAGCTAAGGATGGTCCTGGACTGTGACCGCGGAGCTCTTGACCACAGGGATGGCGATGGTGGCAGCAAGCCAGGGCAGGACCGCAGGCTTGCGGACACAGATGAGGCCAGCTTCGCACCTGTGGGACACTTCCTGTCTTGGCTCTCTTCCGCTCCCCTCCCTTTGGAATTCCTTTTCACTTGATCCGGACACAGCAAATGAGTTAAGATGATAGAAGAGGACTTTTTCTCTTCTCACTTCTTAATTTTTTTTTTAAAAAATCCACTGGATAAACAACATTGGATCCATGCCAAATGCAAACCCCAAAGTCTCAAGGCTAATCTTCTGTGAACTCATGGCTTTCATCCCCACTCCATTTCTCTCCAGGGTTTGCATTTCTGTGTCCACAGAATTCATGCGATTTTGATCAGAGGATGGCTAACTGCTTTGCCCAGATTGTCTCATGTCATGTTGGATCATTAGCCCTGTCTCATGCTGGCTTCCTCATTGTCACTGAAACACTGCAGGGTGAATCAGAGTTTTCTCAGCTACCTTCCTCCTCTGGAGCTTCATAATAGCTCCCCGTTTGTGATGAATAGTGAGAGGATGAAGCAGGCTGTGACCAGTGTCATCATGCATGTAACTTACCGCTCCTTATGAAAACTTCCTCTGATGTATCCCTAGAAACTGAGTTACCAGGAAAGGGGCTTTTTCTTCTGTCTCCTTCAGGACAAGAGGGAAGCAACAGAGGCGGGGGGTTCAGTAGCTCCCAGGATGTGATTTATTCAGAGATGAGGAAGCAGAGTCTTGAGGATGCTGAGCATCTTTCAAAACCCACTTCTCTCGAGGATAATGTTTCCCTACTGGCCCTTTGTAGATGCTTTTCCTAATTACCCATTACATTAAAAACTAAGGAATAAGATTTTGTTGGGTAGGGTTGTACTTTGAAGGGCCATAAAGCTTGTAAGAGCTAAGATTTTTAGCCCCTGCAGACCAATTTTCACTTCCTTTGGGGTGATGTCACCCATATTGAGGATGCATGCTTTCAAGGCCATCAAGAAAATTCTGTCTCTTTCTCTCACTTTAAACTTCAAGACCCAAACATTTATCAGTAAGACTCAAACTCCAGAATGTCCTTTTTGACTCTTTTCCGGAATAAGCAAGATGGATCACCACCTGAATCTTAGATGATGCCTGTGGCCCCCAGAGAAACGCTTCCCGGCATTGCAGGGGCCCACCAGGCTTGGTGTCTCAGATGGTGACGAATCCGTCTGCAATGCAAGAGAGCTGGGTTCGACTCCTGGACCGGGAAGATCCCCTGGAGAAGGAAATGGCAACCCACTCCATTATTCTTGCCTGGACAATCCCATGGACAGAGGAGCCTGGTGGGCTGCAGTCCGTGGGGTTGTACAGAGTTGGGCACAACTGAGCGACTTTCACTCACCTTCCTAAAGGTGATCTCCAAATGCCTGTATTCTCGTTCTTGTGTGTGGAAAAGATACTTATGATATCACAACACAGAGAAGAAAACCTGACTGGTATAAAAATACTGCAGTGGTGGGTGGAGGATGAAGAGGTGACTCTGATGACTCATGGTCGAGAGTTATCCCATCCTGAGATGCTGTGTCCCTGGCTGACTGCTCATCCAAGGGAAGATGCAGTTTGTCTTTTTTGTTTTTTTTTCAATGTCAAATCGAAATTTCCAGCACAGGGAGGCCCAGTTCTCAGGGAGCTCTTTGAAAGGGGAAGGAGGGTGGGCATTAAATGGCCGCCAGGCTCCTTGCTGATCACCCAGTTAAGAATGAGCCAGGTGGCTCTGTGTCTGCAGAACTGGTCACTGATCTGAACGCAGGACAGGGGACCGCCGGCTGACCAGGATTTGGGGAGGTCCACACTGGTAGTGGAGAATGACTGTGCAGTCCGCAGGGAGAGGTATGTGAGACCCAACCAGACAGTGCTTGTGCCGGGGCCAGCCTCCAGAACAGTCCCATGCAAAGCAGACAAAAGAGGTGGCAGAGCTGATTTTGATTGCTTTACCGCTCCTTCATGGTCAGGGTGCTGGCAAAGTAATGCTTGAAATCTTCCAAGCTGGTAGGTTTCAACAGTGATGAACCGAGAACTTCCAGATGTTCAAGTTGGATTTAGAAAAGGCAGAGAACCAGAGTTCAAAGTGCCAACATCTGATGGATCATAGAAAAAGCAAGAGAATTCCAGGAAAACATCTACTTCTGCTTCATTGACTTCGCTAAAGACTTTGACTGCGTGGATCACAGTAAACTGTGGAACATTCTTAAAGAGATGGGAATACCAGACCACCTGACCTGTCTCCTGAGAAACCTGTATGCAAGTCAAGAAGCAACAGTTAGAACCAGACATGGAACAACAGACTGGTTTCAAATCGGGAAAGGAGTACGTCACGGCTGTACCTTGTCACCCTGCCTATTTAACTTACATGCAGAGTACATCATGAGAAACGCTGGGCTGGATGAAGCACAAACTGGAATCAAGATTGCCGGGAGAAATATCAATAACCTCAGATATGCAGATGACACCACCCTTATGGCAGAAAGTGAAAAAGAACTAAAGAGCCTCTTGATGAAAGTGAAAGAGGAGGGTGAAAAAGTTGGCTTTTCAACTTTTTCAAAATCATGGCATCCAGTCCCATCACTTTATGGCAGATAGATGAGGAAACTATGGAAACAGTGACAGACTTTATTTATTTGGGTTCCAAAATCACTGTGGATGGTGACTGCGGCCATGAAACTGAAAGACACTTGCTTCTCGGAAGAAAAGCAATGGCAAACCTAGACAGTGTATTAAAAAGCAGAGTGTATTAAAAAGATTTTTGCCAACAAAAGTCCGTATGGTCAAAGCTATGGTTTTTCCGGTAGTCATGTATGGATGTGAGAGTTAGACCATGAAGAAGGCTGAGTGCCAAAGAATTGATGCTTTTTAACTGTGGTGTTGGAGAAGACTCTTGAGAGTCCTTTGGACTGCAAGGAGATCCAACCAGTCAATCTTAAAGGAAATCAACCCTGAATATTCACTTGAAGGACTGATGCTGAAGCTGAAGCTTCAGTCCTTTGGCCTAATGTGAAGAGCCACCTCATTAGAAAAGACCCTGATGCTGGGAAAGATTGAAGGTGGGAAGAGAAGGGGGCGACAGAGGATGAGATGGCTGGATGGCATCACCAACTTCAGTGGACATGAGTTTGAGCAAGTTCCGGAAGATGGTGGAGGACACAGAAGCCTGACACGCTGCAGTGCTGGGGTCACAAAGAGTTGGACACACTGAGTGACTGAACAGCAACAACAATGACAACACGGACAGATAAGAACCCACAAGTCCGAAGCCCTGGCTCCTTTTGGTTCCAGCTGGGTGACCTTGGGCAAACCCCTCAGTGGTCTCTCTGAGCCTCAGTCTCCATATCTGTAGAATGGGCTCAGGCCCCTTTGATTGTCTCCTTCGCTGGTGTTTGTCAGGATGAGATTCAGTAGAGAACTAGAACTTGCTATGACCAACATCAGTACCGAGCCTCTTATTAAAACTCAGTGCCACTCCTCTGTGGCTCCACTTCAGCCCCGCGTTGCGTATTCCTCACACTGGGAGATGTGAAGCTACAGCATCCTTGCTGCATATGGTTTCTCCGTGGGTGGTGTGTTTCTGTCTCTGCCATGGTTGAGCAAAAGTCCTTCAGAGTCATCTTTGTCTTTCTCTCACCTAGATATTATAACACAGAGTGAGTTGTCATAAAGTATGTTTCCCCCTCGTGGGAGCGGTGAGAGAATTGGACCCTGAATGCCCCACCAGGGCTCAGTTGTAACGCCTCGTAGGTGTGTCTTGAGAGCCAAGCTCCAGCGGCAATGAGTCCTCCATTCCTTTAGGGATGCTCCCCGATGCCCGGTGATTGCCCCCACACATCGGTGCAGAATGCAGGAAAGCCAAGGAATGCGAAGCAATTGCAGATTGCAAGAAAGGCAAACTGGTACGATGTCACTGCACTCCGGTAGTTCTACCTGATACTGGTTTTCCAGTTCTCGTAGCTTTCAACCTACCGTAATGTTTACAGCAGCTTTGTCTATGGTTTACCAGGACGTTCTATGGATCATTTAACTGATAGGAACGATGTGAAAGATGCATCGAGCTCGTCCAGGCCCACAATGCCCCTCTGTGGCCCGCGCCCTTCTTCTGTCACTGCTAGCCCAGCTCCTGCTCAGCTTGAACAAGGATGGAGCTCTCCCTGGGGGGCACCCACCCAGGCTGGGATGCCCTTCCTCACTGCTTACATGGCACCCGAGCTTCCCTCTTGGTCTGTAACACTCGTGTACCCTCCTGATGCCACCATGAGGAAGTGTGGCTGGTCTGGTGCCTGGCAGGAATGTCCTTTGAATCAGAGCTTCTTTCCCTTGGGGATGGCACAGCATTTTCATGCAGAGAGTCAAGGCCACTTACCAGCTCACCCACAGGTACCCGCTCAGAGATGGAGGCATGGCCGCCTCTGGTGGATGTGTCTCTGTCCTTAGTCCCTGTGATTAGCAGACCCTCATTCCCTCCTCTGGAAGCCTCTCTGACGAGTTCAACTATCAAAGTAAAATTCAGGAAGTGGCATGTGTGCATTTGACTTTTCCATGAAAGCCTGTGTCCCCCACCCTCTCATGGCACAGCTCCCGTTACCTTGTGCCCCTTACTTCCAGTGAAGTGGTGATGATCTGACTCTGTCTGCTGCTGCGCTATGGGCTCCAGGAGGGCAGAGCAGCCTAATGTCATAAACGCTCATTAAAAGATAAGACAAAATGATGTTCTGTAATAAATACTTATTTAGGCAAGACTATGGCTGCTCACCCCAGGATTCTTGCCTGGGAAATCCCGTGGACAGAGGAGCCTGGCAGCTTACAGTCCATGGGGTTGAAAAGAGTCGGACAGGACTTGGGGACTAAATCACCACCACCATAGAGAAAAGGCTCAGTCTTTAGGTGATAAAGCCACCAAGGGAGGTGATACTACCACCCTGGGAGGTGATACTAACCTGGGAGATGATACCACAACTCAGTGCTGGGAGACAGGGCAGACAGAGGGAGCAGAAGGGGAACCTTCCAGGCAGGGGGGGAGCACTGGTGTGTGGGAGGGTGGGGGAGTGCAGGGGGCCGTGGGAAGGGGCTGTCTCCTTGAGCGCTCTGCCCACTTCGGTGCATGGTCATAGCGCTCAGAGCTGTAAATCCGTCTTATTTTGCAGTTGATGAAGGTCGTGAATGAAATGTGCCCCAACATCACGAGGATTTACAACATCGGCAAGAGCCACCAGGGCCTGAAGCTGTACGCCGTGGAGATCTCCGACCACCCCGGGGAGCACGAAGTTGGTGAGGCTGCCCGTCTGCAGTGCCCAGGCCCTTCGTGTCTGGTGCTTTCTTAACAAGCGAGGCAGAGGTCACTCAGAACGTTCATGAAACAGGGCAGGAGCTGGCCACACACCCGCTCTCGCAGACAGATTCTGCCGGTTTTGGTTCTGTGTAGTATACTCTTGCCTGGAGAGGTCCATGGACAGAGGAGCCTGGTAGGTTACAGTCCATGGGCTCTCAAAGAGTCAGACACGACTGAGGGACTAACACTTCCACTTTCACCTCCACATTGTATGATGTAGGCTGTCAAATTATTTAAGCTAGAAGTACCTTACTTTTCTCCAAATGGACCACACTTAATTCTGTTCTCCTTTCTTGAGACCAGTCACACTAACCGAAAAGGAAAATGGCTGAGATACTTCAGACAGACTCTTTTTCTGGAGAAGATTCTGGACTCCCTGGTCATTAAGGGTTGGAGTTAGAGGTGGTTCTCTTAATCTTCTTGTAAATTTCCATTCTGTTTTCAGCCATTTCTCATTTAATCACTCCCAAAACTGTGTTCTCCTACAGGTTAGGGGATGTAGGGTAAGGATGGGTGAAGAATTTTTCTTTTTGCTAAAATTGTGAGCCCTTTAGAAATCCACTGGAATTTAAATGTAGAGATTTGTCTGATTCTCTTGACTTGAATGTTCATCATTATTCCAGGAGTTTTTCTCAGGAGTGTCTTATAAAGGGTGAGGGCTTTATCTGTGGGTAAAGTCACATTTCCTCAAAAGCAATAGCTTGACCAGTGAGGAAGACAGAAGTGCTTGCTGTCACCTCATGCCCAGCACTGGTAAATCCAACAGTGAAAAAGCTGAGCTTTGAAAAGAACAAGGTCAAAGACAGCCCCCTTTACAAAATTGTGTCATTGCTGACTTCCCATGACACTGTTTTCTGCTTGCATTTATTTATCTCTGTATCTTTATAAAATTGGATACAAAGTCTTTTTAAGAAAAAGAGTTACCTCCCCAAAGAGAAAAATAATTGCTATGATTTGTGTTTAATTTGTAACTTTTAAACCCTAAACCCTGTGTTATTTTATCTATTCTTGCCAAATAAGAATAAGCAATCTTACTTTGTGGCTGTTACCATCTAAGGTTTTTCCTACACGTTTTCTCATATACCTCTCTGGGAAGTAATAAAAATTGTATTGCTATAACTTCAGTTGATGTGCAAGAAGACATAAAATTGTACGTTTCCGTTATTCAGAGATTTCTTTCCTAATGCAATGTGCTGAGGACTGTTTTGCTGTAAGCATCCGATACGATCGCCTGTTTTTTCTTCCCATCTTTGAGTAAAGGTGAGCCCGAGTTCCACTACATCGCGGGGGCCCATGGCAACGAGGTGCTGGGCCGGGAGCTGATGCTTTTGCTGATGCAGTTTCTGTGCCAGGAGTACTTGGCCGGGAACTTGCGCGTTGTCCGCCTGGTGGAGGAGACCCGGATCCACATACTCCCCTCCCTGAACCCCGACGGCTACGAGAAGGCCTACGAGGGGGTAATGGATGGCCTCCCTCCCCCAGCACAGCAGCTGCCCCCGCCCCCTGCACACACAGTACACTGAGCCGGGAGTTGACCTGAATTCCACATCACCAGCTTCCTTTTTCAGTGTCTTTCTGCTGAGACAGGGGAGCTCACAAGGCTTATGAAAGATGCATTGCACTAATTGAGAATTATGGGGACCCCGAGAAGTGGACACACTAACAGACTGAAGAAAAGGATGCGAAAAATAATATTGTTATATATACAATGGGGCCAATAGGACAGAGTCATAATAACACCTAACATTAACTGAACACTTAGTCAAAGCATATTCTAGCCTGAATGATTACCTGTAAATCCTCTCATCAGTTTTCTGAGGACAGCTGTTTTTATTATCCTGATACATTGTTTACACTCTATGTTCTGGTTATAATATAGAATTTATAGGTTATAGTTATATATGGAATGTATATGTATAAAATTATGTAGAGATTACAGTTGGTATAATGTTGTATTGTGTATTCATAATTATATACCACAGGATCTGGGAATAAAATGGCAAACTATACTTCAAACAATGGTACCCATCAAATGCAGATTTACAGTGCAGATTTTTGCTTGTGTTTATTGGTGCAAATAGTTGATTAGAGATTTGTGTTGCTAAATTGTGAGCCAGAATTTCAGGGTGAACATATTAATATGGGAGCTTTTGATTTTTGCAGTGACAGAGTCTTAAACTTACTACTACTTGGAGTTTCATTCAACCAGTGTAGCAGAGGTGAAGGCAGAGGAGGCAGGAGAGAACTAACCCTTTTCTGAGGACTGCTCTGTGGCAGGCGGACTCTGTACATTCCCTCTTCGGAGTGGGGATAATAAAGACTACATAGAATGGGAATAATAATAATGACTACATTATCCATCACCCACCAAACATTAACAGATTATTAGCCAGGTAGTCTCCCTTGGCTGTCATCTTTGTGTCAGAGGGTGTTTAGAGGCTTTGAGGCATACCCCAGATGGAGACTTTCAGAGGGTGTTTAGAGGCTTTGAGGCATACCCCTGATGGAGACTGGGATGGAACGGTCTTGCGTGTGAGAGACAGGAGGGTCCAGAGGTCTGCGGGTCCCTCACATTCTAAATTGTCTCCCAGGGTTCCGAGCTGGGAGGCTGGTCCCTGGGGCGTTGGACCCATGATGGAATTGACATCAACAACAACTTTCCTGACTTAAACACGCTGCTCTGGGAGGCAGAGGACCAACAGAACATCCCAAGGAAAGTTCCCAATCACTATATTGCCATCCCTGAATGGTTTCTGTCTGAAAATGCCACGGTGAGTAAAAATACCCCATAATCTGTAAAGTAGAGAAAGCCAAAGTAAACACCCACTGGTACTGGCAGAGGATGTAACATTTAAGAACATGACAAAATCAGTTTTTCCTTTCAGGTCCTCTCCAAAACAAGGAAAGTGTGCTAGATAATAACCATCTATTAAATTGAAACGTGAGGAGATTCTTCCCAGAAGAGAAATCATTTAATTAGATTTCTTTGCAGTACTTCCCCCACCAAAAAAAAACCCATCACCTGAATTGTGCATGTTCATTAATGTCATTATTATCCTTATGTTTGGCAGTGCTATAAAATTTCAGTGACCTTCTCCTTAGACCTCACTGATTGCTTGAGCTATCTTATTTTTATCTCATAAGTCCCTATAGATTTATTGCTCATGGTGCTTCTTTGGAAAGAAAAATGCAATTGGATGGGAAATATTTCCCCCAGATTTCTTAGGTCTAGTTAGCAAAAAGTATCTTGTAGAATAAATAATCTTCACAAAATTTCCCATGACTTTTGCTGTCTCCTCTGCTCACTGTAAATTCTGTTATGAGCTTAGTCTTTGGCCCTATATGCTCTTTAAAAAGGTCTGCCTTGATTGCTATGTATGTGAGTGTTAGGTTTGGCTACAGCAACAGAAAAAGTGGCTTAAAGAGGTAGAAATATCAACAACCTCAGATACACAGATGATACCACTCTCATGGCAGAAACTGAAGAGGAACTAAAGAGCCTCTTGATGAAGCTGAAAGAGGAGAGTGAAAAAGCTGACTCAGAACTCAGATCAAAGGACTAAGATCATGACCAGTCCATCCAAAGGAGATCAGTCCTCAATATTCATGGGAAGGACTGATGCTGAAGCCGAAACCCCAGTACTTTGGCCACCTGATGCAAAGAACTGACTCATTTGAAAAGACCCTGATGCTGGGAAGGATTGAGGGCAGGAGGAGAAGGGGACGACAGAGGATGAGATGGTTGGATGACATCACTGACTCAACGGACATGAGTCTGATTAAACTCTGGGAGTTGGTGATGGACAGGGAGGCTTGGCATGCTGCGGTCCACGATCGCAGAGTAGGCCACGACTGAGCGACTGAACTGAACTGAGGATCACGGCATTCAGTCCATTCACTTCATGGCAATTAGGTGAGGTCACAGTGACAGACTTTGTCTTCTTGGGCTCCAAAATCATTGCTGATTGGGACTGCAGCCATGAAACTAAAGACTCTTGCTCTTTGGAAGAAACTATGACAAACCTAGACAGCGTATTAAAAAGCAGAGACATCACTTTGCCGACAGAGGTCCATATAGTCAAAGCTATGGCTTTTCCAGTAGTCATGTACAGATATGAGAATTGGACCATAAAGAAAGCTGAGTGCCGAAGAATTGATGCTTTCAAACTATGGCACTGGAGAAGACTCTTGAGAGTCCCTTGGATAGGAAGGAGATCAAACCAGTCAATCCTATAGGAAATTGACCCTAAATATTTATTGGAAAGAGTAATGCTGAAGCTGAAGCTCCAATACTTTGGCTACCTGATGCAGAGAGCCGACACATTGGAAAAGCCCCTGATGCTGGGAAAGATTGAGGGCAGGAGGAGAAGGGGACAATAGAGGATGAGATGGTTGGATGGCATCACTGACTCGATGGACCTGAGTTTGAACAAACTCTGGGAGATAGTGAAGGACAGGGAAGGTTGGCATGCTACAGTCCATGGGGTCACAAAGAGTTAGACGTGACACAGTGACTGAACAACAGTAACAATGAAGTAGACTTTTTTTTTCTCTCTTTTTTCACCTAAGAGATGGCAGATAGTTTAGGGCCAGACAAATAGGAGCCCCGTCATCGTCAGGAACCCAGAAGCCATCTTTCTGCTTCCACATATTAGCAGGTGGACTTTCCCTCTCAGAGTCATCATAATCCATGATGGCAGTTTCATCATGGAACCCCGGCTGTCATGCCTTTGGAGGAGGAGGAGAGAAAAGTTGAAAGAAAAGTCCTCCTCTCAGATAAGTCAATGAACTTTAAGAGGCATTCCTAGAATTCCTACATAATACTTTTGTTTAAATCTTATTGGCCACAATTTAGTCAAAACATGAAATCAGTGCACCAAAGGGGAGGCTTGTGAATGCCATATTTTGGGCAAGCACATTTGCAGTCTCAAAAATAATTATTAATTAGCTTCTCTTCTTGAGGAATCAAGGGAGAAAGGGTGGATAGATAGAGAGCAGCTCTCCAGTTCTTTCTCAGAGCTCTAGCTCACGTCACGTGTGGGTACCACTTCCTGGAGGAGGGCCAGCCTGGTTGCCTCATTTAATGTTGCACAGGATGGCGTCATCTGGTCCCTCAAGAGCAAATGATGGGGACAGACAGAGCAATACCACATGGTTTAGTTAGGATGTCCAAGAACGGCTTATGGGGGATAAAGGACTTGGACCCTCTGGGTCTTCTGAATCCTTTCTCACGTCCTAATTCCATCCTAGAATTCTTCTTTTTCAAGCTAACATACTAGTGACATCTGGCAAAGCTGAGGATTCAAGGGATGTTATAATTTGGGAACCCTTGGACCAAAATTGGAGCATGGTTGCCAGTTTTCTTAGCCTTGAGGTGCTAAGAGAGAATTATTTTAGCACAGTGATGGGAAGTCCTTGAATTTCAGTTTTTGTGTTAAGATCAGAATTTAGTTTTTGAGCTTGTTCTTTAGAAACACAGGGAGAATTACACAACCCCGCCATCACCAATACCTTTCTCAGTTATGGACTGGTGAGGTAGATAAAGTGATGATGATGAAAGTGTTGTCCCTTCAGTCGTGTCCGATTCTTTGTGACCCCCTGGACTCTAGCCCACTAGACTCCTCTGTCCATGGGATTCTCCAGGCAAAAATACTGGAGTGGGTAGCTAGCCATTCCCTTCTACGGGGAAATCTTCCCAAGCCAGGGAACAAACCCAGGTCTCCTGCAGGTGGATTCCTTACTGTCTGAGCCACCAAGGAAACCCCCTGAGATAGATAAGAAATCAGCAAAAATAGAGATTTGAATAACAATTAACAGCCTTGACTTAGGAAACCATAAGAATTCCACAACAAGAAGTAGGAGTATTTATTGTTCTGAATAACCCCTGGAGCATTTTCAAAAATTAATGGAGCTCTGGGCTATAAAGGAAACCTCAGTAAAGTTCAGAAAACGAGAGCCAGGCAGACCATGATTCTTTCACCACCATACAATTAAACTAGCAGACAGTATGAAAAGATCTGTTTAAGTATTTAGAAATTTTAAGAAAAAGAAACTTCTAAGTAATGAGTCAAAGAAAAACTTTACATTGGCAATTAAAAATAAGTAGAAATTAATGATAATGAGAACACTAAATATCAAAATTGGTGGTTGTTATTTGGTCACTCAGTCATGTCCAACTCTTTGCAACCCCATGGACAGCAGCACACCAGGCTTCCCTGTCCTTCACCATCTCTTGGAGTTTGCTCAAACTCATATCCATCGAGTTGGTGATGCCATCCAACCATCGCATCCTCTGCTGCCCTCTTCTCCTTTGGCTTTCAATCTTTCCCAGCATCAGGATCTTTTCCACTGAGTCAGCTGTTTGCATCAGGTGGCCAAAGTATCGGAGCTTCAAAATTAGTGGAGTACAGCAAAAAATGCTTTCAGGAATTTATACCTTTGAATGATTACATGTCAAAAGAAGAAAGACTGAACATCATCTAACTTAAGAAGTAAGCAAAAGAGTAACAGAAGAAACCCGAAAAAATGTAGAAAGATTTTGATTAAAAAGAGCAGAAATCAATGATGATAGAAAACAACCAATAATTTGTCTGCAGAAAGAAGCATTTGATAAAATTTAACAACATTTACAATGATTCCTCAGGTGAGGAGAACAGTTTTAAGTGGCATTTATTATAAAAGGTTGGTAAATTCAACTACACCAAAATAAAAATGCCCATTCATCAGAAGACTTTCAGAACTATCGTAAGAGCAGGTTAAAAACTGAGGTGTTATTTGAAAATTATTTAATTGGAGAAGAACTAGGATTTTTTAAAAGGATAAAGAAAAACAAATGAGAAAAATAGAAACAACACAGAAACGTGGGTAAAAGATACAGAGAGGCAGTTCATGGAGGAGGAAACATATGGTCAGAAAACAAGGAAAGATGTTCGGCATTACTAGTGCTAAGGAAATGCAGATAAGAGAACATTAGACATCCACTGATTGGGAAAATTAACATTAGCCACTCGTTGGGGAGGATGTGGGACCATGGACCTCTTACTCATCGCGAGAGCTTAGATTAGCACAGTGACTTTGGAAAACAACTTGATTATTTTGTAAAGTGAAATACGAATATATTTATAACTGCAGCTATGCTTCTGGCAATTTATGCAAGATGAATTTCAGCGCAGGTATAGGAGATCTGGATTCGATCCTTGGGTTGGGAAGCTCCCTTGGAGGAGGGCACAGCAACCCACTCCACTATTCTTTCCTGGAGAGTCCCCAGGGACAGAGCAGTCCATGGGTCACAAAGAGTCAGACTTGATTGAGCGATTAAGCACATTAGCACAGCCCACCAGAGGACCGGGCAAGTTAAAAGCAATGCTGTTCACTATAGCAAGAATGGAAAATTTTCTACACGCCCATCGTAACAAGAACAGATGAATGATGACATCTTCATCTTGAAGTGAAAAAGACTGAGCAATATAGCTTTATGCCACACAGATTAGTCTCACAAACACAAGAGGAAAAATTTACAGAAGACAGCAGTGTGTCACCCACTCCTTTTTTAGATCAAAAGAAAATAATACATATTGAGGCATAGGTGTCCGTGCTCAGTCACTCAGTCGTGTCCAGCTCTTTGCGACCCCGTGGGCTGTGGCCCACCAGGCTCCTCTGTCCATGGGATTTTGCAGGCAAGAATACTGGAGTGGGTTGCCATTTCCTCCTCCAGGGGATCTTCCCTGACCCAGGGATCGAACCCTTATGAATACATGTATGGAGTTAAACAAAAGAGACTCAGAATCGCATTGTTTAGGGTGGAGTGGTTGCCTCTGAGTGAGAAGCGGGAGGATAGGACAGAGGGATCACAGATGTATGCAGAAATGATCAGTAAAAGCTGACCATTGGGATGGATGGTGGGTCATAGGTGTTCACATATCAAAATATGAAAGAAGAGGACGAAGCACGGATCCAAATGTTTCATCCAACCAAGACGCTGATGTGTTTAGGACCAAAAACAAAGCTTAGTGAATCCTTCAGGTTACTTTCATTCCTTAATCAATTTGCTGTACAGCACAGTTAGACCATTTCCAATGTTTATTTCTTTTCCATTATCAGTTGTTTTTCTACTGGAATTATCTTCAGAGATACCAGTAACTTATGACAAATATTTGATTCATTGATCAGTATTTGACCATCTCAAGCTTTTCCAGTTTTAGCTTCTGTTTCCTAGCTTTCTTCTCTCCTTGCTTCCTTCCCTCCCTGCCATTCACCCTTTTCTTCCTTTTTTTTTTTGACTTTTTAATCATAAAAAGTTCAGCATACAAATCTAGAGAGGGAGCTGCAGAGGATCCGGTCCATGAACCCGTCTCAACGTCAACACTTGTCAATTCACATCTCATCTACATATTCAGTCACTTTCTCCTCGTCCCCAAGACTGTTGAAGAAAATTCCAGACATTGTGTCATTTCATCTGTAAATATTTCATTAAGTATCCTTAAAAGATCTGCCTTGTAAAGCCATAAATTACTATTATATCAAAATAAGCTATTTCTTAATATTATAAAATAGCCAATCAGTGTTTGCATTTCCCCTATAATCATTTTCCATCTCTCTCTCTTACAGTCTGTTTTAACTGGGATCTAACTAAAACCCATTTATTTTGATTAGTTTATAAGCCTTTCAACCCTTCTTTAAACTTTACTTTTCTCCTGTATCACTTTCTCCCTTTTTTCTTGTAATTCTATTGTTGTTTATCCTGTAACAGCTATAATATAAGCAACTAGATTGTCTTCTAGCGTTTTCTACTGTCTGCCTGCTGCTGTCTTCTCGTGATGTAATGTGACATATTCCTCTGTGTTTCTTATAAATTACCAGTGAGATTCAGACCACTCGGCCATGTAGAAGAGGGAGGGGTTGGTAGCGAAGGTCTCTTCCCGCCCAGGCCTGTTCCTGCATGGTGTTTTATTGGAACAGAGCCATGTTCATCTTCTGGGTGTTGTCCAAGGCACTGCACTGCCCTAGGGGTAGCGTTGAATGTTTGCTACTGGCAGACTTGAGTAGTTGCAGCAAAGGCTTCAGGGCCCTCAAAGCCTAAAGTATTTCCTATCTGGCCCTTAATAGAAAAAGTCTGCTGACCTCTGCACCAGAGGCTTCCTCACATACAGGGTGGATGGATTTTTAGGTGTGTGTTCTTTCATCAGGAGATAACTGTGTTTGCTTCTCTCTCTCTGTGCTGTTTGTTACCATGCAGTTCAGTTCATTCGCTCAGCTGTATCCGACTCTTTGCAACCGCATGAACTGCAGCATGCCAGGCTTCTCTGTCCATCACCAACTCCCAGAGCTTGCTCAAACTCATGTCCATCGAGTCATTGATGAACATAAATTCATTGACTGACCCGGTGAAGTTGCCAAATGCTGATCCTTTAATCCTGTCCTTCCCTCTATGCATACTAACTGGAGTATTCCTCCAATAAGACATGTCTCTGGATTTCTCGTTTTATCCATTACTTCCACAGTGGCCAGTTTTCCCTAGACAAATTTTGAGATTCTAAATTTTGCTCCGATGATGCCGTAAAATGACTGCTTTTTCAACTATGTCCCTCTTGGGAAAGCTAAGGAGAGAAGGCAGTTTCCTTCTGCTTTTATTTCTCAAATGTGCTAAAATTGGGAATGTTCACAGGTGGCAGTGGAGACCAGGGCAGTCATAGCCTGGATGGAAAAAATCCCCTTCGTGCTGGGTGGCAACCTGCAGGGGGGCGAGCTGGTGGTGGCCTACCCCTATGACATGGTGAGGTCCCTGTGGAAGACCCAAGAGCATACCCCCACGCCCGACGACCACGTCTTCCGCTGGCTGGCCTACTCCTACGCCTCCACTCACCGCCTCATGACAGATGCCAGGAGGAGGGTGTGCCACACGGAAGACTTCCAGAAGGAGGATGGGACTGTCAATGGGGCTTCCTGGCACACGGTGGCCGGAAGTAAGTCTCTGATGGTCCTGCCGTCATTGTGGGGCCCAATGACAGTGGACTGCTGGATGGAGGAGGGGGGACCCTGCAGTCCAGCTCTCCATCTGTCCTTGTTCTCAGCAAAATAGCTACTCTGCCTAGACTCTTCTTTCACCTTCAAAATAGTCATCTAGTGGATGCAGCTTACTCCCCTTGTTGTGGAAGAGGTAACCGGGGCTTTGCGATGGAGCAGAACTGGGATCTGACTGACCCTGTGGTCTACTGCTAGCTGCCGAGCTGTTTGGATGTAACAGGGTCAGAGTTGGTAAGCGTAGTCATAGGGGAATTACTGGCCAGAAAAGCAGACCCAGCGAAGGGGCAGAGAGCACACTGGTGCTGCAGCCAGGGAGCTGTACCCGGGGCCATTCCCACCGTGGAGATGCCCCGTGCTGCCAGCCCTTGTTGGGGAGGAGGGGGAGCGTGATCCCACGCTCAAGACTTTTTCAAATCTCTGATTCACTGGAGGCCCCCCTGGCCCACCGGGGCGTCTGGTCAAAGTCCCCGTGTTGTGAGGCAGGGAGTGTGATGTCCTGTCCCGAGCATCCACTGAAGTCAGAGAGGAAGCCCAGCAGAGACTTCAGGGATTCTTTCGCAGAAGTCAGAGGACCTCGTGGTCCGGTTTCAGGATAAGCCCTTTGTTTCCTGGGTCAGGGCTGCTCCTGGCCTAGGGTTCTCGGGTGAGGAGAGTTGAAGACATCGCATTCCCTAAGGTGTCTCTGCCTTGGGATGGCAAGAGCCCAAACGTAATGTTCATTGCTTATTTTCTTGACTTTGTGAAGGTTGGTCAAACTACTCCTCTGTTCAAATTCTAGATCATTGCGTACATGCTGTGTGACTCTGCACAAGTTACTTTACCTCTCTGAGCTCCCGTATTTTCCATTTGTAAAGTGGGCTTGATGTTAGTGGCGATGACAAGGACGATGATGATGGTCACCCTGGGACTGTTGTGAGATGATGGAGATGGTGGATGTGTGTTCTGGGTCTTGCTTGTCAGCAGCACTGGTATCAGTTCCCACCCCTCCTCCCGCCTCTGCTAGGAGCACGCTCACCATGAAACCTCTTATGAGCATGTCCCTGTTCTCTGTTGCACTCTACGAATTCACTTTATTTTTTTATTATTTTATTTTATTTACATTATCGTGTTGGTTTTGCCATACATTGACATGAATCCACCATGGGTATACATATGCTCCCCCTCCAGAAGCCCCCTCCCTCCTCCCTCTGGATTCCCTCCCCCTGGGACATCTCAGTGCACCAGCCCCAAGCATCAACCCTGGGCTGGCGATTGATTTCACATATGATAATTTACATGTTTCAATGCCGTTCTCCCATATCATCCCACCCTTGCCCTCTCCCATAGTGTCCAAAAGACTGTTCACTTTAATATTATTTTTCCTTCACTAGAGGTTCAGCCTTCAAAACTTTTCAAGTATGTTTCCACTCTGGGAGAAAATTTTTTTTACAAGAGTAGGCCTATTTGTTCCCTTGGTCATTAAAAAAAAATAAAACATGCAGAAAGCTTGCCATTTTTTTCTTGGTTACATACTAAGCAGAGTTGTTTTATTTTTCTCCATCATGGTTTTGCTCTGTTCAAAGTAATAATAATAATAATAATAATAATAACAACTCTAATTATCAACTATCAATACTCTTAGCCCTATCTATCAAGAAAAATATCCTAATAGCCAAAAGCATGCTTGCTTGTTCAGTTCTAGCCCTAAAAACCTACAATAGTCTTTATGAGAAGTATCTGCTTAGTTTTTGCGGCCGCTGTGACTAAATTAGATTCGGACACTGTGGAATTTGTCAGCAGCAGGTCAATAGCAGCGTTTTGAGAAGTCGGTTGCTATCTACTCTCATGGGCAGCATTTGGTTTGTTTCTATCCATTATATTTTCCATTATGCCGGGGACTTTGGTGGCAGAGTCATGTGGCGGCCCGGGGACTTTGGTGGCAGAGTCATGTGGCGGCCCGAGCCTTTGTAATCATTCTCCTGCAGGCGGTGTGATGAGGCCTGCAGACTCATTCCTTTGTAGACTAACGAGATGCGGTTTCTAATTTCCTTTCCTCGCCCAGCCCCTCCACTCCGTCTTTGTGTTCTGGTCTTGCTGGCTCATTAGCGCGGACCGACAGGCCTTGGCTGGTGGGAGTGGGCCGCTGGGAGCAGGGTCCAGTCCCGCTCAAAAGGCACAGCGTTTGCCATGTGTGTGTTTCAGCTCCAAAGAGATCTGAGCCCTTCTTTGTGTCAGCTGCCGTCCGGCGTCCTCTCCCCGACGAGGAAGGCAGAGGTTGTGACAGCTCTGGGCACACAGCGCTCTAAGGAATGTGCTGCCCTGTGTTCCCGTATTGAAGCCGTGACTAGAGCCGGATGCCAGGCGCAGGGAGAACACAGAGGAAGTCTAGCCATCCCAGCCAGGACCCGAGGCTTGGGAGGTGCTATCTGGGTCTCCCCACACCTGCCCACACGTTTCACTTTCAAAGCCATTTCTTACACAGGATTCTCAGCTGCACCGCATTCACTAAAGGACTGGGATTTGGTGTTACCCATAGCCTGGCTCAGGCTTTTCCAGCATTCTCCTGGTTTCTCATCATTTTACCAACTCTTCAAGCACTTCTGGTGCTGTTGAAGATAACACACTTACTGCAAAGGGGCATCCCAGGTGGCACAAGTGGTGAAGAACCCACCTGCCACTGGAGGAGACATCAGAGATGTGGGTTCAATCTCTGTGTCAGGAAGATCTCCTGGAGGAGGGCATGGCATCCCCGCCCCAGTATTCTTGCCTAGAGAATCCCCATGGACAGAGGCGGCCTGCAGGCAGGCCTCATAGGGTCACAAAGAATTGGACACAAGTAAAGTGACTTAACATGCATGCATGCATTTATTGTAAAATGGCAGGCCCACCTCAGAGTTTTAAGTATCACATTTATTTATTTTAGTACTAACATGGTCTAAAGGTTGGCATAGTGAGAAGTGTGTGTGTGTGTGCTTGGAGCAGCCGTCCTTTCCCAGAGGGCCTGCTTATGCTCCTCTGTGGGCGCGGTCCGCAGGCCTCCCTGCACTGTCTGTGGTTCCACGCCTCAGGTTCCGCTGACTGAGCTGGCCTGGCGCTTTGACCGACCTCCTTCAGCCAGACCAGGCCCTGCGAGGGATTTTCCATGAACTTGACAATGTTGCAGCCTGCTTATCCCCCTGCTCTCACTTCCAATATTTTATCACAAATGTGATCAAAGGTCCCTGTCTGTTGGCACGTGAATGGTTCAAACCTGGAATCTGGGAGAGAGAGAGAGAGGCTGGATGTTTTGCACCATTTTGTCTGTGGCTTGACTGATTAGGCAGCAGGTTGATACAGAATTGCTCTTAACACCCAAAGCCATGATTTTTAAACAGACTTTTGTGCTTTAGGCTGCTCCACTGAGCACTCAGAGGAGGGAGGGAGGATGCGACAGGTGAGGCTGCTGGAAGCACAGGAGGATCTTTTACCCCCAGTCAACAGAGAAACCAGCTCCGCTGACTTCTGCTCTCTGTGGCCTTGACTCTCAGAACCCAGGGAAGGCTTGGTGAAGGCACCTCCTGGCTGTCGTGTAGGACACAGCAGCACTTTGTTCTTACTCATCGCCCTGTTCCCCCAAACTGAAAATACTGGGCAGAAATCCCCCGAACTTCATGCCATCTGACATTCGTTTGTTCATTTTGCAAATGTTGGGTACTTTAGTGGGATGGCCCCCAAAGATATGTCCATTTCCTAATCTCTGGAACTTGTGTGTGTGACGTTATTTGGAATATGGGTCTTTGTAGGCATCATTAAGGATCTCAAGATGAGGTCATGGGGGGTTACCCAGATGGACAGATGGCCTTATAAGGGATTGACGAGGAGAAGACACAGACAGTGAGACGCTCCGTGAAGACAGAGACAGAGCTGGGAGTGGTGTGGCCACAAGCCAAGGAACACCAAGGGCCGTCGGGAATGGAGAAAAACAAGAAGAGCCTTCAGAGGCAGTGTGGCCTTGCCAATGCCTTGATTCTGAACTTCTGGCCTCTAGAACTATGAGAGGATAAGTTTCTGTTGCTTTAGACCACCCAGCTGGTGGTCCTTGGCACCAGCAGCTGTAAGAAATGAGCAGACGGACCAAGTCCTGTTGTAGGCATGTCAGGATGTATGAGGCCGTTTGCTCTCCAGCCGGGTGGTGAGGGCGTTTGTCTTACAGTCCCTGAGCAGTGATGAGCAAGTTCTAGGCAGGCGTCACACACACCTGGATTCAAACCCCAACTCTGTCCAGAGGCGTGATTCTGGATACATTCCTTCATGCATTCCTGGACCATTCTCTGCCTCAATTCTCTTATTTGTGAAATTGGGCTTCAACAACCTACATCTCTGCTGGTTTGTGATGAAGAGTAAGTGAGCTTGGCTGCAGAGCACTAAAGACAAGTTCTGGCTTATGTAGGAACTCAATAAATGGTGAGATGGATAGCTATGTTTATGAGTTAGAATAGACAACTCCAGGTTTCATTCCACAGTTACAGAGCTGTAGCTGAGAGCAGCATAAGGACCGAGCTAAATTTAAACATTAAAAATCCACATTATTGATGATACCTTTAAAAATAGCAAAATAAAAAGCAACTGAAACAAAAGAAAAAGAGACAACAAGAATGTAACAAGATAAAAAACAAGTGGGGCTTCTCTGATGGCTCAGTGGTAAAGAATCCGTCTGCCAATGCAGGAGACACGAGTTTGATCCCTGAGCCAGAAATATCCCACTTGCCGTGGAATAGCAAAGCCTGTGGGCCACAGCTGTAGAGCCCGTACTCTGCAGCAGGAGAAGCCACTGCAATGAGAAGCCCGCACATCGCACCTAGAGAGTAGCCCTTGCTCATTGTAACTAGAGAAAAGCCCGCACAGCAACAGATCCAGCACAGCCAAAAAATAAGGAAAATGATTACAACAAAGTTAAAAAAAAAAAAGAAACGATACCTCTACCCTAAAAATAGTATTAAACTGATTTCAATAAAATGAAAATGATTTTATCCAGAAGACACTTATTTCAGTCCCCATTTTCTCAGAGATGTTCTGCATATGCCTGTCATCCCCATAAACTATTCCAGCTGCATCTTGTTGCTCTCTCAACGCCTGCACCGCCCCCCCTTTCTGTTCCCCATCAGTTGCTCTAATTAATGTTTTGTGTAGAGTAGATACTTGATTCCTCCTTGTTCAAACTAAGTCCTTGGAGTCGTGTGCTTGAACGTTCTTGCTGTCTCTTGTGCCCCTCTGAGCACCGTGAAGCTAAAATGTTACCTGGTTGGCTTGGCAGGTCTCAACGATTTCAGCTACCTTCACACAAACTGCTTCGAGCTGTCCATCTATGTGGGCTGTGATAAATATCCACACGAGAGTGAGCTGCCCGAGGAGTGGGAGAACAATCGGGAATCTTTGATCGTGTTCATGGAGCAGGTATGATGCGGGCACATGGCAGGGACAGGGGCTTGCTAGGGAACAAAGCCCCTGAGATGGCCGAAGGCCTGAGGTCAAAATCCGTACCATAGTCCTGGGCTGGGGACTATAGTGTCAGAGGAGCTGTTGTCCCTGAGCTCTGTGTCAGTGTCCGTCACTCCCACTGTTCATGGTAAGACTCCTTCGGGGGTTCCAGATGGCTGCTCCTTTGGGAGGGGTGATTTGTGTCCAGTCAGCATGCCCAGGGTTCTTGTATTCATCTGCTAGGTCTAACATAGCAAAACACACAGGCTGGGAAACAGGAGAAGGCTGGAAGTCCAAAATGAGTGTGTCAGCAGGTTGGGTTCATTCCGAAGCCTCTCTTTTGGCTTGCAGATGGCCACCTTCTCACTGTGTCCTCACACGGTCTGTACTCTGTGTGTGTACACTCTGGTGTCCCTGTGTGTCCAGGTTTCCTTCTCTTACAAAGACACCAGTCAAATGACAAAGCCCACTCTTCTGGCGTCATCAGTTCTTTAAAGATGCTATCTGCAAAAGTAGTCACCTTCTAAGGTACTGGTGGGGTGGGGACTTCAACATATGGATTTGTGGGGACACAGTTCAAGCCATAACAGCAGCTCAGAGGCTGAGGACTAACTGCTGTAGGTAGTGGGGTGCCACCTGAGAACAGTTCTAAATCATGCCAGCCAGGTTCTGCTTGTAGCTGGGGAGGAAGCCTTGCCATCAGTGCTAGGACCTTCACACACCTTTCTTTTCCTCTGTTCTCAATGACACACTTGTCTTGTAGCATTGAGCAAACTGGCTTTAGTTTGGTACTAAAACTAGCCAAGTAACATCCATTCCCCACTAAGGAATAGACTCGCAGAAACCAGAGAGATAAAAATGAATGTTGAATTTCAGATGATTCTATCATGACTCCCAGTCATTAGGAAGTAAGATGCTGAGGCTGTATTGGGAGGTTGCCCTTCTTCCATGGGTGGCTGTAGGTGAGTCAGAAGAAGCGTCTAAGCCAAGGGCTTGGGCCTCCAGCTTCCTGATACCCGAACCTCCGCATGGGTGGCAGAGGTTGGCAGCAGGTTATAGCGATAGCATCCAGGTCTCACCCGTGAGGGCCCTGGGAGGGTCAGCGCAGCCCACAGTGCACCTTCCTGGCAGAGAAGGCTGTTCTCTCTTCTTGGGAAGCCATGAGCACACTTTCTGTCCCCACTCTGGAATTCTGTGGGGGAAGACTCTTTTTTTCCTCTTATATACACAGCGAAGACCCTCGTCATTCTAACATGATAATCCCAATTTAGCCAAAGAGCCTCCTATGAATAAAATGCCCAGGCATAGCAGTACGTGTAAAGAGTGTCATTGGAAGTGATGGTATATCACTCGGATCTTCACATGGGGAAACCCAATCTGTGTGCGTCACGTGATGCAGCTCATCAATGGAAGGGCCCTGGGGGCTGAGCTGTGCTTTACAGGAGCCTCTTTGAGTCTTTCCTCTCCTGTGTGATTCTTAGAGTCTATTTCGTAAGTCTGTAGGTAGAGTCCAGGAAAGTCAAAATAAATGTGCCTGTAAAAATTAAATTCCATTTTTACAGGATGTGTTTTTTATGAATCTTCTCAGATCCTAATATTTTCTCAACCTCTGGAACATTTTAACTCTGGTGGAAGACTTTTCAGTAGATGGACCTGAAAGGAGTACAGAAATTTACACACCACATTCACACAAGAGTTGGGGAGCTTTCGAGCCAGACGTGGTGCTGAGGGGGGTCTGGGTAGCCCTGGGCTGGCGGTAGGTTTATAGCCCCATTCGCTGTGCCGGATAGTCTGTGAGCTCCTGTTTCCCTTCATGTTCACTGAGTAGGTCCATCGGGGCATCAAAGGCCTGGTGAGGGATTTGCACGGAAAAGGAATTCCAAATGCTGTTATCTCCGTGGAAGGCGTTAACCATGACATCCGAACAGGTAACTGTGAGTGTCTGTGAACTGTTTCTCAGGAGGAAATACCCGGATTCTTGAAGTGTTTGACTTGAGTTAGAACTACAAGGTGAGGTCCAGAAACTTCCTCCTCTGCTCTACCTTATCCTTTCTTGCCTCCAGCTTTCCATGGGAGACCCTAGAAGCCAGGTGTTCAGCCAATGCTTTCTGGCTTCTCCGTCCCTTATTTGGGTGGAAACCAGGCGCTCAGAGAGGCTGGAGGACCCACTGAAGGTTCAGGAGGCAGGTGGGGCTTGGGTTGAGGTGTGTGAGCAGCTGCGTGCTGCATCTCTGCTCGTTCCAGAGCTCCCGAGCTGGCGGGAGGGCAGCCTGCAGACACCGGACACCTGCCCACTGGCTGCCTTCTCTGCTGATAGGAACATGAGGTGAAAACACGCCCAGGCTTTCCCTTGCGCCCCAGGACTCCCATCACCTAGGATGGCACATGGTGTGTTCATGGGGAAATGTGAAACAGAAACCTTGACTTCTGATGGACGACGTTGGCGCCATCGTTGTCACGACGAGGCGGTGACAAACGCACGTGGCAGAGAATTGCTTGGATGCCTAAGTCAGATTGTCAGTGAGAGTTCTGCTGGAGACGGCGTGCCCACAGACACGATCACACCGACACGCGCAGGCTTTCGTAGGGGGTGGGGGCGACTTTAGAGGACGCTGATTCTGCAAGGCAGATGCTTTGCTGTCAGCGGCAGTGAGCAGGGCTCTGGGTCCTGCATTGGCTTCCCGTGGTTGCCATGGCAAAGGACCACAAACGGTGAGGCTTACAGAAACAGCAATGTATTCTCTCTCTGTTACGGAGGCTAGGAGTCTGTAGTCCTGGTGTGCGTCCCTGGAGCCCCAGGAGGGTTCCCCTTGGGCTCTTCCAGCTCCTGGTGGCTTTGTGTAATCCTGCGCTTCCTTGGCTGCGTCACTCCAGTCTCTGCCTCTGTTTCTTCCTGGCTCCTCCTGTTCTGTCTCTTCTGAGGACACATCATTGGATTTAGGACCCACTCATGAAATCTAGGCTGATCTCATCTCAAGAGACTGAATTACATCTGCAAAAACCCCTTTTTCAAATAAGATCGATTCACAGGTCCTGGGTAGTAGCTTGTTGGCCAGTGGGGGATTAGGGCGGCATCACTTAACCCAGGGCAGGTCCTGCCCAAGTGTAAGGAATGGATGCACCGTCAGCAAGAGGAAGGAAATCATGATTGTCATAAAAAAAAGACTTCAGTCGCAAACACCCTTGAACTGGGAGGAATGAGACTTGACACGAACTTGGCCTGACCTGTGCCTGGTGGTCTGAGAGCTTACCCTGGGCCCAGGCAGCCAGCCGCCCTGGTCATGACGTGGCGTTTCCCAGATGCACAGCGGGAGGCTGCACTGGGACTGAGCCAGGGGTTTGAGACTTTCCATGCTGTGCCCTTCCCTTGTCCACACTATTCCTCCCAAAGGAGAGAAGGGGCCTTTTCCCCACAAGCTGATCACATGCATGGAGACACTGTCCTCCCCAAAATGATCCCGTTTGACCTGCAAGGAAGCAGAGGTTCTGGACAAGGAGAGGCTGGGATTCAGTACATGTAAAGAGTGTCACCCAGCCAGTGTTCCTCGATGCCGGGCTGCCTGCTCACGTGCCTGACAGAGCAGGGGTGACACGCATCTGAAATGCCATGAAACAACGGACTGTGGTGTGATGCCCTGAATCACCTTCTCTCAAGGTAGTTAACCTGTTTCTTCACGCAGCTGTTATTTCCTGAGCATCTCACCAGTTGGCCTCCAGGATCTTACAGGTACTGACCACGAGGCTGCACACTGGGTTGCGTGGCATTTGGTACATAGGAACCCCGCTGAGCTGAACTGAGCCCCGCGTAGACAGGCATACACTGACCCATTCATTCATTCACTTGTTCATTCATTCACTCAACAAATGCAGACTATAAACTTGTCATGGGCCTGACATGCAAGGGACGGGTGATCCTTACGGATCAAACGGGTTGTCTGATCTGGTTCTGCCCAGGAGTTGTATTTTAAACATTATTAATGAGCTCCCGTAAAAGAGTGATTCGTTAAAGAGCCTGGAACATTCCTTGGACCTTTAGTGCCTTGCAGGCAATGTGAGAAAATGGGAGTTTTAAACAGAGTGGGAGATAAAACGCCCATGGGGCCCTGCAAGACAGCAGAGAGAACTCTGCCTGATGAGCTCGGAATTTCAAGCCCCTGTCATCAAGGAGAGTTTTGATGAGCTAATGGGAAACTCAGCTTGCCCTCCCTTTATTCCCCCAAAATAATCCCCCAGCACCTTCTCATTACAGAGGAATCCCGTGTGTCACGGACGGTTCTTCATTCTGTTGGTTTCAGGGTCTTCCCGTGCTCCACATAAGCTCTGAATCTGCCTGATTTCTTGTCTTTCTTGTGATCTGACAAGTTTTATTCCAGGAGGGATTTTGCATAAAATAAGCAGGCATATGAAATGGAATTACACAGGGAGTGAAGTTGGTAAGGATGCTTTCTAAATGCGTGTAAATGTGCTGACGCAACACCTGGCTCAGAATGCCATGTGACTGTCTTTTGTTCGGGGACACTAACCCATAACCTGTTAATGAATGGTGCTCCGTTAGGACCTGGCTTGTCCCTTCCATCCACCCATGCCAGGCAGTGCCAACTGGGTGCCAGCCTCCCCAAGCAGCCCCACAGAATGCCTCCCCCAAACACACACCTGGCAGGGCACCACAATAAGAAGGCTGGCACACCAAAGACAGGTGGATTGAGGAGGGAGCCTTCTACTGTTGCTGGGAGAAAAAGAATCACAAAGTCATCTTATAAATCTGAATTAGTGGTGCTGACAAGCATGTATTATTTATGGATTTCTTTCACTCCTCTGGCTCCCTGAGCACCTCCCTTGGTGAGAACCTGGGCTGCCCCTTCCCTGGGGGGTTTCAAACTGACCTCCCACGTATCCTTGAGGTGGACACTCCCACTGAGAGGTCTCACTTCCAGTGGCCTCCATCAGAGCAGGCAGCCGTGGGCAGGTGACCGGCTCCTGACCTTAACTAATCCACCCCTGCGTTTGTGGGGAGAAAGTACCCACCGTAGTTGAGATGTATGGTGTTCAACTCACAGGAATAGGACATTTGGGGTCATGTTTGCATGACTGTCTTCATGCTGCTCAATCCAGCTGGCATGCTTGGAGGACGCAGTATTGAAATACAGGGTCAAGTGGGAAAGAGGAAGCACAGGTCGTACGGAGCCCAGGGCTCAGCATGGGGCCGGGACGGGACAGGGAGGCTGTTCACACTCCGGTCATGAGGTCTGGAGGAGCAGAGGCGCCCCTGGCAGGTGTGCCTGAGAGCTGAGAGCTTGGAGGAATGTCTCAGGGGATGCCTGCCCTGCCCAGGAGGTCGGGGCCATCTAATTAACTGGACAAAGATGGCCAGATGCGGCTCCTGGTCTCTGAAAAATTATGAAGTGGCATTTCACGTAGTTGAGAACCTTGCATTTTCCCTGGAGAAAGAGGCAGGTGCTGAAAAAGACAGGGAGCTGCCCGCCTGTGTTATATGCCCGGGGCTGTCACGTTGCGGCCTGTTTAACAGGTAGCGGACTCTGCGAACGTGCGGCGAACAACTGCCTGCATGTTTCATTTTTCACAACATCTTGTGCTTTTGTGAGCTCACTGCACACACTGCATGGACGTCTCAGGTAAATAAGAGATTTGTGATGTCAGTTGAAACATGATGCTTCAGAGTGGTGTGTCTATGTGTGTGTGTGTGTGTGTAAGATATATATTCACTCACCCAGAGAGATCTCTTCCACCCATTAGAGGACTTCTTATCTCTTTCAGATGAGTAAACCTTGCCCAGGCCTACATAGCATTTGGTCAAATCCAGCCTTTTCTCTTTAGACCCAGCAGGACAGATTGTCATAAGTGAGAAAACAAACTTGGCCCCAGAAGACCAGCTGATTACTGGCTGTGTGACCTTGTGTAGATGTGACACTTCCCTGGGCGTCCAGTTACTCCTATAGAAATGGAGATTGTCACACAACTTACCACGGAGCTTGACTTGGCCAGTCTGGTGGATTGGTGCCTGTCTCATCCTTCTGTGCGCTGCATCGGAGTTGACATTTCCTTTTTAGTCTGTCTAGTCAAAGCTACTGTTTTTCCGGTAGTCATGTATGAATGTGAGAGTTGGACCATAAAGAAGACTGAGCACCAAAGAATTGATGCTTTTGAACTGTGGTGTTGGAGAAGAACCTTGAGAGTCTCTTGGACTGCAGGGAGATCAAACCAGTCAATCCTAAAGGAAATCAGTCCTGAATATTCATTGGAAGAACTGAAGTGGAAGCTCCAATACTTTGGCCATTCCATGCGAAGAGCTGACTCACTGGAAAAGACCCTGATGCTGGAAAAGATTGAAGGCAGGAGGAGAAGAGACTGATAGAGGATGAGATGGTTGGATGGCATCACCGACTCGATGGACATGAGTTTGAGCAAGCTCTGGGAGTTGGTGACGGACAGGGAAGCCTGGCGTGCTGCAGTTCATGGGGTCACAAAGAGTAGCACATGACTAAGCAATTGAACTGAACTGAACTTTCTATCACAAAGCTTCCTTAATGTCAGGGGTCCTAGTGATCTCAGCAGGTGTAGGTCCTCTGGGGAGGAGTGACCTTGGCCTCGGACACTGCTTTATGTAACAAGGGTCTAGCCTTGAGCTGAGGATGGACATGGGTCCAGTTAGATCCCTGTTGGATGCCTGATCAGTGGTATCACTGAGGGGGTGGGGAGGAAGCAGAGGCCATTGCCTGAAACATGTACCTGCTCCTGAAGCTTCAGTTCTTCATGGAAGACCATGGAATGAGGTGCAGACACTGGGACCTCCTTCCAGGTCACTTGGCCCAAGTTCTCTCTAGCCTTTTCCTTCTCTTTTTCAGAAGTGAAGAGCCCCACCCTCATACTACTATTCTATATTTATAGCCATGCTAAGGGAAGCCAGGAAACCAGGCACAGATGGCTTTTCAAGATGGCATTCTGTGGCAAGGGCATACGGTTTAGAAGTTCAAGTTCATAATGAATGGTGTGTATTGTCAGAAATGAATGTTAGCGATCATGTCTCCATCTCTGCTCATGCGTATTAACACTGCAGGGAGCCTACACCCCAGTCCCCTTCCTGTTAAAACCATTAAGGTAACGTCCCAAAAGGAAAACATCTCGGCGTCCAAACGCACCAAGAATTTACATCTGCTGGGGCTCGAATTCCACACTGCCTGCCTCCAAGTCTCTCCCTGGCCAGGAGGCTGGTCTTGGAATAACAGGGCTGGTTGGTATCTGTGTTAGAAAGGGGCTGCTCTCAGTTCTCCTGTTTTCTTTTCACAGCCAGTGATGGGGATTACTGGCGCCTCCTCAACCCTGGAGAGTACGTGGTCACAGCCAAGGCAGAAGGTTTCACCTCGTCCACCAAGAGCTGCATGGTCGGCTATGACATGGGGGCCACGCAGTGCGACTTCACGCTCAGCAAAACCAACCTGGCCAGGATCAGAGAGATCATGGAGAAGTTCAGAAAGCAGCCTGTCAGCCTGCCAGCCAGGCGGTTGAAGCTGCGGGGGCGGAAGAGACGACAGCGCGGGTGACCTCCCGACTCTTGAGTCATGTCCTGGACCCCTGCAAATTAAACCGCCTTGATTATAGCTCCATAGAGGACTCACTCCTTGTTGTTTTCTCCGTAATTCATGAAGGCCTGGGAGTATGTGTACACTGCAAGGCTGGTCCCCGGGAGGTGACTTAGGATAGTTTGTTTGTTCCCATTTATCCAAATAACTTGGGCAAAGCAGCCGAGGAAGGCTGGTAGAGGTGAAATAATTCAACAAGCCCACCTGGGACTCTGAGAGAGAGAGAGAGAGAGGGAGGGAGGAGCTTGCCTGTTGAGGGTCTCTGGGCTGTACGGAAAAGGAAACTGGTGCTTCTCCTGTTTGCGTGACAGTAAGAATTCCTGGTTTGCAATTTGCACAGTGAAGATGGCAGCATTCCCAGGGCTCTGCTGTCCCAAATGTTACCAGCTGAGATGCTCACAAGCATTCTAAGAACCCACCTTCTCTGGCCCCAGGACATTCCGAGCTGCTGCAGATGAATCCTGCGCTCTGTTGACAATAGAGACATTACCAAGGCAATATCAGTCTGCCTCTTGATTTAGCTTAGTTCCCCTTTCAACAAAGGATCATGCTCGTAAAAGGAGAGAAAGGCTGAAGTAACTCAAGAGTGAACGTGGGCAGCAGGCGTGCATTGGGTCGAGTGGTGTGCAGCGGGGCCCGCAGAGAACCCCCACAACTTCCTGCTGCTGTAGTCGGGGGCTCCCTAAACAGGGACAGAAGGAGGCACCAGCCTCCCTAAGGAACCAGAGCAGTTAGCTTGGCTCTCTGACCTGCTGGGACTTGAAAGGAGCGAAAGAGTCCTCCTTTCCTGGAAACAAGCACTGCTAAGCTGGCCTGACATCACCCTGGCAGTTATTTTTGGTATGTGGGATGCTGGGCCATCCAGATTAGACTCCATTTGATGAGAAGCTCTTAGAATTATCAGGGAGCATTGGTGTGGGTGGGATTATTGAATCTCCATGCAAGAGTACAGTTCGTCTTGCTTTTTATTAATGTTGCTGCCTCACTGACCTGGGAAGAAGAGAAAAATAAAGCAAGTGGTGAGATCCTTCTAGTCATGTGGTTTTCTCGGGCAGACTCGCAGCCGCCCAGACGCCATGCCCCACCTCCTGTCTCTGCCACTGGTCAGCCTGGAGAAGGCGCCTGTTCTAGAGGGGCAGTCTGTACCCGGATCAAGGTCCGTAGAGGTGCGGCCAGCTCTGTGTTCCCTGCCTCCTGCCCTGGGGTGGGGATGGGGGCACCTGTGCTGGGGTGAAGTCTTCTTGACACTTGCAACCCACTAGTAACTCCTGGAGCTGCCAGGGAGCGCCTTCCCAGAAGAGAGTCTCATGTCATTTTCTGAGAATCTGCACAAGAGATCGGCAGCCTTATAAAGGATCAGATCGTAAATATTTTAGGCTTTGCAGGCCATAAAGTCTCTGTCACAAGTACTCAGCTCTGCTGTTCTAGCACAAAAGCAGACACACACCATATGTAAATCAAGCGGGCGTGGCTGTGTTCCAGTAAAACTTCATTAAAACATGTGGCAGAGACTTCCCTGGCGGTCCAGTAAGGTTAAGACGCTATGTTTTCACTGCGGTGGACCAGGTTCTATTCCTGGTGGGGGAACTAAGATCCTACAAGGAGGCCAAAAATAAAAACATGTTGCAGCTGGGTTTGACCGCAGTCTGGGTCATTGTTAGCTGATTCCTGCTGTTCACTAGAACCTTCTGCGATTATGGAGATGTCTGATTCTGGGATACCTAACACAGCAGCCACTAGCCACATGTGGCCTTTGAGCACTTGAAATGTGACTCGTACAACTTGGGGAAAGCATTTCTAGTTACATAGTTTGAATGAATTTAACGTTCTGGAGTCATATAGCTATTCACCACGCAGCTCTCCATGAAGCCTGTTGTAGCAAAACCTTCCCCTTGCAGCCTTAGTTGTGACAGGTGACAATAGAAAGCCCTTGAAATGATCGGCCAGCCCTGCAGTTCAGAAGGATTAGCATTCCAAGGGCATTGGCAGGTTCCTGCCACATCCTGCTGGGAAGCCTGGTCCCTGCACTTGGCACTGAGCTGACTCTCATTGCCAGCGTCTAGCTCTGTAACCCCTGGGGCTGTGGTTCACCATCTGCTGTGATCAGCACTTCTTGGCCCTCTGCAAGAGCATCTTCAGACTTAGCCCGTCCACAGGTGTTGGGTTTGCAGGCTGGAGCTGTGGCTTCCAGGCCTGGCACTGCCCTTTGGTGTGTGATCTTGGGTGGGGCAGCCTCTCTGTTCTCTCCTCTGCTCCTGTGGAGTAAGCCTGTAGCTTGTGGACTGTGAAGGCCCACGGGGCTGTGGTGTCCCTTGATCTCCGGGGAGACGTGACATTCCAAATCCTGACACCCTGGTATGTTGGAGCTGCTCTTCTCCTCAGCTGCCTTTGGTGGGCTCCCATTGGCTCCATAATAATTCAGCAGCTTCTCCTCACTGAGCCTTCAAGCCCAGACCACACTCCTTCATCTAGTTCCTGGGGCTTCTCTCCAACTGGACTTCTCTCCTGCTTCCCAGCCAGAATTACCCCTCCCAGATCTTGCTGAGAGGTGGCCTTGGGCCTCTGCATCCCTGTCTCTGCCCACAGCTGGAAACCTTCTTGCTCCTCTCAAAGTTGTTTTCAAATGCCACCTCCTACAGGAAGCCTTCCTTACTCTCACAACATGGATGCGTCGGGACAGATTGGCAGGGCCCTCAGAGCCTCTGGCTCTCCATCCCTTTCCTCTAGGAGTCGTCTCATGACTGGTTCTCCCAGCCATTGTCCCAGAATCTCCCCAAGGGCAAGAATGATGTAGTCACCCAAGGTCTCTGCCCCACATGGCTGGCTCGGCTTCCTCCTCACAGCACGTGCTCAGTAAATACATGCAGAACTGAACTAGCCTTGTGCATGCGCTGCTTTTTGGTTGTATGTTTTTGGCCACATAGCACAGCATGCAGGATCTTAGTTCCCCCTCAAGGGACTGAACCTGTGCTACCTGCCATGGAGGCATGGAGTCTTAGCCACTGGACCACCAGGGAAGCTCCTATGCTGCTTTGTTTGTAAGATGCCCTTGAAAGTTAAGAAGATGTGATTTCAGAAACTGAAAAGCTGTAACATGGATTATTTCAGTATGTGATTACCTCTTCAAGAGTCTTCACTTTTATAGGTAAGTGTAAGACTTGACTGAATAGAAACATGTCTGAAAGATTTGTAGAAGGTTTTGCTTTCCATCTGGACGTCTTCCTTTAGAGTAAAATCAACATAAAACATCTGCTGGCAGAAAATCCTCTGTTTATCCTTACTCTCCGGCTCAGGGCCCAGCCGGCCACTGCAGCCCTGCTCTTTTTAGGGTCACCTGTGCTTTTGGTTAAAGGGCATTTAAGGAGCTGTTCGGATCAGGATCCTTCAGGGATTGCATCCCAGTTTCAATGACTTTAACAGGAAACGCTGGGATTTATTGAGTTTTTGTGTAACAAAGATATTAAGAACAACTTTTTTTTCAGTGTTTTTTTTACTGAAGTATAGTTGATTTACAATGCTATGTTAATTTCTGCTGTGCAGTAAAGTGATTCAGTTATACACACATACATATATATATATTCTTTTTTAATATTCTTTTCCATTATGGTTTATCATAGGATAATGAATGATTCTCTATGCTCTACAGTAGGACCTTGTGGTATATCCATTCTATGTATACAGGCTTATATCTGCTAATCCCAAATGAACAACTTTAAAGCTACAACATTTTGTTAATGTCCAAGTCATGATGTAGCATAAAGGATGTTTTATTAATATTTATGTGCTATTTGGGTGGCTGGACCGTAGCAGATTTTCAGGTTCAAAATTGGCCCTAGTAGTCACCACCCAGCCTGGAGAAACTCACATTCCCACCCCACTTTGTGTTGACACCCCCATGCCCAATGGGGAAATCACAGTGGTTCGGGTCACTGCCCCCCACAAAGCCACACCGAGAAGGACTAACCAGGAAGCTGGCCAGAGACAAGCTCCCCACAGCCAGATTCTGCAGCTGAGCTCTAGGTACCAGGACAACCTCTCCTGAGGCCATGGGAGTTCTTCCTTCTGTCCATCTATCCTCTACCACACAGATGTAGCTCCAAGCTCCTAGCCAAGTCACAAGGTACCCAGAAAAAATTAGAAAAAAAGTCAGAGCAGTGGAACCCATGGGATAGAGTCTCCAGTGCTGGTATGGATGGAGGAGAATGGCAGGTCTTAAGAGCCAAGGGGCACCTTAAGATGAATGAGGTTTCCAGGGGTGGAAACCACGTGTCCCCTTGCAAGCCAATTCTGATTCATCAGTGAGTAGCTGCTTGGAGTGCTGTGTCCAGAAAGATTCTGAAGCAGCCCTGGCTCGGTGGGAAGCAATGTGACAATTGATTAGCTATGTCTGCTCTGGGTATGGGAAAGGGTGACAGCACTGATGGCCCATGTCTCCATCCTTAAATAGTCCCATCCCCCTGGGTTTAGAAATGGAAAAACCGGGGTCCAGGGAGAGGCACAAAGTATCCAAAGCTGTGTGTCAGTTCACGGCAGAGGCTGGGCTCTCAGAGCAATGCCCTTTCCACTGCCCTCCTGCTGCTGCTGCTGCTAAGTCGCTTCAGTCGTGTCCGACTCTGTGCCACCCCGTGGACTGCAGCCCCCCAGGCACCTCTGTCCATGGGGTTTTCCAGGCAGGAGCACTGGCATGGGGTGCCATCACCTGCTCCCCACTGCCCTCCTGGACACCGTACTTAGGTTCTGGAGCAGTCTTGTGCTCCGTGCCCCTCAGCCTTTCCTAGGAGCAGAGAAAGTGATGGAGTTGGGGTGAACTTGGGAAATCAGAGGGTAGAAGATGGGAACCCTTGTCTGATCAGCTTGTCCAAGGAAACTGTTGGGGAGAAGCCAAGGGAATGTGCAGTACAGCCCCGAAGAAACTGCTAGACTTGACTCGAGGTGCTCCTTGCTGTTGGAGCGCTCTGTCCACTCCAGACGGCCTGACAGCCGGATACTGCCCTCACTCCTGGACCCATTTTGATTTTCAGCTAGTGATGCTCACTGAGGGGCACGGCTCTGTGCCCTTCCCAGCTTTGTCATCTCCCCGGGGTGAGCATCACCCTGGCGCTCCTTGTCACCTCTTCTGTCATGAGAACAAACCTGATGAAGAAGGGTCACGGGCTCCACTCACACTCATCAGTGCTGTTTTAGTGGACTCGGTCTGCCTCTGGTCCATCTATCAGCATTTGCGGGAGGACCTCTTTCTGGAGGCCCCTTCAAGCCTCTCTCACTCACTTCTGACTCATTTTAGAGCAAAATGTTTAAAAGCATCTTCCTTTGGAGCCAGGAGATCAGGGTTGTAGTCCCAGCATCGCCTCTTACTCCCCATACAACCTTGGGTAAATGATAATAACCTCTGTGACTCAGTCTTCTCATCTGTAGAATGTGTATAATAACAGGGCCTCCCTCATATGTCTATGGTGAGGGTCCATCTTGGGGTGCATTTAGGCTGGCACCTAGCACACTGCAGGCGCTAAGAGGCAGTGCTAAATCATGCTAAATTGCTTTGGTCATGTCCGACTCTTTGAAACCCCATGGACTACAGCCCACCAGGCTCCTCTATCTATGGGATTTTCCAGGCAAGAATATTGGAATGGGTTGCCATTTCCTTCTCCAGGAGAACTTCCCAACCCAGGGATCGAAACCACATCTCTTATGTCTCCTGCATTGTCAGGC
The DNA here is from genome assembly GCA_007570785.1 of Antilocapra americana. NCBI lineage: Eukaryota > Metazoa > Chordata > Mammalia > Artiodactyla > Antilocapridae > Antilocapra > Antilocapra americana. The sequence continues at coordinate 12,536,508 of ML660216.1, read as the reverse complement.
AGGTTCTTTACCACTAATGGCACTTAGGAGGCAGAGAAGAAGCTAAGTAATTTTGTTCAGGTACTATGTCCCCGGCACCGTGTAATATGACTTTTAATCCTTGTAAAGTATAAAGTGTTAGTTGCTCAATCATGTCCGACTCTTTGCGACCCCATGGACTGTAGCCCACCAGGCTCCTCCGTCCATGAGGATTTTCCAGGCAAGAATACTGGAGTGGGTTGCCATTTCCTTCTCCTTAATCATCATAGCTGCACCTAGAGAGAAGTATCATTCCCATTCTCCAAATGAGAAAACTGAGGCTGAGGCCCGGAATAAATAAGTATAGCCGGATCGTCTACTTTGACTGTTTTTGTTTTTTTTTTAAGTTAATCACTACGATGGAAGCAACCCTCTTGATCTACCCTTTAATTCGCTCCGGGAACCTGTGTTAGCGGAGCACTGACAGAAGAGCTGAGCTGAGGAGACAGACACTCCCAGAGCTACAGAAGCAGATGTGGCCGTGGAGAATACTTCCTGCACGGCGTCCGCTTTTAAGGAATTCTCACCGAGAGCCGCAGTTTCCTGTCTGGGTCTGCCTCGCCGCTCTCTCCAGACATGGGCTCTAGTTGTCGGGCTCCCCAGACAGGGACACAGCAAAGGCCACTGTCCTTTGGGTGTTGTCCCCATCAAGCCCTGGGAAGTCCAGAGACTCCGGGATGTCAGACTGTGGTCTGTGCCTTCAGGGGGTTCCATCAGAACACACTGCACCGGGCCACGGGGGTTCTTCAGGGCAAGAAGAAAGTGGGGGGGGGACATTGGAACCCCTGGAGAAAGTGTCTCTGGCATCCCCAGGCCTGCAGAGGAATGAAAGAGCCCTCCCATGGGCCATGGCCCCTCTTGGGAGGGGGGCAATGAAATAGAGAGGGAAGGGGTGGGGCTTTGGGGGACCGGCTTACGTGGAACCCTTGCTCTGGTCATCTGAGTGACACTTCGCAAGCTTCCTGATCTCGCTGAGATCTCCCACCTCTTAAACGGGTCTGGTCATCCCTGCTGCTTACAGATACTGGGGAGATTGAGTCAATGTTAATGTATTTAAAATGTTTGGAAGTTTCAGCTTCAAAAAGATCTAGAAACAAAAAAGGACTGTTTCAGAGAAAAGTACAGCTGCTTTAGGAAACAGTCTGGCAGAATTCTTAAAATGCTCAACGTGGAGCTACCATATGATCCAGCAATTCTCCTCGTAGGTAAATACTCAAGAGAAATGAAAACTTGTCAACATAAAACTTGTGTGGGAACGTTCACAGCAGCATAATTCATAGTAGCTAGAAAGTGGAGACAAGCCAAATGTCCATCAACGGCTAAGTGGATAAATGAAATGTGACCTAGTAGTACAATGTGACATTGTTCAGTCATAAAAGGGCATGAGATACTGATCCATGCCACAACGTGGATGATCTTGGAGAGCATTATGCCAAGTGAAAAAACATTAGTCACGAAAGACCACATGTTGTACGATTTCATTTACATCAACTGTCTGGAATAAGCAAATCCATAAAGACGAAGCAGATTAGTGGTTGCCTAGAGCTGCAGGGATCAGGAGGTTGGGTGGAGGTAATGGCTGAGGGGTGTGGAGTTTCTTTAGATGGTTATGAACATGTTTTAAAATTGATCGTGGTAATGACTGCACATACCTGAAAAGTCATTTAATTGTACACTTTAATGAATTATGGTATATATTATATTCAATAAGGCTGTTTACAAAAAAGTCATCCCAGATTAAATAAGAATCATTTTCTCGTATGACATTCCAGACAAGATCTTGGTTGCATAAGTAATTTTTCCAATTATATCCTAGTAAGAAAGAGACCAGGTTCCTACAAAACCCATGCAAACAACTATAGAGCCATTCAAAACAGGGAGACTCGGTAAGTTTCTGAATTCAGCTGTTAAAAAATAAAGCAAATAAAATTCACTTTGTAAGTTTATTCTTCATTAGCTCCTCCATATTCTGGAATAAACTGACACTCCACTAGAGGACAGGTTGCTTTAGGGCAAAGCTACTCTTTTTCTTGAAAAACAGGAGCATGTACCCAGCTGTATTTCCCTATCACTCTTGCTTCTGGTATAGTCTTAACTGATTGTGTCCATTATAACTTTTAACCAAAGTAAGCAACTTCTTTTTTATCCAGCAAACTGTGGGGTGGTTAATTGAGAACCTTGTCACTCATCAGCATTTTAGCAACTAGCAGTGCTCATGTATCAATATAACAACTTTCTATGGCCATGTACCTCCCCTTAAAGAATCTATAAAAGTAGCAAAAATGTTCATGTTCATTAATACAGCCCAATGAATATAAAAATAAGAAGCAGAGTTCTATCAGTGCAAAACTGTGCTCAGTAATCATTTCAGCATTCATCCTGCTTAGAAATGATCTAGGCATCCAACGATTATCCTTTAGTTAATGTGATTTAGTGTCAGTCCCAGGGTCTAAATTACTTAAAGATCTTGGAAATTATCTTCATGCTGACGCACTACAAAACACAACTGCTGCTGAAATATCGAGTTTGTCAGGATAATGATTCAGTTTAGCTGAAAACAAACTTCGCATTTTTCAGAGCCTGAAATATTAACTAGGAATAATGTTAGCGTCTTTGATAAGTAGAAGAGGATAAGTCTAAGAAAAAACACGCTTTAGAATAAAAGTCCCCTATTATGCATGAACGATGTCACACAGTCGAGTCCAACTCTGTGTGACCCCATGGACTGTAGCCTGCCACGCTCCTCTGTCCATGGAGTTTTCCGGGCAAGAATACTGGAGTGGGCTGCCATTTCCTTCTCCAGGGGATCTTCCCGACCCAGGGATCAAACCCGGGTCTCCTGCATTTTAGGCAGACGCTTTACCATCTGAGCCACTAGGGAAGTCCTTTATACATAGCATTAATCAATCAGCGAAGACATAGTAGTCTTTATTAAGTCAAAATCATTAAATTAGTCTCATTTGCCAAAGAGAAAAGAGTCTCATTTACCTTAGTTGTATGGATTCCTAAAATGTTTCTAAGTTAGTTTTAGCCAGCATATTAAAGAATTATAAGTTTAAGGTCCTTATTTTCTGATAATTATATGAAATAATTTATATAAGTGTTTATCCCTGTAACCCAATAAGATCCTTGCTCCTTTCATTTCAGAGACTTGGTAATTTTACTTATTAATAGCTTCTGAAGATATGAAAACATCCGATACACAGTTAAAGGTAAAGTTCTTTCTGAGCTACAGACACGGACATAGGTATCCATAGAGGGTTGACAGCTTCAACACTACATCTTAGCCACTGTTCATAACAACTCACAGGTTCAAATAGAAAAGTGCTGTTCTCTTTCTTGAAAAGAAAGTGGAAGTGAAAGTCACTCAGTCGCATCCGACTCTTTGTGACCCCATGGACTACACAGACTATGGAATTCTCCAGGCTAGAATACTGGATTGGGAATCCTTTCTCTTCTCCAGCAGATCTCCCCTACCCAGGGATTGAACCCACATCTCCCACATTGCAGGTGGATTCTTTACCAGCTGAGCCACCATGGAAGCAGACATACAATTCTTAATTGGTTTGCGTTCAAAATATTCAGATGACAAATGAAAGACTGTAGGTGAGATCTTACTTCCAACAGCCAACAATGATCTTTCTAGGTGTGGGGCTACCCTCCAGCTTTAGGGTTCACTTTGCTTATATTTGCAGAGCCAGAATAGGGAGGACATTTTCTCCCCTGGATATCCTCTCCCCAGTGAGTGGTAGGTGTGAGTGTGTAATTACTCCAACTGCCTGATCCTTGAGTTGGATATATATTCTCCCCAGGAGTCTCAGAGGGGCTGGTCAAGGTCACTCTTGATAGCACTTGGCTTATAACACGTTTGTCCATGTGAAAATATAGTTGCAACCTAAAAGTTGAGAGTTATGTTTTGTTCAGCAGAAATTTTTAGGACTTCAGGAGTCAGCATCTCAAGAAGCTCTGAGAGAATTCTTCCAAGGAGGCAAGGGGAGGAGCCAGGTTATATAGAAATCTTGCAACAAAGGGCAGGTAGTTAGAACATCAAAAGCTTATTGTTAATTAAAGAAAACCAGATATCCCAAGTTAAGGAATTTAGTGCTTTTCTGTGTATGGGAAGATGCAAGAGTCTGGGCTCACAGAGAGGATTTCTTGCATGTGCATCCCAGCTATCTGGGGCCATTTTCCTGCGTTTTCCTCAGTACCCCCCACAGGGAGTGGCTGCAGCCTGAGGCCGGCTGGATCACAGGCATTGTTTTCCTTCCTGGTGTCCTCAGGTCTCAGAAATTCACATTTGGAAGGCCAACATCACTGATGACTGTGGCATCCTTGTTTACAGATATGGCAGGAACCCTCCATTTCTCATGTCCTGGCTTAGAACCCTTCATTCTTGATCCAGAGTCACCACACCCTTACCTCGTTTTCCTGGACTCACTTCCCAATGAATCCCTTTCAGAGAAATCCACATTTCTGAAGCTGCTTCTGGAAAACCCAACCTAAGTGTTTACTTGATATCGCCTTCATGTTTAGTAACTGAACCCTGAGTATAATTAGGGCCATTTTCTTTTTTCTTTAAAGGGCATTTTCAATGGTTAATAATATGGACAAGGAAAAAGCTACATTTCTAAACTGTCCTTGTGGGTAGGAGTGGCACCTTGTTTATAAGCTCTGGATAATGAGATGTAAATGAGAATTCCAGGATGTGCAGTTAAAAGGAGGGCTTGCCTTTTTGTTCTTTTTTTCTTCCTCCTTCTGTCAGCCTGGAACAAAGACATGAAGGCTGGCACTCCAGTAACCATCTTGGATACGGGCCTCAAAGATGGAAACCAAGCCCTGAGGATGGCTAAGCCTAGAGCCTGGAGATACTGAAGTGCCACCGTATCAGTCCCCAGCTGTCTTCCTCTGGATATTTCCTACCTACCTCATTTTAGCCTGCATTATCAGGGAGGTTAGGTTATATGCAGCAGATCTTTATCCTAACTGACACAAGGCTCAAATTCAGGTCTCTCTGATGGGAAAGTTAGCATCTCCAACCCTTCAGCAACACTGAATTCAGGAACATTTTTGCATATATTTTTCTAATTTAGTCTGCCTTGGAACTTCAAAACCCAAAAGCCAAAATGCTAAATGGTGACTAAAAAGAATAACTGTGTTGCTGGGGTATTTTCAGCTCCTCTGTTCAGATGTTCCATTATGCACCGAGGTCCTTTGTGGACAACCTCACCGAATTGCCTGCTATTTTAATGTTTCTCAGGCTGTCGCTGGGCACCACCTCCTAACTCAGCAGCCATTGTTAAGGACTCTGGGGTGTAAAAATGCTTCAGTTCGCTGACCTTGATGGAGCCGTGGACGCCACCATGATCACACATATGAGTGGGGAGTTTCAGCACAGTGAATCTGTACCAGCGACTATTTCAAAACACTGCTTCACATCTTCTAGCTAATCAGTAAATAAATGTCAAACTATTTCTTTTGGTTAACAGAAGGGAAGGCTTCCCTGGTGGCTCAGACACTAAAGAATCTGCCTGCAGTGTGGGAGACTGGGGTTTGATCCCTGGGTCAGAGGACCCCCTGGTGACAGGAATGGCTACCTACTTCAGCATTTTTGCCTGGGAAATCCCATGGACAGAGACGCCCTGGGGGCTACAGTCCATGGGGTCACAAAGAATCAGACATGACTGAGGGACTAACACTTTCAGTTTCAAAGGTCACCCTAGGGTGTTTACTTGCTTGTTCAGTTACTTTAACAGAGATTAAATTATCTGTGTTCTCCTAAAACCCTAGTAAAGAAATGTGTCCTGTTGTGAAAGGCCGAGTTTCGAGTCAGGCAGTAGAGGGGCTTGAAAAACTGAATACACGAAGGCACAGCAGTCAGGGCACATGTAAAAACTGGGTCTCACTCACAATCTGCAGCAACCAGCCCAGGAAACCAGCCTGGTCTCTCTAAGTCATACTTGTAGGAAGTTAGAATGCTATCTCTTGCAGTAATTCAGGAAACCAAACAAAAACCCCTGTAAATGATCAACCCATAATGGCCAGGACTTGATGAATCATTGACACCTTCCCTAATTTCTGTCCCTGCTTCCAACTAACCAGAGTCAGTCCAGTATGTTCCCTGTGTGCTCAGTTGCTAAGTTGTGTCCGACCCTTTGTGATCACATGGACTGTAGCCCACCAGGGCCATCTGTCCGTGGGATTTTCCAGGCAAGAATACAGGAGTTGGTTGCCATTTCCTCCTCCGGGAGATCTTCCCCACTCAGTAATCAAACCCACATCTCCTGCATTAGCAGGAGGATTCTTTACCATTGAGCCACCTGGGATGCTCCCTAACCAATCCCATAAGCTGCTTGCTTCTCATTAGTTCACCTCCAGCCTTCCCAGGCCAACAGCCTCCCATGAGGGCACACCTGGAGTCTTCCCTGTTCCACTCATAAGCTTTCTACTCCTCTGCCTGCCTTTGAATCTCTCCCAAAATGCAAAAGGTAGTGGTTGCCTCCCTGCTAGAGCCACCTTTGAAAAAATAGCCCCTGCTAGTTCTCATGTAGGAGGTCCTCACTGACTGCACAGGAGAGAGCTTGGACATTCTCTCTCTCTATACGGTTGCTAAGTCGTGTCTGACTCTTGCGACCCCGTGGACTGTAGCCTGCTAGGCTCCTCTGTTCATGGGATTCTCCAGGCAAGAATACTGGAGTGGGTTGCCATTTCCTTCTCCAGGGAATCTTACCGACCCAGGAATCGAACCGGGGTCTCCTGTATTGCAGGCAGATTCTTTTCTGACTGAACTATGAGCTTGGACATTGGAAGGAGAGAAAAGTGGATTTGATTTCAGACTGTCATTCACTATCATATGACTCTGAGAAAGTCACTTGATCCTGCTCAGACTCAGTGTTCTCACCCACATAATGGGCCAGCAACAATGATCACGCAGGGTCCCTTTAGTGATCCCAAAGGAGATGATGAAACAAGCATCCTGCCTGAGGCTGACTCAGAAGGAACAGGCTTGCAGGAAATGAGGAACTCTCAGCTTTATGAAAATCACTTCCTAGGAATCAGTTCTATTACCTTCAGGGTTTTCTTCATTTTGAAGGATTGTCATTGTTGTTCAGCATCTTAGTTGTGTCCAACTTTTCGTGACCCCATGGCCTGCAGCACACCAGGCTTCTCTGTCCTTCACTGTCTTCCAGGGTTTGCTCAAACTCATGTTCATTGAATCTGTGATGCTAACAACCATCTCATCCTCTATCACCCAATTCTCCTCCTGTCTTTAATCTTTCCCAGCATCACGGTCTTTTCCAAAGAGTCAGCCCTTTGCATCAAGTGAATACAGGGTAAAAACAAAAAGTGTATTTACATGGCATTTGGTAGTTTACAGAGGACTTGTACAGTCATTGTTTTATTTGAACCTCCCAGCAATACCCGGGAAGAAGTTGTTACTGGCTCCATTATGCAAATGATGGGGACTTCCCTTGGGGTTCAACCGGTAAAGAATCCACCTGCAATGCAGAAGACATAGAAGATGCAGTTTCGGTTCCTGGGTCAGGAAGATCCTCTGGAGAAGGAAATGACAACCTACTCCAGTATTCTTGCCTGAAGGACCCCATGGGCTGAGGCGCCTATAAGGCTACAGTCCATGGGTCACAAAGAGTCGGACATGACTGAGCAACTATGCATGCACACTTACAAATGAGGGAAGGAGGTCAGAGCACCTTAGGGGCAACTTGGTTGGTTGGCTCGCTAGTAAGGGCTGTGCAGGGGGAGCTGTGCAAGGCTCCTACCCACCCCGAGCCCCTTTACTACAAAGAGGCAACCCAAACACGTTTGCTTGGCTTGTGGGAGCGTTCGTCTAGGACTGAAAGCCTTTAATTCAATGGACATGAGTTTGAGGAAACTTTGAGAGTTGGTGACGGACAAGGAGGCCTGGTTTGCTGCAGTCCATGGGGTCACAAAGAGTCGGACACAACTGAGCGACTGAACTGAACTGAAAGCCTTCAACAATGATATGTGTAGAAGATGAACCAGTCCCACTGACAGACCAAGAGAAGAAGAAAAAGGTAAGTCTCTCCGGGGAGAGGGGACAGTTTGTGCAACAGGCCAGACAGCCCGGTGTGTTGTATTTGGGGAGCTAGAAAAGGATCCGACTTGAGAGGGGGAAAGCAATTTGCAAGGAGGAGAAGCTGATGGTGGCAAAGAGGAGGCAGGGAGGATGGTGCCAGGCCTCAGATGCTGGACTGGGTTTTGAGCCGAGACTTGGGGGAGCTCCAGGCCCACGAGGAGCTCAGCAGAGACCACACAGATGGTTCCAAGAAATACAGGCGAGCAGGAGTGCACTTCTGGCTGAGAAGTAACGGAAATATTTCAGAGAGTGGCTCTTTCAGTTTACAAGTGTGTCATGGGCTCTTGTTGATCTTCTGCTTCAACTACCTTAAAAGGAAAAAAAGAATGCATGTAGTCCATCTTGACTTTAGGAACATCTCAGAAGGAGACAGAGGAAGAAGGCAAAATAAACAGTAGCATGCTCAGACAGGACAGCAAGAAAACCTTGGGTCCTTAGTAGTGTTTGGCTGGTTTCATAGAGATTTAGCTGCTGATGTTGACTGGCTCCTCCACAAAGATTAAACAGTATTTGCTTAATAAAAACAAAAACAAAAAACTCAAACAAACAAACAAACAAACAAAAACCCTTTAAGAAAAATAAATGGAGTGGAAAAACCCTTAAATTCTTAAGAAAGATACAATTTTTTTTCTTTTCAATTAAGAAATTGCAGGATGAGCTTTAGGATCTAATTACAAGCCTAATTTTGGTGAATCCGGTCCCTTTGTAAGCATTTCAAGCATCAGCTTCTCAGTGCTGTCCCCCAAGACAGCAGTGAAATGGGAAGATTGGTGTAATTATTTCCATTATACTGAGAGGGAAATGAAGCCTGGGAATGGTCAGGAACTTGCCTAAGCTCTTTATAGTTTATCAAGAAGCAGACATTTTGAGGGAATAGCATTTAGTAAAAGGATAGATAATTAAAAGGTTTGCAAGATGGGAATTTGAAACAGAAAAAGGTCCACAGTGAGATATTTTGTCTAACTGTATGCCTTGGTTTGGGGCTCCCTGAAAATAAAGTCTGAGCCAAGAATGTGGGTGCAGGGAGTTTATTAGAGGGGGTACTCCCAGGAAGCAGAAGTGAAGGTGCTGGGTAAGTGATGCAGAAAGGAGACCCCAAGGTAAGGCTGCTCTTGTTGGCAATGGCGGTTCATGCTCCCAGCATCTTTGAGAAGCAGGCAGATGCCGGCAGTGATCATCCGTGAGAGGGACAGGAGAAATGACACCAGGTGTGAGCCTGGTGGGCTCCTGGGTATCAGAGAAGGGCCTGAGTGTGAGATGCAAGGCCCAGAGCCTTGAGGGGGACACTGCTGGCAGGAAGTAAGTGTGACGCTCAGGTGACAGGTGAACGGACCTAAGGGCACTGGTTGTTGATTGCATCCCTGAGAGAAGCACATGTGAGAGGTGGGACCAGGAAGCTGGCTTGTCCATGTGAGGACCGAGGGGGAGGTGCTCTGAACTGGGCACCGCCACGCCCTGCACTAGTGAAGACCCCAGTGATCTCTGCCCTCTCATTTGTCTGATCTGCTGCTGGTTGCAAGGAATCCTAGACTGCCGGTTGTCTATGAATCAAAAGGATAGAACATATTGTTCTTTCATCCGTATGTTCAGGATGTAACATACATAGTAATCCAACAGAGAGTAGCAAGTGAACTGGAGTTGGGCTGAACATTTCTAGTCATTGACTCATTTACTCAACAGATGGACTGAAGCCTACTGTTCACCAAACACTGTGCTGAGGCCCAGAGATACAGCAGAGGAGGAAACGTCACCAAATCAGGCCTGGCTGCTCGCCACTTGAAAGTCAAAGAACGAGAGAGAGATGTTGGCAGAAAGGAAAGTTGCTTTGAATCCAAGTGTCGGCAATCTGGGGAGATGGTGGACTTAGTGTCCCTCAAAAACCACCTCCAGAGATGTGCTCAGTCATTATCATTTTCAAAAGGAAACAGGGGAGTCACATCAGCTAACCATGGGGATGGGGGTCAGAGTCATCACCATCTCCCACTGTGAGCAGGCTTGTGTGCAGGCTTTTGTGAAAGCTTGTGTACAGGCTTGTTGACTTCTTGTGATTTCTCTTTCAATGCTATTATGTTCACACAATTTGTTCTCAAGATTACTGAAGGGGAAGCTGGGGAAGAGATCTGGTCATCTGTTAACTACTTGGTCTTCATTTCTACTTCTTTGATCTATGGATAGAGCTAACAGATCAGGCAAGAAACTGTGTGATCAAAATATTTGAAAGGTGGGCTTGGACCAGAGATGAGTAGAACATGGGGGTACCCGGTTTAAAGTTAGGGACAAAACAAAGCAGGTGCCCCCTGTAGAGCGCTGTTCTCTGCCAAAAGTTGCTTTCTGTCTTCATGGAAATGATTCTTTCCAAGTATTCTTCTGGGTGTCCTGGTGAGTCTGCTCTGCTTTGAAGACTATCCTTGAGCTCACATGTACAGGAAGTCAGGTGCGATAATTCCTTGTCAAATGGACGGAGGTGCTCAGCTACTATGCAGGTTAAAGTCATTCAGGAAGGACAAAGAGGTCTGCAGGATGTAAACATCTTCATCCAAATAAGTGAATTTCTAGAGGCAGATAGGAGGTCAGCAAATCTCAAATCTTTCCAATGGATAAAGGGTTAGTCCTTGTCTATTCAACTATCTTTGCATCCCATAGATCATGTAGTGTTTATATCCTAATATCCTTGTGAAGTCCAAAGAGTCAGACACGACTGAGTACACATCACCAACCTACTCAGGGAAGATCCCCTGGAGGAGGAAATGGCAGCCCACTCCACTATTCTTGCCTGAAAAATCCAACGGAGAGAGGAGTCTGGTTGGCTACAGTCCAGAGGGTCAGACACAACTGAGCACGCGCCACACCCTTATGAAAAAGAAATGTACCTTCTGTGGGAAGGAAGTATCTGTGCTCTGCAAAGAAATTCTGTGTTTTCGTGGGGATGTGTCAATCTACTGGAAAATTAATGCTATCAGCTTACACGTTTAAGTTACTATTAATCATCCCACTCAACATGATGTCAGAGGCTGATTTACGTTCTTGTTCCTGACATAAACTCTGGATGTAACATTTGTCAGGCAATAGGAAAATAACTGTAGGTGAGAGAAATGGGAGGTTCTTCTCAGGGTGCCCTTTAGTGGGCACCACTTGACAATTTCTAGCCTTCACACCATGAGGAGTTGCCTTCTTGAACCCCAAAGCCCCTGGAGAGCTAGGTATTAGTGTTAGGCCAGGTCAGAGAGTCATTTCTATGAGTTCTCATGCATTCCTTGAAAGGTGAATCACTGCCCATTTTAGCAGGTTCCCAGACCAGGCAGTGGTTTGTGAGAGGAGGCACCATCTTGCCCTTGTTCAGGCTGAGACACAGGCCCAGAGGCAACAAGGCAGTGCCAACCTAGGAATGCAACGTCCTGCCCAGCCCCTGGGGACAGCCAGCATCACTTAACCACCTGCAGAAATGCAGCCACCCCATCTTCTGATTGGAGGCGGCCCCACGGGGTCATCGGGGCTTCCTTTCCTGAAGACTTTTAGAAGACTGATTTCAATTAGGACTTCCCTGGTGGTCCAGTGGTTAAGACTTTGCCTTCCAAGGCAGGAGGTATGGGTTCGATCCCTGGTCAGGGGGCTAAGATCCTCTCATGGCCAAAAAACACAAAACATAAAACAGAAACAGTGTTGTAACAAATTCAATAAAAACTTTAAAAATGGTCCATGACAAATATATATATATATATATATATTTTTTTTTTTTTCTCCCAGAAAAGGACTTCCCAATCTCTGTCTTCTAATTGGAACCCTTTTTCAGGAGCAGTGCTACCTGAACCAGCCCTAGGCCCTCTCCTGACGGGCTGGGGTTGATCGACCCCATGCAGGCCCACCTTCGCAAGCTCAAGCGTGTGGCTGCAGTAGCCCATTCCGGGGGGAGTAGGGTGGAGGAGACAAGCCTAGAGGGAGACTGGGGAGACCCTCAAGAGACGAAGCGATGCAGGGGGAGGCAGGATCTTGCCGGAACAGCTGCCACTCTCCTCCTGCCAGCACCAAGGCTGTGATCACTCTTCACAGAACCTGGGTGCCTTCACTGGCTGGCTTCCCAAGGGCGGCACTGTGTGAGAGGAGGCGCCATCTCGCTCTCACTCGGGCTAAGATGCAGGGCAGGGTAGCAGCCAAATATGCCAGGCTAGGAACAGGACACATGCAGTGTGCACGCCCAGTCCAGAATTAACAGCCATCACACTAAGTGAAGAAAAACGAAAGAGTCTCTTGATGAAGGTGAAAGAGGAGAGTGACAAACAAGGCTTAAAACTCAACATTCAAAATACTAAGATCATGGCATCCATTCCCATCACTTCATGGCAAATAGGTGGACAAAAAGTAAAAGCAGTGGCAGATTTTAATTTCTTGGGCTCCAAAATCACTGTGGATAGTGACTGCAGCCTTGAAGTTAAAAGATGCTTGCTCCTTGGAAGAAGAGCTATGACAAACTTAGCATATTAAAAACAGAGACATAACTTTGCCAACAATGGTCCCTATATTCAAAGCTATGTTTTTTCCAATAATCATGTATAGATGTGAGAATGGGCCACAAAGAAGGCTGAGAGTTGAAGAATTAATGCTTTCATATTGTGGTGTTGGAGAAGATTCTTGAGAGTCCCTTGGACAGGAAGTAGATAAAACCAGTCAATCCTAAAGGAAGTCAACCCTGAATATTCATTGGAAGGACTGATGCTGAAGCTCCAATACTTTGGCCACCTGATGCGAGGAGCTGGGTCACTGGAAAAGATCCTGATGCTGGCAAAGATTGAAGGCAGGAGGAGATGGGAATGGCAGAGGATGAGATGGTTGGATGACATCACTGACTCAATGGACATGAGTTTGAGCAAGCTCTGGGAGATGGTGATGGACAGGGAGGTCTGGTGTGCTGCAGTCTACTGGGTCACAAAGAGTCGGACACGATTGAATGACTAAACAACAACACCACCAAGAGGTGGCCCAGAGTTACCAGCTCAGCTAGACTTTTAAGAAAAGGCTGAAATTGAGATTTTTACAGGACTTACATGTTGGCCACTAGTTTAAATAAAAATAACGGCTAGGGTTTGTGGGGATGAGTTTATGACTTATGATTTGACTCAGCTCTTTTAAATTTTTCTTTCTTTTCCTTTCCTCCTCCCCACCCCAATCCCAAAGAACTAACACATACAATCTAGGCCTCTAAGATCCCATCAGTAACTCTGGAAAATAAGAAGGATCTTTATTTGAACTTGAGAGTCTGATTCAATCTTTTCAAAGCATTTAACTCAATTACAGTCTAAGCCAGTCCCCAAAACATTGTCAGTTGGAAATATGATCTCTAAGATCATATTTAAGATCTCTAAGAGGAGGTGAGGTTACCAAGATCACTTTTAAGGTGATTTGTATTAACCTTTTGGGGAAACAAGTAATGTTGTCTTCAAGCAATTCAAATAAAGGCAATTTTGTCTTCTAAAGTTGCTTGTAACCCCCACTGTCTACCAATCTGCTAAAGGGAAAGCTATATTCTATATTTCTATATACATATACATATAAAGAAATATATGTTTTTCTATATAAAGATATATATATATTTTTTCTGTCCTAGAAAAGCTCAATAAAATGCTTTTGCTGCTTAGTCATTTCAGTTGTATCTCTTTGCAGCCCCATGGACTGCAGCCTGCCAGGCTCCTCTGTCCATGAAATTCTCTAGGCAAGAATACTGGAATGGGTAGCCTTGCCCTCCTCCAGGGGATCTTCCCCAACCAGGGGTTGAACCTGGGTCTCCTGCATTGCAGGTGGATTCTTTACTGCTGAACCACCAGGGAAGCCCCAATAAGATGCTACATGTTACTTTTGCATGATTCTTCTCTCTTGCCAGGCATACAGGAAGGAAAGTGGTCCTCTGGGGTCAGGAGATTAGGTGAGCAGCCTCTCCCAAAGTTGGGGTTCCTGGCATCAAAAATGACTCTGAGGGAAACGGACAGAGAATGGAATGGCACTTCAAAATGGGCTGATAAAGGAAAAGGACTTGGGATATTGGGTGTTGAGGTGAGGTGCAGATGGGGAAAGGGAAATAGCATTAGTTATGGGGATGGAGAAAAGGAGAAACTATCAGCTGGCAGTGGTCTGAGTGTAAGTGGAGGTCCAGTGGAAGAAAAAGATTTGATTTGTTCCTTTACTTTTCTTCGCAAGGGTATCTCCATTTGAAGGGGGTACATATGGTCATCTGCATGAGAGATGTTAGGCCTCTTTCAAGTGCGTGTGATAGAGGAGCAATTGAAATGGGCTTAAGATGCAAAGGAATGCCTTAACTAATGCAACCGAAACTCAGGGAGTGAGTGGGACATCAGGTATAGCTGGATCTGGGTGCGGGTCATGGGGAACCTATCTTAATAACTTGTCTCTGATTTTCTTTTAACTTGCTTCATGGTGGGAGAGTTCTCAACATGTTTCATCAGAGATGAGCCTTAGCAGTGCTAGACCTTCATTTGACCAGATTAACACCAAGAGAGGAGAGATCCTTTCCCTAGTAACTCCAAGAAAGCATTCAGATTGACCACAAATTTGACTTGTGTCGAGGAAAAACACATCATTTTCCTTTGCCTTCTTATTGCATACTTCTGACACCAGAGGTGGGATTTTTTTCCCACACCAATCAATTCTGACACCAGCTAGATGTCCTACAGTTCAGCTCAGTTCAGACACTATCTACTTGAAGTTAAAGGCTCAGTCCCACAAAACTACCCCCATTTCAGAGGCCACTCACAGATCCCAGGTGATCATCTGTATTTCTGATGGAATGGCTACAAATTGGGGTTCCCACAATCTCCTCCTTGGATTTGACAATTTGCTAGCATAGCTCACAGGACTCAAGGAAACATTTAGTTACACTTACCAGCTTGTTACATTATAAGCCACTTGATAAAGGATACAGATAAACAGCCAGATGAAGAGATACATAAGGAGGGGTCTGGAAGGGTCCCCAGCACAGGAGCTCCGGTCCCTGCTCCAGTCCCTGCGGAGCTGGCGTGCCCTACCCTCCCATACATGGATGCGCTCACTGCCCAGAAGCTCTCTGGGATTTTCATGGAGGCTTTCTCAAGCAGGCATGATCAGTTATTAACTCCATTCCCAGTCCTTCTCCCCTCTGTGGAAGTTTGGGGCTGAAAGTCCCAAGTTTCTAATCATGGCTTCTTCTTTCTAGTGACCAACCCCATCCAGAAGCCCACCCAGAGATGCATCATAAAAACTAAAAGAGGCTTCTATCACCCAGGAAATCCCAAGGGATTTAAGAGCTCTGTATCAGGAACCAGGCTCCAAGATCAAATATTAGCAGGAATCGAAAGCAAAGACACACATATAAATATAAATATAAAAGTTCACAGGGGCATGCCCAAGTTGGACCCAGTGTCTTTGGCACGGGGGGATGCAGTGCTCCAGGCGGCCAGCCCTAAGTCTCATGCCCACCACCTCCAGGGCCAGGGGAAGGGATCACACTCATCCTGAGAGCATGGTTAGAGAATTGGGGGAGAGTGTGGTTCTACAAAGGGAAACCGAGTGCTGTTCCCAGAGAAAGAGGATGGCTGGCCTGCAGAAGCGGCCTATGGGCCCCGTGAAGACTGGGGTCCCTGCAGCCTTGTTGACCGCCGCCATGTCTCTGGTCCGCTCTGCTGACCCTGAGCTTGTCTGGGAGCAGAACACCGTGACCTGGTCTTGGCTGCATCAAGTTCTTGTAGGTGATGTTGATGAAACTGTCTTATAGCATTGAGCCTCTGTATTCCCTTCAGGCACTAAGATTGTCTTTGAGTCTGATTCCTGAGATTTCACAAGCTCCACGAGGAAATGTGTCTCCCTTCCTGAAGGGTGTACACCATGCCTGTGCTGTGTAGGGGCGGGCTGGGGAATGCATGCATGAGCCCCTGAGTTAATTACACTCTGAATTAGAATAGCCCCCATGTTGGTGTTACAGGAACAGCGTCTGTGGGCAGGCACCTCGTGCCTACTCTTCTCTCTTCTAGCCCCACTGTGATCTTGGGAAGGCCCCTTCCCCTTTGACGTTTAAGGTCCCTGAAGGACATGCCATTTCAGGGGGAAGAGAGCAGCAGGGTCTTGGGGACAGCTGGATGAGGAAGGAACAGGCTCGATGACACACTTCCTTGGTTTTGCTCTTGCTTCTGCTTCAACTCTCATTTGTACCTTACTGGTTTATATTTTCCAAATCCCCTCTTAATCTACTGATGAGCTTTTGCATGGCCCATGGAATGTCTTTCCTGACTGTCTGAGACAATCGGAGGAAGAGAAGAAACCCTTGAACCTGTAATAATACCTTTCTGCCCTCAAAACTCAGGCTGTGAATTTGCTTTTTGAATGAGGAATTTTTGCGTAAACTGTCCTCTGCGATGCCAAGATGGCTCTAACTGTGGATCCGGGCACAGGAGGGCCTGAACGAGGACGTCATCTGAGGGTCTTGGGAAGGATAAAAGCACAGTCCTGAGTGGCACCATCAGTCATCCTGTCTTCTCCACCCTCCTGCTGATTTCTCATCTCCTGACCCTGAACCTGACCAAGGGTAAATTCAGTTTTAGAAACTAGGGACACGACTTTACATCTTCTCCATGGAAATGTCTTAGCAGTGTTGAGACTGGAGTCATCCTACAGCAGGTAGATCTGTCTTTACCCGTGCTTTAGAACCAGCTGCTCCACAGGTGAGCTCAAGGCTGAGGTGGTTTGGGATAATCAACAGACAGTAAGGGTGCCATGCTAGTTTTCAGCCAAAAGCTACAGTCTGGGAAGACTGGAGAGAGGATACTGGCTGGGCCAGAGTTCCCTGGGGCAAGTGGACATAACTTGGGGTCCCCAAGCAGGATAGTTTGTTGCTGAATATCCCCCAAAGACACCCACTCCTTGCATGTCCTGGGCTGGACCTAAATGCCTGCAGGAGAGCCAGCCCATAGCTAGAGCTCCTCATCACTCACTCCACCGTCTCACTCCAGCAACTCAGATGCAGGCAGCCCAACCAGAGAACTAGGGACTCTTTACAGTGCCCCCAAGTTCCTGCTTCCCTTTTCCTACAGAAATCTGTCTACTAATAGTCAATATCAATGCCATCTTGGATGTTCTAGCTCGGTAAAGAGCCTCTTGATGAAGGTGAAAGAGGCTTTATTTTCTTGGGCTCCAAAACCACTGGGGATGGTGACTGCAGCCATGAAATTAAAAGACGCTTGCTCCTTAGAAGAAAAGGTATGGCCAACCTAGACAATGCCAAAGAAATGATGTTTTCGAAATATGGTATTGGAGAAGACTCTTGAGAGTCTCTTGGACTGCAAGGAGATGAAACCAGTAAACTTTAAAGGAAATCAATCTGATTTCAACTGATGCTGAAGTTGACGTGTCAATACTTTGGCCACCTGATGTGAAGAGCTGACGCATTGGTAAAGACCTTAATGCTGGGAAAAATTGAAGGCAGGAGGAGAAGGGGACAATAGAGGATGAGATGGTTGGATGGCATCACTGACTCAATGGACATGTGTTTGAGCAAATTCCGAGAGATGGTAATGGACAGAGAAGCTTGGCGTGCTGCAATCCGTGGGGTCACAAAGAGTTGGACACAACTGAGTGACTGAACACCTGGCACCTCACTTGCCTCATCCTCACCCCAGCCCTGGGTGGTAAACAAGAGCCCTCAGTTGAGTACAGCCCATATACCATCATGTGGCACAGAGGTACCTCCCCAATGATCCCAGTAGAGTCACAAAATCAAGAGAGATGATAATATGGTTGTTGCTTTAAGCCACTCAGTTTTGGGATGGCTTGTTATGTAGCGATAAAGAACCCAAACAGGTATCTAGCAGTTCCAAACCTACATCCTCACAGGATTGCCTCAGGCCAAGTGTCCATCCATGAACTGGTATGATCGTGGCCAAGGAAGGTGCTGACCTGCCAGATCTGGGTCACACCTCCAGTCCTGGAACTGGGAGGCAGTCAGCTCTGCCTGTCAACCCAGACAGAGAGCAGGAAAGTGCTTTTTCCAAGGAAGACTGAAGTGTGGTTATCAGAAAAAGGGCAATGGTGCAGGGCAGAGCGGATCCAAGCAATAGTCAGCTACAACTGGATGTCCGAGGACCCCAGCAGAAGCAGGAAACCACTGGACTGGGAATCCTGAGGGTGTTTATGTAACCGTAGTGATGTCTGTCCTTGTGTGGATTACAGGAAATAATTTTAGGTAAATTATTACATCCAGTGCCTGACACAGAGTAAGTGCTCAAGTATGGATGGCTATTATTATTTTATTTCTGTTAGTGCTATTGAACAGTATCTATATCACATGAATTGATATTCCTGTCTCTGAAGACACCAGCCTGAATTTGGTCCTAGCACAGACTATATTCTTGCAGAAGTGCATCTGGCTCTGTTTGAAGGACTGTCTCTGGTCTATGCAGCCCAGTATTTAGAGGCAGAGAAGTGTACTGCTTGTCTATTTGAAAGGTTGTCATCTTATTAACTCTTAGCCGCAGGGTCTGGACTCTGCTGTGGCTCCTTATTTAGGAGACAAATAACTCAGCCTGGCCTAGTCCTGTCTGGTTTCAAGGTTTCCATGGAGACAGCAGTCCAGACAGAGGTAGCTTCAGAAGACTCAGCACCTTCTCATGCAATCAGGAGACAGGCAGTCCTTGTTCTTGTCCATCTTCTGTGCTGAGGGATGTGTGTGTGTGTGTGTGTGTGTGTGTGTACAAATGCTTGTACGTTAGAGATGTGAAATTCTGTATCCACAAGTGCAAAAGTGATTGCCTCTTGAGAGACTCTGGAAATCACAATGAAAAGTCACCATGCATGCCGTGGATGATGTAGGAGAACTCTCCAGGACAGCGGACCACAGATTCTCCTATTAATGGGGTTGAACTGCCGAAGGCTGGCTGGGCTACTGGAAAGCTGGTATTTCTGAATCTTTAGGGTCAGAGGATAGACTGTATCACAGTTTCAGTTATGTGGATGTGAACAGCTTGGACAAGCATTTGGTCTTCCAGAGGCAAATGTAGGAGCTGTGACTTTGGTTTCTGGAGCCTGGATGCACGTGGTTTGGGAGCAGAGATGAGAGTCTGTGTGTCTGGGACACCCGCTCCATCTCAGAGTCTGTGTGTCTGGGACACCCACTCCATCTCAGAGTCTGTGTCTCTAGACACCTGCTCCATCTCAGATTGTGTGACTCTAAACACCCGCTGCATCTCAGAGTCTGTGTCTCCGGGACACGGGCTCCATCTCAGAGTCTGTGTGTCTGGGACACCCGCTCCATCTGAGTCTGTCTCCAGGACACCCACTCCATCTCAGAGTCTGTGTGCCGGGACACCCACTCCATCTCAGAGGCTGTGTGTCCAGAACACCCACTCCATCTCAGAGTCTGTGTGTCCGGGACACCCGCTCCATCTCAGAGTCTGTGTGTCCGGGACACCCGCTCCATCTCAGAGTCTGTGTCTCCGGGACACCCGCTCCATCTCAGAGTCTGTGTGTCCGGGACACCCGCTCCATCTCAGAGTCTGTGTGTCCGGGACACCCGCTCCATCTCAGAGTCTGTGTGTCTGGGATACCCGCTCCATCTCAGAGTCTGTGTGTCTGGGACACCTGCTCCATATCAGAGTCTGTGTCTCCTTCTTCACCGCAGTCTCTCTCCTGAGCACCTATTGCTTTCTGGCCACTGAGCCACACGCTGCTCAGTAAATGCAGCTTAGTCCCTCCACAAGCTCACAGTCTACACCGGGAGGCTGACAGCAAACCAGGAATCAGAGCGAACAAGCTGCAAAGGGTTCCAGAGCCAGAGAATAGAGCCGCCCCCCTGCCCAGGCCCGGGAAAGTCGGGTGCATTTTGAAGAGACCCGTCAAACTTCTTATTTTGCTTCAAATACGCAGGGAATGGGGCATGCGACTTTTCACAGACCCTACACCTCCTCAGAGTTGCTAGCCCCACAGTCCCCCATCTTGGCCTGGCCTCTCTCTTCCCCCCTGTGGTTCAGCAACTGAAGCCCATCATGTTCCCACTTCTTTCCCCAACCTAGATTGGGGCAGTCTCCTGATACGTCTAGCCCCTAAAAATCTGCTAATGTAGGAGGGGACTTGTGATCTGGTTCCTGGGTGAGGTGGACTTGTGAGCTGGAGAAATGGGAAGAGCTCTTCAAAGAGAGGAAAGGGAATATGCAGAGGACAGGGAATGGATGAGATGGCACAACCAGGATCAGTCTGGAGGAGGCTTGGCAAGGGTGGCCCCAGGGGAGCTGGGACATGGCTTAGAACTGGACTGTGGGCCCTTGTAGTCAGCCACATAAAAAGCATTCACCCAGTATCTTCCAGGACAGCAGATGTGAGCGATCTTTGAGTGATTTTAGAAGATTCCACCAGTATCCATGCGTTGTTATTGGATCATACACTCGTCATAGGGATTGGGGACTGTAGGGGGCAGGACTTAGACCTTAGACCCCTTCCCTTCTCGAATTCTGCTCGTCTCATGCCATTAATGACTCCAAAAATTGGTGTCAATGCCCAGACCACTGCCCTGAACTCAGAACGTCCACTCCTCTGCCTGTCAGGCATCCCCACTTAGGAGTTACCTGGGCATCTCAGACTCAGCCAGCCAGGCCTCTGACCTTGCCTCAGCGCCCGCCTCTCCTACAGCTTGCCCCACACCAGGTCGGTGGAGAGTCCATCTTTCTGGTTGCTCTGGCTAAAAGTCCTGGAGTCATCCAACCTGATTCCCTCTTTCTCTCTCACCCCTAGACCACCTCCAAGTTCACCTCACTGGTGTTTCTTTTCCAAGCAATTCCAGATCTGATGGGCAAATATCATTTCACGCCTAGCCGTGGCTGCTATAGACCACTCTTGCTACTTCTGGCCCACCTCCATCTATTTCTCCATCGAAACAGCCAGAGCAGTTCTTTTCAAACCCAAGTCACACCACATCATTCTTCTTCCACAAGGCCCTCAGTGGCTCCCTCTTCGCACAGATGGAGTAAAGGTCAGTATCCTTACTGTGACCCACAGCGGCTGCCAACTGCAGCACCTGGAGGTGACAACACACACTTTGGTCCTAGGAGAGTGGTTCTCAAGCCTGGGATCGTCTGGAGTGATCATTCCAAACACGACTCTGGGGACCAGTCCCAAATCTCCGTATCCACAAGCAGTTCCTCAGTGGGGATGTTCTGCTGGTTTCAGGGCCAGGACTAGAGTGAGGCACCTAGGGTGTAAATTTTCAGGAAGCATTCACCTTGAGGTACTAATTCAAAACTGTCATGGATTTGAAAACGAACACCTCCTTAAATTCCTGTGGCCCCTAACACCTCACTAGCCTCACCCTCACCCCGGCCCTGGGTGGAAAGCCTCCTGTTTTTATTTATCTATGTGCATGCGTGCTAAGTCACTTCAGTTGTGTTTGACTGCAATCCTAAAGACCATAGCCTACCAGACTCCTCTGTCCACAGGATTCTCCAGGCAGGAATACTGGAGTGGGTTGCCATGCCCTCCTCCAGAGGATCTTCCTGACCCAGGGACTGAACCTGCCTCTCTTACGTCTCCTGCAGTTTAGACGAGAAAGCAGGCAGGTTCTTTACCACTAGTGCCCCTGAGTCCCAGAGATGCCCTCTCAGCTTCCTGGGCCCTCTATCCTGGCCTGCAGCAAGTACTCGATCTGCAGACCAGCCCTGCAATCGGATTCACTTGGAATCAGCCATATTCTGTTGGGGGGAAGAGCACTGGTCAGAGGTGCTGTGTGGATATTTCAGGGACTTCCCTTGTGATGGTAGGGGTTAGACCCTAAGTTTCCACCCACTCATGTTGCTGACAGATTGACAGGAGAAGAAGGGAGGGAAAAACCAGCCAGCTCAGAGGACAGATTTAGTATTGTTAAATACACCAGAAGAGCAGAGTGTGGGAGCGATCAGCTCCCAACAGTTTGTGGCTGTAAATGTACTTACTTACCAACATGCCCAGAGAAGTCCCCCTGCAGCTTCTCTGCAGGATAAATAATAAGACGGTCCCTTGTATCTTACAGGCTGTGCAGGGAAGGGGAGAGGGCGGAGGGCGGAATCCTGAAGGAGATGAAAAACACAGTCTGAAAAAGTGAATTTCAGCTTCTTTTGGTTTTTCACATCTTATTTGAGGGACCTTACTGGTGCTAGTGGTAAAGAATCTGCCTGCCAATGCAGGAGACACAAGAGATGTGGGTTGGATTCCCAGGTTAGGAAGATCCTGTGGAGTAGGAAATGGCAGCCCATGCTGGCATTCTTGCCTGGAAAATTCCATGGACAGAGGAGCCTGGCGGGCTACAGTTCATGGAGCCACAAAGAGTCAGACACGACTGAGCAACTGAACACACACACACACACACACACACACACACACACACACACACACACACACACACCAGGAGGACCCTCACACCCTTCCATTTCCCAGTATTTTATTAAACAAATGCTACAATTCATCAGAAGTCTGCCTGGAGCAGGAGACTGGCAATTTTCATGATTTAGGAGCTGAGATAGTTCGTCTTCATCAGCCAGATATTTAATTAAACGCTAACTTAGGTGTTGCTGGGAAATGGATGCGGTTCACCTCTCCGCTCAGATGACCGCAAATAAAGGAGATAATTGCCCTCAGTGAGGGCAGGGGTTGCTCATCCAATCAGCAGGAGGCCTGAAGAGCAAACACTGAGGTTTCCCGAAGAGGGAGAAATTCCATCTCAGGGCTGTGACTCCTGCCTGTGTTTCTGGCCTGCCAGCCCTGTGAAGCTCAAACTTGCTAGCCCCCGTGATCACATGCTCTAACTTCCTAAAATAAATCTCTTCATATACTTGGTTTTATTTCCTCGGAGAACCCTGGCTGATACCGGATGCCTTTACTTTTTTTTTTTTTTTTTCGCTTTAAATAGATGAAAGGCAAGAATCTGAAAGCCAAGTGACTTAAACACAGCTCACGCACGCACCTCACATGCTTTGAAGTTGGAAAAAGAAGCCTGTGGGCCAGAGAGGAGCTGGAAAACAGGGACACTAGTCTTTGTTAGTTTTTAACTTTAGTTAATGTGCCGAGGGTGCTGCCGCTTCTTCTGTCAAGGTCCTGCTCTCAGTTCCGTCTTCTGTTCCCTGACCTCCACCTCATCCTGCTCCTCAAATGGTACCTGACCCAGTCTCTGCAGACTCCTCATTCCTCCGGCCTGGATTATTGAGATGGCTTCATCCTACTCATCTTTTGTTTTGTTTTCTGCTTCGTCTCTCTTTCTCTAAACTTCTCCACTCCTTGGTTTAAGCTCTCATGGTCTTTTCTCTGCATCTTTCTCAGTTTGCCTCCACCTGTCCCAGAAACGTCCACTGAACACCCATTTGCTGGGTGACCTTGTCACGCAAATAGTTTGAACCACCTCCTAAATCATGATGCTTCTGAAGCCTTGTCTCCATCCTAGAACCCTCCCCACTTCTTCAGAATCATCCAACCAACTGCACACTGGACTTATCCACCCAAGTCCCCTCTGAATCTCAGACTTGCCATATTTATGGTAGACCCATCATTTCCACCCCTCTGCTCTTGATCATGGTTGGCAGAGTTGCCATCCAGAGCTGGCACCTCCCCTAACAGCATGTCGGTCATTCTTGTTCACACCCGATTTCCTTAAGGGCAATGCGAATGCTTTGACTTTATTGAAGTGATGTAGTTAGATTCCTCTGAGACACGATCATCAGTCTTGGTACATGATTTCTGTGGTGGGATAAGTGGCTGTCTCTGCCCCTAGATAACACCTGAAAGAAGTAATAGGTGCACCTGTGTTTTTAATCAAACTGAAAAATAATAACCAGGGGCAGCCTAGAGGCACAGTAAATGTGTTAGTGGTGCTTCTGGTAAGTTCCTGGTGGCGGGCAGCTGGACTGCATTCATGTGAGTGAATGATAGGGCAAGATGGGTGGAGATGGACTCCCCTGGCAGTGCAGCGGTTAACAATCTGTCTGTGAATGCAGGGGACACGGGTTCAATGCCTAGTCTGGGAAGAGTCCACACGCTCTGGGGTAACTGAGCCTGTATGCCGCACCTGCTGAGCACAAGCTCTAGAGCCTGTGCTTCACAGCCAGAGAAGGCATCGCAGTGGGAAGCCTGCCCAATGCAGCAAAGAGGAGCCCCTGCTCACCGCAACTAGAGAAAGCCCACGCAAACCCTGAAGACCCAGCACAGCCAAAAATGGATGAATAAATGAATGAATTTAAAAAAAATGACCAGTAGAGAACAGAAATCGGAGGGGCTTCAGGCCTTCACAAGGACATGACCTTTGTCCTAAGTACAGTGGGAAACCATTGGAAGGTTCTGGAAGGGCTGTGAGATGATCAGACTGAAGTTTTTTAGACAATCTGAGCTCTGCCTGGGATAGGTGTGGATGTGGCCAGAATGGAGCCCATTCTGGGCTCTGATTCAATTGGTATTGGTAGGCGGGAGGCATCAGGGAGGTGTAAAATTCCTCATGTGAAGCTGGTTGGAGCCAGCCTCCTGGAGGTGAAACCACAGAAGCATGACCTGCCCCCACCCCTCCAGCCTAAGACTGCATCCCCAGAGTTTCTCACTCCCATGCCAGCCAGTCCAGGCCAGCCTCCAGCATGAACTAATGGCTCCAGCAGATTCTGCTCCAGGATGTTGAAAGAGGCCCTTCAGCTATGCTGGGTCTACAGAGGGAGGGTCCCTCTGTGAATGGCCTTTTATAACTGCGACCTGGAGGGTTTTGCTTTCAGTTTATTTCAGCTTCAGTGAAGTGACTCAGCCACTTAAGAATGTGTTTATCAAGGTGTCTGGCTCCTTGGATCACTCTGCACCTCTCCAACCCCAAATTCCATCCCTGTTGAACTTGAGGTCCAAGTTGAGTATTAGAATGACAATTCAAAGCAAACAAAATTGATAATGTCATAGATAACCACATTGAAGATCCAGAAGAAAGACAATGTGAAATTTTCTCCTTCATTGGATACAGGCGTTGAGAGAACTGGGTTATCAGAAACACGCCTTCAGTAAGCGTCTGAGTAAGGGCTTTGCTATTCAGAGATGTGCCACATACGAGGAACACAGCATGTAAAGACAAGTCTGACTCAATGGATCTGTGAGTAGCTGGTGGTGTTATTTCCTTCTACAATGAAGTCTGTACGCCTGGCTCTGGTCCATCCACAGCCTCCTGGACCACATGCCAGCCCAGCTTCTTTAGGAAGTTTTTGTTGTGAACAGCAATTTGGATGAAGAACTAGATGAATGTGTTCAAAACTAACTCCTTGGAAAAACTGAAGTAATAAATACAAAGCATGGGGTATTGATCTGAGGATGAAAGGGTCAGAGCAACTGTGATGTGACAGCCCTCACTGTCTGTCACCCAGGAGGACCTGGTGCCTGGTGACCAACACCATCAGTGTGGACCCTTGCCTTAGTTCAATCCCTGTGCTGGGGGTGGATTCAACTGGGGGTTACCCTTCAGATGGGATCTTATTCCCTTTTCCAAGCTCAGAGGACCAGCGGGAGCTACCTTACCAATGCAATCACCTACAGTTGCTGGAGAATTGTTCGCCTTGAACAGAAACTGTTTCATTGAACTAGACGGTGAAAATGGCACAAATATCTGGGAAGGAGAAAATTTAGACATACCATGTTGGATTTGGATGGTGGAGGTCAACGCTTTTCCCCCCCTCACTCTAAAATTGGACACATATTTGGAAAAAGGCGACCATATGGTTCTCCTGAAGGTCAGGATATCGTGACATGCATGAGAAGACCAGTTCATGCTTAGCTGGATGAATATAAGAAATTGTACTTTTCCATAAGACCTGACCTGGGGTCCAAAAGCCTTGGAAATATCAATAAGCATATTGAATTGAGGAGGAAGTTGGGTTGTAAATCACTTCAATGATATTTGGATAATGTTTACCAAGAGATGCATGTATCTGAGCCCCATGCCAAACCCTTGCAACCCAATTTTATCAATAGAAGGCTGAAACTGCTCAAAGCTGTTCAATGGGAAAGGCTCTGTCACCTCCAGATCAGTAAGTGTCTGGTGACCCAGGGCTGCCTAAGTCAGGAGGGAGGCCCAGGAGTGCTTAAGGGGTGTGCTATGGCGACCCAAGTCTGATCTGAATTTATCATGAAGAGCATGGAATGGTTTTAAACAGTCTCTCTTGCCTGGATATGTCAGAAACACATTAATCAAGAGGCTATGAAGTGTAATGGGTCAGGAGGAACCCAGCAATTGACCCTGGGAAGAAGAATTGGCCATGTCAGGTGTCAGCTGGACAGTGCCTGAGAGTGGTCGATCTACCGAGCCACAAATACTACATTGCTATGTCAACCTGTGTTGGCATCTCCTGACAGTGGTGGCATTTGGAGGGTTAAAGTGGACACACTGGCTGGAATGGTGATTCATCACACCTGTCCTCCTTGGACAATGACGCCTGAGAAAATTAGTGGAGGCAAGACAGCAGATACACTGGGGGCTGGAGCGCAGAGGACCACCAGGAGGCCAAGAAGTAGGCTTCACCAAGACATTATGGTCGTTCTGAGCTGCTGTTAAGGAACTTTTTTGCTTATGACAGAAAACCAGAATACAATTTTAACTCGATAAAGAGTCAAGTTTGTAGAGAAGGACAAAACCCAGGAAATTGACATGCTTATTCAAATCTATTTATGCTTCTTTATTTAAATCCATTTTAATAATGGAAGGGCATTTATCTGATCAGGAATTGTTATGATTTCCTTTCTTAGATGACTTCATAGGAGACGTTTTTTCACTTCTATTATCATGTTCTAAACAGATAATTTTGAACAGATTGCATCCACGTTACCTTCAACTCCAGAAGGCATCATTTATAAGATTATATTTAAGAGGCAGTTAACTATTATAAATTATTTGATGAATTATAGGACTATCTACATTTAAGGGATCATTTTTATTACTAAAATGAATAGTCAGTCAGTCGTGTTTGACTCTTTGTGACCCCATGAACTGTAGCTCGCCAGGCTCCAGTGTCCATGGAATTTTGCAGGTAGAATCCTGGAATGGGTAGCCTTTCCCTTCTCCAGGGGATCTTCCCAAACCAGGGATTGAACCTGGGTCACATGCATTGCAGGCAAATTCTTTTCCAGCTGAGCCACCAAGGAAGTGGCTTTTATTACTAAAAAATAATAGTATGGAACTAGGTGCAATTTCCTGCACTATATTAAGTCCTCCAAAACCTGAGACCCTGTTACAGCCCTGCAAGAAAAATTCCTGCAGGGACTTCCCTGGTGGTTCAGTGGTTAAGAATCTGCCTGCCAGTGCAGGGGACATGGGTTCAATCCCTGGCCTGGCATGACCCCACATGCCGTGGGGTACCTAAGCCCGAGGGCCCTAGAGCCCGTTTCCACAAGAGAAGCTACTGCAGTGAGCAGCCCACCCCCCACAAAGAGAGTAGCCCCCACTCACCACGACTAGAGAAAGCCCACACGAAGCAATGAAGATGCAGAGCAATCAAAAGTAAATTAATAAAAATTTTTTTATTAAAAAAAGAAAGATTCCTGTAGCCTGAGCTTCTTCAGCCCAGCAGCCGCAGAGAACTTGCTCCCCATCAAGGCAACCTGGTTCTCCTTCAGGCTGCTCTGATGTTGGAAAATTCTTCCTTATTTCTTTTTTTTTTTTTTACCCTTTTATCACTATATTAGAATCAATCATTTCATCAATTAATTAATCCATCAAATTAACAACCAAGAGTAGAAGCACCATCTAGAAATTTGCTCCCCCTTGTTGAACCCTGAATGGGAGATAGATATTATCCATGGACATGTGTGCACCAAATTCTTTTTTAAGCCATACAAATAGTTCAGTGCCTAAGATCCCATGATCACAGGTAGAATCAGAATGCAGACTTATAAATATAAAATTTCAAATAAATATTATGTTCTAACCATCCTCAGTTTTTAAAATTGGACAAGCTATATCTGATCATTATATTGTTCTTATTAAATGCATTTTTCCCTTTGTCCTCTCCCTTTATTATTATTTTTTTATTGTTTTTGCCATACAATGCCATGATATCACCATGGGTTTACATATGCTCCCCCTCCAGAACCCCCCTCCCTCCTTCCTCCCTCCTCCCTCCTCCCGGGAAAACTCGATGCACCAGCCCCGAGCATCAATCCTGGGCTGGCGATTGATTAGACATATGATAATTAACATGTTTCAATGCTATTCTCCCATATCATCCCACCCTTACCCTCATCCACAGAGTCCACAAGTCTATTCTATACATCTGCGTTCCTTTTGCTGTCTCGAATGTTGGGTTCTCATTACCGTCTTTCTAAATTCCATATATATGTGTTAATATACTGTATTGTTGTTTTTGCTTCTGGCTTACTTCACTCTGGATAATGGGCTCCAGTTTTGAAGACCAAATCTTATCCATGGGTTCAGCCTTGCCCTCCGCACAGAGCACACATTCCAGTTCTTTTAACATCCCTGCCCATGAGCTGGTGTCAGGGACCTCTGTTTCCTTCCCTTTAACCTTCTTTTTCTTTAATATATTATGAAGGCACGTGAGAGCATAAAAGTAAGATGAAGGGCAAATAAGCCAGACCTCCAGGCTCTGGAATCCTCCCCCAAGAGACAGTCATGTTACCGCTTCCTATCTTTTCAAGAGAATTCTATGCACTTGCAAAGTATACACATTATTTTTTTAGGTAAAAGTATTACATACACTATTCTGCACCTTGCTTTTCTTGAACCTAATAATAAATTTTGGAGATGATTTCACATCAGAATTTGAAGCCCCACCTGACTTTTAAAAGTCATTAAACCAGTCCCCTGTTGATGGACACTGGGCAGCTTCCAATCTTTTGCTACTGCAAGCAAAACAACCATGAATATCCTTACATTGCATATCCCTCTCTGTAGAGGTTATCTGTGTGATAAGTTTAGAGCAATACAATTACTAGGCTGAAAGATATGTGCATTTAAAATTTTAATACACATTGCCAAATTGCCACCCAGTGAAGTGGCACCAGTTAGCTCTCCACCCGCAAGGTTGGTGAGTGCCTGCTGTCTCCCATGGTTAGCAAATGAGCCAGTTTGTAATGTCTTCTTGGAACTATTTTTCCCTGAACTGAACCCACTGTTTCTGTGTGACCCAATGATGTCAGTGAATGTGAAACGTCCTCTCTCTCATGCAAGTTACTCTACTTGTCTTAAAAAAACCTTCAACATCAAAGCTGCCACCGTGACCAGGGCCATATCACGGATGTTTAGTCACTTAGCTCTGTTCCGCATTGTGGCTGCTGACAAGTTTCTCCCTTTTGCGGCCTGGGCTTTGGGATTTTTGTATGCAAGCTGCAGAAGTTTCCATTTACCTGTATATATATTTTTTTCTTTTTGCTGGTGTAACCAGTCACACAAATTTGGCAACTTCAAGTAACACAGACTGATTGTTTTCTAGAAGCATTGCTCCAAAGTCTAAGATGAGTCTCAATGGGCTAAAATCAAGATGTCAGGTCTGCGTTTTTTCTGGGTGTCCTAGGGGAGAACCCACTTGCCTTCTCCAGCTTCCAGAGGCTGCCTGCCTCCCAGGGCTCCTTCCTCCACTCAAAGCCAGCAGCACAGCCTCTTCAGTCTCTGACCCCTGCTTCCTTTGTCCTTCCCTGACTCTTCCGCTTCTGTCTTCTTTCTACCTTTTAAGGACCCTGTGATTACATTAGGTTTGTCTAAGTAATCCAGGATAATATTCCTGTCTTAAGATCCCCAACTCAATTATATCTGCAAAGTCCCTTATGCCATGTAAAGTAACATATTCACGGGCTCCAGGGATTATCTTTAGAGAGCCATTTTTCTCAGACCTTGATCTGCATTAAATACTATCTTGTAGAGGTTAGTTGCTTCACAGACTGTTTGGGCATAAATGGGCTTTGAGGGAGAGGGACTGGGTATCCTCCCTTCTACAGGGACTTTAAACTAAATACCAACCAGTACATGTTGTTGAGCAGAGTATCCTTGGAGCTAGAGTGAAGAAGGCAAAACAACTAATAGGTGGATCGGTGCTTTGCAGTTTATAAAGAGCATTTACATCCATTGCCACAAGGTGTTTCGGTTTGCCACCGTCAGGTGAGGAATCTGCCTGAAGTCGCAGGGCAGGTGCGTGCCAGCGAGATTCTTCAAGCTCCAGATGTGTAGCTCTTCCCATACCAGCTGCACCAAGGTCATGCCACCAGCCCACATGGACTCTCCAATAAAAGTTCTTGAGAACTTTGTTCCTCTGTGGCTTTCCAGAGCTGCCTATTCCCATAAAAAGTCAATTTAGTCTCTTTTTACCAATAAAGATTTACTTAAATACCATTTACTTTAAAGATTTACTTCACTGGTAAAAGTCTCCTTTTATCAGTTTATAAAGCTTGTTCTTACACCTTAACTCCCCAGAATTCAGCCTTGTCAGCTGAGCAGTTTTGCCTGGAACGGTGTTATCACATCTGTGATGGCACCAGGGAGATGGAGACCCAGGAGGACTGGGACCATGACCAAGGTCTCAGGGGACTCAAACCCACAGGTCTCCTCTCACTGAGCCACTCTGTCTCCTCCAGAGAGACAATCCTGAAAAGCTAGCAATTCCCAAACTCCTCAATAATCTGACCTTCACTTCAGCGGACGTTATGGAGTTCTCAGAAATTGGAGGCTGAGTAGGCAGCCATGAAATTAAAAGACGCTTGTTCCTCAGAAGAAAAGCTATGACAAATGGAGACAGTGTATTAAAGAGCAGAGACATTACTTTACCGACAAAGGTCCGTATATTCAAAGCTATGGTTCTTCCAGTAGTCATGTATGGATGTGAGAGTTGGACCATAAAGAAGGTTGAGCCCTGAAGAATTGATGCCTTCAAACTGTGGTGTTGGAGAAGACTCTTGAGAGTCTCCTGGACAACAAGGAGATCAAACCAGTCCATCATCCAGAAGAACTGATGCTGAGGCTGAAACTCCAATACTTTGGCCACCTGATACAAAAAGCCAACTCAGTGAAAAAGATGGTGATGCTGGGAAAGACTGAGGGCACAGGGAGAAAGGGGTGACAGGGGATGAGATGGTTGGATGGCATCACCGACTTGATGGAAATGAGTGTGAGCAAACCCCAGGAGACAGTAAAGGACAGAGAAGCCTGGCATGTTGCAGTCCATGGGGTGGCAAAAAGTTGGACACGACTTACTGAACAACAACAACAAGGAAGCTGATATACATGGAGTGCCTACTGTGTGCCAACTCTTCCCAGAGATAGTGCATTTACTCTTTCTAACAGTTTGTGTGTTATTATCACCGTTTTACTGATGGTGGCTCTGAGAGGTTAAAAGTCCCAAAGATGGCAATGAGTGGATTCCACACCAGGTCATTCTGATTCCAACATCCGTGACTTTTCCTCTTGCCCATTCTGGAGGACAAGCTAAGCAGGATTCCAGGTTAAAAAAAAAAAATAACACTTGCTTTATGAGAGTCCGGAGCCCTCAAATGCCCTGGTTAGATTTGCAACTGATAGGATGAACGTAAGTGCAGCTGGCGGGAGAGGCAGGAATGGAAAGTGCAGGCCAAGTGTTCCTGGTTCGTGTCCAGTGACCCGCAG
This sequence comes from Antilocapra americana, assembly GCA_007570785.1. Classification (NCBI taxonomy): domain Eukaryota; kingdom Metazoa; phylum Chordata; class Mammalia; order Artiodactyla; family Antilocapridae; genus Antilocapra; species Antilocapra americana. The sequence goes on along the minus strand of ML660216.1, from coordinate 12,504,769 downwards.
CCCTGGGAGCAGGTGCCAGAACCCTCTCCGGCCAAGAGGAGAGAGAGGAGGTCCGGGGGCGGGGGGGGGAAGTCAGAGCCAATCAATCAACAGGTAAAGCCACCAAACACTAGCGTGAGAGCTAGAGGCTTGCCCAGAACAGTTCTCAGGACTTGCTCTGATCACCATTTGAGCTAAGCTTCATTTCCATTTTTCCTTCAATTTAGACCCCATCTGCTGCTCTGTTTGCCTGGGCCCGCCGCTAGAGACACAGGCTTGCAATTATCCAACTCCTACGCGTTTTTCTTGTTCTCTTTCTCTTTGAGTTTAATTTCCATCAGAGGCTCTGCCTTGAGCTTGCTTAAAAACCTGCAATTACGAGAAGGCAGCTAATGAGACCAGGAGCAAACTTCTGTGCTGTGCAGCTATTTTTTTTTAATGAGATAAACAGGGAAAATGTCAGAGAGAGGAATTTCTGTGTCACTTCCCATGACTGAAAAGATCCCCAGTGTTGCAAATAAACAGGCTGCAATTATCATATATAGGGGTTAGAGGGTGGTGATTCTTGCCCCTGGGGTCCTCTGGGCTTCTCGACCTTGCCTGAGATGTAACTGGCAAGGTCAGTTACATAACTGGCTCTTGCCTGGTTGCATCCGCTGGCCAGGTCATGGTCAACAGAGAAGCGCCCGGAAAGGTCACTGCCGGCGGCAGCGAGGCTCTGACCTCGGCCACACGGCTGCATTTCTGAGAGCGGCTTGTTTTCCTCCTCACGCACATTATGGGGTAATGACTGGGATTGTGGAAACGACAGACAGCATGTGTCATAGTGAGTATTTTGACTTGGAATGCAGCTTTCCGAGCAGCTCCCGGTGTCTATGGAAACTCAAGAGGTGACAGAAAAAAAAAAAATCTGTCATGAAAGCGCCTCTCACGCAGTGTAGCTGATAATGGAAATTCAATTGCAGGAGCATGTATTTAGTGCCTACTGTGTACCTGGCTCTGGGCTGGCTGAGCGCTTGGGATATAGAAATGAGTAAGATGCAGCCTCTGACCTTCTTTGGACCTAACAGAGAGAAGCAGAGAACTAAAACGATACTTTACCTAAGGAAGTCCCCTTGCCATCCCCTCCCTTGCCCTGCATCCCTTAGGTCTAGATTTTCCCCACTACAAGGAAAGATTGGCTCAAGGCTTACGGTTCTCCTTGAACTAGTACCTATTTGAGGTCTGTTCTCCCACCCCAAGGGAAGAATATTCTCCTGCTCTCCCGTCTGCCCACCACACCACAAGAGCTCCGTGCAGGGTCCAGAGGTCCCCGCCCAGCCCCTCCCAGGGAACACCGGAGAATGGCTCAGGGCTATGGTCCCTGATCCTGGCCACACATTGGAGGGCCTGGGTTGCCTAGCAACAGGGCAGACCCCGGGCCCGTGGGCAGAGGTTCTGATGTGCGGGTTTGGGACTGGTCGCAGGAGTTGTGTTTAGAACAATTGCTGCAGGGGCCTCTGGTACCTGGTCAGGCTTGGGAACCACTAACCGAGGACCGAGGTGGTGTTCTGTCACCTGGGGTCCTCGGGCTTCTTGACTTCGCCTGCGATGTAGGCAAAGGACTAGGGTAGTGTGGTCCGGCGCTCTCTCTCCTCTCCTCTCCTCCTGCTTCCCTTTCTCTCCTCTCTAAAATGTATCTGGCGCAGATGTATAGAATAGACTTGTGGACTCTGTGGATGAGGGAAAGGGTGGGATGATATGGGAGAATGGCATTGAAACATGTTAATTACCATATGTCTAATCAATCGCCAGCCCAGGGCTGATGCTCGGGGCTGGTGCAACGAGATTTCCCGGGGGGAGGGAGGACGGAGCGGGGTCCTGGAGGGGGAGCATATGTAAACCCATGGTGATATCATGTCATTGTATGGCAAAACTAATAAAAAAATAAATAAATAAATAAAATGTATCTGGCGATCTCCGAGGCCCGCCCTACCTCTAACCACCTGTGTGTCCAGAGACAGGCTACCCGAGGGCCTCTCGTGAGGCCAGGCCCCCTCCACGTCCCGTGTCTAGGGGGAGGAGGGCGCAGGAGAGCAGGAACCTGAGTCAGGTCCCAGCCCCTTCACCTGCTTCCGGTGACCCAAGCCGGGCCCACTCCCCTCCCCGAGCCTCAGTCCCGGGTAAACCTGTCAGGAGTGTCGGCAGGTAACCACCACTGTCTGTTTCTTTTCCTTGGGGAATTTTTCGGGGCAGAAAACAAACCACTTTGAAGGCAAAGCCGGGGGCCCTGGGTGGAGGCCACCTTTGAGGCAGCGAGAGCCAGAGGGGCGGCTGTGGGGTGCGCTCTGGGGGTGGTCCTGTCCTGCCATCGTGATGCAACCCACCCGGGGATGCTGGAGCCGGGTGAGAGGGGGTAGGGAGGGTCTGCCCCATGTCCAGCCTGCCTCCAGGAGAGCCCAGACACCAGCTCACGCCACTCTTAACTCAGCCAACCCATCCTTCGGCCAGTGCTCACCAGTTTCTGCAGGAGCTGAGCACTCCGGAGTGGGGGAGAATCCATGAGACCCCCCTCATTGTACCCCATTTCTGAGAAGCTACTTAAAGAAGGGAGGTTAAGCCAGCCCTTCATGAGACTTCTAGGTGGACCTTCCTCATGCCCTTATTGCCCACCCCTCAAACTGCATTTCACAGACAGAATCCAGTCTATGAATTTGGGTGAACATGTCATTGTTTTCACTAAAATTTTAGCATTACCTTCAGTTACAAATGAGGACTAGATTCTAGGGGGTCTAATCAGCCTATAACTTTGTCACCAGTGGAAAGCACAGGTAACTTCACATCATTGATACAGTTGATACAGATATTCCAAGGAGATCAAACCAGTCAGTCCCAAAGGAAATCAACCCTGAATATTCCTTGGAAGGACTGATGCTGAAGCTGAAGCTCCAGTACTTTGGCCACCTGATGCAAAGAGCCAACTCATTGGAAAAGATCCTGATGCTGGGAAAGATTGAAGGCAGGAGGAGAAGGGGGTGATAGAGGACAAGATGGTTGGATGGCATCACCAACTCGATGGACATGAGGTTGAGCAAGCTCTGGGAGAGACAATGAAGGAGAGGGGAGCCTGGAGTGCTGCAGTCCCTGGGGTCGCAAAGAGTCAGACACGACGGAACGACTGAACAACTGCACACAGATATTCCAAATCTTGGTTTGGGCTCATCTTTTGAAAAGATAGTAAATTCTGAGACTGTCACTATTCCTTGTTATTTAATGTGTTAACAGCAAAGCATATATATCACTATACTGCAAACATATATTAAAATATTTTGGCAAAATTTTAACATGATTGTTTTCTTTCAAAATTTTATGTATTCATTCCTTTAAAAAATGTTATTTGGATAAGCCCACAGGGTTTGCAGGTTGCCAACAAGTCCAAGTCCACGGTACATTAAACTTTGAAGACTCCACTTCTGAAGTCATCTTAAGCTGACTCTGAAGATGGGGCGCTATGGAAAAGTGAAGAATTCTCAGTAATGGTAGAAAAAATAATTCTGAGTATTTGTCAAGATTTCCAGGAGCTAGAATAGATCTTAGAGGAACACAGCTTCACTTGTTAAGTTGACATTATTCAGCTTTAATTTACATGAAATAAAATGCATCTTTTTTTTTTATTTACCATGTACTCACTGTTTAAAAATTGTGGGAAAAAAAACAAATAACATAAGCATTACCATGTTAACCACTTTCAAATGTATGGTTCAGCTGTGTTAAACATACTCACATTGTTATGGAAAATGCATTCATTAGAAGCATGCAGTTTGATTAGTTAAGACAATACACCCGAGAACCGCCACTACAGTTAAATGCACAGCATTTCTATCACTCCAAAAACGTTTCCTTGTGCCTCTTTATTGTGTCCACTACCCCAAACCTAAGTAAATATTGATCCACTTTTTGTCACTATAGACTAGTTTTGTCTTCTTGAAGTCAACCATTTCACATACCTGGAATCCTACAGAATATACCCCAACTGCTTATCCGCCTATTGATGAACGTGTGGGTTGTGTCAAGTTTTGGATTACCACACATTTCCTATGAACACTACTGAACATATCTTTCTGTAGAAACGTGTTTTCATTTATCCTAGGAAAGAATCCAGGTGTGGAATTACTGGGTTATATGATAAGTGTATGCTTACCTTTATAAGAAATGACCAAACTGTTTTCCAAAGAGCTTGCATCATTTTGCGTTCCCAGCAATTATGTGTGGGAGTCTCAGGTGTTTTCTCTTCTTCCCAATTCTTGGTATTCTCGGTCTCTAATTTCAGCCATTCCCTGTATGCTGGCATCTCATTGCGGTTTTAATTTGCACTGTCCTGATGGCTAATAATGTTGAATGTCTTTTTGTGTCTGTGAGCCATGAGAGCCTTCTTTGGAGTCTAACTCTTCTGCCCTTTCTAATGGGTTTTCTTATACAATCTGGATGCATTTTTTTTTTTTTTGCTAGACACATGTATTGGAAATATTCTCCCTATTCTGTAGCTTGTTTTCATTTTCTTAATGGTGTTCTGATGCTGACCATTCATCAGATTTTTATTTTATGGTCATGCCTTCCATATTCTATCAAAGACATCTTTGCCCCAAAGTTACAAAGATTTTCTCCTACATTTTCTTCTGGAAGTTTTCTACTTTTAGTCTTTATGTTTGGGTCGATAACATGTCTCAGGGCTTCCCAGTTGGTGCCAGAGGTAAAGAATCCGCCTGCCAATGCAGGAGACAAGAGACGAGAGTTCAATCCCTGTTTCAGGAAGACCCCCTGGAGGAGGGCATAGCAATCAATCCCATGGAATCCCATGTAGCCCACCATGGACTCCCATGTAGCCCACCATGGACAGAGGAGCCTGGAGGGCTACAGTCCATGGGGTTGCAAAGGGTCGGACACGATTTTGCATGCATGCATAGTGCACAGGATGGAGTATGGGTCAGTTTATTATTTCTTTTGGCATGTGAAAGTTCAGATCTTTGGGCACCATTTGATGAAAAGACTCTCCTTGCCCTGTTGACCTCTCCTAGCACCTTTGTTGAAATCGGGGGACCATATATGTGGGGGCCTATCTCTGGACTCTCTATGCTTTCCCACTGACATATGTCTAACCTTACACCGGTGTGCATGCATGCTAAGTCGCTTCAGTTGTGTCCAACACTGGGATCGAACCCGAATCTCTTACGTCTCCTGCATTGGCTGGAGGATTCTTTACCACTTGCGCCTCCTGGGAATTTAGAGCCGAGAGAGGAAAAAGCCCTGTACAAGGTCAAGTCAAATAAACCAGAGGTCAGGGTGGAATGTGACTTGCGTAAATATCCATTTGTGTTCAACTTTTCTTTTCCATCGGCAATATCAGCACTGCCCACAGTGGCATCCACCACCCACTGGGAGAAAAAGTCACGCTATGCATGCTCAGTTGTGTCCGATTCTTTGCAACCCTAGGCACTGTAGCCCACCAGGCTGTTTGTTATCTGCTAAATACTCATTTTTAATTCCTGTTGGGAGTCAGCAAAGAGGGACACAGTGAAGACTAGCAGGATACTGATCCTGGGGCACTCTGCTGGGACTGAGAGAAGTGGAGCTGGCTTTCATGGGGCAGCCCTGTGACCTCGCACAAGCTGATCCAGCCCGGCAGGTTCCTGTGTCGGTCTGGATTCTCTAGAGGAACAGAATTGTACACACGTATCTTTGTATGTACAAAAGGAAACTTATTATAAGAAACTGGCTCCTGCAATTATGGAGGCTGGAAAGTCCCCATAGTGTGCTATCTTCAAGCAGGAAGGATGGTGGTGTAGTTGAAGTCCAGAGTCCTGAGAACCAGGAGGTGCTGAGGGCAGGAGGAGATCCTTGTCTCAGCTCAAGCAATCAGGCAGAAAGGAGCAAATTTCTCCTTCTTCCTTTTTGATCTATTTAGGCCCTCAGTGGACTTTCCTGGTGGCTCAGATGGTAAAGAATCTACCTACAATGTGGGAGACCTGAGTTTGATCCCTGGGTTGGGAAGATCCCCTGGAGGAGGGCATGGCAACCCACTCCAGTATTCTTGCCTGGAGAATCCCCATGGACAGAGGAGCCTGGCAGGCTACATACAGTCTGTGGGGTTGCAAAGAATCGAACACGACTGAGCTACTAAGCACAGCAGAGCACAGGCCCACAATGGATTGAATAATGCCTACCCACACTAGGGAGGGTAAACCAATTGATTGAGCCCACCCAGTCAAATGTTAATTTCATCCAGAAGCACTCTCAGACTCATCCAGAAAATAACCACATCACATCATGTAGTTGCTCAGTCATGTCCAACTCTTTGCCACCCTGTGGTCCACCAGGCTGTTCGGTCCATGGGATTTCCCAGGCAAGAATACTGGAGTAGGTTGCCAGTTCCTTCTCCAGGGTATCTTCATGATCCAGAAATTGAGGCCGGGTCTCCTACATTGCAGGGAGTTTCTTTACCAGAAAATAATGTTTAGCCAAATATCTGGATATGATCCAGTCAAGTTGACACACTAAATTAACCATCACAGTTCCTCAACTGAAATATACGGGTAAGAATTAAGCCACCCTAGATCACACAGTGAGTGAGTGAGTGAAGTCACTCAGTCGTGTCCAACTTTTTGTGACCCCATGGACTGTAGCCCACCAGACTCCTCTGTCCATGGGCTTTTCCAGGCAAGGGTACTGGAATGGGTTACCATTTCCTTCTCCAGAGGATCTTCCTGACCCAGGGATCGAACCCAGATCTCCAACACTGCAGGCCAATGTTTTACCATCTGAGCCACCAGGGAAGTCTAGGTCACACAGTAAGTCAGTGCCAATTTATTTCTCACAGTCTGGAGGCTAGAAGTCCAAGATGAAGGCACCAACAGATTCAGTGTCTGGTGACAGCTTGCTTCTCTAGTTCAAGAATAGTGTCTTCTAGTTCACATTAGTGTCCCCCAGTGGTTGAGGGGTCAAGAGAGCTCCCTGGGGTCTTATTTGTAGAGGTGTCAATCCATTCACGAGGGCTACACCCTCAGGACCTCCTCATGACATCACACTGCGGATTTGGTTCAACATACGACTTCTGGCCCCTCTGCTCTGTGTGTCCATGGAACTCTCCTGGCAAGAATGGGTACTCTGCTGGAGTGGGTACCCATTCCCTTCTCCAGGGGATCTTCCCAACCCAGGGCTTGAACTCGGGTACTCTTGTATTGTAGGCAGAGTCTTTGCCATCTGGGATACCAAGGAAGCCCCCCATGAATTCTGGGGGGGACACACATTCAGCATGTGGCAGGTACCTGACACAGGGCCCAGCACACTGCAGGCAATCATCTGGGACTTCTTCCCTTCAGAGGTCCTTCCTGCTCTCCTTCTGGAATCTGAGCAGCAATGAGTTATCATCGAGCAAAGCTTAAGTAACTGAGTCAAAAGTGGCCAAGGTTACCTGGTATTGAATATTTGGGAGGGTGGGGGACAGGTCTCCCAGGGTCAGGCAGTCAGTCCCTGGGCACGTGTGTCTGGGAGGGGTAGCTGCTGGGGGCTTGGGCAGGTACGAAATAGTCCCAAAGGATGAGTGCTATCCCTGGGAGGCCGTGTGAGGGCGAGGGGCATCTGAGGTGGTGACAGTGGGAGAGAAAAGAGGATGCAGAATAAAAGATGGAAAGATAAACACAAACAAATATAAACATATCCCACCACGACATTATGAAATCGCCGTTTCTGACAATTTACTTGTGTGTAATAAAAACTACCTTCACACCAGGTCAACAAAATGTGGATGAGATTTTATAACAGGAGGCTTTATTTGACAGAATCTCAATACATATTTTCCCCTGTAGGAGCTCTCATTTCTCTCATAAAAATTTATTACAGCGTTTGATATGTATGCACTAAACACAAGCGGTTGTAAACAGAGCAGGCAACACTGGCCTGGATTCTCCAATCCTGAGTCCCCCTGCAACAGAAAACAACTGCTGGCAAGTGTATCGCATGAAAGGTTAACAGTGCCACATGGGGAGGGCTTCTGGTAATTATTTTTAATGGAGCTGTACTTCTGTTTAATAAATTAGGAGAAAATAAAGCTAAAACTCTGATGGAGACGAACACTATAGAGGTCGGTAACATTTTGCTTCGTTTGTTTTATGCTCAGATTGCAGCTGTTGGTGAACAGTTGCCCATATGCACACCCACAGGGAAGCAGAGTCACGGGCACGTTTGGTCCAGCATAAGTAGGCAGATGTCCACCCCTTTTCCTACAGATCTGACTTCAGAGACAGAACGTCGTACAGGAGCCAGGCATTTGCAGCTCCTTCTGTCCCCTTAAAATAAAACATCTTTAGTTTTTCTAAATCTCAGTTTCCAGAAGTATTTTTGAAGCATCTAAAGATGAAGTACATTGCCATGCGGAATGCTGCACTAGCTGGTACCTACCCTAGACTGCCTGAGTGCAGGCTCCCTTAGTTCTCTGGACCCCCCCACAAGCTATGGATAGTGTAAGTCCCCCCACCTCACTTTGCACAACCCCCGCCTCCTCCCAAATAAAGAAGTCTAGTAGCTCAGATGGTAAAGCATCCGCCTGCAATGCAGCAGACCTGGATTCGATCCCAGGGTGGGGTTGATGCCCTGGAGAAGGAAATGGCCACCCACTCCAGTATTCTTGCCTGGGGAAATTCACGGAGAGAGAAGCCTGGTGGGTTACAGTCCTTAGGGTCTCAGAGTCGGACACAACTCAGCAACTAACACACAAGTGAAAAGTGAAGGAAAGTAAAGAATTCAACTTGGGTGCACTCATAACTTAGAGCTAGCAGGGTTCAACGGATAGCATCTACCTAGTGGTGGCTCCCATTTGGACACGGGATGTCCAAATGGGGCGGGATGAACCTCTGTGTGGAAGAAGGCCATGCCCCATTGGGGAGGATGGACGTTCAGACTGGGCAGTGGTTTTTAGCTGCTAAATCATGTCCAGCTCTTCACAATCCCATGGACTATAGCCCACCATGCTCCTCTGTGTGATTTTCCAGGCAAGAATACTGGAGTGGGTTGCCATTTCCTTCTCCAGGGGATCTTTCCCACCTGGGGATCAAACCTGGGTCTCCTGCATTGCAGGCAGAGCCACCAGGGAATAGAGTGACTGAAATTGTCTGCTGGCATCTGCTCCACAGGACACCAGAGCAGAGGGACAGATTTGTGTCCTCCAAGGAGGTGCCTCACCACAATAGACAATGAACATCCAAATGGCAAAGGTCTGAATTCCTTCTTGCAAACTAACCTAAGAAAATATAGACTGTCCTATCCCAGTGCTTATAAAAATGCCCCGTGTTGGAGAAGAGGGTATGGCAAGGCAGCGCTTTCACTTGTCCTGGACTTGCGAGGTTTCCCCTGAAGAAATCCTGATGGGGTTGGTGAGACACTGTACTCCTTAAATGTCCCTCAGATGTTCCGCACTTGAAGAAGTGTATTTACAACTAGTAAAACAGGGTCGTTGAGGTCTGGAACAATTTCAACTTGCAAGGGAGCTTGGCATTTGAATACAGCATGGGCTTTGGTTACTGATAATCCAAGCAAAGATTTGGCAAACATGACTTGAATCCTGGGCCATGGTGGGCTGAGCCGCTGGGGGCTGGCTGTTTGGTATTTTAAGCAGGCAGGAGCCATCCCTCTGATCTGGCCATTGGGAAATTAACTGGCCCAGGTCAATCGGTCAGGCGTGCGCCACTGCGGTGGCATCTGATACTCCCTAAGCACAGTCCCTGTGAGTCATCTGGGGTACTGCAGAGGCCCTGATGACTCTAACCTGGCTCTCGTGACTCAGTGTGGGATTCCTGTCTCCAAATAACAGATTTTAGACTCTTCAAGTATGAACGTCAGGTTCTATTAAATACGGGCAACCACGCTGCCCTGGTGGCAGTAGTAATGACTCCACCCGTCAAGGCAAGATGCGTGGGTTCCATCCCTGATCTGGGAGGATCCCACATGCTGTGGAGCAACTATGCCTGTGCTCCACAGCCACTGAGCTTGTGCTCTAGAGCCTGGGAGCCACGACTACCGAGCTCACGTGCTGTAAGTACTGAAGCCTGTGCGCCTGCAGCCCGTGCTCCACAACCAGGAGAGCCATTGCAATGAGGAGCCCGCAGACCCCAACTGGAGAGAAGCCCCGCTCGCCACAAGGAGAGGAAAAACGCCCTCAAAGCAATGAAGACTCAGCACAGCCACACAGAAATAAATATTAAATATTTAAATAAATAAACATATTAAAAACACACATGTGCAACCACTGTTCCACACCAAGGAGTAAGATACTGACTCTAGTCACTAGGCCTCCAGGAGAAAGGACACAGGAAATGCCCCCCAAGTCAGTGTTCCTAAGAGTGCACGTGCTCCAGAAGGCACAGACACAGTCTTTTGAGTCAAAAACTTAAATTGTTTCAAAAGTCCCTTACAGGTGGGTATCTGTGATAAACTGTCACACGCCTGGGAAAGATTGAAGGCAGGAGGAGAAAGGGGCAACAGAGGGTGAGAGGGTTGGATGGCATCACCTCTGAGCAAACTCCAGGAGATGGTGAAGACAGGGAAGCCTGGCATGCTGCAGTCCGCGGGGTTGCAAAGAGTTGGACACGACTGAATGACTGAACAGCAACAACATCACACCGCTAAGACCAAGTAGATGCATAATGTTGGAACGTCAGTGCTAAATACATCTTTATATGACACACCTCGTGAACAAATTGAACACTCCCCATCCCGCCCCCCAGAGACGGGTGTGAGTATGAAGGGTGGAAGGGTGGGCGAACCGTTACTTGGCACAAAGGTAGCTTTTGCAAATCTGGTTGTTTCTGCTGTGGATTCTTCCAGTTGTCCCCAGGAGTTATGGGCCCTGCCCAGTGCCATTATGGAATGTGTACACACCCTTCTGAAGACATAGCTTCATTCCCTCTCAGGTGTATTATCAGCGGATGCGCCCTGGTCAATGCAGTTGGTTTCCTAAGAATGAGTTTTCTCGGTCTCCTCACTCACTGTATGAGGTGGATGCTCCACAAAAGAAATGCGATGCATTCAGCACCTCCCTCCCGCCCTCCCACCCACCCTTCCTTCCTTCCTTCTCTTTTCACTAGGTAAATCATGCCGACTTCCCCCATGTCTTCTTTCTAAAAGAGCTCTAACTTTGGAACTCCCAAGTTCAAGACCTCGACACTCTCCCCTGGGTCACAGATCACATGCACTCTGTCGCAGGAGGCACATCACCTCAGCACCCACCTGATCTCATTCCTGGACACACGTCTAGCTCTCGTCCCACTTACTCCACACCAGACATGTGGTTCGCGCCTCCTTCGTGTCTTGCCACACGATCTCCCCCAGTGCAGGTTCAGGCCCAACGTCACCACCTCTAGGAAATCTTCCTGAACCCTCTTTCCCCACTGGCAAGTGTGTCAGCCCTCCTACTGTGCCGTGAGCCCTGCGCACAGACCTCGAGGGCAGCCTCAGCCTCCGTTCTGTAGAGTAATCGTGGTCTCCCCAGAGCCTGACCCAGCCCAGGGGTGGACACAGAGCACTCGCTCTGTAAATGTCAGCGTGAGAGGCGCCCATTCCTGAAGCACTGGGCTGGAATCCATGGCTGCCTTGGGCTGCTCTCCAACCTCTCCAGAACTCGGCTTCCCTGGACCTTCACAGACCACTGTTTCTGCACAGTGCTCAGTCCAGCCCAGGGGTGGACACAGAGCACTCGCTCTGTAAATCTGCACAGTGCTCAGTCCAGGTCAGGCTGAGCGAAACATCATGTCCTAGCCACATTCCCTTCCTGATGCAGATTACCTGGGAAGGCAGGCATTTCTACTCATGGGGATTCCTCTCTCCTAGATAGCTGGTCCTCAGAAATGTCCAGGGCCTGCTCCTTTGACCTGTATGTGCGGAAGGAGGTGGAAAGAGGGCTTTGACTTTGTGGCTGCATCTCAACTGGAGAGGCAGGAGTGAGCCTGAGGTCCCTACATCTCTTCCTTCCACTAGCAGGGCAAAGGCAGCTGGCCAGAGGTTAGGTTAGCTCATTGAGGGCTTCATTCCAGATGCTGTGGATCTTTAAGGAAAGTAGTGGGAGCCCCAAATACATCCAGGACCTCTCTCCTCCCCCTGGTGCCTGTGGTTCAAAGGACACAAGCGGATGCAAGGAATTTTTGGCACCTGATAAAACATCCTCATTAAAGTCATAAGTAAATTAGCTGATGCTAAGTTGGGGTAAATTCTAAAGATGCACAGCCCGTGGTCCATCCCTCCCCACAGGGTCACAGTAAAGTCCTGCAAAGACATCATCCATGGGCACTGGAGTATGTAAAAGGCTTGGTCTTTCCATCCTCTCTCAGAAAGAAAGGCATCATGAGAAAGGAAACTTATTTCACAAACATGAGGAGAGAGGTTTATTGCTCACGGTGACAGAAGGCTGAACTGAGTCCTAGAAGGAAGGTACAGTTGGTGTGAGAAAAGTCGAGGCAACTTCCCCTCCTCCCCGGCCGTGACTTCTCAGGAAAAGCAGGCAGGCTCTCAGGGAAACATCTTTCGGAGGTCGGCTGACCATGAGACGCACAAACCCCCAAAGCCACGACCCTCACCCCTCAGTGGGTCCCAGGGCCCTGAAATCCCCTCCTTCAAGAAGCAGCATAAAGAAAAGTTGGAATGGCAGAGTGACTGAGAAAGCCGTTGTGGGTGGAGTTTAAACCTACAAGTTCAGAGCATGCTGGGCTAGGAACTGAGCCCTGTATGTGGGTTTAGGATTTGAGATCCTCTCCATTCTAGGCTCTGTTTTCCAGCTTCTTAAAACATTTTCACATCGAGCTCAGCTGTCCACCAGCGCTCAGGCCTTCAACATCAAGCCTTCCACTGGGCTGCTGTCAAGGAAGTCATCCCAGGCCCTTGACAGAGATGCTGATCTGGACCTTCCTAAGTATTTTACCTGAGAAATCCATGTGACATTTGATAAATTACCAAATGAGGTAGATAATTCTCTTGGGAATAATGAAGCCGGGGAAATTTTATAGATTGTATACAGATGAATATAAACATTTATCTAAAGGTAATCCTAGCAGAGGTGGTGGATATTGATCATTAATGAAGTGATCTTCTTCTCACTTCTCCTTGGGTTTGGATACCTGTGTTCTAATAATAATGAAAATACCCAATCAGCTGGCATATTTGGGGGACTATGACCATGATGCCAGTATAACTGGTTTTATTGGTTTGTTGGCAGTCCTAAGGTTTAGTGGAAATTATGAAATGCATCTTCTCAAGATATGTGACATTATAGGTGACAGATCTTATTTTTTAGCTAAAGAAGAGGTGAAATGGATCAAGTTGCTTCTGGGAGTATAATTTGTTGCCTGCATAGAGCAAGCAGGAAGAGGAGTTGACAGTTATTCCTCCAACCTGACACTGACAAAAACTTATCTGACTGTTTGAATCTGACTATTGACCTCAGCCACCGGGTCGCTACTCCTCCACTGCCCAAAGAGTATTTGTGTGAAAGAGAGACGGTCGGATTCAGCGGTGCGTATTTTCCTGGCTCTTTGCTTGTCTTCAACCTCACTGATGCTTTGGGGGTTGGGACAGTGAAGGGAGAACAGCTGCTTGATGCTAGGAAAATGCAACAAAAATGAGTATCTGTTGTGATTCAAACCTGAGGGGCCAAACAACTTTGTTTCAGTAGCACACAAAGTCCTGTATGGGCAGTGATGTGCTGGGAGATGTTTAGCAATGCATTTTCAGTGGAGAAAAGGGCCTGGTTTGTAGCCTTTGCTGACTTTCACGGTGTAAATATGCCCATCACGGCTGATTTCAAGCTACCAGGGTGATGTTCCAGAACACGGAATTGGGAAGGGCTGTGTGCCACTGGCTCCTCTAAGCAGGTGTGAGTATACCTCCAGCTGCGACGGGGAGGCGTCAAGGCTTCCAAGGCTACGTCGGTCTCCATGGAAACTTAGAAATGAGACAAGAGTAGGCCAGACTCAGTGATTTGTTTTCTAAGTGAGGAGATAAGGTTAGTAAGATGCCATCTTTCCAAACACGCACACACCCGGTTATTTTTCGATACGAGGGCCACTCGGCAGTGAAAAGCATCAGGTTCTTCCTGGCTGGTCCCTGTGGAATGGGGTCCTCCCTTCTACTTCTCTAAAGTCAGACTGTGCCCAGAAAAGGAAGGGGAGAATGAGCCCCCTGAGCCTTTTGCTACCATCCTTTCCACCCTGGAGGAACCACTTGTTGGAGTGAAGGATGGAAAATAACTGATCTTAGTATGCACACATCATTCATCATTCGAAATGGTAAAAAGACAAGCAGGCGGAGAGCCTGGACCACCCTTCTGGCGGCTGCTAGTGGCTCGGCAGGCTTTTCCGAGTTATGGTTTCCGGTAAAAATTTCACCCTCCCATTGTGGGCCCAGGGCACTTTCTGGATCACCTTGGGAAGCCTCTACTGTCTGTTCATAACTTACAGAAACTAAGATATTGAACCCTAGGGATAATGGAACTAAGTGCCTTAAAATCAGGCTAAAAACCTGCTCAGGTCAGTTCTTCTCCAGTCACCTCAAAGAACATGCCGGACAAGACAGGGTGAGACACGGTGAAATGCTTCCTGCGAATTCAAGTCACAGACCGGGGTTGGGGGACCTGCCAGGCACATTCCTCCGCCCTCTCCTTGGCTCCATTAGTGATGACATGTGAATCAGAAGAAGGTGGCTTCGGGTCAGACTTCAGAGAACATTATTACATGTAGTACCTGCCTATTGAAAACCATGTTCATGCTAAGGTTGTCTACACACACACACACACACACACATGTTAGCTTTGGGGCACGGGGAGGGAGGAGAGAGAAAAATGAAATCCAAAGTCTAACGCAACTTGTCAGCCACAGCTGGGGAACACTAGCTGTTAATCGTTTTCCTCTTGGGCTTGGGGGCCCAGGGTCCCAGCTGAGCACGACTGGGTTGGTACCAGCTGAATGATATTTGGATTAAAGCAGCCACCACTGCACGTGGCCGTGCCAGACGTGGGGCCACATGGCCACAGCCAGCCCCGCTCTCGGGGTGACCGATGCCCCGTGGAGGCCACCGCTTCTTTTCAGCATGGAGCCCGACGGTCCCGGGGTGAGCAAGCAGGTGGACACCGTGCTTCCCCGCCTGCCCCCAGCACTGTGCGTCCTTGATCGTGATCGCACTGGGAGTGACTCCTGGGGAGTCTCTGCCGAGTCTCGGAGCAGAGGTTCTCAGAAAGAAAAGCCAGAGCACACAGCATGAGCCTGGGGGGTCCTTTGGTGATAAACAGGGGCAGTTCAGCGTCTGCCCTGCAGGCACCAGGAACCAGGCTTCAGAGCCGCCCCAAGCCCGTGGTCCAGCATCCCTAGGCTTGGGGGGGGAGGGTGGCGGCTGGCCGTGTCCACCCAGGCGCCCCGAGCCCGCCCTTCCCTTCTTCTCACCAGCCGCCTCCTTCCAAGCTCTCCAGCGGAGCTACGTCCTTCACTCGGAGACCGGCAGAATGTTCTGGCTGTGGGAGTCCCCGGTGAGGCCGGAGGAGCGGAGAGCTCGCCGGTGGAGGACCCTGTCCAGGATCTCCTTGCAGCTCTTGCGGTACTGGTGTCGCAGCAAGGAGTACACGAACGGGTCGGACGCGGCCTTGCTGTAGGCCAAGCACTTGGACAGCACCCCCCAGTGGGAGCTGATGGGTACTGCAGACGACAGCTCCACCAGCCTGAGGACAGAGACGGGAGGATGGATGAGGGGCTGTGAGGGCACCGCCGGCGATGCCCGCGCTCCAGCCCGAGCCCCCGAGCCCAGCGGCCCGGCGGACCTTCCGGGTCTCTGAGGCTGCCTCCTCCAGCGGCTGTGACAGCAGCAGGAACAACCATTAGCAACGGCGGCCACTCACCAGGCACTTCTTTTAGGCCCTGCACTGTGCTAGTGACGCATATTATTACGCGTGATTTCACGGAACCCTGAAGTTTAGACACCTCCATTTAGCGAGTGAGGAAGTCGACCTCCAAGGACGTTAAGTGCTTCGCCAGTAAGCTGTAATGGCAGGACTGGAACTCAGGTCTGTCTGACTCGGGAACCCAAGCTGATCTGAGAAACGCACTCAGGGTTCCTTCGCATCCTGGCCGCTGGCTCTGACTCTGCTGCTGACTTGCTCTGTGACCCTGGGCTAGTCACTTCCCTTCCAGGGGCCTGGATGTTTTATATGAAAAGTCAGGAGCTGGATAAGATCATCTCTAAGATCACTGCAGCCAGAATAGACGGAGTCTTTGCTTCAGAAAATCCTAGCTCTGCCTTCCAAGGGAGGTTGCCTGGGAGGAAGGGCTGAGAACAGTTTTCCAAATATTCGGCAAAGCTCAAAGTATGTCTCACAGCAGGGAAGAATCTGCTGGTGAGAAAGGCTTCTTCACAGGGCTGGGGTCTGGGGACCCTGGCAATAGCAGCAGTAGGGGATGCCCTAAAGTGACCTCATTCTTTAGGAGGAGGTGAGGGAAGGGGCGGCTCCTATGTAAAAGGGGCTCGGTTCTGAGACCCATCCAACAACTCCATTCGATAGTACTAAGGCCATGCTGTGAGGGAGTGACAACCTTCCTCTGTGTAAATGGAAAGAAAGTAAAATTGTCAGTCTCTCAGTTGTGTCCAATTCTTTTTGACCCTATGGACTGTAGCCTTTCCAGTAGAGTCTGTCCATGGAATTCTCCAGGCAAGAATACTGGAGTGGGGTAACCATTCCCTTCTCCAGGGGATCTTCCCAACCCAGGGATCAAACTGAAGTCTCCTACATTTCAGGGAGACTCTTTACCATCTGAGTCATCAGGGAATTCCCTCCAAATCTAGCCATTAATTCTTTTCTCCCAAATGTGTCCAGAACCTTTGGCCATATTTGGACATTAACCAGCATTAATATAAGGTATGAAAGGCCACAAAGCTGGGAGGGAGCTTGGAAATTATAAATTACCTTCTCCCCTCCCATGTCAAATGAGGAAATGGAGGCCCAGAGAGGTAAAGAGATTGCCCAACATCACACAGCAAGTCCATGATGGAGGAAGATCCACAAACTGTGCTCAGACTGGGATCTGGCATCTGTATCCTACCTGGGAGTGGGGGGTGAGGGAGGGGTGGGCAGGATGGAAGGCAGCGTGGCTCTCAGCGTGGAGGGCTGTCCAGGTGAGAACTCAGGTACCCAAAACACCCAGCTTGGGCTGTAACCCTGTGCTGCCAACTCGAGTGATTTTCCTGAAGGCTTCTTTGGATTGAGGTTGTGAGGACGAGCCCATGAAGGGAAGGAGAAGGAAAGGAGTTGATGGGGTGAGATTCCCCATTGCAATGATACCCTTTTTGAACAGATCCTTGATGTCTCCATTCTGAGGCCCTTCTATCTGGTGTTTCCAGCACCACTATCTGCCCTTGCCCTCTCACCCCAAGAGGGAATGTGGCCACGGTTCTGCTCCTCTCCTTGGGAGCCTGAATGGGGAAAAACAGAGCTGTTGGCATTTGGGAAATCTGTACTTTTAAGAAATCTATGTTGGGAAGTGATGAGTATAAGGGAACCAAAACCCCTGCGTCTAGAATTCACACCTAATAATAACAATGAAATAGTTGAATGCCAACACATTGGTGCTATGCAATGCCAACTTGCTTTTCCAAAATGTCTAGCCTTCTCCATATAGATAAATTCAGTCTGAGCATTTGAGCTCTCCTAGGAAGACTTATTGAGAGCCAAATAGCATCAAACCATCCAGCAAGATCAAAATTATTATCTGCAGGTTCTGTAGATTTCACAGAATAAAATTTTTGAGGACAATTTAAAACTTCACCATTTAGATAATTGAGGTAAAATCTATTGCATTTGCTTCTCAGAGATTTTATGTCCAGTCTGAACCTGCTGGCTCAGTAACAACAACTCCCAGCTGAGTGTCTCCTTTGGGCCAAATATGAGATGTGCACAATCTCTAATCTTACAGCTGTCCTCTGCAGAATGGGCGTCATTAGTCCCACTTTACAGATGAGGAAATCAAGGCTCAGAGTGACTGTGCAACAAGCCAGCATCTCTTCAACGGGAAGCCCAGTTGCATCTAACAGCAGGCCCACCTCTTGCCTGGGCGCCACGCTGGGATTCACGTCTCCACATTGCCAATTGGACAGGGTGAGTTAAGGGGTCCCTCCGGCCCTGAGAACTCCCTTTCCGTGAAGTTGCTATGTGCTACCCAGCACTTCTGTTACCCCCGGTCCACAGTGCATGGGACTTCTAGTCCTAAAAGCCAGCATCTGGCCCTCACAAGGCCTCCAGGCAAAGAGATGCTTCGGATCAGCCTGGGCCTGGGCACTGCTCCCTCCCACGGGGCCCCTGGACCAGGGTGAACCTAGGAGGCTCCCTTCCGTGACTGGATGTGGCTGGCTGACCTGCGTTCTGATTTTCCTGTGTGTAGGGACCCCCCTTGCCATGTGCCCACCATGGCTGGCTCTGTTCTGTCCCAGCTCTGATAGTTTCAGGTCTCTACTTGTTGAAGGGACTGGGCAGGGGTTTCTGTGTTGTTACAACTGCCTCTTTCTAATTCCAGATCTGGGCAGGGGATGGCCACGTGGTCCCCTCCAGATGACCTTTGAGCAAGGGAACGCTTTAGCCCGTCTTCCCATGCCAGGCCCAGCCACCTCCTCCAAACACCCTCCCCACCAGGAAAGGGACATTATTATTCCGATCAGTCACATTTTCCTCGTGAGCAGGGTCACTGTGTGCTCAAAGTGGCCTGCCACGCTCTGCCACTCCTCTCTGCTACTGCACATGATGGATTATTGAGCTCCCCTCTCCTGCCCCTGCCCGCAGGTCTGGCCCAAGAGCCCTGAATTTAGGGGTTGTTGGCTTGGGTATTAGTTAATTAAGGGGGACTTGGTCTCCTTTCGCCCTAGCCCCCTCTTGTAGGTTGAACTATGTCTCCCCAAATTCATAGGCTGAAGTCCTAACTCTCAACACCTCACCTGCTGCTGCTGCTGCTGCTAAACTGCTTCAGTTGTGTCCGACTCTGTGCAACCCCATAGATGGCAGCCCACCAGGCCCCTGTGTCCCTGGGATTCTCCAGGCAAGAATACTGGAGTGGGTTGCCGTTTCCTTCTCCAGGCAACACCTCAGAGTGGAACCTTATTTGGAATCAGGCTTGTTGCGGGTGTAATCAGTTAAGATGAAGTCCTGCTGGAGAAGGGTGGGCCCCTAAGGCCATGTGATGACCATGTCCTTACAAAAGGGGGCGGGGGGAGTCGGGGTACAGATGCACTCAGAGAGAATGCCACAAAATGAAGGCAGAGATGGGGTGATGCTTGTGAAGCCAAGCGACACTAAAGATGGCACGTAAACCATCAGAAGCTCCAGGGGGCAGCAGGGAGGCCTGGAAGAGCCTCCCTGGCAGCCTCAGAAGGACCCCTTGGTCGATACCTTGATCCTGAACTTCCAGCCTCTAACTGAAACCGCACAGTTCTACTGTTGAGGCTGCTCAGTGAGCAGCAGCTAGGTGCAGCTGCAGTGCTGGGCAACTAGACCTACGTCCACTGAGGAGCCTGCGGGTGTGCAGAGGGTATTAGGCAGGATCTAGTTGTTCATGGGCCTCTGGTCATAACACCAGCGTAGTACCAAGCCCTTTGGAGCTCCTGGAGCCCGTGGGCACCAAGGGTCGACTTTGGGGTCAGCAGAGGTCAGCAGCCCCCGGAGCAGGGCACTGACCCCTCCTTCCCCTCCGGGAAGCAGGGTTTTTCTCCCACAAGCAGAGCTCCTGCCCCCTGCCCCCACCGTCCATTAAGCACCAAGGTGACTTTCCAGGTCCCGCCTGAGGTGTGTGCCGGAGAACTCTCTGCCATCGGGCAGTGTGCCGGGGGAACATTTATGCTTCTGTGCTTAACATGCGCATGTGCCTGTCCCGGGCGACCTTGACACGGCTCCCCCGAGGAGCCCCCAGGCTAGGAGCACACAGGCTGGGCGCCGGTCAGGCTGGGGACTGAGGGGGAGGGGAAGTCAGGAGTTCGCTTTCCTGAGCATCTCAGGTGGCTCAGAGACGGCTGTGTGCCCCTGGGGGTACCGGTGCACAGCCTGGCTGGGATGGGAGGTGTGAGATGCTGCAGGGTGTGGCTGCTGCCAGGTCAGAAGCAGAGCGTGGAGGCGGGCATTTATCTGACTCGAGGAGACCCAGAACAGACACCCGTGGTCCTGGCCTACCTGCTTGTCCCCACCTCTGGACCCCTTTCGCTCTGTGTTTGTTCTGGGGGGCCCCTGCAGGGAGCATCTCCCCTCTCGGGGCACAAGGCCCTCTGATCCGGGCCCCAGGGAGGTCTCTGTGCCGCTCTCACAGCAGAGGGCTGGCAGTCGGGAAGCCGCCCCCTCGGCCTTCACCCACAGGGACCTCGCACCCTGCCCGGCAGCCCAGCCACCCTGGTCCCAGAAGGAGGATGGAGGTACCCTTGCCAGGACTCCTGGGGAGTCTCCAACCTCCCCCCTCCTGGAGAAACCAGTGTCTCAGTTCTGCGTGACGGGAATCTGCGACGAGACTAAATTCTGGGGGAACGAAGAAGACCGGTAACACCAGTAATCCCAGACCCAGCTCCTCCTCTGGGTCCTCAGAGGCTCAGGGCTTTGACAGCCGGTTTCACAAACAGGGTTTCAAGCCCCCTGGCAGCGTCCCTTGTTCTCCACATGACAGGGCAGGAACTGAGGCAGAGAGACAGGCTGAGGCCATGTGGCCTGGGCGTGGGAGAGCCAGGATTTGAACCCTGGGCTGTCCTTGAGTCAGTTCTAGGGTGCAGCAAGGCCTTTACTTTCATCCCTTAAATTTAAAGGGACACCTCCATGGCATCGTCTCCTCCCCCAACGCACAGATACTGTGCACCAGCGTCACACAGGCCAAGAACGTCCTCTGGGAAGCAATCCTGATGTCCTTGAAAGACCTCTGGAGACTCTGGTCTGTGTACACGAAGGTATGTAAGTAACAAGCTGGGCTTCCCTGGTGGCTCAGCTGGTAAAGAATCTGCCTGCAATGCAGCAGATCCAGTCCCCGGGTGGGGAAGATCCCCTGGAGAAGGAAATGGCAACCCACTCCACTACTCTTACCTGGGAAATCCCATGGACAGAGGAGCCTCATGGGCTACAGTCTACAGGGTTGGGAAAGAGCTGGACGTGACCAAACAACAAGCTGAGCTTTAAATGTTCATGAGACATTTAAAGACATTCCATGCTTTTCATGAGCATGGAAAAAGCCTTTGATTAATAGAATATTAACACTGGGCATATTAAAGCCCTCTGCTGCCATAATTTCACGACTCTGAAAAGCCACAGTAATGCTGCCGTCAGATCCACAAAGGCCTCGAAGCCCCCCTATGATGATCTGAAACAATCATAATTATTTGTAAGCATATATCGATGGGGAGACAGCAGGCTTACAAATGCTTCTAGAAAGTGCATTTCAATTCAGAAAAGTGTAATTTGAGCTTTGGATGAGAATCTGTTGCAGAGCCTCACACCCTGCTCACACACTCTGCAAAAAGCCAGACTTAGCTCACTAGGGCTTTTGGTGTAAGTGTGTGAACAGAAGGCAGTGACCCCTATTAAGAGTGAGGGTAGGGGGGACTTCCCTCGTGGTCCAGTGGTTAAGAATCTGCCTGCCAATGCAGAGGACATGGGTTTGAACCCTGGCTGGGAAACCAAGATCCCACACACCATGCCTGAGGGCAGCTAAGCCCACAGCTGCATTGCGACTAGCGAGTCCATACGCTGCAGCAAAAGATCCCATGTGCTGCAACCGAGACCCATCGCAGCCAGACAAATGCAAAGAATCGGGGTGGAGGTTTCCAATGCATTTCTCTGTCATCTGACACGCCCAAAATTCAGGTGCAAGGGGCTTTTTGGTTGGTTGGTGCAATGCGGAAATCTGAGAGGTATGGATACATGGTCAGCGCTGGGCCACCCCAGTCTGCGGATGACTCCAGCTGCCAGCAGTGATGACCTCCGGGCCCGCCTCCAGGTCCACACAGGCTGCTGTCAGCCTGGTGGGAGGTCAGAGGTGACTCCATGCAAACACTGCTGCTTCCAGTGAAAGGACTCACTCACCTACCTGCTTTAACCCACAGGAGTCTGGATTCTACGTCTGGGTTCATGCCAAGATTCCTAAGCCTAGGAAGTTGGATCAAAAGCCTGCAGGCAAACATTTCTATATTTTCCACACCTGGTCCCCAGGCTTTGGAGATGTAACATGGTCGCAGGGCTAAATTTTTGCCCATAGGCCTGGCATTGGCCTTGAACCCTTGGATCTGCCAGTTGCTACTACTATGGCTGTGGGCCACTCATCCCACCGCGCTGACCCTCAGTTAATGGGGATTTAGCAGTCTCCTTGAGGAGAGCTTTACCGGGTGCAATCAGGTAGGTACTGGTATGTCCTGGCTGCCTTACAGGTGTTGGATAAGTGATGGGTATAGTTATAAAGGCCCTTCCCAGGTGGCATTCATGGTTAAAAAAACAACAACAACAAAAAAACCTGCCTGTTAATGCAAGAGACATAACAGACGCAGGTTTGATCCCTGGGTTGGGAAGATACCCTGGAGGAGGGTAGGGCAACCCACTCTAGTATTCTCGCCTGGAGAGTCCCATGGACAGAGGAGCCTAGGGGGCTACAATCTGTAGGGTCACAAAGGGTCAGACACAACTGAAGCAACTTCGTATGCGTGCATGGTTATAGAGACGCCACATCCTCCAGTAAGGGGAGTCTGAGACTCTATTTGAAGACTTAGAGTGGTTCTTAACCCAAAAATGGTGCTTCCCGATCTGAGACAGTTATCAGGCAGATGTGAACAGACTGGGGATAAGGGGAAGGGACCCCCACCCCGCCACCTGGACCTTTCTGACCAGCTCAGATCAGGGGCAGATGCCATGGCACAAGCCCCTTCTCTTTCTTGCTGTTCTGATTCTGCTCCCAGTGTTTCCCATGGCTGACCTAACGTCAGTCCACAGGCTTGTACACGTCCCTGCCCGTACGATCCGAGGGGGAGAAGGAGCAAGGCAGGCTGCTTAGACAGGTTGTCCTTGTGGAGTTACCGGAAACAGTAGCTACTCTACTGACGGCTCAACGAGGGGTTTAAGTACCACTCGAGCGACTTGATCTTAATCAGCGCAGAAGCCGCAGCTTTGTGGTTCTGAGTGGGTCATGGCACCAAGAGCCTCCTACATTTTCTGGGAGGAAGAAGAAGCCTCCACGCAGGGGAGGGGGCCCCACGGGTGGGCGTTGGCTCCAGGCAGACCCTGGCTGGAACCCTGGCTGAGTCTCTCCCTGGACTGGCCTCCGAATTCATCTCAACACTGTGCTGGCTTGCAACGTGCAGTGGATCCCAGGTGGCCTGCAACCAGCTCAGTCTCCCTGGATGAGCAGCTGCTAGACAAACTGCCAGTGCCATAACCCACGGCTCTAGGTTCTCCATGGGGAAGCGTCTCCCACAGGAAGTTAAATTCTCAACTACATTTCCAGAGCAGAGCCTGACTTCGCTTCTGAGACCGGGGTGATTGCGTCCGCACTCAGGGACCAGCTTGGGAAGAACAGCAGAAGAATCAGCTGCCAGCAAAAATATGAGCGGTCCTGATTCTGGTGCTGGGGATGGTGGGGGGCACACTGTGAAGAAGGCCTTGCGTGGGTTATTTTATGCCTTCCTTCCTTCCTAGAGTCTGACTTCTCCCCACAACGTGTGCAGTTCTCAGCCCTGACTCAGTGTACGATGGGAGAGTTTGGGCCTGGCTCCTTGGAGGGGGGGGTCAGAGCAAATTCTGCCCCACCCCCAGTCTGCCCCACCTCATCTGTTTTAGCAGTTCCTACTGCCCTGGCATTGGAAGTGCAGCTCGCGTGTGACCCTGGACTGACTTACCCGGCACACACCTGGAGCCCAGAAGGTCCCCTGCCCCTGCTGAGCAAGTTCACACGTGCCCCTCTCCCTGGGGTGTGCCTGGGGCCCCCGCTACCACAAAGACTAGGCCCCTCGTGGGAATCTGTCTTCAATCATGGAAGGGGAGTGGGGTAGGGTGTGGGCAGAGGAAGACGGTTCCAAGATGGCTGTCATTTCAGGAGGATTAGCCACAAGGATCTGCCGGCCACAAAGTTCCTCCCCGTCACCCTGTGCTGGGACCTGACGTCCCCTCATTCAGACCCTCGGAGGACTGCTGCCTCGATGTGCTTGACCCACAGAGGAGGCCACTCATTCGGCCACTGCTTATTCTTGCCCATCTCGACCAGCACTGAGCAGGGCGCTGGACAAGGGAGGAGGGGAGAGAGGGTGTTCTGAGCACTCTGGCAGCACGGCCGGAAGGACCCCCCCCGGGAACCAAAGTGCCCCTGCTCAGAAAAGAACAATCTAGAGAGGTCAAGGGGACGAGGGGGGTGGGAGGAAGAACACGGGCACGCCTGGTCCCCAGATCCTCTGACTAGAGGCCAGTACTGTCCGACAGAAAGAGAAGGTGAGCTCCAGGCGTGGAAAGAAACATGTGAAGTTACTGTTATTTACAAACCTTATTTAATTTAATATATCCAAGATAGCACCATTTCACCATAGAATCGATATGAAAAGTTTTAATTATACATATATTGGTGGTTTAGTAGCTGGTCGTGTCCAACTCTGGCTACCCTCTGGACTGTAGCCCACGAGGCTCCTCTGTCCATGGGATTTTTCAGGCAAGAATACTGGAGTGGGTTGCCATTTCCTTCTCCAGGGGATCTTCCTGACCCAGGGATAGAACCTGTGTATCCTGCATTGCAGGCAGTCTTTACTGTCGAACCACCAGGAATCTCACATATATATATATACATATATATATATATATATATATATATAAGATGTGTGTGTGTGTGTGTGTGTGTGTGTGTGTGTAGTCGTGCTAAGTCTTGGAAACCCAGCATGCATGTTATACCTACGGCACATCTCAATTTGGACAAGTCATGTTCAAGTGCTTCAGTGGGACCCGTAGCTGGTGGCTCGAGACCTGACCCATGCTGTCCCTTCTGCTGGGATTGTCCCCCTGTGTAGCCACGCCCACTTCACTCGCTCCTGCCTCGGAAGTCTGAGACGCTTCTCGATCAGATGCCATGTCACAGTGCTCCATCCAGGTGGGAGGGTGGTATCTACAGGGCCACGTCCCCCTCACAGGGGGTCGTCTGCAGAACCTTACCAGGCCATGCCTCCCCTGCAGGGTCTCCTTCAGGCTCTGCACAGAGAAGGTGCTGGGGGAGTGTGTGTCAAAATGAAATGACGGTATGTCTTCATGTTTTGGTTTTTCCAGTGGTCTCGTATGGATGTGAGAGTTGGACAATAAAGTAAGCTGAGTGCCAAAGAATTGATGCTTTTGAACTGTGGTGTTAGAGAAGACTCTTGAGAGTCCCTTGGACTGCAAGGAGATCCAACCAGTCCATCTTAAAGGAGATCAGTCCTGGGTGTTCATTGGAAGGACTGATGCTGAAGCTGAAACTCCAATACTCTGGCCACCTGATGCAAAGAACTGACTCATTGGAAAAGACCCTGATGCTGGGAAGGATTGAAGGCAGGAGAAGAAGGGGATGACAGAGGATAAGATGGTTGGGTGGCATCACCAACTCTATGAGTTTGAGTAAGCTCCGGGAGTTGGTGATGGGCAGGGTGGCCTGGCGTGCTGCAGTCCATGGGGTAGCAAAGGGTCGGACACGACTGAGTGACTGAACTGAACCTGCATGTTTTCTGAGCTCGGTTTAGGATGGTTCCTTTGTGCACCAGGAAAGTCAAGGCAGTGGCTGGATGAGGTGGTGGCAGTGGGGGCTGGGGAGGTTTCACAGAGGTTTTCTAAGCATCGATTTCCCTCCCTTATAAGTTGCCATCTGTCCCCACAAAAGATGAACAGTTTTATGAGTGTTTTTTAAAAGTCCAAATGCACCATGTCCATTTGGAGAGAACATATTGAGTTTTGAACCGACCATCAATTTCACTGAAACAGTGTTTTTCTGAGCACCATTAGAGGGAAGCAAGCTATAATAAGGAAAAAGGAACATTTTGTGGGGAAATGAGATTAAGCCAGAGAAAAAATCCAATCGTTTAAATTTGGAGCTGAATTACCTATTGTCCTCTGAGGGTTCAAGCTCACCTCATTAGCCCGCAAGTCCCCTCTACTATGGGAGCTAAGAGAAGCGGTGTCCGCATGCCCTCCCTTCCTGATTCATCTCTCTTCCCTCTACCTTAGCCCCTTTAGTTCACACACCAGCCAGTCCCAGGCTAGGCACCGTGGCTGGTGTGGAACGTAGGGCAGGGAGGGTGGATGCCAACCACAGATGGCATCCAGACCAGGCCTGTGACACATATGCTCCCCAGGCTTGAAGTCCTTGAACCCTGACAACAACCCTAAGGGGCAGGCACTGCTCCTTTCTGGTTTATAGATGACAGGTTGGAAGTTCAGAGAGGCAATATCATTGGCCCAAGGTCACACAGCAAGCAGGAAGTAGAGGAGCTGGAGTTTGAACTCCAGAGCCAAGGATGACAAACTCTAGAGCCCACCCTTGGAAAGCAACTGAAACCCACTCTCCTGTGTCTCTGCCTGGGCTTCGTGTCCCACAGAAACCCGCATCTCTGCAAGTTATGACGTCCTGGCTAGACTCAGCAGACCTACACCAGGGGCTTTCAGCCAGGGGTGGTTCTGGTCTCCAGGTTGCCTAGATCCGTCAGTGTCTGAAAATATTTCTAGTTGTCAAAAGTGGGGAGCAGGAGGGAAGAGGTGCTGCTGGTGGACAGTGGTAGATGACAGAGGGGCTGCCAGCATCTCATGATGTACAGGACACCCCCACCCACAACACAGACTGTCAGGAGTGCTGAGGCTTCATGGGTAGTTCTAGAAGGTAGAACTGATGGATCTGTTCTGCTCAGGACAGACTCATCCGAAACCTGCAGACAGTCTGACGTCCTACATTTAAAGCGAGATGCAAGCCCACTAGCCTTCCCCCAGAGGGAGTGGCTACCACAGAAAAGACAGTGAGAGGTGTTCTGGGGTTGCACCGTCTGGAGAAGACGGATGCTGCTGAAGGGGAGCCGGGCTTGCTGTCTGCACATCAGCTGGGCCCCCACTACATACATCCTCCTGGACTGCAGGAAGCAGGATTGGGAGTGTGGGGGGAAGTACAGGGAGCCAGGCTTCAGCTCAGTGTGAGGAGGGACAGGGAGAGACAGAGGGAACTGGGCACAGTGAGCTGCTCCTCCTTGGAGTACCATCCCTCTCTGGGGGATAGTGAGGCAGGGCATCCCTTCCAAGTCCCGGCCACCTGAGGATGCAGGAAGATTCTGGGGGATACTGAGGGTGCTGAAGAATGCTGAGGGATACTGGGGATGCTGAGAGATGCTGTGGGATGCTGAGGGATACTGGAGGATACAGGGGAGTGCTGAGGGATGCTGGGGGGTGATGGGGGATGCTGGGGATGCTGAGAGATACTGGGGGACACTGGGGATGCTGAGAGATGCTGGGAGATGCTGCGGGATGCTGAGGGATACTGGAGGATACAGGGGAGTGCTGAGGGATGCTGGGGGATACTGGGGATGCTGAGAGATACTGGGGGATACTGGGGATGCTGAGAGATGCTGGGGGATACTGGGGATGCTGAGGGATGCTGGGGGACTCTGGGGATGCTGGGGTGCTAGCGGATACTGAGGGATTCTGGGGATGCTGAGGGGAGGCTGAGGGATGCTCGGGGATGGGCCATATGCTCTCTCTTTCACACACGCACACACACACATGCACACAAAACCCTGCACAGCTCCTACTTCCCAGGCTCAACAACTGCTTTCCAATAGAACAGAAAAATCCTTTCTATTTTCACCTTCCCAAATACTTAGGCCATTTTTGATACAAATTTGTGTGTGCAGGGGTGTTTCCTCTCCAGTGAGCAAAACTGAGTAATATTTTTTTTTTCCCTGGCTACAACATGTAAGGAAAACGCTGTAGTTGGAGGAGGTTGGCTTCTGGAATGTACAGCCCTGAGGCCATCGCACTGCAACCCTGGCTGGCATGGGGGATGGGGACAGGGAGAGGACGTGACAAGCTCACTCCGCCTGGACTCACAGCGGCAGATCCCAGAGCCGGGGGACAGGTCGGCCCGTCTGGCTGGGTACGGAGCATGCTCCCTGCTG
The DNA here is from genome assembly GCA_007570785.1 of Antilocapra americana. Classification (NCBI taxonomy): domain Eukaryota; kingdom Metazoa; phylum Chordata; class Mammalia; order Artiodactyla; family Antilocapridae; genus Antilocapra; species Antilocapra americana. The sequence continues at coordinate 12,476,638 of ML660216.1, read as the reverse complement.
CCTGGGCAGGTGGCACCTGCTGATCAGGGTGTCTGAGCCAGGGATTCCGGGTGGGCTCTCCTGCACTCGGTGGGCAGTAAGAACCCACCCCCGGCAGGCTGCTGTCCCCTATCTCTTCTCCCTTGTCTCCTCCTTTAGAGCTTCCTGGGTTTGGGGACTGAACATTAGAACGATGTGATCTGAAATCCAGTGGGGAGTCTCATCACGGTTCGGTCCATAAAGCAGAAACATATGGGCTCCTTCTCCCTCATCTGTCAAGCTCATTCTCATCCTCAGATCCACCCTCGGGAAAACACGAGGCCCAGCGAGGTCCGCCACGGCCAAAGGCCACGTGGGCCGGAGTGGCTCTCCGGAGCCCCGCGCCCGACCCCACCCGCCCCGCGCTCTCTGCCCGCCGGCCGAGCTCACCTAGTGATCACGTAGGGCGCAAAGCACACGAGGAAGGTCCCTATGAAGGTGCTGATCTTCTTGGTGGCTCGCTGCCGCCGCCTCTTCTGCTCCTCCAGACAGCGCTCCCGCACACTGCTCACAAGAGAGGGGGCAGGTGAGTCATGGGGCGGGCCGGCCAGTCACAGGGACTCACCGTGGCGCCTGCAGGTGATGGCCCTGAGAGTGGGAACTTGGCCCCGGAGCCAGAGAGACCCGAGCTCAGCTGGGCTGTGAACACGCGGTCTCGTCTGACATCACTAGGTCATCGTCCGCAAAAGATGGAGAGTAATAGGACAGAGCTCTGCACACAGGGGCAAGGCGAGGGCGGGACCAGCCAGGAGGTTAGGACTGACACAGGTACACCGAAGTCAAAGGGAGTGGCTCGGGCGTGTCCGACTCTCTGCGACCCCATGGACTGTAGCCCACCAGGCTCCTCCGTCCATGGGATTCTCCAGGCAAGAGTACTGGAGTGGGGTGCCATTTCCTTCTCCAGGGGATCTTCCCGACCCAGGGATTGAACTTGCATCGCCTGTGTCTCCTGCATAGGCAAGAAAATTTTTACTACTGAGCCTCTTGGGAAGCCAGGTTCCAGTGACTGGACCCCAAAATGGGTCACTCTGTTCAGTGAAAGCAAGGATTGGGGAGAACGTTCATGCGCCAGGCTTGTGAGCAGCAGGGACACCAAGGCAGCCCCCTCCTTCCTTTCACAAGAACCAACATGTTACTAATTAATCACGGCTCTTCTTTATCAGATTTCTGATCACAGATGGACAATTCCATGTTAGTTTGGACTGGTCCCCTAAAATTCCTGCAGAATTTTTTTTTTCTCCCTTGACTGTATCCTTCCAGGAATTTAGAAAGTTGAGAACTGGAATCTGGCCCAGTACAGACAGATTTCATACTGGCTGAAATGTATTACTCATGACTCACATCATGAATTAATTTCTAATCACTCATATCAATTGCCACCCACATTTCTTGAGTCTTTAATATATGCGCCATCTTAGATACTGTGATAGGGGTTCATTTGCATTCACTGATTTGATACTCATATCTCTATAAGATAGTAAGTAAAGTTGCTCAGTCGTGTCTGACTCTGTGACCCCATGGACTGTAGCCCACCAGGCTCCTCCATCCGTGGAATTTTCCAGGCAAGAGTACTGGAGTGGGTTGCCATTCCTTCTCCAGGGGATCTTCCCAACCCAGGGATTGAACCTGGGTGTCCCACATTGCAGGCAGACGCTTTACCCTCTGAGCCATCAGGGACTCCCAATACTGTAAGATAAGGACTGATAAAACTGTAATATTCACTTTTTCAGATAAGGAGATTGAGGCACAGAGAATTGAGTAACTTGCTCAAGATGGCACAGTGACTGGGAGAAGGGTGGGAGTAGGGTGACTGACTTGTCCCGGGAGATGAGGACTGTCCTGGGTTTAGCACTGAAAGTCCTGCAGCCTGGATGATTTACACAGGACTGCTCAGTTTTCAAACAGAGGGTCCCACATCTGAGGACCATCCTCTGTCTCAGGCAACCCAGGGTGGTTGGTCTCCCTAAGTGATGGAAGTAGCTGAAGCCAGGTCGTCTGACTCTGAGTGTCACCTGCCAATGCCCTGGGGTCATTATACCTCCCTGGGGATGTATGTACATCACTCATTCAGAAACCTGAAGCATACAATCGAGGAGGCAGAGGGCAGAAGGGCGATTTTGCCTAAAGTCACACAGCAAAAATCATTGTAAATCTCTTCACTTTCCATTTACCCTGGGTGTCGTGTCTGTAGCATCTTCTTGCAAAGACCTCTGGCTCTGGCGCAGATACAAGTGGGCATGGAGAGAAGGCCATGGAGGTTTGGGTGCAATGAGGCGATCAGCCCGACTTGGTTTGCCTGAGACAGTCTTGGTTTTCAAGCTCAAAGTCACACATCCTGGGAGCCCTCGCAGTCCCAAGGCAAATCAGGACCACAGTCACCCTCGCGGCGTGATTGGTACATTCTTTACAACAAGGACCGCGTGTTTTAATAGTGAAATCCTTCTCTCAAAACTCTCAGTGCAGTCAGTGCAGCGCTTGCAGGAGACGTGGGGGCGCGAGCCTGGAGTCCCGAGTCATCACAGTGCACTCACCCACGGAAAGCAGTACAGGATTCTGGACATCTCCTTGGAAGTGAGGACCAAAGTCATACCATAAATGACTCATCAACTGGCAGCAGAGAGACTGGTGGTGACCCTGGAAGCTGGCCCTCCTCTGGGCTGTGACCCCCAACCATATTTTCCATTTCTCAGACATTTTAAATAACCCTGATCAGTGAACAAGCCCTGGCTATGTGTCCTAGTCCCAGCTGTGCCCTCACAGCTGTGTGGCCTCAGGGAAGTCACTCAGTCTCTCTGAATCTGGTTCCTCATTTATCAGAGGTGGATTTCACAGTTAGGACTACAGCTAGAGCGGCCACTTAGCAGGGACAGAAGTGACTCACCTGCTACCCAGCTCTGGAGGAGGGAGGACCTGCCTCTGCCCCCCAACCCCACCCTTGAGGGGAAACTTGGGTTCCTGCTGAAGCTCTGAGGACCCAACTGTCTCCCCAGGAGCAGCATCTCTTCCTCCCACCACACCAGACAATCCTGCCCCTGAGCCTTGAGGAATATTTAAAGACACACTGGTTAAAGCTTTGAAGGTCCTCAGAAGGATAAACAGAAACATTTCAGGGCCTCTCCGAGAACTAAAACAGACCCTTCAGAGGCTAGCATGACCAAGGTCACGCTTCATTGTAAAAACCTGTGGGGAATTCATTTTATCTGTTCCTGCAAAGCTTTGTACAGGAGAGAAGGATTAAACAGCAGGCACTCTTCAGACACATTCCTTCTCTAGGTTCCCATACTACGAAGCTCAACATCTTGTACCCAGAAAAACGTTAACTGAACAACCCTTAAGAAAATTAATACTCAATCATTTTTAAAGTGACCTTATCAAAAGAGATAATAGTAAAATCTACTCTAGCACAGATTTTTTTAAAGCTCAGACTTAAGAATCTTGAGCCTTTCAGACAAAGCAAGGCTTATCAATAGATGTCAAGCTGTGAACCCTTCCATGGCCGAGAGTCCTCTCTGGTTAATACTGAGTGGTCAGCACACAAGCAGCGCTAGAGCCGGACCTCTGGGCTTAAATCTGTGCTTCCTGCACTGACCTGTTGTGTGGCTTTAGGCAAGTTACACAGCTCTTTGTGGATCAGCCCCTTCATTTCTAAAATGGGGACAATGCAAGTACCTGTGTGGCAGGATCCTATTGAGGTTAACTAAGTAAACACTCCGGAAGTAGCTAAGAGAGTGCTCGACTCAGAGTCAGCACTCATTCAGTGTGGATCCTAAGTATTACTCATCCAGTATGTATCTGTGAAACAATGACTATGGTCCAGCACTACCTTGAACCTCCAAACTCCCCCCTCCCACGGCAAAATTTCTCTTCCTATATTTACGAGAGAGAGCGCACTGCATCTAGAGACTGATGCCAGGAAAGGTCTGAGCTTGAGTCTGGGCTCCCATGAAGTGCAGAGGGTGAGAGGCCCGAAGCTGTCTTGGCCAAGTTTGTTGGCCCAGAGTGCAAGCACAGTGCCAGTGTGTGTGTGTTGGGCGGGTTGGGCAGTTCCCAAAGGCTGTGACAAGACACAGCGTTCCCTTGAGCCAAAAGAAGATGGGCTCTCCAGCATGGTGACATGTGGGATCAAAGACATGTTCCCCAGGAGGCTTCAGGAACGGGGCAGAGGGATGGATTATCCTGGGGATATCTGAAAAGTCAGTACATGGGGCGATTATGGCTAAAACATGTGGGGGGTGGGTCCTGACAGCCCCAGAGGACAGTAGCTGGCCCAGGACTCAGAGAGACATCTGGATTTGGCTTCTGGCTTTTAGGAAAATGAAACAAGAGGCTAGGAAACAGGTTGACTTATGGTGGAGAAAAAAAAAGCCTCGAGTTTGGGGTCAGGACTGGTGTGAGCAGTCTTGCCCTGAGACCTGAAAAGTGGGGGCCTGTCCTGGGCCCTGGACTGAGGGGCCCAGGCCTCCCCAGGAAATGAAGAGTTTGGGGCTAAGGGGATGGGCACACTCAGAGCCCACATGCTCCACCCTAGACCAAGCTGTGTGTGTGTGTGTGTGTGTGTGTGTGTATGTGCTAAGTCACTTCAGTCATGCCCCACTCTTTGCAACTCTGTGGACAGTAATCCACCAAACTCCTCTGTCCATGAGATTCTCCAGGCAAGAGTACTGGAATGGGTTGCCATGCCCTCCTCCAGGGGATCTTCCCAACCCAGGGATCGAACCCAAGTCTCTCTGTCTCCTGCATTGGCAAGCTGGTTCTTTACCACTAGCCCCACCTGGGAAGCCCAGACCAAGCTCTAGGAACTTGAAACTTTTTGCCCAAATGCCCTGGTCCTGCTTCCAGAAGGTGTGCAGGCATCATCCTTGGCCCCATTCTCCTTAGGGTAGACTGTACCACCTCTGTGCTCTGCTGGAGACCAGAGACATGATATCTGTGAACAACATGAGGATGCAGATCTTGCAGCATCCACCTTGTACAACGGAGGCCCCTTTCTGTGCTGGGGGAGCCAGGCTGGGAGACGAAGCAGGCGGGCTGTGTGCACAAGGCCAGTTCTGCTCTCCTCGCCGCCTCAGAGGAGCCTGAGAACCCTCAGTTTGAACGCAGCTTTGCAAAACGTTATAAATGTGTACTTCTCAAGGCAGAAGGCTAGAACATCTTTCATTTAACAGTTTCTAAGTGCCGAAGAATTGATGCTTTTGAACTGTGGTATTGGAGAAGACTGTTGAGAGTCCCTTGGACTGCAAGGAAATCCAATCAGTCAATACTAAAGGAAATCAGTCCTGAATATTCATGGGAAGGACTGATGCTGAAGCTGAAACTCCAATACTATGGCTATCTGATGCAAAGAACTGACTCATTGGAAAAGACCCTGATGCTGGGAAAGACTGAAGGTGGGAGAAGAAGGGGATGACAGAGGATGAGATGGTTGGATGGCATCACCGACTCAATGGACATAATTTGAGTAAACTCCAGGAGTTGATGATGGACAGGGAGGCCTGGTGTGCTGCAGTCCATGGGGTTGCCAAGAGTCAGACACGACTGAGCAACTGGACTGAACTGAACTGAAGTTGAATTTAGAAATTCTCAATATTCGTGTAGATGGCTTGTGAAACTCCATTTGCACTACTGCCGCAAAATCCATAAACCTTGAGGTCAGACTCGGTTGGAGCCACAATCTAAATCTGTTAAATATGGCAAGTGCCCCCGCTTCCCTGGAGGTTGCAACTTCTTCATCTACAAAATCAACAGCACAGAGAGGACCCTTTCGTCTAACTTTGCACAATTCTGACATCCTCTGGCTCAGCTCTCACCCTGTAGCCCTTGATCACAAGAATGTGAATGCTGTATGTTTCACCAAAGGTCCAGTCTGAAGTAATGAACCTGTGCTGGCAAGTGGTGCCCTCAGCTGGACGCGGAGAGCAGGGCTGTGGCATCAACACCAGGGGTAACCATGCAGGGCCTCCCATCAGGGCTCCCCTTGCAGGCTCCCCTCCACGTCCCTGGGGGCACCAGAGACAGGATCTGACTATAATCGGTTCCAATATGTGATCTGGGGGAAGTGAACCCAGTAGACTGAGTGGTTAGAGACCAGGTGGGTATAAACTATTAGTAGCTCCAATTCCTTTACGACTGCAATAACCTGAGAGACTATTCCAGAAAGACGGGAGTAGGGGAGGTCTCTCGGGGTCCTGGATTCAACTTACAGCAGTGAGAGTCCCTGACTTTTGGGTGGTGTTGAAGCAGAGGAATCCAGCCCGTCATTCTCCCTGTCAAATGCTCTGCAGGAAGAGCCGGCATCACTCGGGAGCTTCCTGACAAATGCCACCCTGGGCCTCAGGGAAACTCAAAATTAAGTCCCAGGAGGCCAGCAGAATGGTGGCTGTGAAGTGAATCTTCCAGGGAACAATGTCACCTTGACCCTGGACAAAGAAGCCTGACTTCTACTGACTGGGACTGGACTCCCCCAGCTCCCAGCACCAGCTGGCCCTGGAAGCTGCCTGAAGCCTTATGCCGAAGGTTCGGGGGCCCTAGGGACAGCCTCCTTCCCCCCTACCCTCGAGCTAGCGCTGCAGTTTCTCACTTGCGGGGAGGAAGAGTTTGGAGCCTCTAAGAAAGAAGCCTGAGGATCCACTGTCTGAGAGCTGGTGCCCTCCTGTGTGGCCACCGCCCATGCCCTCCCTCTAGGAGTGGACCCCATAGAAAAGGGCAGGCTGCGGTCACTAACGCGACAGCGGTGGTCGTGCCTGCCCACTCCCCTGTAACCTCAGGCCAGCTTCCACCAGCCGGGCCTGTTGGAATCAGCAAAAGAAAATCTCCCCAATCCCCGGAAAGCCCTTCCTCTCCCTACTGCAGGCTGCCCTTGCTCCTTGGCCCTGCAGGACCCCAGGGCTCTGGGAAGAGGGTTTCCTTGGGGCATCCTGAGGCTCAGAAGCAGTGAACACCCCCCTCGAGGGGCGTGGAGGAGGGATGAGAGGCCCGGAGGCCAGCAGAGCCTCTGCCTCTTCTCCTAACTCTCCCGGGAGCTCTCTCCGTGGGGTCTGGCCTGGAGTCCATGAAACATTTGCAAGATTGGAGCTGATCCAGGTGGCACAGCAGTAAAGAATCTGCCTGCCAATGCAGGAGACGCAAGAGATGCAGGTTCGATCCCTGGGTTGGGAAGATTCCTCTGGAGGAGGAAATGGCAACCCACTCCAGTATTCTTGCCTGCAAAATTTCATGGACAGAGGAGCCTGGCAGGCTACAGTCCATGGGGGTCACAAAGAGGTGGACATGACTGAGTAGCATCTTAAATGGGCTGAAAAGGAGCCACCGTCCTCCTGTTCTGGAAGTTGAAGGGAGAGAGGCGATGGAGTTTGTACTGGTCTAAATAAGAACCGATTCCTTTCCCAGCTGATTCCCTCCTCCGCTGTTAGATTCTCAATGAGTGGGCTCACTCGTTCAAGTTCCAGGAGTTAAACAACAATGCCTACAGCTTCTAGAGCTCTCCCCATGAATTTCCTAGGGAAGATACACCGTCTCAAGTGAGGTCCTCTCACCCCAGGGGGATGGGAAGGGAACAGCGCTGTGATCGATAAGTGACTCTGAACCATGCACGGCACGTTCAGCGAGGCAGGGTGAGTCTTTGTGTGGTGCACGAGCACCACACCTGTGATCTGTTACACATGCAGCTGACACACGAGCACGTAAGCCTGTGTGTGTGAAGCTCACAAGCCTTCATACGTGGTTCACACGCCCTGGTGTCTTTCACATGGCCATAGTGTCCATGATTCTGGGGGGAAGATTCTGCGACTAGAAGCTCTGGGCCGGCATGCAATCTGGGAAGGACCCTCCTGAGGGGAACAGTGAACACAGGCTTACATGCCCTGCTGTGTTCAGACAGAGCGAAGCTCAAAGTCTTCTCTTTGTTTTTTGCTCATGAGCAGAAAAACTCGGAACTGAAGGAGCGTTTGGTCAGACTGACTCCGTGGGTCTGTCCCCCTCACCTAGGGGCTTGCTTATTCCCAGTGGGGGAGGCATTCACACCCTGGGGACCGAGCCCCCTCCCTGGCCCCTGCCCCAGTCCTCTCTGCCTGCCTTACTTTTCATGCCATCTTGACACCAAAACCCCCTTTCAAGGGTCCGGAGCATCAGGACATAAAATAGCAGAGTCTACAGAACAGGGACCCAGCAGCCGCTCCCCTCCTCACTCCCCTCTCCTCTTGAGGAAAGCCAAGGTGATCTCAGGTCAGCTCAACTAACAGTCTTTTCTCTTCTGTCCCTGAGAGGCTGGGGCGGGGGTTGTGCTGAGGCGGGGATGGTAGGACTTGCTGGGGTCGGGGGGGGAGGCACTCTAACCTGCACTGCCCATCCCGAGCTGCCTTCCTGAGAAACAGCGGCCAGGAGAGGATGGAGGCGGGTGGGCAGGTTTCGCCATGGGACCCTCAGGATGACACCCTCTCTCTGCAGGGACTCCAAGTCCAGGAGACACTGGCCGGCGCTGTCTGGGAGGGGCAGGAGGACCACCAACCCCCTAGAGCCCTTCAGAGGCTCCTTTAAGGACCACAGAGGAAGGGGCCGCCCAGGACTCTCTCTCTCTCTCCCGCTTTCTCTCACTCGTGCATGCACACGCGTGCACACACATGAGTAGGAGACAGAGGCAGTGCCAGGCACCGGAGAAAGGAAAGAACCAGCAGAGTGGCAGGCTGCTGTCTGAAGAGCTCTTAGCAGCACCCCAAGCATCCCGGCCATGCTCTCAGGGCCTGATGAGAGTGATGCAAAGGCACGATGCAAAGGCCTTCAGCAGTGAACAGACATCACTACCTTCCCACATGCTGTCCCTTAAAGTGAACACTACACAAGTAAAAGAAGTCCAGCAAAGTTCCGATTCTCTGTGGTTTCCATCCCGATGAGTCATGCAATGCATACATTCATATCTCATCCACCGTTTGGGTGGTCCTGCTTGGTTGATGCTCCCAGTACTTGCCTTGAGACCCACAACGTTGTCCCTTTCCCCCATCTCAGTTTTCCAAAGAGGACACGGAGGCTCTGTGTTAAAGGGGCTTGCCCAAAGCTGCACGATGGAGCATAGGGGGAGTCAAGGACCCTCTTACCCGGACAAAGATCCCACCGCTCCCACCCAGCTCCTCCACCGAGTCCCCTGCCCAGCGAACTCACCTTGGGTGGATGTCCACTAGCAGCACGAGCGTCTGCATGGTGATCACGTCGATGCGCTTGCAGTGGAAACGGGCCACCTTGAGCACCTTGCAGTATGTGCAGCAGAGCACGACGAAGGAGAGCAGGAAGCTGAGCGCGTGGAAGGCGCCCGTGAAGACGGCGAAGCGCAGGCGCTCGTCGGGCCGCCGGCTGCAGAGCGTGCAGGACGCGTAGAGCTGGTGGAAGCCGAGCCAGGACAGGGCGAGCGCGGCGGCCGGGAAGGTGAGCGCGTGCAGCCACGTGTAGGCCACCATGAGCGCGGCGTCGCGGAGGCGCATCTTGGCGCGGTAGCTCAGCGGGAAGACCACGGCCACCCAGCGGTCGATGCTGAGCGCGGCCATGCTGAGCATGGAGTTGGCGGCCAGGAAGGTGTCGAGGAAGGCGGCCAGGCGGCACAGGCGGTCCCCAGCCGGCGGCCGCTGCGCCACGACGCCGGCCAGCGTGAGCGGCATGTTGACCACGGTGCACAGCAGGTTGCCGCACGTGAGGTTCAGGGTGAAGAGCGCCGGCGCCTGGCGGCGGATGTCGGCGCTGTGCAGCAGGCAGAGCAGCACCAGCGCGTTGGACAGCAGCGAGACGCCCATCGTGCCCACCAGCAGCCCCGCCAGGCCCGCGTCCCACGAGTTCATGGTGCGCGCCCGCCGCCGGCGCTCAGGGCCGGCCGCCCCGCGCCGCCATGGCGCAGCCCGCCGCCGGCTCAGCCCCTCGGCGGCCGCGCCGCCGCCCCGCGCCCCCCGGTCCCCGCCGCCATGGCTCCCCTCCTCGCCCCCCGGAGAGGGCGCGCGGCCACCGCGGAGCGCGGCGCCACCTCCCGGGCAAGCGCCCGTGCGCCGCAGAACCGGGAGCTTCGCGCGCCCTCGGATCCCGGATTGCGGGCGCCGGCGGCCGCCTCTCACCCCATCCCTCCGCGCTCCGCCTCGGTCTCTCCGCGGCCCCTCCTGCAACCTTGCTTTCTCTGCTGCTTGCTCTGCTCGATCTTCCTTCTGCCTTCCCCTCCACTTTCTCTCTCTCCCCTCTGCTGCGCTTTCTTACTCGCCCACTGCTGTTCTCTCCGTCTGTCTCTCTCACCCCTCAGCCGTTTTCTCCTCCCCTCTTGTTCTTCCCTCTCCTCTCGTCTCGCTCACTCCAGAATCTGGCTGCTTCTATCACAGAAATTCCCCGCTGAGGCGCGCGAGCGCGCGCGCACACAGACTCAGAAAGAACCAGCCCTGAAGGCTCCGGTGCGGGGTGATTGGCTCTCGGTAGCTTCCTGTCTCCCACCCCCACTCCCCAAGCCTCCCCGAATGTGTGTCAAAGACAGGCTGAGTCAAGGAAGTCTGCCCGAGAAAAGGGAGGGATGTCTGGGCACCTTCATGCCGCAGGGCTACCCGTCCGAGCCCCAGGGCCGGCCTGGCCAGACGCGGACGGGGAGGTCCTGCCCACCTGTCCCTCAGAGCCTCGCAGCGCTGAAGTTTCTCCCTCTCTGGGCTGAGCCGGGGGCGCTCAGGTGGGCTCCCTTTGCCAAAATGGGAAGGAACACACCTCTCTCCAACCTCTGTGGTCAAGGCCCTGGCTCCGGATGTCTCCCAGGGCCTCCCCAGCCTGACCCCGGGGCACCTGCTACACTCCTGGGGGCGCTGGTTCACGGGGCTGGCTTCCCACCGCCCTTCAGCCTGGGCTTCAGCCGCATCCTCAAGCCTGCTGGGGTGATGCTGAGACATCCCCTCGTCCAGAGAAGACTTCATCTGACCCTGAGCGCTCACAGGTGGATGGACGGCCCTGCCTCAGCAGAGCCCTGGGGTGGCTGATACTCGGCACTCCCAGCCCAGGCTCCCCTGTGGCCGTCTGCCAGCCCACACACCACATACTGTGGATCTGGTGGGGCAGCTGCCTCCAGTCTGTGAGGGACCTGAATGACATACCCTGCAAGAACTCTTCAGAGAAAGGGCAGGAGGGTGGCTGGTGTGGCTTGGTGGAGACCCTGAGAACTCTGAGCAGGCAGGCTCCCAGCTCCTCCCCAGGAGAGTGTGCACCAACTGTGGCCCTTCTGTCTTTCTGTCAGGACCCCCAGTGGAGGGCTTCCCCAGTGATCCAGTGGCTAAGAATCCGCCTGCTAATGCAGGAGACACAGGTTCAATCCCTGCTTCCGGAAGATCCCACGTGTCAAGGGGCAGCTGGGCCCGTGCACCGCAACTACAGAGCCTGCACTAGGGAGTTCGCAGGCTGCAACAAGAGGGGCCACCATAGTGAGAGGCCGGTGCGCTGAAACTGAAGAAGGGCCCCTACTCGGCACAGCTAGAGAAAGCCCACGTGTAGCAGTGAAGACCCAGCATAGGCAAAAATAAATAAAAAGATCCCGGGGGAGGGTGCGTGGATCAGGGCTCCCTGTCTAACCCTGTGCCTGAACCTTTACCAACACACCACTGTCGTCACAGGATCCTGGCAAGTTACCAGACCTCAAGGAGCCTCATTGTCCTTCTTTACCTCTCAGGGTGCTGGTAAGAAATAGCTGAGACGCTGTGTGTGCAAAGCTTTGCCCACCAGAGGAGGAAGTGAACTGGAAGGCAGCCATCTCCTCATCCCTTGGCCCATCATGTGGCCTGCTGACCTCAGGGTTGGCCATGTCTTCATTAGATACTTGGCATCAGAGTGAGATCTTCATCTGCATATCTCCCCTGCTCCCAAAGACTTTGTTCCCACAAGTAGCCCCTAGCAAGGGACAGGTGGTCTGGTGCTATTTGTGGAGTAAATGCGTGAGCTAAATACATTGCTCTGAGCACTGTTGGGTCTACCTTCTTGTACTTCAGGGTTTATCAGAATCACCTGAGAAACTTGGGGTGCTGGTTAAGAGTTAGATTCCTGGGTCACACTTCTGAGGTCAGTCTGGGAATCTGCATTCTTAGTGAGTTGTTCAGGTGATGCTGATGAGGGTGGTCCATGATCATGCCCTGAGGAGCAGTGGTCAGGTAGGGTGGGGGGAGGCTGGATGCCAGCTCATCACGTGGTGCATCCTCCAGCAGTGGCCTAACACTTTGGCCTGGAGGTTCCTGCTAGAGGGTCACCAGCATGTGTAGGAAGTGCAGAGTGAAGTGTTAACTAATCCTTTACAGCACAGTGGAGTTTATAAGACATGTCCAAACATTATTGCACTCCATTTCTTCCCTGCCACAATGGCAAGAAAAAAAAAGCTTCTCATCCACATTTTTGAGATGAAGCTACTGAGACTCAAAAAGATTAAGTGACAGAACTGCTCAAGGATGAAGCCAGCATCTCTAACTCCACAGACTGCCCCCCTTCTGCACATTCCAGAGGTCCTCAGTCACTTTATCAAGTGGGTGACCTTGGTCTGGAACTTGAAAGCATCTCAACTTTGCAACATCAAAATGATCTTGGTGATCAGGTAACTAGGTACAGCAGACATAAACCAAGAAACACACATACGCTCACAACATTTTGAAAATCATTTGCTTTCTGAATTCTTAAAGGCAACATTGAAAGATTAAGATGGTAGAAAGATGCTCAGAACATTTTAACTCAGTTTCCTAAAGAAAGGAAGCTCATTTTCCTCTGGTTGTGAACAATATTTCCTTCTCCTGGGGTGGGGACGGGGAGGGAGCTGTGGAAGGACTGGTCTCCTTATGGACCAGGTCCTCAGTCACCAGTCTGGGCTTCACTGAGCACAGGTCTGAGGTCTGACAGCTCCAGACCAGCAATGAGGTCACGCTCACTGAAGAAGCAAGATGCCTGTCCATGTCCAAGTTTTGATACGGGGTTTCTATTGCTCCTCAGTAAAGGGGGCCCACATGACCAGGAGATGAATATTCAGGGCCTTGAGTGTGCCAGTCAGGGGGCTACACTGTGGCCAGATCTACCTGTCATGTTCTCTGAGCTGCAGAGAAGTGATGGGATACTCATGAGTTTTAACATGAGTCATTAAGTGCTGCTGTTGGGCCCTGAGGGAGGGCTCAAAAGCAGGGTTGAGTCTCACCCGTTTTGATGGTTTAATACAGCTCCACGTGGAGCCAGGTACACAGACACGTCATAGGGAATCCTTGCCTCAACCCTTCAGCAGATATCATGATCCCAACTTGACAAGATGAGGAGCTGAGACCCAGAAAGGTCCTTAATTTGCTCAAGGTCACTCCAAGTTGGCATCAAAACCCATTCCTTTCTCCAGGGGTTCTTACTGACCCAGGGATGAAACCTGGGTCTCCTGCCTTGCAGGTGGATTCTTTACCATCTGGGCCACCAGGGAAGCCCTGTAAATAGGGCAGTATAAGCTAATTAAGAAGGAAGAGTCATCGTGTGAATTGGAATCCGTATCTATTGGGCCTTGAGATGTATGTTCTCTCCACTGTATTTATCACACACAGTTTATCACACACATGATCTTGAACACAGACATGCATGACTCATAAACTACCAATGAGATGTTAGAGACTGAAGTGATCTCTCCACAGCTATTTTTAAACAGATAGGAAATGTTTATACAAACTGTCACCAAAACGCCACAATGCCCCAAGAGAGGTCTCACTGAAGTAGCTACAGAGAACACATCCCTTTGGGGAATGGAGGATTCTGGATTTCTGAAAGTGGAAGGGAAGCCTGGAAACCTGTGTTCTGGGGGAGGGAGGTGCCTGAACGTGAGCCCAGAGGCTGAAGCCTGATGCATATTTGTGGCTCTGGAGCAAAGGTAGGCCCGCAGAAAGGCTGAAAAGGCAGGTGGTAGCGAATCCTAGAGGCCAGCCCAATGCCAGACTGCAGGACAGAAATGTCAGTCCCTTTCAGATGACAGCTTCCAGGCCCTGAAGCCTCTAACTGCTATAGGGGCACACCCCTGAGCCTTCCAGCGGGTCTCCATTTTCTAGTGTGTAAGACAGCACTTACGCACTTGCAGTCTCATGCAGCCCTATAGAACCCCGGGAGGTCAGGGAGTGACCCAGAGATGCTCTCTCTGCTCAGGGCCATGACTCATTGTCCAGAGCTCTCTCTCTTTGCTGCCAGCTGCTGCCCACTCCCAAATTGGTGGTTCCTTCCCAGGCAGGTTATTTTTGCACACCTCCTGGTCCAGCTCTCCAGCTGGGTAAGCAGAATCAATTGAGCAGAGTTTTCCAACGGGATCATCCAGCCTCTGGCTCACCTGCTGGTTATCAGAGGAACTGGCTCTCTGGGCAGGGCCTTTGTCACTCTTGAATCTCCATGCTTGTCCCCAGCCCCCACAGACCAGGCACAGCAGCAAATGGGCTCAGGGGAGGGAGGAAGAAATCAGCTACCTGTCAGTCTCTCCTGGCGATCTCTGGGGAGGAGCTGAGCCATCTCTGTCTGAGGGGACACAGGATGTGTGGAACGCTTGTCAACTGTCAGAGGCTGGTTGTCATCCAGACCCTCTGTGTACCTAATCTCATTTAATTTCCACTGCTGCCCTGTATGAGAGACTGCAGTTATCCCTGCCATACAGACTAGGAAATTGATGTTGAAAAGGTTAAGTGGCTGCCCAGGGTGTCAGAACTATAGAGGGATTCCCATCTGACTCAGCGCCTATGTGTGTAATCACTGTGACTCTGTTCTGATGCACAGAGTGAACGCCCCTGCTTCCACCTCTCCTGGTGATGCCCAATCAGCCATCACTCCCACTCTCCCCTCCTCTACCTCCCTTTCTAAACGGGATCCTTGGGCTGCATGCCACCGGTGGGGAGGGGGGTGCATAGGAAGTCAATGAGTGATAATGGATACTTGTAACTGTTTCTGAGAGCCCTCTGTGGGCCAGGCCTTACGGTTCATAGGGGAGGGACTGCCATCCCACTTGCAGATGGGGTGACAGAGTCCTCCAGCTAAGTAGCTTGCCCAAGATCTCATGGCCTGTGGCAGGGCTGAGATTGGAATGCCAATTCCCTCTCCACCTTACCTAGCTCAGGGCTCCACCACCTACCCCAACAGCTGCCCCCATAGCTGGGAAAACAGAAGGAGTTGCAGTCTGGCTAGAGTCTGACTAGCCCAGATATGAGGCCTTTCCTCCCCACTGAACTTACCATTGCCCACACAGCCAGCCAGGGAGGCTTGCACTTTGCCTTGAAAATCCATTAAACCTGCCTGTGGCAGCAGCAGCTCCTTTATTTGCAACCTGCATGGGCTCCAGGAGGACAAAAGTGTGTGATTGATCTTCCTGAATATGAGGCTGTGAGGCATTGAACCAGTCCATGAACAATGGCTTCTCAGAGTTAGGACTGACTTCTAAGGCTATCTAGCCTCTGTTCATTTCCTGTCTCTGAGCTGCAGTGGAGCAGTGGAGCTTGTCGCGTATCCCCAGGAATAGAATGTTCAGAAAGAGCTATTTCTCCAAGCTTCTTGTCCCACTCCTGTCTCCACTTCATTGCAACCACTGCCTGGAACCAGGGGACCTACGCAGTTGGAAGCCAGGAGGCTCCTGCCAAGGACTGAGTTCCAGAAAGTTCAGCACTGAGACAGTGGACAGCTCCTCCCTTCCCACTCTCTCTCCTGCCCTCTGATCACTTTCAAGGAACACGGGCTGTGGAGCCCAGCACTGGCCTCCAGGTGCTGCATCTATGGACCTCTGAAGTCAGGTCTTTAAAAATGAGGCAGGGAATTCCCTGGTGGTCTGGTGGTTAGGATTCCATGTGTTCACTGCTGAGGGCCTGGGTTCAATCCCTGATCAGGGAACTGGGAACCCACAAAGTACAAATAAAAGTGAGCCAAGTCCAGCTGTCATTTATTGAGCAGATTCTGGGCCACTTCCTCCCATTTTGCATACTCAGAAACTGAGGCTCGTGGCCCCATGTCTATTGAGGAGCAGCATCCATGTCTGTTGGAATCCGAAGCTCATGCTTATGATCATGGAATTATATTACCATATCATTTTGAAAGTGTGATGTTTTGAAATCATTTCACTTCCTCTGTCCATCTCACAGCTCCTATAACATACAGCACAGAGCTCATGCTGGGCTGCTCCCTGACATATGTGTAGCCTGACTTGGCTTCTGCTGGGCTTCCTACAGGCTGTTCCCAGGGTATTTCCCTTTGTGGGCATGCTCTCAGTGGCCAGAAAGGGAGACACCTTTTAATGGTGATTCAGAAGTTTCGATAGTTGTGTCCCCACCCCAGGACTGGGGCAGCAGTCCCATCATGCCCTCAGCATGAGAGGAGCCTTTGATCTGAGTACTACTTTCCATAACTATCTAACAGGTATTCCTGTTAGCATTTCTCATCCACTTCTCCGATGAGAAAGAGACCTTGGGCTGGCATTATCGTGCAACAGACAGCACCCTGGAGAGCAGGAGTTAAGGATTCTGGTCTAGTCACTGTCCCTAACTGTCGGTATGTGTAACTCAGACTCCCTGTCCTTGAAATGAGTTGGGTAATGAGGAAGTCTCACACGTGAATCTAGGCTGTGTGAGGATGTCACCAGGGACTTGGTAAGGGGAGAGGGAGCAGGGAAAGGAGGGAGAGACAGGAATCGTGGGCCTTCCTTCCCTGTTTGGCTGCAATTCAGCGCCTTCTGCTGCTGTGCAGCTAAAGCCCATGAGCCACTTCGGCTCTGGAGGTCTGTGTCAGCGTGGCATTCTCTAGTCCTTTTCTGTACCCTGATCAGAGCAATCAAGGGCTCAGCTCACCACACCTAGGGGCCTGTGTGTGCTTAGCGAGCCCTGCTCTGTATGTGCATTCAGGGACAGAGGCGGCATGTGTGTGCGTTTGTGTGTGTGTGTGTGTGTGTGTGTGTGCGCGCGCGTGTGTATGTGTGAGAGAGACAGAGACAGAGAGAGAAAGATTGGCTAGAGACTTCAAGGTGATACTTTCTTATGGAAAGTGGTTTGGGAATGTAGGGAAACTAGGGAAACTGAGGTAGACACAAATCTCTTTCACTAAATGACAACCCTGAGGCTGAGCAAGATTTTAAAAGCAAGAAACGTCCATTATTTACTTTGTATGAACACTGAGGGGCTCTTTAGGGAAAACCAAACTATTAGTTAATGGCAGAGAGGCAAGGGTGGGGCTGTTATAGTAAGGGAGGTGCTTCCCTCAGACCCAAGGCTGACCACACGTTCTCAAACGCCACTTGTCAGCATCAGAAGTTCTGCTCACAACTGGATGTCATAGCTTCGGTGCCTGAGGGTCCTACCAAAGGGTGTCCCCCTAGGCTGATCCAGGAGGATGGGAGTGGATGACTGGGCCCTCCCCTCACCCTACTCCCCCACGGTGACGCACTTCAGTGGCCAATAAGATTTCCTGAGTCATTCTGTTTGTACGCTCTGACTCCAATATTGGAAGCATCTTTTTCTTTTTCCTCTGAAGATCCACTTAAAAATTTTATTATAAGGAGTTTTTTTTCTTACTGAGGCTTGCTTTACACAGTGAAAGCACAAATCACATATAGCTGATGAGTTTTGATAAATACATCATCTGTAATCTATACACTTATTAAGATGCATAATGTTTCTTTAGCCTATAAAGTTTTGGGGGGCCACTTTCCAGTCAGTCCACTACCCCCCCACCCCAGAGCTAACTACTGTTCTGCTTTCTATCACCTAGATTAATTCTGCAGACTCTAGAATTTCATATGAATGGAGCCATATAGTGTGTACTCTTTTATATCAAGCTTCTTTCACTCAGCATATTATTTTTCAGGTTGATCCATGCTGTTCTGTATTTTGCTAGTTCGTTCCTTTCTGTTGTTGAGTGGAAATCTATTGTATGAATATGTCACATTTTGTTTAGCCATATTCTGACAATGGACACCTGTTTTATGGGATATTCTGAATAAAACTGCTGTGCACATTTTTGTACCGTTTATTTTAGCATACGTATGCTTTAGTTCCCTTCAGTAAATGCCTACATTTATATTTAGCTTTACAAGAAACTGCCAAACAGAATTCCAAAGTACCTATACAATTTTACATTGCAGCTAACATTGGAGCCGGCTGTTGGTCTTTCTCTTATTGAGTTGTAGGAGCTTTCAAATGTATTTTGGACATGAGACACATATTGTATTTATGTGCTGCAGCTACATTCCTAACCCATGGCTTATCTGTTCCTTTTCTTCAAGATGTCCTTTGATGACGTATAAACTTTACAATTGGCTTGTAAATTAAGTTTTTAGAAAACATGCTGAAAAGTGGATATTTTACTGGACTGGCTTATGGAGGGAGATGAGGGAACAATTGATATTTAGAAACACAAATTTTCTGGCATTATAAATGCCTAAATAGGTTTAGAAATTTGGATAATTTTTTTTTAATTTTCTTTACTATATTGTGTTGGTTTTGCCATACATTGACATGAAACCACCATGGGTTTACATATGCTCCCCCTCCAGAACCCCCCTCCCTCCTCCCTCCCGATTCCCTCGCCCTGGGACATCTCTGTGCACCAGCCCTGAGCATCAACCCTGGGCTGGCGATTGATTTCACATATGGTAATTAACATGTTTCAATGCCATTCTCCCATATCATCCCACCCTTGCCCTCATCCAGAGTCTACGAGTCTGTTCTATACACCTGCGTTCCTTTTGCTGTCTCGCATGCTGGGTTCTCGTTACTGTCTTTCTAAATTCCATATATATGCGTTAGTATACTGTATTGTTGTTTTCCCTTCTGGCTTACTTCATGGATAATTTTTTTTAATTTTTTAATGGGAAACGTATCTTCACGAGTGAATAAAAAATAAATCTTTTACCATGTTTCAAAAACAAACAAACAAACAAACCCTACTCTTCCTCTGATCTTCAGAGTTCCCTTTATTTCCTAGTAGCCTAACTGTAGTTAATAATTCTTTATATTGAACTTACCCTGCCTCCCAGGCTCCTCTGTCCAAAGGATTCTACAGGCAAGAATACTGGGGTGGGTAGCCATCCCCTTCTTCTCCAGAAAATCTTCCCGACACCAAGATGGAAGCCCAGTCTCCTGTGTTGCAGATGGATTCTTTACCTCTGAGCTACCTGGAGAGCCCCTTATATTAAACTTACACTGTTCAGAAAACCCAAAACAAGGAACATCCCCCCCCCCAAAAAAAATAATAATGCTTAACTTTTGACTTAGATGATGTTAAAGCTGCAGATTAATTTAAGGAAAGTGTCTTTCTTTGTATTTTCTCCTTTATGATGTAGTCTAGGGAAATGCATTATTAACTTTTTAATGCTACACCAACTCTGCATTCCTAGTTGACCATTCTTCTTCCGAAGATTTTGAGGTTTTTTTGAATCTGTGTTTTTGAGAAATGTCAACCCGTGGTTTTGTTTTTCTCCATTGGCTTTGTCTGGTTCTGGTATCAGGGTTATGCTGCCTCATAGAAAGACCTGTGAAGTGACCTGTGAAGTGCTCCTTTTATAAAACACTGCCACCCTCTTTTTCAAAGTGGTTGTGACATTTTCACCTTACTATCAGAAATGTACAAAAGTCCACGTTTCTCTGCACACTCACTGGCACTTGGTATTATCAGTGATTTAAAAGATATCCATCCTAATAGTGGGCAAAAGTACCTCAGTGTAGTTTTAATTTGAACTTTTATATTGAATAATTATATTGACTATCTTTTTATTCTTTATTTATCTACTAAATGGTGGCACTAGTGGTAAAGAACCTGCCTGCCAGTGCAGGAGACTTAAGAGACATGGTTTCGATCTCTGGGTCTGTAAGATCCCCTGGAGGAGGGCAAGGCAACGCACTCCAGTATTCTTGCCTGGAGAAGCCCACGGACAGAGGAACCTGGCTGGCTACAGTCCGTGCACAGAGTCGGACACAACTGAAACGACTTTACACACATCTACCAAATATATTCACCTTGGATGCAATGCTATCCTGGCTGAGAGGGTCCCAGCTCCTGAGGGCTCTCCCCTCATAGCAGCCCAGGCAGAGGAGCCTGGAGACAAGTTCCTTGCTTCCTGTGGATGCCCCCACCTCCTTAAATCCCTCGCCTTCCTATCTCCTACACCCCCAGCGCTCAGACACAGCCCCCCCCCCCTGGCTTTGTTCAGGTAGCTGAGGTCCTCTCTGGAGGGCGCTCTCAGCTCCCCTTCTCCTAATCAACGTAAAGTCAGAACAGTGGCAAGGGCTGGGGGTGTTGTTGGGGTCTTTCGTGCCGTTTCATCCTTTCACTTCACAGCACGTTTTTATCCCCATTTACAGAGGGCTTTGGGGAGGGATCAAGCAACTGACCCAGGTTATATTAATACAGTAGTAGTCAGTAGGTCCAACATTAGGACCAGAGTGTGTTTAGCTCTAAAGCCCACATTCTTGGCCACCTGAGCGGTCTCCAGGCCATCCCTTCCGACAATTAAAAGAGGGAACAGAAGGGTCAGCACATGAATTGGGGAAAGCAGGTTCACAGCCGCTGACTGCTTCCTCTAGCCACTTCCAGCAGTTTCCACTCACTCTGTCCAGGTTTTGGTGAGTTGCATCTTCATGGGATTTGAAGGCAGTCTCAGACATTACATCTTCTCCGTCAGTGGGTACAGTGCCCACAACAGGAAAACAGACAAAGGGCCAATGAACTTCAACTTGGTGGTCCTGAAATCCTAGACTGGCCCCATCTATCCCTGCAACTTCCAGCTACTGGAACCCAACCCTTACTTTCAGTCACACAATGTGGAGACAAGACCCAGGCTCTTGGTCTCTCTGGGCTGTGCTGGATTTTACCTTTTTTTGCTTAGGCTTGCTGTATACATCCATACAGGAATCAAGAAGTTTTTTTTCTTGTGAAAGAAACAGAGCTCCTACAGGAAGGCCCATGTGGGCTGTGGGGGGTTCCTCAGGGAATGGGGCTTTGCTATCAACCCCAAAGAATCTGTGAAAGGCTTGCCCTATAACAGTGTGTGCCACTTGAGAAGCTTGCGGTTAGTCTTCATTGATGATTTAGGAATCAGTTCTGTGTCCTTAAGGTAATTCTAAGAAGCTGTCTTAAAGCAATCACATTCACTTTCCCACATGGCATCTATCCACCCATCCATCTATCCATTCATCCATCCATCCATCCATCTAACCTTCCATCCAACCACCCATCTATCCATTCAACCATCCATGCATCCAACTAACCTTCCATCCAACCACCCATCCATCCATTCAACCATCCATGCATCCATGCATGCATGCATCCATCCATTCTCCCATTCTTTCACTCAATAAAGCACAGAGTGCCTCTGGACCTCACTGAGAGCACAAAGATGCTACAGGCCTGGCACTCAAGGTGCTTCCTAATGATGTGTTGCATGCCCAGGGAACAGAAAACATCTGGGGTGAGCCCTGGAACTTTCCTACAAGGAAAGACATCTTCCACAGAAGGAATATTTTATGCAAATACACAGAGTGAGAACACCTGAAGCCTTTGAGGAACCTCCAGCACTGCAGGGGGAAGGGGCCACACTCCTTTCTTTTTCACCTTGCTTTAGATTTGAGCTGGTAAATGTCACTAACCACACACAGTCAGCACAAACAGATGCTCTCTGCTCCTGCTGAACTGGAGACTGTCTGCTGGGACACAGTTGGGCTCCCTGGGCAACATGACACGTAGCCATGTCCCCAGGCACAAGCCCCTTCAGGCAGTAGGTGATACTGCCACCTTCCCCATCCCTGGCTGGCCCGGGGGAGGTTCCACTCTCCATCACCAGTCTTTTACTCTGTGAAATAGTGTTAGAAACACTCTGAGGAGTTGACAAAAGAGCTTAATTTAGAGAACACCTGTCCCCCACTAACACTTGAAAAATAAAACCCTGGGTGACTTAGCACACTGGTTGTTTTGAAGATTTGGGGACTATTTCTGAATATTCAGCTAGGACAGACAGGATGCTGGTTTTGTGTTTAATCCCTCCCTCTCTCTCTCACACACACACACACACACAAACACGCACTTCTTTCTTTGTTTTCTTTCCTTTAGAAACAAGAAAGAAAGAAAGTAAAGTTGCTCAGTCATGTCCAGCTATTTGCAACCCCCTGGACTATAGCCCACCAGGCTCCTCAGTCCATGGAATTTTCCATGGCAAGAATACTGGAGTGAGTAGCCATTTCTTCCTCCAGGGGATCTTCCCGACCCAAGGATTGAACCTGGGTCTTCCCCACTGCAGGTAGATGCTTTACCCTCTGAGCCACCAGGGAAGCCCAAGGGAGCCACCAGAGAAACCCAAGCATCACACCACACTGTCCCCCATGTATCTCTTTTTCATAACTCTTGTCACAGCTAGAATTATTTGTTCAGTTTTCTCCTTTCTTCCAAAAAAAAAAAAAAAAAACCAATGCCAAGAGGACAGGGACTACTCTCAAGTCCCAAGCACATAGCCAATTATTTTAGGCTGGACGTCCTGTTTGTAATGGGCAGCATCCTAGTTTGAACGAGTTTGGCAAAAGGGAAGATCTGTTTGCAGGAAATGGGTGTCACATCACCTCGAGTCAGGGAGTCACTGTGCCTCCCAGACACCTGGGGGCCGATTCGGACCACTGTGCTCTCCTCACACCTCCTCTCCTACCTCTCACCCTGCTGCTCTCTCTATATCAGCTTCACACATAAAAAACTTCAAGTGGGAGCTCTTACAGGGCTGAGAGGAAATTCCAAGATGTAAAGTGTATTTGCCTCCAGTTTGGCTGAAAGTCAGAGGTGGTTTTTCTAACAGGATCACCTACAGCCCCGGTGTGGCAGTGGCTGGGATGACAAAGGTAGCTACGATTCCCTTTGGAGGCCCCTGTTTTTTGTGGAGACTTGGTGCAATCAAGCTTCTTGGGGCCCAGAGACACCTGTGCTGGCAAACAGGAAGTGACAGCATTGTAAGAAGCAAGCAGTGTGGCCAGAGAGGCTAGGCCACATGACCCACAGAGGAGAGGGTGGCCAAACGCAGGATCAAGGAGGCTTCCTGGTGGACATCATTGCTCCATCCCGCTCCCCACCTCCCACGTCACCACTTCCTGCTGTAGGGGCTCAAGCTCTCATGGAATGTGGGGTGCAGTCCACCAAGGAATGAAAACATGCATAGCTGTAAAATGGGGAGGATGTTTGTGATCAGACTATTTGTTCTGTGGCTTTGAATATCTTCCTGGTTGTGAATATCTGCAGGGTAAGCAGGCAGATTCAGATTCCAGCTGAAGGAATCTCACCACCATCACTTTGATGCTGCTTTCTATATGCCAGGCATGGTTCTAAGTGCCTTATCTTTACTAACTCATTTAAAGCTCAAACAGCAGCATCAGGTATGTGATTAGTTTCCTCACCCATATGGAGTTGAATGATGTTCCCTTTCCCCCAAGTTCATGTCCACACTGAACTTCAGAATGTGACCTGATTTGGAAATAAGTTCTTAGCAGATATTATTAGCTACAATGAAGTCATCCTGGGTTAGGGTGAACCTTTATCTGATGCCTGGTGTCCTCCTAAGTAGAGAGGAATTTGAGCAGAGACACAGACCCTGGGAAGACAGACATGGAGGTAGAAGCAGAGATTGGAGTGATGCTGCCATGAGCTCAGGAACACCAGGATGGTATGCAGCTTCCAGCCAGGGAGATGCACAGGGTATTGTCTTCTTTTCCGTGCGTGCACGTTAAGTCACTTCAGTCATATCTGGTTCTTTGTGATCCCATGGTCTGTACCCTGCCAGGTTCCTCTGTCCATGGGATTCTCCAGGCAAGAATACTGGAGTGGGTTGCCATTTCTTCCTCCAGGGGATCTTCCCGACCCAGGAATCGAACCCATATGTCTTCAGTCTTCGGCATTGGTTTGTGGGTTCTTTACCACTAGTGCCACTTAACTTGGTAATGTTGCCTGAATTGTTTAGCTTTTAAATTCATCTTTCATTGTTTTAGAAGCTCTGCAGGACCACTCAGAGCATATTATTATGTTTCCAGGTCCCTGTTAGCTCAGTAGAGTGACACAGATTTGTTGAAGAGGCTAGGTCCATCTCCCTGCCCGTGTGCTGGAGAAAATAGAAAATACAGTCAAGGCAAAGTAAAAATGAAACTTATTACATGCCTACCACCCAGAGCTTTCCACCCTTAACACCTCAGTACATATTCTTCCGTTTTTACTTCACCCAAATGAGATCATTCTGCACAAAATGTTTCATAATCTGCTTTTTTTTTTTCAGTAAACAATCTCCACTTCGCTGTTGGTTTCAGAATGTTTGTATGCCATCTACCACCCAGAGCCTTCTCTGATTTCCCTGATTGACCCAATGCTGTTCTCTAGACCTGACTTGTCCAAAGTAGCCTTTGCTACAGAACCACTCAGGGCATCTTGCTAGGTTCCTAGGTCTCCTTTACCTCAGCAAAGTCCCATTTAAGTGACGCAGACTTAAGGAAATCATGCCAGGCTCCCTGCAGACAAACCCACCATCTAGATTCCAGCTGCTTCCTCATGACATCATTAATTTATTCTCCTCTCTCCTGGCTTTCTTATAACCCCATTTTTCCCCTTTAATTTTGGTTATTGTTTCTTAACAGATGATTTCTTCTCTGACTTTTTTCCTCTCTGCCCTCTCAGGTGTTTTGGCCTTTCTCTTTCTTCTGGGTTCTTCCTATATAGTTTGGACACCGCCATCCAGCTCCTTGGAATATGGAGGAACTTTTGCATGGCCCTAACATTTGAACCACTCATGAAGATGGGCATTTGCTGCCCTGAAACTCATTGCAAATTCACTGGTGAGAAGCCGAGTTGGGCTGCCAGCTGAGGGACTCGGAGATGCCCTGTTCCCAGGCAGGAAGTCTTCCCCCAAGAAGAGTCAAAAGCCTACATTTTACACATTTCTCTAAATTTAGGGATTATCCTGCCTCAGCCACCTGCCTCAAACTCAAAAATATCCCAGTCCCCGAGCATTCGGTCTGCTTTTGTGGCACGGACCCTTCCACAGGGGCAGCAGGTCTTCTCCTGGGGACAGTACGTTCCTAAGAACAACCACCCACGGAGTCTGCTCCGAGGACGAAACCTGGCACAGAGCACGGCAGAGGAGAGAGGAAGCTGGGCGAGAGGAGAGGGGAAGGGAAGTGGAGACGGTGTTGTGGCTCTGTCTGCAGCCTCCATGGACTCTGAGGACCCAGCAGCCGAGCCAGGAGGCAGAGACCTCCTGAGTCTGTGGGCGTGAGGCTCATCTCTCCAAGCTCCAACTTCCACTGTTCAACTGCACAGCGGATGATGATAACCACATCCCAGGACTATGTTACTGCAGAAATGATGCTGAACACAGGTACTGAGGATGCTGGGACAACACGTGCATGGGTAGCAAGCCCTCCAAAGGTCCTATTTGTGCTGATGTTTACAGAACCATCAGCATCAGGCAGATGGGCCAGTGACATCAGAAGGTCAGATCTCCCAGGTCTTCAAAGGTGGAGATGCTCCGGGGTGCTGGTCCTCTCAGTATCTAGGCTTTGGGGAGGTTCTCATCATGGGACCGCATTTCCTTGTGCTTCTGTTTCCCTTCCTGCTGGGGGATGGGAACGGGGTCCTACAGCAGCGGCACCATTGCCCCCACCCAATTCAATATTCCCTGCTTCATGGCTTTCAAACACACCTGTCTTTAAGCAGGCAATATTCACAACCACCGAGGTGCCTGTGTCTGGAGACATCTTCAGTGGAGACATCCCCTCCTGAGCATTTCTGTCCTTCTTCATCGGTCTCCTTCCTTTCTGTCTCTCTCCCTTCCATTGAGGGAAACCCTGAGCCTCTGGCTACTCTAGCAGCAAAAAGGAAGCCAACTGAAGTGACCTTACTTTGTGTATGTGTGACTGTCCCAAGGCACTGAGGTGGGAGTATCAGTGACACTTGAGTATACCCAACTTCTGAGGGTACCAGGCAGAGAGCAGAGTGTGACTCTGGCATGAATGCAAGTGCCCATTCATTATCGCTACAAACACACACTCATTATCAGGCTGATAGCTCTCGAGGGACGTACCAGTATACAGGCGGCAGGAGCATCCTTACTCCCGAGCAGCTCCCAGGCTGGTGTGAGACAGCCAGGTAAGCACAAATCTGCAGTCTAGAGCAGTAAAGTCTGTGAAGGACACCAGGATGCTCTGGGCCAGGTGACAGGCCAAGGGGACCTGAGAGCTGAGGGAAGATGACCAGGTGAGCAGTGCCATAGGAGAGGAAGCTCACGGACAACAGCCACAAGGCGGTGTGGGAGAGCCCGAGGGAAAAGGGACGAGGGTGGCGAGGCTGCTCCCGAGGGATGAAGTGCTGGGTTAAGCACTGGAGGGGACTCCTGGGAGCAGCTGAGAGCCATGGACTCCTTGCTGATAACAGCAGGGTCCAAGAGCCCAATAAAGAGCCCACGCTACAGGCAGAGCTGCATCTTAGAAACTCACCCAGGCTGCCATGGATGGGATGACTCTAGGAGGAAGAACATGTGTTCTGAATGCCCTGTGACAATGAGATCTGCCCCTTCCGTGAAAGTTCCAGAATTCTCTTCCTTGGGCTCCGAAGAATATAGTATTGGTAGAAGATTATGGACACCCATGTTTTGGTCCCAGCAAGTCTGTTCTCCTCACCCCACCTCATTTTCTTTATCTGTAAAATGGGTGTAATACGCACATTTTTATTCATAGGCACCAAGACCATTGTCTAGAATGGTCATTATGTGCGTGTCGGTCACTCAGTCATGTCCAACTCTTTGCAACCTCATGGACTGTAGCCTGCCAGGTACCTCTGACCATGGAATTCTCCAGATAAGAATACAGGAATGGGTAGCCATTCCCTTCTCCAGAGGATCTTCCCGACCCAGGGATTGATCCTGGCTCTTCTGCAGTGCAAGCAGAGTCTTTACCATCTGAGCCACCCAGGAAGCCAGGAAGCAATCTAAATGTCTGTCATGCGGGAACTTGGAAAACAGAGATCAACAATATACACTAGAGGCCTTAAAAATGAGGCAGTGGATTTAGAGGGCTCCAAAGACACACTATGAAGATCAATTCTTAGAATAATAGATATTGTCTAGCAACATAAAGCTGAGCGCCAAAGAACTGATGCTTTTGAACTGTGATGCTGGAGAAGACTCTTGAGAATCCCTTGGACTGCAAGGAGATCCAACCAGTCTATCCTAAAGGAGATCAGTCCCGGATGTTCATTGGAAGGATTGATGCTGAAGCTGAAACTCCAATACTTTGGCCACCTGATGCAAAGAACCAACTCATTGGAAAAGATCCTGATGTTGGGAAAGATTGAAGGCAGGAGGAGAAGGAGATGCCAGAGGATGAAAGGGTTAGATGGCATCACTGACTCAATGGACATGAGTCTGAGTAGGCTCCGGGAGTTGGTGATGGAGAGAGGCCTGGCGTGCTGCAGTCCATGGGGTCACAAAGAATTGGACACAACTGAGCCACCGAACTGAACTGAACTGAACTGACAGGTACACATGAGCATACATGAAGATGCTCAGGAAAAGGGCTGGAAGGAGGTTCTAGAACTTTCACAGAGGAGCCTGGATGGGGGAGGTGTTAGGCTGGGAGCCAAGGAGGGACGTTTTGTCTCCAATGCCACTCGCTCGCGTATCTTTGCTTCTTTTACAAGATGTGTTGATGTTACCTCTGAAAAACACTGAATGGGTGTCACTGGGGGGCCTGAATCCCGGTGGTGCTGGGTGGTGAGCTGGATAACAGGTCCTCAACAGCCATGCATGTCTGCTGCTGCTGCTAAGGCGCTTCAGTCGTGTCCGACTCTGGGCGACCCCACAGACGGCAGCCCACCAGGCTCCTCTGACCCTGGGATTCTCCAGGCCAGAGTCCTGGAGCGCGTTGCCGTTTCCTTCTCGACGTAGGGAGGGGAGGCTGGTGGAGGGTGGGGCGCAGTGCCCGACGGCAGCGCCTCTCCCCGCACGCCCACCAGGGGGCGGCGGAGAGCACGGACGCCGACTGGCGATCCGCGAACCTGGACCATGGCGCCTCGGTTCTGCGTCCGGTGCCAAGTGACCTAGTCTCTCCACGTGTGTCCTCGCCAGGTACACGGAACCAGTAAACCATCCACTCCCAGTGTGAAGGATCCAAAGAGGTACGCAAATACGCAAGCCAGGAATTCTCATTACATTGCCGTGGAGCGGAAAGATAACTTGACCAAGACCGGAAGGAGGTGGCCCGCCTAATACTGGGAGGGGGCGCGGGCGGCGTGTAGAGGCGGGGAAAAGAAAGCGTGATGACCGTTGGTTGCCGATACTTATCCTCACCGCCCCCTGATTAGGAATCGTGGTCTTACGTGATGAATGAAACCAAGGTCAGTCACTTGCCCAAGGTCGTGGCCGTGCAGCTTGTACGTTGCCGAGTCCAGCTCCAGTGGGCGTGCTGGAGCCCTCCTCTCTGTGCAGGTGGTCAACCTGCTTGCAGGCTGGTGAGTGGTCGTGCCCGGGTGCCAGGATGCCAGGCCCGCACAAGCGCGTGTTAGGTAGAAGGAGGACTCATGCTTCAGGCAGTCTAGCTCACTCCTACTGCCTCCCAGGTCCTGGGGCGCAGGAAACGGACTCCCAGGATGGGAAATTCTACCTGTCCTGTAGAGTTGTGTAGAGGGGACTGTACTGTCCCGCAGAGGGGACACTGCATCCTGTTCCCTCTTACCAACCCCCAGCCCAAGCCCCCCCACCTCTGAGCTTCCTGTCCTACGGCGCCTGCTCTCAGCACCTGCCTGTTGAAAGCGCAACACGCGCCTCAAGAGTGCTAAATACACGAGCGTCCTGGCTCCCTGGCTGTGTGTTGGCAGGGAATTCGCACTCAGCAAAGAGGATTTGTGCTTTCGCTGGGAGGCTCAGAAAGGCCCTGGGAGGGGTCTGTGGACGGGCCGCTGGCGGCACAAGCAAAGACACCATGCATCGCTCAGGTCGCTAAGGATAAGGGGTGGCTCTCAGCCCTCTCTGCCCAGAATGCTAACGGGTGGCCTGGTCCTCAGGTCACTGAGCCGGTCTCTCTCCTTTTCACCCCCAGGAACCACAGAAGGTGTAGAAAGACAGCAAGGAGAAGGCCTTGGCCCTAGGCCAGCCCCTCTGGCTGCTCTTCAGGGTAACTCTATCTCTGGGTCACCAGGCTGCGGGCTGCACCCACCAGAGGTACTTGGGGTCTGTATTTTCCTTTTTTTCACCTGAAAATGGCTGGAAATCTCTATTGGAAGAGCAGAAAAGCCCAGGGGCGTCCTCCAGGGACTTTTAAAAAATATACTTTATTTATTATGTTTGGCTGTGCTGGGTCTTCGTTGCTGTGCAGGCTTTTCTCTGGTTGCGCTGAGTGGCGGCTACTCTCTCGATTTCTCTTGCTGCGGGCACAGGCTCGAGGGCACTCAGACTTCAGTATCTGTGGTGTGCGGGCTCAGTAGTCTCAGTTCCCAGGCTCAGGAGCACAGGCTCACCAGTTGTGACTCACGGGCTTAGTTGCTCCATTGTTTATGGGATCTTCCCAGACCAGGGATCAAAGCTATGTCTCCTGCGTTGGCAGGCGGATTCTTTACCACTGAACCACCAGGGAAGCCCTTTACGGAGACTATTAAGGGGGAGTGAATGGGAGCAGAAGGGATGGGGTGGAGCTGGGATTGCATCTCAGATAAAACGACTCAGCCCCCATTCCTGCCTCTTCGTCCTGCTGTCCCCAGACCTGCTGAGATCTGTCCATTCATTTGAGTTATTTGTAAGTTTACCTGGAGTGAGAGAGACTGGAACTGATCATGAAGTCCTCTCAGCCTTGACCCTGGCAGAGAGTCTACAGCGGGCAGTCTGTTTCCCACTCTTTTAAGAGAACAGCAAACTTTCCAATAAGATCCGGGGGCACTGAGGATGTCACCAGCTCCATGGCCTGGGTCTACCCTGTGTCCAGGTGCCTGAGCCCAGCTACACACATGCTGAGAGCTGTCTTCACGCAGCACTGTATCTCAGAGGTTTGCTGGTGAACTGCAAGGCCCCCATTTCTTCCTTTGCTTCTGGAGGTTTTGGATGCCATGTGGAGCCACCTCAACTGCCCTTCTAGGTCCCCCAGGAGAGCTCTCCCCAGGTGGGCTGTCATCTGATCCAGCAGTCCCACTTGAGGAAGGTGGTGAGAGAGCCTCATGTCAGACTAGAGATCAGAGAAATCCAGAGAAAACCTCCTAATATTTAACGCTGGCCCATCTTGCGTGCCCAGCAATCTGAGGGCATAAATTAGATGGACAGCCTGGCCAACGCAATTAAATGTGCAGAAGTTGGCTGTTAAAGCAGCTGAACTCCCCTCATTAGGGGTAAAAACATCCAGCAACTTGATCCCTGAGTTTTGCGTGGGCCAAATCTCTTTTAAAAGGATGGGAAGTCGGCGTTCGCTTCTGAAAGGAGCCTGTCAGGAGCAGCGAGGGAGGAATCGTCTTGGATTCTGTAAATGTCAGTCTCTCTCACTCTCTCCCCTGGCAGGCAAAGGGACAGAAGCTCAAACCACAGCGCCAAAGCCCCGTGCAAGGACACTGACCTCTGCTCTGGCCGGTGACGATAGACTCCCTTGGGTCTGCTTGGATGGCAAGAGGAAGGCGCAGGGCTGGGGTGCTCACACTTCACCAAGAACAACAGCAGCTGGGGTGAGGATTGCCTAAGTCAGTCCTTGCCCTAGCTCAGAGCACCTGGCCTGCAGCCCCAGGGAAGATGCTGATGTGGGTACTTTTCACAGCTCCTGGATAGGTACCCAAGCTTCCAGCCTGAGAAGAAACAAGTAAACCTGGGGAGAAGACTTTGGATTTGTAGGCAAAGAGATGAGGAAGTTGTTGTAAACAGTCCTCATATTCCATTTTTCTGTGGCTGATGGAACTGCTTGATTCTATTCTTTGCCCAGTGCAGGCAAATGCATCTTTTCACTTTCTCATTTTCAACCCTTTTCCATTTTTAATGCCAGGGAAAAGTACTGAGTTTGTGCCCTGTTTAGTGTCCTCAGATATTCTGTGTTTGATTCATGGCCAATAACTGCCAAAGCTCTTGGGCCAGAAAACATTTGATTAGACTTGTAAAAATTTAGCCTAATTATATTTTCAAATACTTCGGCAAATTCTCACCGTGCAATTGACAGACTGTTTCTATTTTCATTAGGCTGTTTGTTTTTGTCATTAGAGGCAAACGGCCTGGAGCACATGGGCTGGAGTTTATGCAGAGCTGATGTCAGCCCAGAGGTGTTTGCAAAGACCTTTTTGCTGTATTTATTTCCCTTGAGTGCATATCATCTTTAAATGGATTTTTCATAACATGAAAGGAAAAATGAATTTTTCATAAACTTGAAAGGACACTCATTTTGATAGGATTTTTAAAAGAAACTTTAAAGTCCATGATTGTATATAAAGAATGCTGTCTAATCATGACCGTATTGGCAAATCCAATGCAGCTTTGGAGGGATCTGTCCACAGTAACGTACGTCCTTAATAAAACACTCTGGTACCCGGAGGGATCAGAGGTATGCCGTAATCCTTACTGGGGTATCTACTCTGTAGTTGGTACCGTGCTTGGAGCTAGAGACATCAATTCAGAGAAGATTCTGTTTATGATCCCAAAAAGCTTGTGACTTAGATATGAGACCTGTATTTGGGTCACTATAATATGGGCAGAGAGGCTTCTTTGCATCACAAAAGGTAGAATAGGTTATATGAGCCTCAAAAAAAGTTTCATTTCAATTGAGGATTAGGACAAGTCTTCTGGGTAAAGGTAGCATTTCAACTGCACTTTGCGGAAGGGGCAGAGTCCAACAGTATGCAATGGGGATGGGACAGAGGGCTTGGTGCAAAGAAAGACAGACACGTGAATGCCGGGGAGTCTTAGGCAAGAGGAGACAAGTTCTGAGTGACAGGACTTTAGAGAAATTGACAGTTTCTCAAAACTAACTGTCAATTTCTCAAGGAAGCTGAGTCTCAGAGGTGGGGAAGTGCTGGGGGCGTGAGTGAAACAGTGGTGGTCCCTCTGAATGGGTCCTAGGAAGGGAATAACAGAAAGGAGACCGGGCAAGTTGCAGAGGTGGTTGGGGGCAAGCACAGCAGGTCCACTGAGGTCATGAGGTGGCCCCGCCCTCTCTACTCAGAGCATGACAATCACTGGCCCCACAGTATCCGCTGAGGATGGGGACAAATGTCACGCCCCCTCAGTGCCCTCAAGAATTGGGGGGATGGTTGTCCTTGTATTTACCCTCCAGATGTAGATCTAAAAGCCAGGATAAGAGTTTTGTGAATCATCTGGGGGAGTTATGACTATTTCGCTCTATCCCAGGCCACACTGTGGTGGCCAGAAAATGTGGAACCCCAGGAAAGCCAAACTTGCATCCAATGGGGAGAGAATCTTTATTCTCCTCCACTTGATTTCCAAGGAATTTTCAACTCAAATGATGCAAAACCTGTTTCCTATGTGTAGAGGCAAGTTATCCTGGGGACCACCATGCTGGTGATGCTCCCAGACTCTCAACAGTCCTTTCCTACGTGTTATCCAGGGGAACAGTCCTGCCCAACATCAAGCTGGTGATGTTTCCAGACTCCTCAAATCCCACTGGGACTTCCTTCCTCATTTTAGAAAAGAGTGACACTTAGGGCATGCTGAAAAGACAAGAATATATCAAAGGTGGCACAGGGAAAACTGGAGCTATTCTCAACAGACTCTCCCCTTCCTAAATTCTCCTTCTGGGCAGTGAACTGTGTGTCTCATCCTTGAGTTCCTGTGGCTTAGAAAGATATTTCAATATGAGTCACCGGCAGCCCTGGTTTCCACTTGGAAGCTTTTCATATCACACAGATAAAACTTTATTGGAAACTCAACTCTGCCCTGCAGCCATGAGTTAAAGCCTTCAGGACATGAACCCATCAAGGGCAAGCCTTTTCTAATTTTTCTCTGGTCAACAGAATCACAAAATTATCAGACTTTTGAGCTTTATAGTTGATCTCATTTAGTTTCACCCAGTGGGAAAAGCTCTCAAGTGTTCCTCAAATTGCCGGTTATCATTTTTGCTCAAACACTTCCAGCCATGCGTAACTATTAATAACTCAATTAATCACCCATTATGGGACTGACCTGATGCAAAGTCAACCCACAATTCGAGAGAATGTGTTTCCAAAGCTACTTCTCCATCTAAGTAAATGACTACCGTTTTTCATCTTTTAAGTCTGGGGTCAAGCTGAGCCAGCCTAAGCTTGTAGTTGAAGAGGCCGAGGGAGTTCAAGAGATGAGTCATCCTTCGGGGTGGCTTCTTGATGGCCACAGCCAACCAGAGTACCTTTCCCTTTTCCAACTGAGCGTCACTGCTTGGGACTTCATCATCTCGGGCTGGATGTGTGCAGCCTGTTGTCCCTCCTGTTCCCAGTCACTGGCCACACCATCATTGGATTGTGTCCGCCTCCTCCGAGAACACAGATCTTAGTGACTGTGTTCACCGTCCGTGTAGCAGAGTCCCACCTCCTCAGCATGGTGTCTGTGGCTCCAACCCAAAAGCCCAAAGGCCCAGCCTCATCTCCTTATCCAGCTTCTCCTCCATCAACCCAGTTTCTCCTCCCATGTTCCAGGCACATGAAATCCCTTGTTCACTAACTAATGATCTCTTGTGAAAAAAAACTGAAAATGTTCATCAGTCATGTTGGACTCTGTGCGACCCTATGGACTATAGCCCATCAGATTCCTCTGTCCGTGGGATTCTCTCACTCAGCAACAATACTGGAGTGGGAAGCCATTCCTTTCTCCAGGAGATCTTCCCAAGCCAGGGACCAAACCCAGGTCTTCTGCATTGCAAGCAGATTCTTTACCATCTGAGCCACCAGGGAAGCCTCAATGATCCCTTATGCGTCTGAGCTAAGTCACTTCAGTTGGGTCTGCCCTCTTGCAATCCGATGGATTGCTAAGACATGTCTGACTCTTTGTGACTGTAGCCCACCAGGCTCCTTTGTTCATGGGATTCTCCAGGCCAGAATACTGAAGAGGGTTGCCATGCCTTCCTCTGGGGAATCTTCCCGACCCAGGGATCGAACCCATGTCTCTTACGTCTCCTGCATTGGTAGGTGGGTTCTTTACCACTAGCGCCACATGGGAAGCCCCAGTGATCTCATGAACTTCTCTGTAATTCCAAAGTCTTCTCCTTCCCTCTGTTGGCCCACTGCCAAGACCCAGCTCAAATGTACTTTCATTTCCAAGCCTTCCTCACGCTCAGCCCCTCCGTCCTCCTGCCTCAGGCTCCTTCTCTGAGCTGCGTGGCGCCGACCATCACTCTCTAGCACCCATCCTGGCACCTCAGACCTCTGTTGCATCTGCATCTTCTGCTGAACTCTGCTTCTCAAGGATTCAGTCGTGTCTTGTTCATTTTTACATCCTCAGGGCCATGCCCAGAGCAGGTATTCAGTATCATTAATTGAACCCATGAATAAATAATTGAATGCATGAATATGTGTGTGTGGCTACACGGAGCCACCAGGCACTGGTGGTTGAGTGCCCCTTTTGACCAACAGCCATGCCAGGTACTGCCTGGGCTTCCCTGGTGGCTCAGATGGTAAAGAATCTGCAATGCAGGAGACCCTGGTTCAACCCCTGGGCTGGGAAGATCCCCTAGAGGAGGGAATGGCTACCCACTCCAGTCTTCTTGCCTGGAGAATCTCATGGACAGAGGAGCCTGGAGGGCTACAGTCCGTGGGGTCGCAAAGAGTCAGATATGACTGAGCAACAACTGTCACTCAACTTCCCAGTAGATGATACAAGGAATAAGATAGAGACTCTTGTCTCAAGGAGTCTGGGGTGTAAACATTAAAGTGGGGTGGTCTTGATCAAGGCCAGTCTCGGCTTTGCATGTCTTTTGAAGGTGGACCAGTCTGGAAGAACTGCGGACACGCAGAACTTAGTCCGGCCCATTAACCTGGGAGGTGTTAATGCGAGGTCTGATCCCTCCCTGGGAAGCTGCGAAGGGCATCCTGGCCTGACCGTGAGAAGCCATGCTTGCTGCTCACAGACCTGATGATAAACGCTGCAGCATTTGGTGGCCTTGACGGCATCCTCTCCAAACCTTCTCTCTCTCCCTGCAGGATGTGGGTGGGAGCACTGGATGATTTAAAAAGTCATCCCCCAGTGCTGTGACTCTCCAAGGGGGGTTTGTCTAGGCACCTACTCTGGGCATCCCCACCAGAAGCGCCCACTCCCAGGCTGCCGTGTTCAGGGCCCTCCAGGGGGAGGGGGCACAGTGCTGGATGGAGGCGTGTCTCCGGAGGACCTGCCGCTAGCGTCTGTGGTGCGCCCACAAGCCCAGCCCCGATCACCCCACCTGGGAAGGCAGCCATCCCTGTGCCATCAGGCAGAGGAAATGTCATCAGGGAAAGCAACCCAATAAACAATGAGGGCTGTTTGCTGCGCTTCCTTATGTTTGGGGGATTCATCCACCTAGTTACTGAGGTCAGTTCATTCATTTATTTTAAGCTGCTCTATGTTATTAGGTCACATGGATATCCCGGTTTGTCCAGTCAGGGTACACATGGACAGTATGCGTTTTCCCCTTATTTCAAGCAAGGTTTCAGTGAATAAACACCTTTGTTCTCGCTCATGTGCAGAAGTGGCCATGGTCCCGGGAGGGAACCCAGGAGCAGACCCAGGGCCGGAGGGCTTCTTTTCATCAGCTTTAGTAAATGATGCTGAATTGCTTCCAAAGTTATTGCAACTTATATTTCCTTCAGCTACCTTCCACATAGGGGAAAAAATGAAAACGTCTGCCAAATTGATGGATGGTTTCTTATTCTTTCCGTTTGTTATTATTATTATACATTTTGAGGCTATATGACTGGATGGGTACCAATTTAGAATTGTTATTTCTTTTCAGGGAACCCTTTCTTTTACCATTACACATTGATCTTCTTTATCCTTAATGCTTTTTTTTCTTTTCTCTGGCCTTAAAGTTAATTTTGTTTAAAGCTAATATAGCTACTTCAGCTCTCTTTTTATGAGTATTTCCCTGATATATATGTATTCCTAACCTATTACTTTCACTTTTTTTTGGTAACTTTATGTTTTATTTCCCACTGACGATTCCTTAATAGTTAAAAATATCTCATTCAATCATTCTACTCAGTCACAACTCTCAGCTGATATGAAGGAAAAGCCTTATATATTCTTTTCCCATTTAGCTTATGTAAGCAGCTTGGTGACACAATGCTTTCCTACGTAGTTTTTCTGTACTCAGAAAAAGGAGCCTAATAAAAAGCCCATCTTTCTAAGATGGAGGTGATTCTTAAAAAGCACCCAGTAAGAAACAGAAATATGGGAACAATTAAGCCTTAACTACTATGGACACTGAAACTCCATGATTACAGAACATTTAAAAAGAAAAATTATAAAACTATAAATAAGTACCTATAATAAAAGCATTGTTTCTACTTTGCTAATAAGATTAAAATGTTAAATCAAGCATTTTTACACATTCCAAATTTATATTTATTAAACAGAATATAAATTCTGTTTATGTTACCATATAGTATGCTATAAACATTCAGAATCATGGAAACAGAATCAGTGAACAGATTCAAATTCCTCAGTATTTTGAGGATTTACGATAATCAGATCAGTTTTGAGTCACCTTCCTTTTTTGTAAAACACACAGACCCTAACCCTGACCCTCTGGCTTCCTGTTTACCACGGAGGAAAACATTGTTATAATTTTTTTCATTCTTTGAAGGTAATAGATATTTTTCTTCTAGGTACTTTTAATATTTTCCTAAACCATTTAAGGAGTTTCAATTTATTTGGTAAAATAAAGGACCTAGGATAGCCAAAACAGTTTTGGAAAAGTTGGAGAATTTGCACTATCTGATTTCAAAGCTTGCTATAAAACCATGGTAATAAAATAACTAAGAGGCTGTTTTACTGGCATAAGCATAGATACATAGAAAAATGGAAAGGCGATTTCAGAAATATGTCTACATATGTGATCAGTTTAAGTTTGGCAAGGCTTCCAAAGTTGTTCAATGGGGAAAGGATGGTCTTTTCAATATATTGTGTGGGAATAAAACATATACATATGGAGAAAAATGAATTTTGACTTTTACCTCATGCCAAGCACAAAGGTTAAACTTGAAGATCATTGACCTAGATTTAAAAGCAAACACTGTACACCTTTTACAAAAAAAAAAAAAATAACCATCAAATAAAATATTCACTACTTTGGAGTAGGCAACATTCTTAAACAGAACATAAAAGCACAAACCATTTTTAAAAATGGATGAGGTGAACTTCATCAAAATTAAAAACTATTTCTAAAGATAGCTTTAAATTTTTTTTTAATGCAGGCCACATGCTAAGAGAAAATTCATACAATTGTATTAATGTTCCTGACAATATCTTTGTATCCAGAACACTTTTATCTTAATAACAAACACACCCACATTTTTAAAAATGGACGTAAGGTTTAAAAGGACATTTCAGGACTTCCCTGGTGATTCAGTGGTTAACATTCTGTGTTTCCACTACAGGGGGCATGGGTTCAGTCCCTGGCCAAAGAACTAACATGCCAAGTTCCACTCAGTGTGGCAATAAGTAGATAAGTAAATTAAAATAAGTTTTAAAAAATTTCACAAGAAAAGTTAATGAATGGTTAATAAATGACAGAAAAAGTGGTCAACTGATTATCAAGGAAACAGACATTAAACTACACTGAAATACCACTTTACACTTTACAGAATGGAAAAAATTTAAAAACTGCCAGTATCAAGCGTTAATTAACAATGATGGGGAGTACCTAGAACTCTCGTCTATTGCTGGTGAGAATGTAAAATGATACACCCTCTTTGGGACACCATTTAGCAGTCTCCTTTAAAAGTTAAAAATGCATCTCTCACAACACCCAGCCATTCCACTTTTAAGTTTTTACCCAAAAGAAATGAAAGTCTGGGTCCACATGGAGTCTTAACCACTGGATTACCAGGGAAATCCTAAAATGTCATTTTAAATCGTATGGAAATTTCTTTTAAATGTGGGTGTGTTTATGATTAAGATAAAAATGTTCTGGATGCAAAAATATTATCAGGACTATTAATAAAATTGTATGGATTTTCTCTCAAAGTCCTAGTCCACACAGATATTTTATACAATGCTCTTGGTAGCTTTATTCATTATTGCCCCAGACCAGAAACATTGCAAACATTCATCAACAAGCATTTTGTGATGTATTCACTTACTGGAGTATTACAAAGGAATAAGAAGGAATTAACTCCTGACATCCAACAACATGAGTGAATCTCAAAACCATTATGCCATGTAAAAGAAACGAAAGAGCACAAGTATATGATTTCCCTCCTCTGGGGATCTTCCCAACCCAGGGATCAAACCCAGGTCTCCCGAATTGCAGGTGGATTCTTTACCAGCTGAGCACCAGGGAAGCCCAATTCTCTTTGTAGGAGAAAAAAATGAAAGCTGTAGTGACGGCACATCAGGGCTTGGCTAGGGCCGGGGTTTGAAATAAAATTGATAGGGGAAGGTCACAAGGAAAATGTTGAGGATGAAAATGTTCTTTCTATTGATTGTGGTGGGGGTTACCTAGGCATGCACATTTGTCAAAAATCATCGAACTTGATACTGAAG
Source organism: Antilocapra americana (assembly GCA_007570785.1). Lineage (NCBI taxonomy): Eukaryota > Metazoa > Chordata > Mammalia > Artiodactyla > Antilocapridae > Antilocapra > Antilocapra americana. Next base: position 12,437,988 of record ML660216.1, on the reverse strand, counting down.
TGGATGCATTTGTTGTACATAAGTTATACCCCAGGAAAATTGATTTTAAAATATGAATCCCATGTTTTAAAAATAAATGTGTTCAGTTTTTTACCAATGAGACACTGCGGTGCAGAGAGGTGGCGAAAATGCACAAAGTCACAGAGCTACTCAATGGTGAAGCTGGCACCAACGTGACGTCGGTGAGACAGTACCTGCTAAATCGTCTAGCCTGTGGTGTTTGGTGGGGCACCGTGAGCAGACTAAGTCAGGGTCAAAGATGATGGCGCTTTTGAGAGAGGAGCAAATTCTAGCAGGGCAGTTTTAGACAAGGAACAGCCCTGGCCTCATAAGAGGTGGGGACTGTCTACAGCCATCCAGAGGCTGGTCTGAGTGGAGCCGGGCCAAGTGTGACCCTAGCTCCTGTGACAGCAGAGCTGATCAAACTAGGAGCCATTTCCTCTTTTCCTGGGGTGGAATAATGTCCATGGCCCTTCATCTTCTCCATCATCCGTCGAGATAAGGTCCCGGCTCTGGAACATCTGAGCTTCCCTGCTGAGCTTCCTCCCTTGCTTAGGACATATTCTCTGCTCCAACATGCTGAGTCCCCAGCCGGTCATGCACTTTTCATTTCAACCTGCGCCTGGAATGCCCTTCCTTCTGCTCCTCATGTCCTCCACAAGTTTACCTTTGTCCTCTAAAACCAGAACAAATGATTCTCTGTGATGGCTAACACCGCAGCATGGGAGAAAGCCAACATTACGTGCTTTCTGCAGGAAGAACACAGTAGTCTTGCCCCCAAAAAGAAAAAGAAATCAAACAGAATCAAACCAGAGAGACCTCCCTGGTGGTCCACTGGCTAAGAATCCGCCTTGCAAGGCAGGGAGTGAGGGTTTCATCCCTGGCTGGGAACAAAGATCGCAAATGCTGCAGGGCAATGAAGCTTGTGTGTCACAGCTAGAGTCTGTGGGCCACAACAAGAATCCCACATGGAGCAACTCAGACCCAATGCAGCCAAATAAATAAATATTAAACAAAAAAGAAATCAGAATCTGATGAAGGCTCCCATTCTAACTACCACTTTAACAGAAAAACAAGTTTCGGAATCCACAGGGATTTGATGAGCAAAATCCAGATAATGGGAAACTCTGTAGCACAAATTGGGCTTCCCAGGTGGCTCAGTGGTAAAGAATCCACCTGCAGTGCAAGAGACGTGGGTACTATCCCTGGATCAGGGAGATCCCCTGGAGTAGGAAATGGCAACCCACTCCAGTATTCTTGCCTAGTAAATTCTATGGACAGAGGAGTCTGGCGGGCTACAGTCCATGGGGTCACAAAAGAGTAGGTCACAACTTAGCCACTAAGCAACAACAGCATAGAACACATCACAGCGACGAGCTCTTCAACAAAGTTATGGTAAGGGGATAAAAGTTCAATGGAGGAGCCACTTAATAATCACAGTATTCAGGCCTTGTTTGGATTTCAAGTCAAATTGCCAAAATTTTAAAAGTCCATGACAACAAAGGAAATATAAACATTGACAGGATATCTGATGACAAAAGGATCATTATAAATCCTTGTCCATGTATGTGCACCAAGAACTGAAACACCCTCAGTGGGATCCTGAAATCCAGCTCTGGCAAACTGCCCTCCTGCCTTGGATGAGCCCAGGGCCATGAGCGGGCTGTGAGGGGCCTGGTGAGTCGGTTCAGCCACTCAGTCGTGTCCGACTCTTTGTGACCCCACAGACAGCAGCATGCCAGGCTTCCCTGTCAATCACCAACTCCTGAAGCTTGCTCAGATCCATGTCCATGAGTCGGTGATGCCACCTAATCATCTCATCCTCTGTCATCCCCTTCTCCTCCTGCCTTCAATCTTTTCCAGTATCAGGGTCTTTTCCAATGAGACAGTGAGTTGCCCAGTATGTGCATTAATTATCACATTATGGTTACCTGGAGGAAAAAAGAAATAGTTCCTTTCTTTTGGAAATACATGCCCGGGGGCACAGGGTAAAGAATCTGCCTGCAATGCAGTTGACGCAAGTTTGATCCCTGGGTCGGGGAGATCCCCTGGAGGAGAAAATGGCAGCCTGCTTCAGTATTCTTGCCTGGAAGAGTCCATGGACAGAGGAGCCTGGCGGATTACAGCCCATGGGGTCACAAAGAGTCGAACATGACTGAGAGTCGTGTGACTGAGCACACGTGCTGAGGTATTTGTGGCTGCAATGACATCCTGAGAGTGTTTGAGAGGCAAGTGGTCAGGACCTTCTCCAGTGGGTTTCCTGTCTGTATCAAGTGTCTGCCCACCACATCCCACATGGCAGGGAGTTGGGAGACCTATCTGACTCCTCATCGCTGCCACCCCTGAGAGCCAGCAGGGTGGGAGGCGCACTATTTTCTACCATCTGCTTTGGGCCATATTTTGGTTCCCATTCCTGGCCACCTCTCTCTTCTCTGCTGGATTTTGAGGACACAGACACAATTCAAACAACCAAACTCTTCTTGGCTGCATTCATAAGTAATGAAGGGCAGCCTCCAGGCTGATGACTAAGAATGCAAGCTGTAAGAGTTGAGCTCAATCCCACAGACATGCTATAAAGCAGCTTTAAAAATCATCTGGTGAGATGGGGCCTCGTGAGTCATCCGCTATCTCTCGTTTCCCTCTGGGTCTACCCCAATGGCTGGAATATCTGCCCAGTTCTTCTCCATTGCCTCCTCCCCTTCCTCCTCATTCCCCATGGATTTGGTCACCTTGTTTGTGGAAACAGAGTACTGACTTGCTTGATTATTTCTTCTTTGTGGCTGGCCATGGCTCTCACACCAATGGGTTTGTGGATGTGTGGCTATGCAGGCTTTTGCTTTCTGGATCTAGATGACTGTCTTATTGGCCTTTGAGTAGGTATGAGATGAGCTCTGTCCTCTAGGCTGGATATGACAGAAGGAAGGGCTTAGAGAGCTGTGCAAAGCTGGCAGAGGTGGAACTGAGCTATGGTCCCTTTTTGGGACAGAGGAATTCCAGTTCCCCCACCCCCGCTACCTTTGCAACGGTATGTCACTGTGGCCACTGTCCAGTCGCTATGTCATGTCTGACTCTTTGCTACCCCACGGGCTGCAGCAAGCCAGGCTCCCCTGTCCTTCATTGTTTCCCAGAGTTTGCTCAAATTCATGTCCATTGAGCCAATGATGCATACAACCATCTTATCCTCTGTTGCCCCCTTTTCCTTCTGCCTTCAATCTTTCCCAGCATCAGAGTCTTTTCCAATGGGTAGGGTCTTTGCATCAGGTGGCCAAAGTATTGGAGCTTCAGCTTCAGCATCAGTCTTTACAATGAATATTCAGGGTTAATTTCCTTTAGAATTGGCTGGTTTGATCTCCTTGCTGTCCAAGGGACTCTTAAGAGTCTTCTCCAGCACCACAGTTCAAAAGCAGCAATTCTTCAGCACTCAGCCTTCTTTATGGTCCAGCTCTCATACATGACTACTGGAAATAACTTTGACTAGACGGACCTTTGTTGGCAAAGTGACTTCTCTGCTTTTTAATACAACATCTAGTTTGTCATAGCTATTCTTTCAAGGAGCAAGCATCTTTTAATCTCTTGGTTTCAGTCACTGTCAGAAGTGATTTTGGAGCCCAAGGAAATAATATCTATCATTGTTTCCACTTTTTCCCTATCTATTTGCCACAAAGCAATGGGACCAGTTGCCATGATCTTCATTTTTTAAATGCTGAGTTTTGAGTCAGCTTCTTCACTCTCCTCTTCATAACTCACCATCAAAGCAGGCATCTCCTTGTAGTCCTATGGTTCTCACAGACAGGACAGAGAACACGGAAAGAATCCAGGTGAGCTAACTTGGTTTCCAGAAATGACCGAGAACTCTGTCTCCTTTGATGCTCATGTTTACCAGTAAGAGTTTCATGGATGGCCCTCCTTTTTACCAAAGACAGTTATAACAGAACTCCAATCATCATCAAAGCAGACATCTCCTTGCAGTCCTGTGATTCTCACAGGCAGGACAGAGAACACAGAAAAAATTCAGGTGAGCTAACGTGGTTCCCCAGAAATGACCGAGAACTCTGTCTCCTTTGATGCTCATGTTTACCAGTAAGAGTTTCATGGATGGCCCTCCTGTTTACCAAAGACAGTTATAACAGAACTCCACTAAACTCAGGAAAAGTAAGATACTCTGAATTACATTAAGGCTCATGTTTTTTGGTTAGTGATTGGTGGAATGTAAGAAGCGAAAGATACAGAAAACAGAACCCAGAATTTGGAGTCAGAAAATATGAAAGATCTAACTTTATCACATAGAAGTCTTGAACAACTCACTCACTCTTGCTTCAGTTTCCCCACCTGCAAAATGAAATCACCCTGACTGCTTTGTTGAGAGACTACGACAATGTAACCGGTGGCATTTTGTAAACTCTGAAGTGTTCCTCGTCGCCACCATGATCAGTTCCGTGAAGACCACCACCATCGCCTTATCCTCATCCTTCCCTCGCTGTGTTCGCTGTCTTTAGCACCTCGATCATTGGCAGGGTCATTACCACCTTCAGTATCGGCACAGCTGTCACCGCTGTGACCGTCGCTGCTGCCGTCATTAGCACCACCTGCTCCACTTTCAGCCTCTGGCCCTTCATCTTCCTCATCATTATTGTCTCCTTCATCATCGTCATCATTTTCATCGTCATCAGGGCTGGCCTCATCTCCCTCTTTCTTCTTCATTTACAATCATCTCACCCCAACCAACGGTAGGTGGGTTTGTAGGCTGACGGCCTCTTCCCTATTAGAGGCTTACTGTAAATCAGACTGCCAAACTGCAAGGCTTGTAGAGGTGTACTTGTGTTAATTGATATGGAGGATTGGTTCTTATAAAACCATTCCATTTCTGGTAATGCTGAGGGAAAATAGCCAGTTTGGGGAGGCTGTGTCCTGTATGATTCCATTTACAGCACTTTCTCAAAATGACAAAATTATAAAAGTAGAGCAAGGTTGCTGAGGGGAGGGAGCCTTGTGGTGGTGAATAGCTCTTGAAGGTGGTGGTTACACAAATCCATGTGTGATAAAATTGCATGGGATGTCACACACATGTACACACAAGCAAGAGTTTGTAAAACTGTGGACTCTGGGAGCGTTCTGAGGGCTGCCCCAGTGTTAACCCCCGACCGGGGTGCTGTGTTGTAGTTCTATGAGGGGCCCACACTGGTGGTACGGGTAAGGGGAACTTCGGACCCCACTACATATGTTTGCAGCTGCCTGGGAACCTATAACTAGTTCCAAAGAAAAAGTTTTGAAAACACATTCCTTTTTGATAACTAGGAGCATCTGCCTCTGACCACTGGATTAACTCAGGCATCACTGGGCCCTTCTGACTCACCTGCCACTCACTTTTGGCCTCTCTCATCCAAAATGCACTGATTCCTGTTGAACTTACTCCTCAGCTATCTCTTGTTACCTTCCCAGGAGGTGAAGAAAAGAGAATAATGCCTCATTTGGGAACTCAGCAAAAGTGATCAGGGTCTAAGACAGGCTAAGACTGTGACCATCACGTGATTGCCTGTGCAATCATTCCCTCATTCCTGAGCCAGACTGGAAGGTCTTCGTCCTGCTTTCTTCTTCTCATGTCAAAGACTTGCTCTCTCATCAGTTGAGCAGACAGCATCAAATGTTTCTTTTCTCAATCCCAGCGAGGTGGCTAGCTGAGAAGTAAGACATAAACCCAAGTTCAGCTAACTCTAGTTACCAGTCCCCTGTAACTCAAAAGGACAACATTCTTGGTCCAGATGGACCACTGTCTTCCAGTCAATGCCAGGGGACTCGCATCAGCTGTACCTGCAGGGCCAAAGCCACTTTGTGGCTCCAGCAGGCAGCTGGGCTGGATGCTGCTTGATCAAGTTTTAACATAAGTGTGTGTCTAGATGGGGCTGCTGGGGCAATTCTTTGGGCAAGTTAATTTCACAATTTGCATAGCATGAATCTTGAACTACTTGGATCCACCTCTCCAAATATTCAACATCATGCAGACCCAGGCTGGGGCAAAGGCAGGGTGAAGACAGACTGCAGACAGAGCAATTCTTGACTTCTTTTGACTGAGTTTCAGCTTGTTTGTTAATCTTAATTATTTTTTAATTTTATCTGTTAAAGGTGATATAAACACACATTAAAAATTCAAACAGTACAAGAGGGAATTTAGTGGAAAGAATCTCTCATTCCTTTGCAAGGAATTTTTTTGAAAAAGTATACCATGGTTTCTTCAAGTGGACTCGATAACCCCATGGACATTTAGTCTTTTTCAGTCATTTGCTCTTATGAACACTGCTGCATAGTTGTGGGGTACGGTGGTGATGCTATTCTGGCTTTCCTAGTTTGTCAGTCCCAAATACTGATGCAGCTGGGCTTAGGATTGGAGCCACAGGGGCCCCCTGTGGATCCCAGTGGGTGGATTCCTTTTTTGTCTGCCCTGAATTTTCTGTTTACCTGCCAGGCACTGGCTGGCTCCATATTAAGAAGCCCAGGCAGGATTTGTGTCTATTACTTTACTCATTGCCTTTCTGATCCTCTACCGTGTACATTTGTTAGTCAACAAGGATGACATTTCTCAGCAGCACTGGCTTCCCAGGCAGAACTTGGTGGGGGGAATCCTGATCACTTCCTTCTGTATTTTACCTTCCGGTTAAAAATAATGTATAAATGCTCCCAGTACCTCCTGTGACATTTTACAAAGCCTCAGACTTCACTTGGATTTGGTTATTTGACATTTGCGTGTTTTTTTTTTTTGCTGCTGCTGCTTCATCTTAAATTGATCAGCCGGATGAAACTCAAGATCGCCAGTCCCGTTTCAATATTTAATCATTTGGCTCAGTCTGGAATGTCATTAAGCTAAAATAAGAAACTTATTTTCAAAAAGCATTTTGCAGAGGACCTGTTACTTTGCTGTCTGTCTCAAGACATAAAAATAGACATTTTCCCCTCTCTCTTCCTTTTTTTAACTGTTCTTAACCTTTGTAGCTTACAGGTTAGCTAGAAGCTGTGATTTCTGGAATGTGATTTCTTCGCATTGCTAAGCTGTCTATTTCAGTAATATTGTCTCAGAGATGCAGGACTCGGCTTTTCTGACGTCCACATCCAGCTGGTGAGACCGGGACAAGCTGGATACATAGAACTGCCAACAATACCAGCAATAATAATAATAACCTCTTCACCACCAGCAAAATGTATTGAGTGTCAACTCTGTGTCAGATGCTGGAATGAAGGCTATACATATGTTATCTTAGGTAATATGCACTGTTTATTTATTGATAAGGAGACTGTCAGTTAATATGCCAAAGTTCACACTGTCTAGGGCATGAGAATCTCAGGGGCAGGTTGAGTATGAACCACTGAGCTTCTAGCTGCATCTGAGAGATGGTGATGGGGTCAGAGAGAAGTTGGGGTTGCTGGAGGCAGAGCCAAGATGAGCTCTGAGCTGAAGATAAGGAAGTGAATTTGGGGTAAAAGAGCATGAGCTATGGAGGCAGCTACACCTCAGTTGAGTTCTTGCCCGACTTACTGTCCATGTCTCTCCTGGTGTGTTCTATGCCTCTTTTGACTATTAGTCTCTTGATCTTTAAAATCCCCGACCCAGGACTTCCCTGGTAGCTCAGTGGTGAAGAACCTGCCTGCCCACGCAGGAGACATAGGTTTGACCCCTAATCTGGGAGGATCCCACACGCTGTGGAGCAACTAAGTCCATGCGCCACAACTACTGAGCTGGTGCCCTAGAGCCCAGGAGCTGCAACCACTGAGCCCTCGAGCCACAACTACTGAAGCCCGTGTGCCTGGAGATGGTGCTCCACAGTAAGAGAAGCCTCGGCAATGAGAAGCCCACACACCGCAACTAGAGAGTAGCTTCTACTCAGCATAGCTACAGAAAAGCCCTCACAGCAATGAGGGTACAGCCAGTTAATGTGTAAAGTTATTTTAAAAAGGACATGGGCAAATGCCATTTAAAACTCGTGGACTCTGTGAATGAGGGCAGGGGTGGGATGATATGGGAGAATGGCATTGAAACATGTTAATTATCATATGTCTAATCAATCGCCAGCCCAGGATTGATTCTCGGGGCTGGTGCATCGAGATTTCCCGGGGGGGAGGGAGGAGGGAGGGGGGAGGGAGGGGTTTCTGGAGGGGGAGCATATGTAAACCCATGGTGATATCATGGCATTGTATGACAAAAACAATAAAAGGGAGGGAAAAAAAATACCTGATGCACAGGTAATCTGATGAGCTGAAATTGCCTGGCTTGAGAATGGCCGGGTGATGGGTCAGACTCTCCCACAGTTACAGGGGTCCCCACCCCAGAGGATGGTCCTGGGAATGTATATGATGAGTCCAAGAAAAGGCTTAGCACCAGATCCGAAAACTAAACCCCTTGTAAGAAATGCAAGAAGCTTCTCTGCTGTCACTGAGTGCAGAGGAAACCTGAAGTCCCTCTCTGATCCCCAACTCTAGTGAGCTGGGCTGGGTCAGCAGAGCAGCAAGGACCCCCTCCACTGGTCCCAAGCACCTTGAACAGCATCTCTTTTCCTTCTGCTCACCAGCCAGTCCCTTCCTGTCTTTATAAGAAGATGATCATCTGCTTCCAAACCAAAAGAAGCAGTGAACGTAAAGGAGCAATCCAGAAGTGGACAATTCTAAGAGAGGAAGTGCTTCCGGGTAAGGGTACCAGGTAAAGATACCTCTGTGTGTGTGTGTGTGTGTGTGTGTGTGTGTGTGTGGTAGTCACTCAGCCATGTCTGACTCTTTGCAACCCGGTGGACTGTAGCCCGCCAGGCTCCTCTGTCCATGGGACTTGCCTGGCGAGAACACTGGAGTGGGTTGCCATTTCCTTCTCCAGGGCATCTTCTCAACTCAGGGATCGAACCTGGGTCTCCTGCGTCGGCAGGCAGATTCTGTACTGTCTGAGCCACCAGGGAAGCCCTACCAGGCAAGCGTCCTACAGCAGGAGTTCAAATCCTTTATCCGGATACTATAGCCTCTGTCTCCCAGGCCCGTGTCCAACAGGCCTCTTGGCCTTGACCAATGACTTTGACTTTCCTCAATGCAGGATTAGGGTGGAGGCCAAGGAGAGGATGTAGTGTTTCAAGAGAGGCAGGAAAAGACCTCTCCTTTCCTAACCTCAGCAGACCTTCTCCGAGGTCCACTACCTCCAAGGATGGGCAGAATTGCATTTGTCCATTTTTTTTTCCTGGAGGAATGAGCTGTTTTTTAAAAAATAATCTTATCTATTAATTAATTTCTGGCTCTGCTGGGTTCATTGCTTCATAGGCTTTTCTTTCATTGCAGAAGCAGGGGCTGCTCTTCGTTGTAGTGTGCAGGCCGCTCATGCACCTGCCTCTTGTTGCAGAGGCTTCTCTTGTTGCTGAGCACAGACTTCAGGCACACAAGCTTCAGTAGTTGTGGCTCCCGGCTCCAGAGCACAGGCTCAGTACTTGTGGCACACGGGCTTAGTTGCTCCGTGGCATGTAGGATCTTCCTGGATCAGGGGTCGAACCTGGGTGTCCTGCATTGGCAGACAGATTCTTTACCACTGAGTCACCTGGGAAGCCTGGGATAAGCTGTTTTTAATAAGTTTATCCAGCCTGCCAAGTATCCAAGGGCTCCCGTACATCTCTGCACCTCTCATCTAAGTGATGAGGAAAATGCAGTTTCCTAATTACTTTCCGGTAAGCATTTGTTACTGAGATGATGGATGTGCCATGATGCAAAAAGCCTGGCTGCCACCCAAACACGATGTGGTACCTTTGCTGTTATGGACCAGCAGGCAGGCGAGGCACTGGCAAAGCAGCCCTAACACACTTTCAAGCCCCCAGCCTCCTGCTCCCCTCCCCCATCTCTCTCCTTCTCTCCTACAGGGCAGCCCTCCCATGTTGGCAGTCTAGGAGCCAGTTCCTAAGCCATTTGGAAATACTGGAATTTACATCACAATTTCATTTTTTGAAGTTTTATTTTATATAGGAGTATAGTTGATTAACACTGTTGTGTTAGTTTGTTACAATTTCTGAGGTGCTACCTGAGAAGGAGGCAAGGCTGGCCTCTGCTGCAGGCAGCCTCTCTCACAGCATCACATCTGGGTCCAGGGAAGGGCTGATCCAGAGGGTTCCATCCTTTCTGGGGAGACCCTGCCAGAGCCACATCTTGTATCTTGGTTTTCTTCTGTGTAAGTATCTTCAAGGAATGTCTTGCCTAATTTCTTACCTTAGGGAGATTAGAGAAGGAGCTGATGCAGTGGAAACTGCCCCCCCCAAATCCAGCCATTGCTGTTATTTAGGTCTGTCTGGAAATGCTTATCCTCAGTTATCAATTTCAGGCAACTTTGATATGCACACTCCAGGCACCTGTCAACATACAACTCAGACAACAAGATAAATTGTGGAGCAAATGACATCCTCTCCAGTAGGAGCTCTGGCTGAACACTGAGTAGTGAATTAGCTTGCTACCTAGATTTTAACTTAAACTAATTTGCTCCATAATAATTGTAAGTGATGCCATGACCTAAATGTAGTCTCTTAAGCCCCCTCCTTGCTTTGTTTGTGGTTAGTGTGATGTGTGGTGTGTGTGTGATGTGTAGAGTGCATTTGCATGTTATGGAGAGTGTGTAAGTGAGGTGTGTGTGTATGGTTTGTGTGAAATGTGTGCAAGGTTCATGTGGGTTTGTGTGTGATGTGTGTGTATGTGAAGTATGGGGTGTGTGTGAGGTGTGTGTTTCATGTGTGTGTATGTATGGCTTATGTGGTGGAGGGTGTGTGGTCCATCTGTGGTGTGTATGAGGTGTGTGCATGTGTGGCTTGTGTGTGGTGGGAGGTAGGGGAGTGTGGCAACTGTCAGGGATTTGCTACCCCATTACGCAAAGCATGGGTAAGTTTTGCTATTTGATCTCCATCTGCCTTAGATTTTCGCCTCAGCTCGCATAGCATCAATCTTAGCTTTCAGTGTTGTTGTGACTGGTCGTCTTTGTCTAAATTTTGTGGATATTTCAGGGAGAGGTTTAGGAATGCTGTTTAAGGAGCTGTAGCCAGATACCAGCTTTCAGTCTGGGAATTTAAAGGTTCTTTTGTTACTCAATCAAAATTTGACATTTCTCAGGAGCTCCTAATACTCTGTGTGCCAAGATCTTGGCTAAGAGGCACTGGGTTGGGACCTCTTGCTGTGCAAAGAGTGGTCTGCACCCTGGGGGAAGTGGAGGCCAATGGGGGAGAGTCCAGGCCATGAAAATCTCAACCAGCCTATTGACTTCCAAATACCCCAACCAAGACCTTCACCCACTCTCAGCTCTAAAGTAAAGACATCATCAGTCTTCAGTGATACTTGATTGATTCACTCCCCAGGAAGACTGGAGCTGGCTTTCTTTCCACTAGTCTCTCTAATCAGAGCCCACTTAAGACAGTTCTCTGGAGGGGTTGGAGCTGCCCAGGGTACCCCACATTCTCCCAGTAGAAAGCACTGGGGAGCTGTCCATGGTACTGACTGCAACCCCCCCAACTCCCACCCCACCCCCAACAAGCACACTGTTTCCCTACTTCTGCAGGATCTTACCACTCACCAAGCTTGTTGCCTGCTGATTTAAACACGTCTTGGCCTTCATTCCAGACACCAGCTTTGTCCTCTCTCAATCTCTGGCCACTTCAGCTGTGAATTGTGGATTAGCTAATCAGGCAGCCAATGGTGGTCCTGTCACTCACACAGGGACCCACACTGAAGGCAGAGTATGGTTTTGGAGTCACCTCAATGATTATCAAATGCCACTCTGCCACTTTCTATCTGTGTGACTTTAAATAAACCTCTTAGCTTTCTGAAGCTCTAGTTTCTTTATCTAAAATAAATAAATAAGAATAACAACACTGTCTCAAAGATTGAAATGAGTAACAAATATAAAGAAATTGGCATCTACAGTGCTGAAAACAGAGTCAAATGCATTTACTATGCATTTCCTTCCTCTTTCCTCGTCTTTGCAAAGTCTTTGAATGACCTTGGGCCACTGTCCAAGTACTCTCCAGAGAAAATGTGGAGGAGAAGCTTCACTGAGAACCTTTCCTTCTGAGTGTCAGGAGCCAGATGTGCTTGCAGCTGAAAAATTTAGGATCAGTCGTGGAATTTCTGGAGAGGAGGCATACTTGCCAAGCTGACGAGCAGATGAGGATGTCATTTCATTATTAATTCATAATTCACTCTTTGATGTAGCAAGCTGCCGCTGAATGTCTGCTAAGAGCAAGGCACAATGATAAGCATTGCATTGCAGGGTGGAAGCCAAGTTAACAAGCTGTGGTCTGTGCTTTAAGGAGATCACACTGTGACAAGACCACCAGCATGCCCTGGGCATCTATTACGTGTTCTTCCATCTTCTAAGTCTTCACAAGCGTACCTGCATCATTCAACCTCACAGAATCCCTAGGAAGTCAGTATTCTTATTAGACCCCTGTACTAGTCAGCTCTGATCTCTGTAACAAAGTACCACAGACTGAGTGGCTTAAATCATTGGTTCTCACAGTCCGGAAAGCTGGGGGGTCCAAGACAAAGCTACCAGTGGATCTGGTTTCTGGTGAGGCCCAGCTGCCTGGGTTGCAGACAACTGTTTCCTCACTGTGTCTTCACATGGGTGAGAGAGTGAGCTAACTCTGCGGTCTCTTCTTATAAGGTCATCAGTCCCATCATGGGGACCCCCATCCTGATAACCTCACCTAAACCTAATGACCTCTTAAAGGCCCCCACCTCCTAATGGCATCACACTGGTGGTAAGGGTTTCAACACACACACTTGGGAGACATATTCAAATATCCAGTCCATAATACTCCATTTCACAGAAAAAAGGACTGAGACATAAAGTAAAAGACTACCCAAAATCCAGCCACTAAGCAGTGAAGCCAGGATTCCAACACAGGTCTGTCTAACTACAAAGCTACTGCAAATGATTTAAATAGAATGCTAATTTATGATTCTAGTAGAGAACATATAACCTATTAGAGATAAACTGTGATAGAGTGATCTAAAATAAAAATAGCAAACACCCAGTTAAATCTGACTGAGAGAAAGAGAGAGAGAGAGAGAGAGAGGAGGGGGGGGGAGAGAGAGAGAGAGAGAGATAGGAATGATTGATTATGGGAGTTTAAAAGAGAAAGATACAATTTCTCCATAGAGCAATCATGGTAGGTTTCCTGGAAAAAGTTGCATCTAAGCTGGCCTGGCAATTTACATAGTTTGAGAGATAACACTTTCAAATATTGCAGGCTAAGGAAGCACTCTGAGCCAAGGACAGGCCCTGATAATGAAGAAGCAGGAGAGAAGATTTTGATGATGAGGCTGGCTCTACTAAGAATGTGTTGGGGAAGGAATTCCTCGGTGGTCCAGAGCTTAGGACTTGGTGCTTTCACTTCAGGGGCACAGGTTTGATCCCTGGTCAGGGAACTAAGATACTACAAGCCTTACAGTGCTGCAAGAAAAAAAGAAAGAAAGAAAAGAAAGAAGGAAAAAGCAAAAAAAGAAGGTGCTGGATAGCTAATAAGGTTGATCTTATACATATATCCTAAAGATTTCTTTTGAGAAACTTCTCACACTGTTTTGCTAAGATTTTAGGTGACTAGATCCAACCTTCCCCAAATTTCACTTTATTTAAATACCCCAATTGCCCCTTTCCAACTCTTCAAGCTGCTGACCACCCCCTAAAAGGCAAGAGGAGAAAAGAGAAAGCCTTCCTTCTGTCCCCAACTCCTGTGTCCCACTGATGTAGCCAGGCTCAGCGAAACAGCTCCAGCCATCATTTTCCTGGCCACTCTCCAGCCAGGACAGGGCCCTGAACTCTGCTCCAGATGTGCCTCTCCTCTGGAGGTCTGTCCTCCAGGACAACCAGCCTGCTGAGGGCAATCAACCACAGTCTCTGACCAGGAGAAGCCTCAAGTAGAGAAAGTTACCTGACAGAATTCAGAGCAGGGGGCAAGTCCGGCAAAAACCTCATTGATACCATCTAATGATACCACTAAACTAGCAATTACTTACATTTTAATATCTTCCCTCTCAAATAAACATAGTAAAATTATCCAGACAAAACTCCTCATTCTGATCGGGAAGATTCTTTCTCCATTCTCCCAAATGTGAGTTCAGGCAACAAGTCTGGAATTTTGTGAAAGTGTTGGTGGCTCAGTCGTGTCCAGCTCTCTGCAACCCCATGGACTGTAGCCCACCAGGCTTTTCTGTCCATGGGATTCTCCAGGCAAGAATTCTGGAGTGGATTGTCACTTCCACCTCCAGGGGATCTTCCCGACCCAGGGATTGAACCCGGGTTTCCTGCATTGCAGGCAGATTCTTTACCATCTGAGCCATCTCATTTTGGGGTCTTACTTGGCTGTTAAAAAATGTATATATCTCAACAGCAAGTAAACAAATCTTTGTAAATGGACTTAAATGTCTCTCACCTGTCCAAGATTCATCTTCTGATTCAATGGGGCATAACCTGAAATCCTTCTAAGTGGATCTTATTTAAACATTAAAAAAAAAGGACTTAATGAGATTATTTTTTCCCACTCTTGTCAGAGGCCTATAGATCATCACAGATAATATTTTGGGCCACTAATCAAACTCACAGTCAGAGGTAGGTATGAAGGAAGGGGCAATACCTTGACAAAGAAGATGTGAAAAATAGGTCGTGGTCAAGCACCAGGATGTTAAGGAAGCAAGCCGCCTGCAGGCATCCTTTCTCAAGGTCCCTCCAGAGACCTGTGTCCTGTGGGTGGGTGGCAGCCTCAGGCAGCTGAGTCATCCCCCTGCTGTCGGGTACCAGGCGGGAGATGTGTGGGAGGAAACACATGTGGTGACCTGTGAGCATCTCCGGGTTCCATTCTTGCCCCAAAGTCGGGGGCATAAAACCTGGGGTGTTGCCAGATCATTGTTCTTACTGCTCCACAGGCATACCCTTGGGACCCAGGGGACAACCCGATGCTTCCTGAGGCAATGGTGTTGAGAAGAATCCTTTCTGACAAGATGGCTCTGTGACGTCAGTTGTGTCTCTGGGAATATCCACCTTGTCTGTTTCTGGGGGTGGGGTGGCTGCATTTTGCATTTGTCAGGCACACCCAGAGCTGTCTATGCTGACCTAGAATCTTTGCTATGTATCCTCAAGACCCACGGCCAACGAAGGTGCAAAGGCATGTTGAACAATCTGCTCACCTAGAGCTTTGCAGCATGAATGGGCATGAGGACGTCTCAGGAGCTGGTTCAACCTGTGCACGCATGGCCAGAGGTTCTAACGCAGAGGGTCCAGCCCCCAGGATCCACGTGATTAGCAGGTGCACTGGGTGACTCTAAGGAGGGTGGTCTCCTCACTAAGTCTGCTCCCCTGACAGGCAGGCCTGCAGTTTCCAGCTTTGAAAGTTTGAATTTTCTGCCTGTGAGTCATGGAGCTGGGCAGCTGGGGTAGGGATCATTTGGCAAGAGCCCAAATGGTTAGAAGTCAAGTGAATGGCTTTTCAGAGTCCTAAGAGGGCAGAAATCAATGACTGACTCAAACAGGGGGTTTCCTCCCCATAGTCCAATGATGGCAGGTTTACTTTCCTCTTAATTTTATTTTTAAAAATTAAAGATCTGCAGAAAAGTAGGAAGACTAGAACCAAAAAAAGGTACAGTTTTCTACATACAGTTGTTTCTATAACAATAACCTCTTTCTACATACACTGTTCTTCATATTCAAATAATCAACACAATTGTATGTATTTTTATATATATACATATACACAGAAACATATACACACACACATATATCTTTCATTATATACATCTTACTTTATGTATGTGTCCATACGTATATGCACACTTTTAAAAATAACATATATTTATCTCACTGTTTCACTCTAACAGCTTTATTGAAATATGACTCACATACCACAAAATTCACCCATTTAAAGTATATAGTTCAGTAGTTTTTATATATTCAGAGTTGTGCAGCCATCGATACAATCTAATTTTAGAATATTTCATCACCCCAGAAAGCACGCCTGTGCCCATTAGCAGTTACTCTCCATTTCCTGGAGGGAGAATGTGGCAGGAATTGACCCGCCTGGCTCCTGTTTTCTGAGTCCAGACTTGCCCTACCGGGCGTTGACCCCTCCGTACTTCTGGAGAGTATCATCTGGCCCATAGAAAGCCATCCCAAGCCCCACAGGGTGATCGCCCATTCAAATCCAGAAGTGGAGGTCCATTCAGGGTGGAGAAAGCTCAGTGTGTGGGCAGTAGGGGCCATGCAGACCTGAGGCTTCCAGTGGTCCACTGGCAAGCTTGGGAACTCAGCAAGGCTGCCAGCCAGTGAGTGTGTGAGGACGGCAATGAATGTGTAGAAACTCGCTTAGCAGCAGCCTCAGACACTCGCAGGAAACTAAACGTTCTATCTGTCGCAGGCGTGTTTGTTGTGCCTCGAGAGGTGTCTGACCTGAGGCTGGACTAGAGGGAACATCTTATGCCCTTGAAGCTCTATTTGGCTTCAAACACCAGGTCAAATGGAGTCACTGACTAACTCAGCTTCCTGAGGGTCTGGCCCCTCTGCTTTTACCGTGGAGCACTGTGGGCATGCCATCCAGGGCTGTGTTTGAGCTTAAGGGTGGGCAGGCACCCATGGCAGAGGCAGGCTGGGAAGTGCCTCATTTTCTGGATCTCTCAGTGCCTTGTCGGTTAAAGCAGTAAAGCTGCCCTTGCCCCTGAAGAGAGTCCCCAGAATGCACATCCCTGTTGCAATATATTCTAACGACAAAGGAACAGCAAGCAGGTTTGTTGTTGGTAGTGGTAACAATGTGGTAAGTCTGACACTGTTGACTTCTCTGATGGCTCGGATGTTAAAGAATCCTCCTGCAATGCAGAAGACCCAGGTTCGAGCTCTGGGTCAGGAAGGTTCCCTGGAGAAGAAAACGGCAATTCACTCCAGTATTCTTGCCTGGAGAATCCCATGGACAGAGGAGTCTAGCAGGCTACAGTCTATGGGGTCACAAAGAGTTGGACATGACTGAGTGACTAACACTAGGACTAGGATGGATGCTCTTGGATGTATTGAATATATCATGGGATAAAGCAGATGACCATATATAGTGACACTCTTGAGAACCAGGGTTCTCACTGGGGAAGAAGCTGAGAATCAAGTCTGGGGTGGCGGAAGGTGAGGAAGAACCCCCTGGCATCGACTTTGAATCAGAGATATCAGAATGAATGCATGATTTAATATATCCAATCCTGTCCATGGCCTAGCAGCAATGACGTCATAGTAGTGATGAAATCTACAGCAGAGGTCCAGTGAGGAGTAGGGTGGGCAGGATACGCTTGGTCTGAGACGACAGGGAAGACTGGCCTCCTGGCAGCTTTCTGCTGATTCCAGCATGTGAGAGACCTGGCTTCACTTGGTCTTCTGTCCTTGGAGTCGTGGTACCCTAACAGGACTGCCCCCTAGTCATCTTTTCCTCTTTTTAGGTTGAACTTGTGGTTCCCACCCCTGGCAACCTAACTGCCTCTCCTGGAATTCTCTGCAAACTCTCGCTTTGCTGAATCGGGTGTCCTTTCTGCTCCACTTGGCTAGAACAGCACCGGGAGTCCTGCTGGATGGAGGCCTTGAGCCAAGAGGTGAAGTATGGGAACAGGGGTGGGGGTGGGGGTGGGGGTGCCAGGACAGAGGCTGGGGACTAAACTCAAGGACTTGGAGTCAACTGTGTCACCTCTGGAGAAGCTGGCAAGAGCCCAGAGACAGTCTCTCTGGGAATCTGAACTTTAGTTTCCCTTCGTGGAATGAGGCATCTCTGCCCTACTCCCTGTTGGGCTGCTGCCAAGGAAGGCCTCATTCCCTGGGGCAATGGGGCTGGGCATGGGAGGGGGAGGAACCACAGATGGGCAGAGCTCAGATGTGTACATCAAGATGTGCCTGCCAAGGTACCCCAGCCCCAGCCCAGAGCATGTCCTGGGTCCAAAAGATTGAGGTTTAACCCCACGGGGAGGCTCCGATTGCAGTGAGAGGATGCCACACAGAGATGTCTACAGAGGCAGGATGTGGGGTTAGTAAGGCTTCAACTGTCCCTTCCCATCCTACCCCCACAGGTCCCAGTACCTTCCTCCACCCCTCACAGAGACTTTTTAATGACATCCATGATGATGAGGATGGGGATGTGATGGGGATGCAGTTATGAAAAAGAAGTTGATGATGAGATGTGGTAACTGCACTATCTCGGTTGACCCTCACAACACCACTGTGGGCCAGGGTGTTTTTATCATCTCTATTTTACAGAGAATAAAAACCAGAGGCTTATAAAATTTTAAACAATATGCCCAAGGTAATACAGCTGGTACTGTGTAGAACAGAGGCTTGAATCAGGCAGCCTGACTCCCCTGCCTCTGTTGTTCAAGTTCCGTGGTTCTCCAGGCATGAGATGTCTATTGAAATGCTAAAAAATAATTCATGTGAAGGGTGTGGCAAAATGTATTGGTCTTCTGTTGATATTACAGTAAATTACCACAAACATTGTGACTTACATAGTACAAATTTTAGTTTCTCACAGCACAGAATGTCAGAAGTCCAACACAGGTCTTACTGCACTAAAATCAAGGCATCAGCAGGGCTGTCTTCCTTCTGGAAGCCCTAGGGGAGAGTCTCTTTCCTCGTTTTTCCCAGCTTCCAGAGGCTGCCTGTCCTTCCTGTCCATGATCCTCTTCCTCCATCTTCAAAGCCAGAGATGGCAGTTCACATCCTTGCCCAGTTGCCATCTTTCTAGTTTTTTCTCTTCTGCCTCCCTCTTCCATTTGTTAGGCCCCTTGTGACTGCATTGGGTCTGCCTGGCTAATCCAGGAGACTCTTACCATCTCAGAGTCAGCTGATTAGCCACCTTAATCCCATCTGCAACCTTCATTCCCTTTGCCATGAACTCTAACATATTCATAGATTCTGGAGAGTAGGGTGTGGACATCGTTGTGAAAGTGAAAGTTCCTCAGTTGTGTCCGACTCTTTGCAACCCCATGGACTATACAGTCCATGGAATTCTCCAGGCCAGAATACTGGAGTGGGTAGCCTTTCCATCCTCTGGGGGATCTTCCCAATGCAGGCATTGAACTCAGATCTCCCAAATCGCGGGAGGATTCTTTACCAGCTGAGCCACAAGGGAAGCCAGTGAACATTGTTGGGAGGCCATTATTCTGCCTACCACAAGTAACAGCTTTGGAAAAGACAGACTTGAGATTGACTCTTGATTTGAGATTGACTCTTTGCTTAACCTCTCAGAACTCCTTTTGTCTGCAAGCTGGATGGTGACATCCCTTTTGCAGAGGCATTGTAAGAATTGAATGGAGTATTTCCACCAACCTCTGGGGACATCACTGGTGCTCCAGATGAGAGCTGCCTTTGCTCCTCTGAGTTCCCAGTTGATGCCTTATCTCCTCCTCTGCAGGCTCTTTCATGCAGACCGCATCTTATTACTTTCACCTTCAGCATTAGGCTACATCTGATCATCCTGCCAGCATGCTAAGGATTTCCTGAAGGATCCCTGCAGCCCATCACACTTGTTTCTCTCCAGCACCTGGTTGGTGTGGGACACAAAGTCAGCCTCAAAACAAGCTGTCAGGAGCCCTGGAACTTGGAGTGAGAAACCTGGGCAGAACACACTCATCTTTATCAGTCAGAGGAGCCCTCTCTGTGTCTCTGTCACCATCTCTGTCTCTCTCTCAATTTTCTCATGACTGTTCCTGGCTGAACACAAGAGACATAGCAGAATAAATGTCTTATTGGAAAAAGCTGTACCTTTCTTCAGACACAATGAATTTCAAAGAGAGTTGTTTAGGAATTTTCTTCTGGTGCTACTATAAGCCAGAAAGGCATTTTGAGGGACAAAGTATCATAATCACCTCCTATAAATTGAATGAGTGTGTGTGACTTTTCACCGGAGGGAAAATGAACCCATTTTTGACCTTGAAATCATGCCAATTTTACAGCTGAAATATTTGACTGGAGTGGGTGGCAGAGGGAACAATGGGTGTTGGAGATGGAGAGAAAGAAAGAAAAGATGACTTTTGTGTCTTGGGGAACCTCTTTGACTAAGTTCAAGGGAAAAGTGAAAGACAATATCAGCTTTATCAAACTTCCAAAGATATGATTTTCTTGTCGGTTTCCCCAGCAGTGACAATCTTTTCCACAGCATGAATTAGGAGGATGCCTTGAAGTCATGGCCGAGATGCAAGTTGCAGAAAACAGCTGCATTTTTATTACAAGGTGCTGGTTTTTTTTTTCCAGAGAAGTAAGTTTATTGCTACATTGTACTTTCTTGAATTCCCTTCACTTCCTGTACCTTTCTCTTTGGGATTTAATGATGAGTTAAAAAGAAGCTCAGGGATGTCCCAGCTAGATGTTTAAAGATCTCCACTTAGGTTTACCTTGATGACTCACCAGTGGGGAAGGCAAGCCTTCTGCTGACGGACTTTTTAAAACATTCTCTATTCTGGGGACTACACGTGGCTCAAAGAATGTAAAACTTCAGAAGACATGATGCCTGCTATGAGGATTAAGAGCATCTCTATACCTTCCCGTACACGTGCAGCATCCTCCACAGACAGAAAATTGGGCTCTCCCTGGCTCCTCTTTTGTCCTCACATTTTCTTTAAGTCAAGCGCCAGGTGTGTCCATTCCATCCACATTCCATCCACTCCAACCCATCCACTTCCCTCTCCAGGCCTGCCACCACCTTGATTCAGACCCCCGTCAACTCTGCCCCTAAATGCCCTCCACATCTCTGATATCCTTCCATCACAACCCCTCCACCTGTTCTCCAGGCAGATTTATCTTCTGATCTGATCGTATCACTCTCCTGCTTGAGAACTTCCAATGTTCCCCACTCCTTCAAGACCCTACCCAGCAAGGTTATTGTGGCTCTCTGGACCCCTGCAGGTCTGGTTCCTGCTTGACCCTGGCTAATCCTGGAGCCCTCATAACACCAGCCCTGAGCTCAGTGCCTTCCAGGTCATCACACACCCAACCTCTCACAAGGGTCTCAGGTAGGTGCTGGCACACCTTCACTTCCAAGAAGGGGAAACTGAGGAAGAGAGAAGTTAAATGGCTTTTCAGAGGCCACCCAGATGCTAAGTGGCAGGGCCAGGATTACAGACCCGAGAGCCCGGCTGTCTCCCAAAGCCACACTCTGGACCCCTCCTCCCCTGGAGGAGGGCATGGCAACCCACTCCAGTATTCTTGCCTGAAGAATCCCATGAACAGAGGAGTCTGGTGGGCTACAGACCACAGGGTCACAAAGAGTCAGATGTGACTGAAGCGATTGAGCATGCACACACTAATGTTCATAGGAATTCTCTTAGTAATCACCAAAAACTGAAAGCAGTCCACATGTCCTTCAAGTGGTGGACAGATCATCAGTGGAGATGGTCCCTTCCTACTTGCAATAAAAACAATGAGCCACTGAGAAGCAAAACATACGTGACTCATAAATATTATACTGACTCAAAAGGCTCCATGCTGCCTGATTCCATTTATATGATATTCTAGAAAGGCAAAGCTATAGAGACAGAAAACAGATCAGTGGTTGCCAGGGGGGTTGGGGGGAAGCTTGACTATAACGGGATACAAGGAAATTGGGGGTTGAGTGATGGAACTGTTCTGTACCTTGGTTGTGATGGTAGTTACACAACTGCATACCTTTGTCCAAATTGGCGGAAATGAACATGAAAGGGGAGGGTCACTTAACTGTATTTACAAACCATACCTTAAATACAACAGAGGGGAAAAGAATGCACAGAACAGAAGGGGAAATTTTCTGACCAGCCCATACGTATGGAACAGCAGCTCATCTGCCTGAGGGCTCTTAATGATTGGACTGTAGCCACCTCGCCTGACACTGCATATTCCTGCCTGCATTCAACCAATATTCCCCAGACTGGGGTTCCATAGAGCAACATTTTGGGAGATTTCATTAAGTGCCAAGACGAAGGGTTAAATTCTCCCCCTCCACCTCTGCCCCATACCTGGCACCAAGAGATTCAGGATGTTGCCTGGACATATTTAAGCCTCAAGAAGTTTTCTAATAAAAAGAACATCTTTAACTTTTTAAACTAATTTGGAAACAGAACCCCCAGGGCACCCTCTGGTCTTCCCTCTTCCACCAACATGGCCTGTTGGCATCCTATGGAACTGTTGAGTAAAACACAATTTTGAAAAATTGCTTAAATAATTTCCTTTTTAGCATTGGATAGTAAGGAATCTCAAGAACAAATTCAATGCTAAATAACAGTAATCTTAGGTTCTGATAACTTTGCATTATCTTTTAATCTCTATAAATTGTCTGCACAGATTTAACGCTCTGAGAATATTCTTGAGTGTCCCTTGGACAGCAAGGAGATCAAACCAGTCAGTCCTAAAGGAAATCAACCCTGAATATTCATTGGAAGGACTGATGTTGAAGCTGAAACTCCAAAACTTTGGTCACCTGATGCAAAGAGCTGACTCATTGAAAAAGACCCTGATGCTGGGAAAGATTGAAGGAAGGAGGAGAAGGGGTCGACAGAGGATGAGATGGTTGGATGGCATCATTGACTCAACGGACATGAGTTTGAGCAAGCTCCAGGAGAAAGCGAAGGAGGGAAACCTGGTGTGCTGCAGTCCACGGGGTCACAAAGAGTCAGATATGACTTAGCGACTGAACAACAACAGCACTCTTACTGGGTTTTATACACCATGGATGCCATTGTATCATATCCTTTTTGAATGTAGCAGGTAGGGTAGAACTAATAAAGTTTTGGTGAAAATTACTATCAGCAGAGATAGCTATGGCAACGTGTAGAGTAGACGGAGAAACCAATATAATTCAAATAATCACTGGGAAGATGACAGCTGCTGGTTAGTTTATGACTGATCATAACTGTTTGAGGTATCAGAGTGTGCTTGACACTGGGCTGTGAATCAAGGGCATGAAGTTAAGGAGGATGTGACCTCTGGTTTCAGACTCACAATTTAGTGGGAAAGAGAGATGAAGCAGTAACTCTAGGATTCAATGTAGTAAGTTCACTGCTATAATATAAGAGCTTGAGATGGAACAGGGCTGCTGATCCTGCTGATCTAGGGGATCAGTTCCCTCTGGGGTGGGGCTTCAAGAATTGGACACTTCCATGTGGATCTGGAAAGACATGCTGGTCCTGGGAAGACAGGAAGAGGAAGTTCATTTGAGACACAGCACAGAGCATGCGCCAACTCGTGTCTCACTTCAGTCACATTTTTGCCTGGTCCTTGTCAGTGCAGAGGACTCTCTCCCGAGAATGAATTAGAGGCATCTCCAGTCACCCAGACCACAGCCCCTAGATCCAAATACCTCATTCTGTCCGTTCTATCTCCTAAATATTTCTCTGTTCTGCCCTATTCCTCCCATCTCCATTTGCTTGATTTAAGATTCATTACTCATCCCAGATTCTAGCCTCTTTGCTAATCTCTTTCTTCTGATGCCCTCACCCCCACCACCTGCAATCCAGCCCCAGTACAAAGTCAGTGATCTACCTGGGAAGTCAAACCAGTCACGGCACTGCCTCTGTAGAATTCTCCAGGGGCTTTCCACTGCTGCAGGGAAAACCTGACCTCCTTTGTGAGCAGTACGTGACCCATCGCGATGTTTACGATTCCCCTCCATCATAAAACAATAACACATTAAACAGTTTATTATATTTTAACTTAAAACCTACATCATTCATTAGCCAAGAACTTCATGGCATGCCCAGAGCTTTTCTCTGAGCCCTAGCCCTTTGCCTGGCGTTTCCAGCCTTCTTTCTTATATAAAGCCTGCCCCAAACACATTGCCTATAATTTTCCATTTTGATTTCTTTAGAATCAATGAGAATTAAAGTCTTGTAAGTGCACACATTTTTAGGCTTAGACAACTCTCCTCAATATTTTAAAGCCATCTCGCCCATGCCTAATTCAATTGCAGTTATTTTTAGCAACTTCCCTTGATAGAAAGAGACTTTCCAAAGAATTAAACTTAGTTTTTGTGGAAACCACTCTCTTTCAGGCCTTCTTATTTTATCATGCATGCATGCTAAGTTGCTTCAGTTGTGTCTGACCCTTTGTGACCCCATGGACTGTAGCCCACCAGGATCCTCTGTCCATGGGATTCTCCAGGCAAGAATACTGGAGTGGGTTGCCATTTCCTCTTCCAGAGGATCTTCCCAACCTAGGGATTGAACTCACATCTCTGATGTCTACCTGCATTGGCAGATGGGTTCTTTACCACTAGTGCCACCTAGGAAGCCCCTTATTTCATCAGTTTTTATGAGCGGTCTCATTACAATGACAAGCACAACTGACCCAGGGAGGGAGTCTGCTGAACCAGGGAGCAGAGGTGTTGGCCTAGGAGAAAGCTGCCCTCAGTCCCAGCGTGGTGGGCAGTGGGGAGGCTGGGAGTACAGCTCACGAAGACAGCACAAGAGGAGGAGAGCTGTTATTTGGGAATTCTCAGATGGAATAGGTGATCTTTTAACAGACTTCTGCTTGACTAACCAACACTCCTGTTTCTTTCTACAAAACATCCTACCTGATACCACCCCAAGCCAGTACTCCTCTCCAAGGCAGCCTTCGGACGAACCCATCAACTGCCACTCTAGACTCAAGAACTGAGGTGCTCCTGCTTATTTGGGAAACTGCTTTTCACGTTCAACGCCTAGATTTCCATCTCTCCTCATGCAATCCTAAAGTTCAGATTAGGATTTACCAGTCACATGTTTTAAAAGGCTCAGCCAAGAGTGGAGAGACCGGGCAGCAAAGTGACATCTGATTGAACTGCTTTGTGGGGAGCCAGAAAAGTGCACTTACAAACCAGGAATAACTCAGAGATACTGAGACCAAACTTGGGTTTACCATATGGGCGAGAGAAGGTGGGAGGGACAAGCAGGAAATATAGGATGGACAGATCTCATTTGTGTGTATGCGTGCTAAGTCGCTTCAGCCACGTCCAGCTCTTTGCAACCTCATGGACTGTAGCCCACCGGGCTCCTCTGTCCATGGGATTCTCCAGGCAAGAATACTGGAGTGGGGTGCCATGTCCTTCTCCAGGGGAGCTTCCTGACCCAGGGATCGAACCCGGGTCTCCTGCCTGGCAGGCAGATTCTTTGCTGTCTGAGCCATCAGAGAAGCCTGTGAAATAGATAAGCAACAAAGATACACTGTCCAGCACAGGGAATTATACCCATTATTTTGTAATAACCTCTAATGAAAATATAATCTACAAAAAACTAAACCCCTATTGGACACCTGAAACTAACACAGTATTGTAAAGCAGCGGTTCCTGACTAATAGGAACACACTTTATTCTCATGATTGCCCTGACCTTCCTTGGGACCAAGGCGGATTGACCTCTGGACCCAAGCAAGTCACCGCACCTCTCAGTATTCTGACGCTTGAGGGGCTGCCTCTAGTATGATTGTGAAGACTGAAGACCACCACTTAGCTTTTTGTTTTTCTAGAATCTTCTTCAAAGCTAATTCTTTGCTTTGGTGGTTGTTTATGTACTTCCTCCGATCTCCCTTCCCACACTCTACACTTCCACATATCACATAACTTTGGCATACATAACATTTCTTTCTAAAATTAAAATGCTTTCAGGATGTGGAAGTAAAAGAGAAAAAAAAAAAAGGAGGGCAGGGGATGCAGGGGAGAAGGGAAGGAAGAATAAACAAGAAGGAAAGGAAAGTAGGAAGGAAATTTGCAAACTGGGTATCTTCCCCCCACCACCCAGGCCATTTTGCTTCTCTGTAGATTTTTGTAAACGTCAGTCTTGCATTAGCTCCTTCTCAGTGGCAAGTGCTCTTCGCAACATAGTGGTATTAAAATTGGATTTGGGCAATGGACATTCCCTGAAGTAATTTGCGCATATTAGCTCTAGAGTTTCAGGAGCCGGAGTTGCTTAGGAGCAGAGACTCTGGCTCCCTGGATTCTGGTGAGTGAGGGGCATGAATGATGGAAGCCAGGGCTGCTTGGTACCTGGTACCCAAGGCCCAAGCTCTCCCTGCAGCCCAGCCCCCGGGGAGGTGGTTTCATCAGCCCTGATTTTAGGGTTGACTGTCCCTTGCAGATTCTCCTGAGGTCAAAACAGTCCATCACAGGGGTTTACAAATATGCTGGGTCTTAGAACCCCTGGGATGAGATCCCATCCCAAACCTATGAAACCAGACCTGAGGAGAGGCAAGGGATCTGTGTTCTTAGCAGGATGAATGAAGCGACTTTCCAAGGCCTTCCTAAGAGTCACTTTGTGCCAGCTCCTCAATGTCCAGGCTGGGAAACTGAGCATCCCCTTTCTTCTGGAAAGTTTCCCACAGCTTCCAGCAGCTTCCAGAAAAGGGACATTTTGACATCTGACCCTGAGCCCAGTGATGGTGCTGAAGGCTGTTCAGGCAGGTGGCGTGTAAGAGCAGCTTTCCTTCCTCAGGGCCCCTGTATCCTCGGGCAAGGGGCTCTTATAACCCCACCAGGGCTGATGAACATCCCTGCCTGCTTACAAGTGGACTTCCACCCTAGGAGACAGCAAAATCTACTGTGAGGATTTTTAATCAGTAGATGATTGGATCAGTAAATAGATCAAACTAGATAGATAGGTAGGTAGCTAGATAGATAGGTCATTTCATTTCATTTCAAAATCATCTGAGTTAGTTCATCTCCAAAGGCCTGTGGGGCTTGAGCCAGTCTCTTGGCCTCTCCGAGCCCCACATGGGTTAGCTATAAAGTGAACGAACTCAAGGTAACCCTGGCAGCCTGTGCCCACCTTCCTAAATGTGTCCCAGGCAGTCAAACGGAGGGAGGTCACGCTGAGTGGCAGGCACTGTGTCCGCATTGTGGAGGTGACGCAGGTGAGAACAGGAGAGGCAGGAATAAACGCCATGTGCAGTGGAGGATGGGATCAGAATGAAATGTGAGGAGGAAAGGGTTCCCTTAGAAAGAAATAGGAAGAAGAGAGCTGGCTTCTGCTTAAGGGAGACATGTCAAGCCTGGAGGTTAGAGGTGGGTTGTTTTTTTTTAAGTATTTGTTTGTTTTATGTTTTGGCTGTGCAGGGTCTTGGTTGCTGTGCAGGCTTTTGTCTTGCTGCGGTGAGCAGGGGGCTACTCTAGTTGTGTGTGGGCTCAGTAGTTGGGGTCCTGGGCTCCAGAGCACAGGCTCAGTAGCCATGAGACATGGGCCCAGTTACTCTGCAGCATGGGGTATCTTCCCGGACCGGGGATTGAACCCATGTCTCCTGCATTGGCAGGCGGATTCTTTACCATCATAGAAGCCCTAGAGGTGGCTTTAAGTGAAGTGGCTACAGCAAGTGGCTTCTGACTGAGGCCACGACTTCCTGAGAAAGACAAGTGGGGGGTAAGGTGGCAAGAAGGTGGGTAACTCAGATTTCCTTGAACCCTTTCCCCACCATGTTGGAGCTCTGCCCGTGGGACAAATGTGACATTGGGGCTGTTACTGTCCCTTGAGGTGGGATGGATGGGTGTTGAGAGAGGAGACATTCTCCAAGTAGCATTTTTCCTATAAGGACCCACAGACTGAGCAGAAAAGCTGTAAGCTGGAGAAGATGCACCCCACACGGAGTTCCCAGGTTAGAACATGGGGCTGGAAGAGCCTCTCAACCTCCAGGAACATTTTCCTTAAGGGAAATGCGTCACTCGGCGCCCAGCCATGACACAGCCTGGGGAGGTGGTGGTAATGGACGAATACCAGGCTTGGAGGAGCGGCCCATTTAAGAAACTGGAGACTGCCTACCCGTGGGCCACCTTTGTGAGCTCATTCCGGGGTCTTGAGGAAGACACTGCTGCGCTGTAGACTCAGTTTTCCTATCTGGAAAAAAGGGCATGGAGGACTCCTAGTAGTCTTTCAGACCGCTTAAGTCTAGGGCTCAGGGAAAAACCCTATTGCCAAGAGACTGAATTAGCATGATGTTTCACCTCTGCCTTGGGAAACTGAATCTCTAATTTGTAACAATTAGGTCATCATAATGAGTGATGTGAATGGGAGACCAGCAAGCCCTGGGGGCCTCCACGTTACAGAGATGACACTCCCCCAATATGTGGTGTCCCTCCAGCAGCAGTGTGCATATCCAACCCCCAGATCTTGGTTTCTAATACCCTTCTCCAATGAAAGGAACCAGGTCTCCTTGGAGAACTGACTGATTCTAGGACTGAAGAAGGACATATGCAAGATAAACCCACAGTGTCCAAAACCAGAAAGTATGGGAGTGCTAACACATTTGTGCATGCACGCACACACACACACACACACGTGGAAAGTGATAGGGCTGTGCCAAAGACACACAGAGCCAACTGAAAGAGCTCTCAAACTGAACAAAAAGTAAGTGTGGAAGTATTAGATTATAACCCAACGTCTAAAATCAGTACGAGCCCATACTGATGACTAGATGAATGAATAAACAAACAAAAGGAGGAGTGAAATAAAACCTCCTATGCAGAAGAATTTCAAAGAATGTATGTGGGCTTCATGCAGTGGCTTTATTTCAAAGAATAGAATATGGGAAGCGAGTAGAACAGAAAAAAAGAGTAACTTTACAGTGGAGAAATCTTTGGAACACAGAGTAGGCAGTTTGAGCACGGTTTGGCAGATGGTTAAAATTAACCTCAACAATGATAACTCACAGTGATAGTATGTACCCTTGATATAATGTGATGAAAATAGCAGCTTACCTCTGTGGTTTTCCTTCCCAAAACCCACAGCGCCAGTGGGGAAAATATCAGACAAATTCCAATAGAGGGACATCCTGCAAAATACCTGACCGGTACCCCTCAAGACAGTCAAGGTCATCGACAACACGGAGAGCCTAAGGGATTGTCAGAACCGAGAGAAGCCTAAGGAGGCATGACCGCAAGGTAATGTGGGGTTCCGGTTGGGATCCTGGAACAGAGAAACGGGAGATAAGCTGAAAACAAAGGAAACCGGAGTCAAAGATGCGCTTTAGTTAAAAACGTTGGTTCGTTACATGTGACACAGTAATGCACCACAATAAGGCAAGACGTTAGTAACAGGGGAAGCAGGATTCAGGGTGTGCACAAATGCTGTCCCACGGCAACTTTCATACAAATTTAAGTCTATCCTTGTAAATCAACCATATTTCCAAAAAATCTAAGAACAAATATAAGCCTCCCCTAAAATTAAAATATTTCACAACAGAAACACCAACAAAAGGAGGACTCACGACCTCCTCGGAGTGACGTTGACATGCTACAGGAGCCCTGTTCACGTCCCTCTCTCAGGGCTTTGGTGATCAATCATGCATAATGAATAGATTTAAAATTAGCCCAGGCATTCTGGTAACAGCTGGTCCCCCCAGTCCCCTCAGAATCCATAATATACAATTTATTTTGACAGACTGTTCCTGGAAGCACTGGTGGGGGAAGCACAAAAGATTTGCTGGCACTTGGAAAATGGTCCTCTGGGTCCCCAGCTGAGGGTCTGTCGGGGAAGCTGGGAGCCTGGTACTCCCATCCTGCCATCAAAGCCCTGTTTGGATCCCTCTACTTCCCACTGATGGGGCTGTGTCTGGCCATATCTGCGGGAGCAAGGGAAGTGTGTCGATGCCAGTCAGTGCTAGCTGGTGAGGGATGACTGGCTTTGCCCTCTGCCAAAGGACACGCCAGCCTCCTCCTGGCAGGTCATGGGTGCCATTCCAGGCAGAAGGGCTGCTGCTGAGGTTGGACCACAGAAGGTCACCGGGACACCCGAGCTGGAGACCACGGATGGGGGTGGAAGTGGGGTGTGATAGTCCAGCTTCAAGAAAGGAGTCATACAGGCCTGGCTCTGGTCTGGGTTCTGATCTCCTGAGGCTAAAGATTCATGAGCAATGTCCCTCTTCTCTCTGGGCCTCCGTTTCCAGCACGTCGGTGATGAATGCAGGTCTGAAGTCTGACCCGCCCAGCCCCAAGTTCTGATAATCACTCCATTTCTTCTGCCAGCCGATTATTCCCCTAGGATATTATCAGTTCATCCCTTGACTATTTGGACAAAACAATGTTGTAAATTTGGAGAAACCACAAGCCCTTAGCATTCTGTTCCTAAGTTTTTAAGAGAGCCATATTATTTACATTTTTCCATTACAAAGCAGTGGAGTTGATGAAATGTCATAACAAAAGTGTTATCTTTCTCATGGCATCATTCCACATGACCCTGCATGCGTGCTAAATCAATTCAGTTGTGTCCAGCTCTTTGCGACCCCATGGACTGTATCCCACCAGGATCCTCTGCCCATGAGATTCTCCAGACAAGAATACTGGAGTGGGTTATCATGCCCTCCTCCAGGAGATCTTCCCAACCCAAGGATGGAACCTGCGTTCTCTCATGTCTCCTGCATTGACAGGCAGATTGTTTATCATACCTGGGAAGCCCTCCACATGGCTCTAAGCCACCAATTATCTGAATGTCCCAAACAATCATCTTCGTGGATCTCTTGTTCCATTCTTACACCGACTTCATTAATTCTTATTTTAACTCCTTATATTTCACAAAATAAATAAAGGCTAATGGGATACCATATTGGAATCTCTCTGAAGTCTGCAAAAGAAAGGAGTTCCTTACAGAATTTCTTGTGCTTGAGAAATGCTGGAGTCTCAAGTCAGGAAATCTACATAGCTATTCATTCCTGGTGGACACAGAAGGGTCTGCTGAGGTTCAAGGCCAGGTGAGAGCCCAGTCTTGTAGTGCCTGGGTGTTTAGTGGTTTAAGTAATCAATCCCTCTGCCACATTTTTCAAGTCTGGCCAGCTTTTGTATTTCTCCCTACTTCGAACTAAGGCCCCAGCATCGGAAAGAAGGAGGCTTGGGTCTGGGTGGGGAAGGTGTATGCTGAAATGTGGGTGCCTCAGCACCCTCTGAAGGTGTGGCTGGGGCGGCAGAGGTGAGATGCAGTCTCAAAGGTCCCCTAGCCTTGAAGCCCATGTCCCTGCTTGCTCCCTGACTTCGTGGGCCTCCAAAGGCCGATGCCACCAGGTTAGCCCTGTGCCCCTTCTGGAGCCTTTGTGTGAATTATACAGGCGCTCCTGCAGGCAATGTCGCACACAAGTCTCAGCCAAGAACCGAGAGTACCTGGGTTTCTGGCTGTTGCCTAGCCCCACCTACACCCCCTGGTAAGGTACCTGCAGTCCAGGGACAACTTGTACCACCTTAAACGGCAGTCCTGAGAAGTGCTGCTTGGCTGGTCCCACCTGTCCTATCGCCCACACCCTGTGAGTTCTGCTCAGCTCTGCCGCAGAGATCAGAGGGTGGAAGAAAGGTTGCTTGTTGCTTCACCAGCTCCTCCCCCATTGAAACGACTGCTCTCTCTTCCTTCTCACCCTCACCATGCCCCACATCTACTGAGAATCTGGGTGACATTCCATTTGTTTCTATTTATTCAACAGAGGCATTTCACACAGGAGGAGATGCACATGGTCCGTGGTAAGAAAAGAAATGCATATTAAAACAACAATGAGAGGTTATTTTCATGTCATATAATCAAGAAGTATAAAGAAAGATATTATCAAGTGTTAGCACGTGTGCAGGGAAATAGGAAGGTTTGTATATTGTCGTGGGAGTGAAAATGGATGAGGGGCTTTTGAAGATCATTTGATATTATAGATATCAAAACTCCAGATCTAACAATTCCACTTCTAGGAATCTATCCAAAAGAGATGATCTACAAGTCTTCAAAGATTTATGTACCAAAGATGTTCATTGTTTACAACAGTGAGAAACTGGAAAGTAAAAATTGTTATTACTCAGTTGTGTCTGACTCCTTGTGGCCCCATGGACTGGAGCCCACCAGACTTTTCTGTCCATGGGATTTCCGAGGCAAAAATACTAGAGTGGGTAGCCATTCCCTTCTCCAGGGGATCGTCCCAACCCAGGGATCAAACTCAGGTCTCCTGCATTGCAGGCAGATTCTTCACTATCTGAGCCATCAGGAAAGCCCCTTATGAAATTGGAAACAACCTAAATGTTCATAAATAGGAGCTGGTTCAGAAGTGACATTTATCCTAAGTAATATTGTGTGGTCATTAGCAAGTGGAGTGGGCCTCCTTGTGCAGCATGCAAGGGTCTCCAAGACACAGTGTTAAGTGGAGAAAGCATGACAGGAATGAGACATAGAATATAGTCTTATCCATACAAGAAAAATGTAGAGCAGCACAAATGTGCGTGTAGACGCGGGGACAGCACATCAGAGGGTCACATCAGCTCTGGGAGAGGAGTGGGAATGATGGAGGAGGTCAAAAAGAGTGAGATTGAATAACTGATGGTGAGACAGGGGCTCAGAACAATTGAGATCGCTGGTTCGCAATCTGATAAAAACAAACAGATGTCTAGATTCACCTCTCAAACACAGTTTTCAAACACTGAAGTCAAATATAAAAATTGAATGATAGAAAAAGTGGTCAAAATTAAGTAAACATTTATGACTTTTGCAGAGGATTGAGTTTTCTCTAACATTGGAGGCTCTGGAAGAAATCACAAAGGGAAGGTTGAACAATTCCACTGCAGAACAATTGGAAACGTCTGTGCAAACTGCCCTCTGCAAATTCAAGGGAAACAAACAGGCCAGACAAAAGGAACTGCTGCTATGTGGATTGTGCAACAAGTAATTACTCGATTCAAGGCACAAAACTGCCCTGCTAACAAACAGACAAATTGGGACATATTTGCTTTAGAAAAGGATTCACCACATGTTTCTTTTAAATGGGAAGATCTCCTGGACCATCTGAAATAAAACTCATTTTTTCCCCAAAATTCCTCTACCCTAAACTTTCCAGTCCAAACCACCGCATTAATTAAAAGACCATCTCTGGCTTCCCTGGTTCTCTTTGCTCCCAAGATGAACGGTCTGGTCCACAAGTGGCAGATGCTGCTGTAGGTAGGATGAGCCTCCAGGACTAGGCAGAGGCAACTACTCAGAGTGCCCCATCCGTGACCACTGCGCAGTGGCTGGGGGGCAGCAAAAGCTTCTCTGGGCTTCCCTTTCCTCATCATCTCTGGCCTGCCCCCTCAGATGACCTGATGAGATAAAACATGGATGGAGGCAAGTTCTGTTCCCTGCCATTTCCTAAGGGCTGGGACCCAACAGTAGCCTGCAGTGTTGCCGTTCAGTTGATAAGTTGTGTCCTAATCTTTGAGACCCCAAGGACTGCAGTGTGCCAGGCTCCTCTGGCCTCCACTGTCTCCTGGAGTTTACTCAAACTCATACCCACTGAGTTGGTGATGCTATCTAGTCATCTCATCCTCTGCCACCTTCTTCTCCTCCTGTCCTCAGTCTTTCCCAGCAGGGTCTTTTCCAGTGAGTCAGCTCTTCACATCAGGTGGCCAAAGTATTGGAGCTTCAGCTTCAGCATCAATCCTTCCAATGAATATTCAGGACTGATCTCCTTTAGGATGGACTGGTTGGATCTCCTTGCAGTCCAAGGGACTCTCAAGAGTCTTCTCCAGCACCACAATTCGAAAGCATCAAGTCTTGGGTACTCAGCCTTCTTTATGGTTCAACTCTCATATACGTACACAATTACTGGAAAAACATGTATCAACCAGACCTTTGTCAGCAAAGTGATGTCTAGGTTTGTCACAGCTTTCCATCCAAGGAACAAGTGTCCTTTAATTTCATGGCTGCAGTCACCACCCACAGTGATTTTGGAGCCCAAGAAAATAAAATCTATCACTGCTTCCACTTTTTCCCCTTCTATTTGCCATGCAATGATGGGTCCAGATGCCATGATCTTAGTTTTTTGAATGTGAGTTTTAAGCCAGCTTTTTTACTCTCCTCTTTCACCTTCCTCAAGAGGCTCTCTAATTCTTCATTTTCTGTCATTAGAAAACTCTATATATCTAAGGTTCTTGGTATTTCTCCTGGCAACCTTGATTCCAGCTTGTGATTCATCCAGCCCAGCATTTCACCTGAAGTACTCTGCATACAAGCTAAATAAGTAGGATGACAATACACAGCCTTATTGTACTCCTTTCCCAATTTTGAACCCTTCAGTGGGTTTTCCATAATGTCCACTTGTGTCAGATCCTAAACGCCTGCTGGTGTTTGGGCCTATGAATCAGGGTCTCCCTTCTTCTTTCTGACTAAATAACATGCCAGGCTCTGAGCTCTCTCCTTGGTGGCTTGGAGGATGCCCTAGAATCTTAGCAGTTCTTTCTGAACTTGGTACTGAATGAAGGTAGCCTCTCCATCCAGGCCAGGAGGCTCGTAGGACACCTCATCTGCTTCCTACATGGGCATAGCCCTGATATTTCTGCCTGCATCTGGTCCTGGAGGAATCCCAGAGGCTTCGCAGAGGAGATGACATTGCAGCTCTCCCTGCAGGAGGAGCAGGAGCTCCCCAGAGAGATTAAGGGAGGAGTCAGCAGGTGCTAAAGAGCACGGTGTGGAGAGAACAGAGTGGAGCCCTTTGTGCTTGGGCTGTGGGGGTGGGGGGTCCAGTTGCAGACAGGGCAGGAGCCGACAAAGGGACCCAACCGTGGAATGGGTTTGCTGGGCTGGGGCTGAAGGCAAAGGCTGAGTCAGGAGGTTTAAAGAAGGAAGCAAGTGGTGGAATGAAACATAGGACATCGTCCTTTTTATACGGGAAGAGGACACACGTAGAGACAGTGCATGCATGAGGATGGGAGGCAGCGGCGGCCACGTGGGCTGCACCCACAGCTGTAACTCCCTCAGTCATCTCTTAGTCCTGGTGCCTGTTCCAGGCTTGAACCAGGTAAGGGGCACCCAAAGGACTCAAATGTTCTTTCTTACCTCAAAGGAGTGAAGGAATCAGAGCAGGCTTCCTGGAGGCAGTGACTCTTCCAACAGGTGACAGGAAGCCCAGGGTAGCATAAGATTCACGTGGATTCCTGGGAGTCACATTGGCTCAGGCGCCCTCCATGCTGCTGCTCCCTGGTCCTCGGGGGAGAGGGTTTCAGGGAAATGAGCCGCTGACTCTCTGGGAGACCCAAGGACAGGGCACCGTGCAGCCTGGAGTGCCCCCTGAAGGTGGCCGGAGCCTCCCACCTGGCGTCCTAGCACTGCGCCTGCTCCACCTGGTGGGTGTACATCTGCTCTTTCTTCCCCAAACCGGAGGCCTGGGGGCTCTGTCCGGCCCCAGGAAACACAGTCAGGCGTCTTGCCGAGCCAGACCTCTGCTGAAGGACTGGGCTGGCTGCAGCGGTGAGGAGGCCATCGGCCGAGTGGGCTCCTCCAGCTTTGCGGAGGAGCAGGACGGGGCATCGGGCTTCGGCCAGAGGGCTCACCAGAGTCCCATCTCATGGAGGAAGACAGGGCAGAGGTAAATGTCTCAGTGAGGGAGAAGGTTGGCAATAATACTTCGGGGCTTGGGTTCTCCCCTCCAGGACCCCCTTCCCCAAAAAAAGTCATGCTTTGCAGGAGGCAGACAATTCCTTTGTGCCCCAAAGACAGACTTCTGCCAGACTACTGAAAATGAGCAGCGGATCAAAATACAGTTCCTGTGGCTTGAGCCGCACCTCTGGGCTGCTTTGCAAACCGCCTGGTGGGCAGAAACCAGACTTGGAGGCCTCTCTCAAGTCAAAACCTGGCACATCCGCCCTCTGGTGGTCTGTTCGTGCAGACACCAGCTTCCCACCTCTCGGACACTACACACTCTGGTTCAGTTCAGTTCAGCGCCCAGTGGCGGCCGACTCTTTGTGACCCCACGGACTGCAGCACGCTGTTAGGAAATCCATAAGAAGCATTTGAAATATATACACATGTTCTTTCTCACCTTCTAGGCTTCTTAAAGTCCAAGAAATATACGGCATTCCCACTGCTGATACTGACTTGTATTCAGAAGAATAAGAAAATTTTCTCATAAAGGTGAGCTCTGAAGACAGAAAAGTTTTCCTCACTAAACCACAGAGACAAGGAATGCTTGAAAGAGTGTAGCAACTTCAACCTGATATGCCTGGGTACTGTTTGGTCCACTTCTTGAGCGTGAGTGAAATGAAAGTCTCTCAGTTTTGTCTGACCCTTTGTGACCCCATGGACCATACAGTCCCTGGAATTCTCCAGGCCAGAATACTGGAGTGGGTAGCCTTTCCCTTCTCCAGGGGATCTTCCCAACCCAGGGATCGAACCCAGGTCTCCCGCACTGCAGGCAGATTCTTCACCAGCTGAGCCACAAGAGAAGCCTTTTTCTTGGGTAGCAAGAGTCACTGAAGGTGCCTGAGGGCAGCCTAACCTAGGATTAAGAGAATCAGTCTACGTGTGTGCATGCTAAGCTGCTTCAGTCGTGTCTGACTCTTTGTGACCCCATGGACTGTAGCCCACCAGGCTCCTCTGTCCCTGGGGATTCTCCAGGCAAGAATTCTGGAGTGGATTGCCATGTCTTCCTCCAGGGGATCTTCCCAACCCAGGGATTAAAAGCATGTCTTCTATGTCTCTGCATTGGCAGGCAGATTCTTTGCCACTGGTGCCACCCAGGAAGCCCCAGAGAAGCAGAGTGCCTGTAAGCAAATTATTTAAACTCTCCTGTTCCTCTTCTGTAAAATGAGGGTGATAATAGAATTTATCTTGTAGAGCTGTCCTGAGGGTTAAGTCAGTCTATATATGTACATACACAAATATTTTGAATCGTGTCTGACTCATGCTACATAAGTGCTTGAGATCATTGTCATTATTTTAGGGTGTATGGGCTCAGGCTGATCCATCCATCTGAAGTATAGACAAGGAATGTGGCAAGTGGCCACTCTGAGCCCCCAGCATCCGGAAGTCTTCTTCCTGGGGACTGGCCTGTTCCTGCACCATGAGAATAGGAGGGGGCAGACGGCCCCTCCCCCCAGCCTCGCACGGATGGATCCTAGCCATGTGACCCACTCCGAGACAGGAACCTTGGGGAAGGGACATACATGCAAAGATGCCCAGCAGCAGACAAAGCAGGAGTCCCTCACCCAGGCAGGTGGTGGTCACAGTGGGAGGGGACGGGTACGGCACCTCGAGCTGAGAGTGCTGGAAGTGACCCTGCTTGGTCCTCGGCTGCCAGACCCTCCGGTTTTTGGCTCACCCAAAGCTCTGCCTTCCTCTGAATTCTGGGAGCTGTCCAGCAGCTCCCTTGAGAGTCATTTCTGTCTCTTCTACCTAGGAATCCTGACCAGTATAAGGACACCGGAGCCCAGAGAGGGCAAGGAGCTTGGCCAAAGTCACACTGCAAGCCTGGGAGAGTCAGCGCTGACTCCCCCTGCCTCGGTCAGGGGTCCTGGTCCTCCACGCACGGGGAGGGTAACCTGGTGTGTCCTTTCCAGCTCAGCCAAGATCGAGGCACAGAGCCGCGGCGAGTTTGGAGTAGCGACACATTCTCAACTGCTGCGGGACCTGAGAAAACTCCAAACCAGTACATTTCAGACACCAATTTTTTCGGGGGCTACAAACTCCCCCTCTGTTCTGGATCCCTTTAACCAAAAGCGCAAATCCATCGCTGGTTTACGGCTCATGGGCTCCCCCCAGTGGCTATCTTGCTAGCAGCGGGGCCCTGAAGGCCTGGACAGCTGACTTCTGGACCAGAGGCTAGGACCACCCTCATAAGTGGTGTGACTATACTCTGGTCTCAGACTCCTGGGCAGGGACTGGTAAGGTCGGGGTCCTGGGGCAGAGGAGGCGAGGTCCAGACACAATGCAGTTGGGTCCAACGGTGAACGTTTCCGAGGAGGAATGTTTCCCAGCACCCTCCCTGAGATGCCCCCGGGTGCTGGCCCCAGGCCCCAGAGACCTGGCCATGCCTGTTGTTCTATGGATTCCCCGGCGGAGGCCCCTGTGTTCTGAGTGTGGTGACAGGTGAGGCTCATCTCCACGTTATAGGCTCCAAAGGCCGTCAAGAGTTTGCTGAAAAATAAGACACGTGTGTCTACAATGGGCCATGGACCCATCGCGTGCTTGCACACTCACACACTCTCACACACGCATGCACACACACTCAGCAATGAGCTTTGTCAATACCGATCATTAACTGAGTAATCACTTTCTTGTACCGTGCTGAGTCGCTCAGTTGTGGCCAACTCTTTGTGACCCCTGGCGGGACTGCAGCCCACCAGCTTCCTCTGTCCATGGGGATTCTCCAGGCAAGAATACTGGAGTGGGTTGCCATGCCCTCCACCAGGGGATCTACCCAACCCAGGGATCCAATACAAGTCTCCCTCATTGCAGGCAGATTCTTTACCATCTGAGCAACCAGGGAAGCCCAAAAATACTGGAGTGGGTAGCCAATCCCTTCTCCAGGGAATATTTCTGACCCAGGAATTGAGCCAGGGTCTCCTGCATTGCAGGTGGATTCTTTACCAGCTGAGCTATCAGAGAAGCCCAATCACTTTCTTACTTTTTTCTAAATACTATGGGAGAGAGTAGAATAGAAAACACAATTCATTTAAGGCCCCCGAGCCTCAGTTTCCCCCTCTGCCTCTCCCTGGCAGGAGGATGCTGAATGCCTGGTGCAGAGGAAGGCGTGGCTGTCAGGCCATTCTGTCCTCCCAGGGCAGACAGAGGTGGGGCCCATGGGCTGGGAACCCGGGTCCTGCTCCTGCCTGTGGTTCTGCAAACCTGCACAGCCCTCAGTGCTAACGAGGAGCCAGGTCCCAAGGGCACCTTGATGAAGAAGACACTGCATCCGTCCAAGGAGGCTACAGCTCTGCAGGAAAGACAGATCCACAGACAATTACAGGTTCCATATGTGTTCTGACAGGAGAAGGTCAAGAGGGCAGAGAGGAAGGGGGCCCTAACCTGGGGTGGGAGGAGAGAGTTAAAGAAAAATGAACCTAAGAGTAGAGGGTGAAGATGAGTCAGAGAAACAGAGACATGTATAAATACAGACACGCAGATCTCTCCATAGAGAGAGCTATATATTCAGCTATGGTTTTTCCAGTAGTTATGTATGGATGTGAGAGTTGGACCGTAAAGAAAGCTAAGCACTGAAGAACTGATGCTTTCAAACTGAGGTGTTGAAGAAGACTCTTGAGAATCCCTTGGACAGCAAGGAGATCAAACCACTCAATCCTAAAGGAAATCAATCCTGAATATTCATTGGAAGGACTGATGCTGACACTGAAGTTCCAATAATTTGGCCACCTGATGTGAAGAGCTGACTCATTGGAAAAGACCTTGGGTCTGGGAAAGATTGAGGCCAGAGAAGGGGATGACAGAGGATGAGATGGCTGGATGGCATCACTGACTCAATGGACATGAGTTTGAGCAAACTCCAGGAGATGAGGAAGGACAGGGAAGCCTAGCATGCTGTGTGGTTCATGGGGTTGCGAGGAGTCGGACACGACTGAGTGACTGAACAACGATGCGTGTGTGAGGGAGGGGTGGGGGTGATAAGGGGCTGGACATTCCAGGTCGAGAGACTCAGACTCCTCCACCCAGGAGGACTGGGTGGCCAGAGTGAGGCTGGCAGTTCATGGAGCTAGAGCTGTAATTGACAAGGACACTGAGTGATGGAGACTGACCAGGAGCAGCCAGGGGGAGAGGGGCCCAGGGATGAGCCTGAAAACCACATGGGCATGGAGCCAGCAGGACTTGGGGAGCCTTAGGTGAGGGCTTGAAGAAAGGAGGGCTCGAGACCGACTCAGGTTTCTGGATCAGGCGACTCAGTGTCTGGAATGGCATCATAGATAATGAACGCAAGAAGGGGACCCAGATTTCAGGGGTGTTGGGGGACACTTGAAAAGGTAAACCCATTTGGACATGAAATTGAGATGCCTGTGGACAAGTTGCAGGCAGGCATATAGACATTTAGAGTTAAGGGAAGAGGAGGCAGAGAGTGGTGTGATGAAGGGGGACCCAGGCCAAGGAAGGACTCCTTGTAAGAGGAGAGAGGCCAGACGGTGCATGTCTTCAGTGGGAGAAGGCTACCTCGAAAGCAAAGGGGTCAGGCCGAGTTCAGAGAGGTTGATCAGAGGGTCAGCTTCCAGAGGAGCAGGGGGCACCCTTAGCCCCCCCAAGGAGCCCCCTTCCCACTCTTCCACTAATCCAGAAGGGAAAGAAGGGACCAGCCAGGCAAAGTGTCCACATCCCAGTTTGCACCTGCAGTGGCCACGACAGTGGGGACATAGAAGGGTCTTGGAAGAGCCACGTGCTTGTGGCCACCAGTGTCCGGAACCTCACCATTCGGGGCTGGACCCTTTCTGGGCTGTGGAAATAGGCGAGAGTGTGCCGTTCTCCCCACACTTGGGCAGACGGGGTGGGGCCATGTGACCTCAGCTGGCAGGCAACTGGCCTGAACCCTGAGCGGCTATAAAACAGGATGGCAGGGCCAGCCCTTGACTCTGCTTGTGTGAGGCCAACACGAACAGGCGGAGCTGACAGGGTTAGTGTGAGAAGGCGAGCCCCGCCCAGAGTCCACGCTCCCTAGACGCTGGCCATTACTGTTGTGATTGCCAAGCACCTCTCACCGTTCAGAGCTGCTCGCGTGCCTACTGCCTTTTCCAGGTGTCCTCTCCACACAATCTAGGGGCCCGGGGGCCTGAGCAGCACTGCCCCCCGATCTGGGGACATCCGGACAGAAACCTACCAGGCTGCTTACGAGTACTGAACATAGATTTCACTGTGGGGAGTAGCCAGACCCCTGAGAGGAAGGGAGGTGCTCTGCATTTCAAACTATAACCTGTATTTTCTTATTAAAATGATGTATGTTCACGATGCAATTTTTTTATCAGGGTATAATTGCTTTACAATGTTGTGCTGGTATTCACTGTGTAGCGAAGTGAATCAGCTACACGTATACGTATACCCCTCCTTCTCGGACCTCCTTCCCACAGCCCACCCCTCTAGCTGGGCTGAGCGCCCTGTACCACGTATACAGCACGCTGCCACTAGTTTCCTGTTTACATACAGTGGTGTATGTATATCAAAGCTGCTCTCTCAAATCGTTCTGCCTTCTCCTTGCCTCACCCTGTCCCCAGTCCGTTGTTGATGTCTGTGTCTTTTCTCCTGCCTTGCAAATAGATTCATCTGTACCATTTTTTCTAGACTCCTCATACATGCGTTGATACATGATATTTGTTTTGCTTTTTCTCTTTCTTACTTCACCCTGAATGATAGTCCGTCTCTAGGTCTACCCATGACACTACAAATGACCCAGTTTCATTCCTGTTTATGGCTGAGTAATATTCCATCGTATATATGTACCACATCTTCTTTATCCATTCATCTCTTGATGGACATTTATGTCCATGTCCTCGCTATTGTAAACAGTGCCACAATGAACATCAGGGTGCATGTGTCTTTTTGAATTTTGAGATTTTGAATAAGTTTAAAATCAACTCCAAAGCCTGGTTCTGATGGGCAACCATCACCACCTACAGCAGATAGAGCATGAACCTCCGAAGATGCCCACATCCTTTTCTGCAGAACATGTGAATGTGGAACTTAGCAAGGCAAAGGGCACTTTGTGGGTGCGGTTAGATGCAGGACCCTGAGATGGAAACACGACTCTGGGATCTCTGGGTGGGCCGTGGTGTAATCCCCTTAAACATGGAGCTGCTATGCATGCCATGTCAGAGAGGGGAAACAGACAGTGTTCTGCTCCCCTGCTGTAAACACAATGATGTTTGTGCCTTTGCCTTCTATA
Organism: Antilocapra americana; assembly: GCA_007570785.1. Taxonomy (NCBI): domain Eukaryota; kingdom Metazoa; phylum Chordata; class Mammalia; order Artiodactyla; family Antilocapridae; genus Antilocapra; species Antilocapra americana. The sequence goes on along the minus strand of ML660216.1, from coordinate 12,396,429 downwards.
TTCACCATTGCATCATAAGCTCCCCTTCATATTCTTGATCTTTTCGGTTTTGTGTTGATTTCCTCAAGGACTCCCAGGTGACTCTAGCTGTTGAGGTAATTTTTTGCTGTTCCCAATGTGGCCCTTCACATGTCAGAAGAGGGGGAAGGAGGAGGCTTCAGAGACCCAGGAGAGCCTGCAGCTTCGGTTGAAATGTCATCGTGTTTCATTTCCTTTCTCTTGGAGCAGCCTGCTGTCCCTCAGCCTTCAACATTTGAAAATTCAGTTAGTTCGGTGCAGTGGATAACGATTGGCCTGCCCACACAGGAGCCATAAGAGCTACAGATTCAATCCCTGGGTCTGGAAGATCCCCTGGAGAAGGAAATGCAACCCACTCTAATATTCTTGCCCAGGAGATTCCATGGACAGATGAGCCTGGTGGGTTGCAGTCCATAGGGTCGTAAAGAGCCAGACAGACTGAAGTGACTTAGCAAGCATTTAGCATGGCCACACAGGAGACACGGGTTCGATCTCTGGTCCAAGAAGATCCCACATGCCATGGAGCAACTAAAGCCATGCACCACAACTACTGAGCCCATGGTCTAGAGCCAGCCTGTGAGCAGAAACAACTGGGCCTGTGCTCTGCAACTACTAAGCCCGTTTACTTAGAGCCTGTGCTATGCAACAAGAGAAGCCACCGTAATGAGAAGCCCAAGCATCGAAACAAAGAGTGCCCACCGCCCAGATCGCTGCAATAAGAGAAAAGTCTGTACAGCAAAAAGTCTGTACAGACCCAGTGTAGCCAAAATATAAAATTAAAAAATTAAAAAAATGTTTTTTTGAATGAGTTGGTTCAGAATTAGTCTCCTCGAGTCGCAGACTCTCTGCCATGTGACTTGGTGATCTGCAGCCCCTCCTGTCTTCCCTTTCCCTCGCCCTCCTCCGGGGGTTCGGCCCTATATGATGTGCCAGAACAGGACCCCTCTAGTCTCTGCCAGGGCTGGGTCTCTGTCACAAACAGAGACCTAACAACCATTTCGTCACATCTCATGGTTTTGTGGATGAGCTGTCTGGGGTGGACTCCGCTGAGTATATCTTCTGTCCCAGATGGCAATGACTGGAGTCACTTGAGGATGTTCAGCTGGTGGCTTGTCCAGTCTTGGAGGGTCCAAGGTGGCTCCTGGTGGCTTGGCGGGGATGGCTGGAGGGCTGGGCTTTCCATGTGGTCTCTCTAGCTGGGCAGTCATCTCGGGCTCCCGGAGACAGGAAGGGCCACTGGAAAGTCCTTTAAAGTCTGGGCTGAAACTGACCTCACATCACTCCTGCCAACCCAGCCAAAGCAACGGGCAGGAGACCTGTTTCTCAGTGGGGATGGATGGATGTTCAGTTGCTAAGTTGCGTCCCACTCTTTGTGAGTCTATAGAAGCCCATGGGATTTCCCGGAACAAGAATACTGGAGTGGGTTGCCATTTTCTTCTGAAGGGGATCTTCCTGACCTAGGGATCAAACCTGCTTCTCCTGTTTGGTAGGTAGGTGGATTCTTTACCACTGAGCCATCTGGGAAGCCCTTTCTCAATGGGAGGAGTGACTAAAAATTTAAAGTCATCTTCACTCCATCCCATTGCTGCCCCTGTGGAAGGAATCAGCACTTTTGTTTCTTAAAAGACCAGGTAGTCAATATGTGAAGCTTTTTGAGCTGTGCATTCTCTGTCACACCTACTCAGTTCTGCCACTGCAATGTGAAAACAGACATTGGCAGTACATAAATGAATGAGTATGGCTGTGTCCCAACAAGTTTATTCATAAAATGGAGGCAGTCTGCAGGCCGTAGTTTACCAACCCCTGTGCTACGGAAACAAAGTGGGTTTCTTTGGGAAATTCCCCCTTCTCTCACCTCTGAATTCATTCTAATCAACAGGTCATTTGAAAGACTTTGGAGAGGTTCAATGCATGAGACAGGGTGCTCAGGGCTGGTGCACTGGGATGACCCTGAAGGATGGGATGGGGAGGGAGGTGGGAGTGGGGCTCAGGATGGGGAACACATGTACACCCATGGCTGATTCATGTCAATGTATGGCAAAAACCACTACAATATTGTAAAGCAATTAGCCTCCAATTAAAATAGATAAATTAAAATAATAAATAAGAGTTAACTTCTCATCCACAAAAAGAAAGAAAGAAAGGCCTTGGAGAACCAGCACTCTTTCTCTTAGGGAGTTGGTGTCCTACCCGTGGCCTGAGCAGGCGTGTGTGTGTGTGTGTGAGCTCCTTGGTTTGGTCCAGATGTCATGGAATTTGGTAGGTGTGCTCCCTTTGGGGGTATTACTCCACCCCAGTATGTGCCATCTGCTAAGTATCAACTCTGTTTTCCCTTAAACCAAGGAGTGGGCAAGAGACCAAGTTGGGTTGGGCCAACTGGACTCTCTCCCAGGCTTCTAGATCTGGGCAGAGAGAGAGGCAAGAATGGCCATTGCTTTTGGATGGTGGGAGCTGACTCACCCCAGCAGTCACATCTCAGCAAACCTCTTGAGTAGTTCTCATCACTTATGGCAGAGATTGCCACTGCTCTGTAGTGTTCCTCTGTGTCTCCCTGGAAACATACTCAGGCTAGGTTTCCCAGGCTCCTTGCATTTAGATGTAGCTAGTGGCATGTGAATGGAAGTGATGTGTGCCATTTCCAACAGGGCCCATTACGAACATCTCACTCAAGGTCCTCACCTTGTTTCATTGGTGGTTCCATTCATTCAGCAGTTGAATAGAGATGATCCCAAGGACTCAGAGTAGAGAGGAGTCACAAGATGGAAGGAACCTGGGTCCCTGAATGACTGTGTAGAGCAAAGAGCCCCACTAACACCACTCCCACCACTCCCACCACCAAAATCTGCCTGCCCAGACAGTGACACACTGAACTGTGTTAAACCACAAAAATGTAGGGTCGGCCATTGCAGTGAAGACTCTAGCTTGATGAATACTGGTGGCGTCCATTTCTGAGCCTCCAACCTTTCCATAATTCCTTCCAATAAAATTCTTTTATACTCAAGGTTTTCTACCCATGGCCATATCCTCTTGTTTGCAATCAAAGAAACCTGATGATAAGAGCTAGAAGTGGCCACAGAGACCCTTTCCCCAAACTCAAGTCTAGAGAGGAAAAGTAAATAGTCCTAAATCACACAAATGTAAACGGCATTTCTGAGCTGGAACCCAGACCTCCTGACTCCCCTTTCAGCTCCTTTTCCATGACCCTGGGATATATCTTCCCTAAAATATAAATCTGGGTTCCCGTGATGGCAGTGAAATGCACAGAGTCACCTCCAGGCATCGATTTTGCCCAGAGGACCTGTGCCTGCACTGGGGGCTCAGCACAAGGATCGATGGGGGTCCGAGTCCTTGGCTGTAAATCACAGTGAACAGAGCAAGGCAGCCGTGCTTCCTAGCAGTAAATTCAGCTCCAGCCAGCAGCCAGCTGTTCTCCTTTCATGAGTCTACCTTGTAGATCAGTGTTTAAGAGAGAGAGAGAACATGCCTCGCCTGGTGTGTTTTCCCCTCAATATATTTTTAAAAACTTTAAATTCTGAAATAAGTTTAGATTCAGAGAAGAACTGCAAAGATAGCACAGACAGGTCTCTTATCCCCTTCACCCAGCTTTCCTTTGACATCAGCATCTCACACCAGAGGACATTTATCAAAACTGAGAAATGTGCATGGCACTATGAACTGCAGACCTCATTTGAATTTCCCCAATTATTAAAAAGCTGGCTTAAAACTCAACATTCAAAAAACTAAGACCATGGCATCCAGTACCATCACTTCATGACAAACAGATGGGGGGGAAATGCAAACAGTGACAAACTTTATTTTCTTGGGCTCCAAAATCACTGTGGACACTGACTGCAGCCATGAAATTAAAAGATATTTGCTCCTTGGAAGGAAAGCTATGGCAAATCTAGGCAGCGTATTAAAAAAAGAGAGACATCACTTTGCCAGCAAAGGTCTGGATAGTCAAAGCTGTGATTTTTCCACTAGTCATGTATGGATGTAAGAGTTGGGCGATAATGAAGGCTGAGTGCTGAAGAACTGAGGCTTTCCAACTGTGGTGTTGGAGAGGATTCTTGAGAGTCCCTTAGACAGCAAGTAGATCAAACCAGTCAACCTGATAGGAAATCAACCCTAAATATTTATTGGAAGGACTAATGGGGAAGCTGAAGCTTCAATACTTTGGCCATCTGATCCCAACAGCTGACTCATTGGAAAAGACTCTAGTGCTGGGGAAGACTGAGGGCAGGAGGAGAAGGGGGTGGCAGAGGATGAGATGATTGGATGGACTTCAGTTTGAGAAACCTCTGGGAGATAGTGAATGATGGGGAAGCCTGCTATACTGCAGACCGTGGTGTCACAGTCAGACAACTGAGCAACTCAAAAACAACAATTTTCCCACTAATGTCCTTTTTCTATTCCAGGATCCAATCTAAGATTTGAAGATCAATCTGTGACAGCTTCTCATTTTTCCCTAGCTTTCTTGGATAGTTAGTTTCCTCAAATACTTTTGAATAGCACTGATCAAGCATTTACAAAATGGTCCTCAGTTGGGGTTTATCTGGTATTTTCTCATGACTAGAGTGTGGTTATAGATTGAAGAGAAGAATAATACACAAAGGTGAGGTGTATTCTCTTTGCACGAGCTGTCCGTGGTATCGGGTGGTATTGTGAGTGATGCTGACCTTGATCACTTGGTCAGGGAGGGGCCTGCCAGGCTCCTCTGTGGAGTGGTCCCTCCTGTCCCCTTTCCATACTCTACTGTCATAACTGAGCCATAGGTCCAGCCCACATTCCAGGGGCGAGGAATTCTCCCTCAACACTTAGGAAACATGACCTGATGACTCTTGTTCAGCCCAAACTCAAAAGCCTGTGAGGGCCTTCCCTGGCAGTCCAGCGGTTAAGACTCTGCACTTCCAATGCAGAGGATGCAGGCTTCATCCCTGGTAGGGAAACAAGATATCACATGATGCACAGTATGGTCAAGAAATTAAAAAAGAAAGAAAAGGGCTATGGGGACTTGGACTGACGGCAGGGTCCTTCACGCCAGCCTGCTGTCCCTTCCAGAAGGAAATATCTAGTTGCCCACTGGCTGCCCAGTGGCTGGGGTGGCGTGAGTGAGAGCCGGGCTGGTGACGGGCCTCTTGTTAAGAGCCTGGGGGAGGCTCCTGGGCTAGGGGACAGGTGGGGGCACTGAGGAGGTTTGGGGGTGAGGGGGCCACTCTCTCCATCTCCTACTGCACCCCTGCCTGCAGCAGAGGGAGAGGCTCTGCCCCCCACTCTGGATAACTCAGGGGTTCAGAGCGCACACAGACCTGGGGTGCTGGTCTTTCAGGACCGGGATGTTTGTACACCCTCCACCCTGTAGGGTTCTGAGTAATGAAGCCCCCTCAACAAGCAAAAGTAGCCAGGTGGGAAAGAAAGCACTGCTGTAAGGACCACTAGGAAAATACCTGATACCCAGAACTGCCAATGCAAGTTGAGTTCAGTTCAGGCACTCAGTCATGTCCAACCCTTTGCGACCCCATGGACTACAGCATGCCAGGCCTCCCTTGTCCATCATCAACTTCCGGAGCCTACTCAGACTCATGTCCATAGAGTCGGTGATGCCATCCAACCACCTCATCCTCTGTCTTCCCCTTCTCCTCCTGCCTTCAATCTTTCCCAACATCAGGGTCTTTCCCACTGATTCAGCTCTTCACATCAGGTGGCCAAGGTAATGGAGCTTCAGCTTTAGCGTCAGTCCTTCCAATGAATATTCAAGACTGATTTCCTTTAAGATGGACTGCCTGGTAAGAAGTTCCCCTGGAAAGAAAAACTCAAGTTTGAGGACAGCTCATTTGGGGAGACCTAGTTTCTCAGGTATGCAGAGGAGACCAGAGAAGGAGGAGGGTGAGGAGGAGGAGGAGGAGAGGGGATCGTGTCTGTGGAGCAGGATTCTGGCACCAAGTTCAATCAGCCCACTCCCCAGATAGCCACAGGTGGAAACAGAGAGCCAGGCCTGCTTCTAGAACAGTAGTTCTCAACTTTGGTTGCACGTGAGAACCTCCTGGGGAATGATAAAAAAAAGTGCCCACTCCCAGCCTCTGCCCCTAAAAGACTATAATTTAATTTGTCTGAGTGGGGCCAGGAATCCAGTATGTTTTAAAGGTTCCCCGGGTGATTGTCCTGTTGCACTGAGGTTGTCAACCCGTTGCTTTAAAACCTTGCTCCTCCAAGTGCAGTCCTCTGCCATCGCCTGGGAGACAAGAAAGCACAATTCTGGGCTTTGGCCAGAGCAGCCCGGGAAGCATCTGCACCTGCAGGAGGACCTAGGCGACTTGAGGCACTCGGTGAGGACGTGCTTCCTTCACGAGAGCCCTTCCCCAATGGAGGAAGTCCACCAGGACACCTGGGAAGCGTGGTCAATTGCCCACCAGGAAACGTTACAGATCTTCGCCTAACAGGAAGGGGCAGGTGTGAGGGGCTCACAGGAGCTGCAGGGGTCCCTTTGACCTTCCTGCCTCCCAGGGAGAGGAAGTGTGTGTGGTATTTCCAAGCATCCCTTGGAAAGAACTGAAACACAAAGACAGAAAAATGCCTTCCCCCTCGTTCAGCCCTGCTGCCTTCACTTCGAGGCCATGTGTCTTACCACATCCTGGCATAACTGTACCCACCCCATCTCCCCGCGCCCCCTTCGCTTGGGACACTTCATCACCTTCTTGACTTAACAAGTCGATTCCTCACACCTTCCGAGCAATCCCTCTACTTGGAGCCCCTCTCCGATTAAGTTTTAGCTTCACCTTTGAGGCTTCCAACTCGGCCCCGACATCACAGCCTGCATCTAAGCAGACGCCACTGTCTGGCACACTCCATTCATCTCACCAAATTCTTTGGCTTTTGATATACTTGGTGGAGAACCTCCCAAGAGACCCATGGGAACAAATATTCAGGTGCCTGCTGAACCCACCCCTTCCGTATCCATTATTTCATTTCATCTTCCCCAGAACCCTATGAAGTGCACATGGTCATCAGAGAGAAGTGACCTGCCCAAGCTTACACAGCCACGAAGCCCATCTGCTAAGCCATGATTGGATTCCATCCGACTCCAAATCCTGCTCTTTTCACTCTTGTTCATGTTTTCTTCTCCATTTCCTTTGTTTCCTTGTTCTTTGTTTTCACTCAGAGTTGCATATATTTTTCTGAAAAGGAAAAATAATATTATCTTTTCTTTAATCACTAAGTCGTGTCCGACTCTTGCAACCCCATGGACTGTAGCCCTCCAGGCTCCTCTGCCCATGGGATTCTCCAGGCAAGAACACTGGAGTGGGGTGCCATTTCCTTCTCCAGGGGATCTTCTCAACCCAGGAATCAAACCCTGGTCTCCTGCACTGCAGGCAAATTATTTACCAACTGAGCTACAAGGAAAAAATAATGTTATAGGAAAATAATGATTCCACAAAGAATGAACTCAACTGTCAGAAACTAAATACATATAATGATCTGTGAAGCCACATTTCACAATGACCCCAATGTCTCTTGTTGTCTGTATGTAAAATACGGGTGTGTGCAAGGACACAGCAGCTTGGCAAAGCCAAGGACTGGGGCCTGAGGTTTATGTGTTGGCTGCATACACACTGCGGTCCTCAGGACCCAAGAAGCTAACACCTAACACCTGGAAAAGCAGGTCCTGAGCAGTAGATGTTCAGGGTTGCAGAACAACAGTGCCTGGCCCCCAACTCCCACATCACCAAATCCAAATGCCAAGGTCCAGCCAGGCTGAGCTACAAAATACATCCACATTTCCTTTAATGTGCAAACACGGGCCACTGCAAGTTCCCCTGCCCACCTCACAGCAGGCCAGATCCTGACTCAGGGGTCTCCTCTACCCCATCGCAGAGGCTGACCCACGCGTGAGCATCTGTCATCGTGGAGGACACCTATCGAGGGAGGGGGGCTCAGCCAGGCAGCCCCTGATACCAGACCCCCCTGGCCAGTCCCGAGAGAGCGTGTAGTGGCTCCTTCTCAAAAGGACTTCCCTCATCCTGGCCGTGGCAGATGGCTGTGGCACATCCCCACAGCCCCACGGAAGTGGACATGATGTCTTGTTGGTGACCGGGCTCTGCCCAGGTCTAGGTGATTCCTTGTGGCACAAGGCGGGGGGCCTCCTCTTTCCTTAAAGTGCCGCTCAACCAGGGGACCCCACGGTACAGCCCTGAGGCTCAGAGCTTTCTACCCAGGCAGTATATTTGATTGGCAGGGCTGCCATACCAAACTCCATGGTTTGAAACAGTAGAAGTGTATTTTTTCATGGTTCCAAAGGCAGAAAGGCCAAAATCAAGGGGTCACAAAGGGCAGTGCACCATCTGGGACTCTGAGGGGGATTCCTCATTGACTCTCTCCCAGCTTCTGGCAAGTCTTTGCTTGCAAGGGCATCATCCAGTCTCTGCCACCGTCTTCCCTCTGGGTGTGTCTGTGTCTCCCCTTTCTCTTATGGGGCACCAGCCACTGGATCTAGGGGCCCCCATTCCAGTATGACATTCACCTTAAGTTGATTACATCCACAAGTGCCTTGCTTCCAAATACGGCCACTTTCACCTAGGAGTCAGGACCCGAACATCTCTTTTAGGGGAGATGTGATCCAGTTCACCCCAAAGACCCTGGAGTCCAGTTGAGGGAATACAGCATCAGCTTCTCCCAGGGGCATCCCCCTTCTTCTGATGGTCTGGACCTGTCTCCCCCTCTCTGTTCCCTCTCATCACTCTTCCACCCTGCCTCCTGGTTACCCTCAGAGCCTCCTGAGGTGAGCGGGGCCTGTGAGAAGAGAGGGCTCAGCAAAGGGGGTACAGCATATAGCCCTGTGTGACACCACACTGCCCCCTGGGGAACCTTCCCAGCCCTCAGAGCATGTTCATACCCAGAGCCCTATCTCGTCGTGACACGGGGATCACTGACTCCATTGCACAGATGGGGAGACTGAGGCTCAGAGAGGGCCAACGACTTGCTCCATGTCACACAGCAAACGCATGCCACAGCTAGGACTTCGGATGCCAAGTCCAGGATTGCTGTTGATTGGCTGCTTCTGTGACCCCGAGGGTCCTCCCCATGCTGGGCCCTGTATAAAGAAGAAGAGCCAATGACCAGAGCAGGACCAACTGGCATCGGTGCCGGAGAAAGCAAAAGGGTCGCTTCTCCCATCACCCCCAGACTCCCGCCCTCCATGCCCCACAGAAGACACACGGATTAGATGTCATGAGAATGATTCTTTAGGAGCATAAATATCCCCTCCTGATGGCCTGGCACCCTGCCTTTCATCTTGTTATGGCAATCTTTTCCCATTTTTTTTTAACATCTGTTCCTCAGAATGTTTCATACCCTGAATCGAAAATTAAGTGGAGTGTAAATCAGACATAAAATGCCCGGGACTTGCCTCCTCGGCATCTCTTTGCCTGGTGCGTCTGCTGCTACTGATCGAGTAGTTATTTCAACTGTTGCTTGCTTTTAAGGTCTGTTGATGTATTGGTGGCTTTTTTTATATGTGGTGGGTCATTTGTGTGACTGATTTCGTGGCTTTTGCCGCCTGCTGAAGGACACCCCTGGAAACAGATCCAGCGACTGAGTTCGCAGGATGCAAACAACCGCAGGGCAGCGTTGGCGAGCAGAAGGGCCATGACCTCACTCTGCCGTCCTCGGCCGTGTGCACGAGCCGATTGGATGTGGAGGTGCAGCAATAAATGGCGGGGGGGGGGATTGATAGAATCCAGGTGTCAGTCTTTGACATTAAAATCCTTTCTCCCTCGGTAAAGAGTAAATGATGTGGACGAAGGGAAATAGCGACCTGTGGCCAAATGAGCCTCCAAGAAATGGTCTTGCCCTGCCTGTTGGAGTTTCAGCAGCCGTGAGAATCCCTGGGCGGACTTTGCCAGATGACTGTGAAAAAAAAGAGAGAAAGAGAGTCATTGTTCTGCTTCCAGAACTCAAATCGATCAAACATCCCGGCGATGATGGCTACTTACTCCTCATCACCCCACTGGGACTGGTCGATGGCTGCTGTGTGCCACCGGCAAGTGACATTCACCGTCAGAGTGGATTTGCCCAAATGCCCACGCTTCTGGGGCGTTTTCCCAGAGGTGTGGACGTGGGGATGCATGTGTTCACTCCAGAGAATATTCTATTGCTCTGGGTTTGAACGATTCAGCACTTGGAGAAGCTGGCTCTAACCATGATCCCTTTACGTTTTTTCTTTTTCGATTTTTTTCCCTCATGTTCTCCCTTCCTCCTTTTCCTAAAAGAATAATATATATATATATGTTATTTAAGATACTGAAAGTTTTCAAAACAGCACAATGCGTACTTATGAACCTATCACCCAGCTTAAGAAATAAAATGTCACATATGCATGAAGACCACCTGTGTCCCCCATTCCAGCCACATCCTGACTTGTCACCCTATAGGTGGCTTCTCCCAACCTGAAGCACCCCACCTCACCCACACCCCCACCAAGTTTTTTCTCCACAAAGAACTCAGAAGGATCCCTTTGCATGCCAGATGGGATCATGTCACTTCCCTCTGCAAAAGGCCCTGAGGCCCCTGCACTTTGAGACCGAAATGCCCCTCCATCACTTTCATGACTTCATCTTCCTCTACAGCCCCCAACTCCAGCACTAGGGGCACGTTGCCTTCTTCTGTACATCGAGCCTCTAGCCCATGCCACCTTGAGGCCTTTGCCCTTGCTGTTGCCTCTGGCTGTGACAATTCCCCTCCATGGCTTACTCCTACACGTCAATCAGTTACTGTCCAGGCACCTCCTCCCCAGCCAGACCTCTCCTCATCCCAAGCCCTCCACCGGCTCAAATGCAATCACCATCACTCCCTTTTCACCTTGCTTTATTGTCATCATTTTCCACATCACAAGACATTATATTCTTCTTGTCCATCTTTTGTCTCCCCACCAAAATACAAGCTCCACAAAAGTGGGGACTTTTGTTCATGCTGTGTTATATCTCCAACACTGAAGATTGTGCCTGGCACAGGATAGGCAATCAGAGAGCTGTTGAATCGATGGGTTCCAATTATAGGTACAGAAACCGAGGCTTGACAAGATCACATGCTTTGCCAGTGACCCTCAGCTCCTGAGCTGAGACTGTTCCCTGAGCAGTGATGTGCAGGCTAATGCTGAAACCCTGGGTCTTCCCAGGGATGGGGTGAGGGCGAGTGGGAGGAGGTCCTGGTTGCATGTGTTGATCTCCATGGTGTAAATACTGATGGCTCAGTGGTAAAGAATCCTCCTGCCGATGCAGGAGACGTGGGGTTTGAATCCTGGGAAGGGAAGATCCCTTGGAGAAGGAAATGGCAACCCACTCCAGTGTTCTTGCCTGCAAAATCCCACGGACAGAGGAGCCTGGCAGGCTACAGTCCATGAAGTTGCAAAGAATCGGACACAACTTAGTCACTAACAACAAGTACTTTAACAGCCACCGAATTCAAGCTATATGGAATAACATGACTGAACAGGAAATCGGGAAGAGATGTGTCCCACAGGGTCTAGAAGGAAACAGGCAAACGCCGACTCCTGCATGCCCCTGCCTTCAGCTCTGACGCTATTTCCTAGACTCCCTGTTTAACAGAGCAGGGGAAATAATTTCTGCTTCACTTCTCTCTGCCCCAAATCCCACTTCAAGAAAATGATCTGAGCTGAGTCACTGAGAGCTCCTGGGCCTCGGTTTCCCCACGTGTGTGATTTCTAAGTGCCAGGTCACCCCAGATCACCTGAAGGAGCCAGGCCTGGCCATGTGCAGTATCCCTGTAGGACACCAGGAGGCAGTCCTTTCCCATCGAATCTGTCTGCTGCTCTAATTTCCTCTATCAGCACGTATGTCCTGAGAGGAACACAGCCTGGGCATCGGGGCCCTTGCCTAGTTCATGAATCAGCAACTATCCCCAGCTTGGGGCGGACATCCACATAAAGGACCCATTGTCTATATGAAGGCCTGTTGTTCCAGGGGTCGCCCAGAGAAATTGGAGGCTAGGAGCCTGGAAGGAAGGTGGAAAGACCCTTGCAGGCCCCTCTCCCCTTTCTCTCCACCCCTGCCACTCCCACTCCTGACTGAGGATGCTGATGGGTGCCAGTTCTTACCTGTGACCTGGGCTCTGTCTTTCCCCTTGCAGCCCAGCCCAGCCCCGCTAGAGTTTCCTTCCTTCAGTCTTGGGTGAGGGGGCATCATCTGGTTACTCCGTCTATCCCTGCTCTAATTAATCCAATGGGAGCTCATGGGTGAGTGTTGGGGTTTTAACTGGACTTTTGATTTCCTGCCTTCTGGAATCCTCTGCAATGGAGGGAGCAGGCTTGGAGACATATTCTTGGTATGCCCAGGCTTTGGGCCCTCTTAATGCAGAATCAGAGACTTGGCACCACCCCGTGGCCAAGCTGGACCATCTGGGGACCTTATCTCAGCTCTCCTGGCTCACATTAGCCCTGCAGGCCCTCTCTCCATCCCCCCGGCTTCCTGGATACTTCCCACCTTAGGGCCTTCTTATCTGCTCTTCCCTCTGCCCGAGCCTCTGTCCCTCTCTCCTCCAACACCTTTACACTTGGCGTGGTTGACTTGTCCTCACCTTGGATCAAATGTCCATCCTTTCTGGAGCTGCCCTCTCTGGTCAAAAGCTTAAGAAGCTACCCCCACCCCTAACCAGGTTACTAATCTCTACAGTTGGATGATTTCCTTCCATTATAACTCTTACCTCCATTTGTAATTAGGCATTTCTTTGGCTGTTTTCACTGGCCCTGGGGGCCACAAGGGTGGAATCTTGTCGGATTTATTCACAGCTCCGTCCTCAGCATCAGTAAACACCATAAAGTGAATGGGTGAACCAAGGGCAGATGCAGGGATAGTGGTGAGGACCAGAGCCAGGTCTGCACGCCCACCTGCACCTCCCAGGAGGTCCTGGCCCAGTGGACCAATGGGGCATGTGGTCTCAGTAACAGCACTTTGCCCCAGACCAGACCAGGCCCCGCGGGGCTGCCTCGCAGGAAGCGGGCTCCAGAGCAGCCCCCAAGGTCACAGCTTCCCATCCTGCCCTGGGAAGAAGGGGGTCTCCTCCAACCTATAGCTCAGACTCCTGCCATATCCCCGGCCACACACACGCCTCTTCACCCTGCCCCATGGCTCCATCAGGAGACCCCAGGCTGGGCCTAGAATCCAAGGCTGCGTCTGAGTAGTGGCCATTTGTTCGGACCTGTAAACGCAGGTTTGGCTCCATTAAAGAAAGCACAGCAGGGACTTTCCTGGTGGTGGTGGTGGTTGTTATTGTGGAGATGCAAAGTCACGTCTGACTCTGTGTCCCCATGGACTGCACCACGCCAGGCTTCCCTGTCCTTCACTGTTTCCTAGAGTTTGCTCAGACTCATGTCCATTGAGTTGGTGATGCCATCCAACCATCTTGTCCTGTGTCATCCACTTCTCCTCCTGCCTTCAATCTTTCCCAGTATCAGGGTCTTTTCCAGTGAGTCAGATCGTCACATCAGATGACCAAAGAACTGGAGCTTCAGCTTCAGCATGAGTCCTTTCAGTGAATATTCAGGGTTGGTTTTCCTTAGGATTGACTGGTTTGATCTCCTTACTGTCCAAGGGAGTCTCAAGAGTCTTCTCCAACACCACAGTTCAAAAGTATCAATTCTTTGGCACTCAACCAATTTTATTGTCCAACTCTCACATCCAAACATGACTACTGGAAAATCCGTAGCTTTGGCTGCACAGACCTTTGTTGGCAAAGTGATATCTCTGCTTGTAGCCAAACCCAGGCTCAAGAGGCTGCGCCATGGTCTCATGGATGTAACACCAACTTATAGGCAAACCAAAGGCCCAATTCCAGCAGTGTGGTCCTGGGCGAGTCAGTTCACAGGGCTAGGCCTCGGTCAGCCTCTGATCTGTGAGATGGGAGACAGTAAGACTCACTTTCCAGGTTGTGGCCCGGGCTCTGCTGAAGACCTAAGCCAGGGTCAAGCGGGAAACCGGGAAACCAGCTTGGGCAGCAGAGTGGGAGCTCTCCCTGGCTGCTGCTCTGCCGGATGGGAAGGCGAAGGAAAGACTGCTCATCTCCAGGCCTGTGCCCTGGGCAAGAACCCAGTGGGAGCTGTATGTGCCTGACTGGCTTCAGTGCCACCTACAGCCTGTGATGCCCCCAGGGCCACCTTGACCTCAGAGCCTCTTTCCCCGCAGAATTGGAAGAATCACTGCATTTCTTATTCGGTGGGGCCGTGGTCTACTCTGAGCCTCTTGTATCTTGTGAGGGTGCAGGAGTCGGAAGCAGTGGCTGTCTTTTCTGACCCTTTGTTCCTGCCTCCAGGGTATCTGAGGGTCTTTGCCCTGAAAACCCTTGGAAACATCACTTGTCTCAGCACCAGGCAAGACCTTGACTGATCCACCAAAGGCAAGAGGGGTGACAAGGGGCAAGGTTTCTGCCCGCTGAGGTCCCCCCACCCCATGGGATGGGGAGTGAAATCCCCAGAGCACATGCTGGTTAGGACAAACCCAGGTTTAAATCCCAGATGGCACTGGGGAAGTTCTGATACCATGTCTGCACCTCAGCTTTTATATGGGGACAGAGGGACTCTACCTTCAGGAAGGGGGTTGGGACTGGCATTCTATCAGCATCTGACATCACATTTGAGGTGTCATAGGACACTGTATTTTATGAGCAGAAAAACTGTAGTCCACGAGCAGGTGTATAAATGCGACCAGGCTGTGTCTTACGCTGTCCTTATGGCAAGAGTCTGTAGGGCAAAGGTAAGGTTTCACTTTCCAGGACTGCTTGTCCCACTAAAACAAAAATGCATTATTCACTGTGCAACAAGGCTTGATTACTAAAATATTTGATTTGCTGCTGTTTAGTCGCTAGGTCATCTCCAGCTCTTTGTTCAATTTTCTTCTCCAGGGGATCTTCCCAACCCAAGGATCGAACTTGCGTCTCCTGCATTGGCAGACGGATTCTTTACCACTGTTGTGGCTCAGATGGTCAATAACCTGCCTGCAATGTAGGAGATCTGAATTTGATCCCTGCATCAGGAAGATTCCCCTGGAGAAGGAAATGGCAACCCACTCCAGTATTCTTGCCTGGAGAATCCCGTGGACAGAGGAGCCTGGTGGGCTACAGTCCATGGGGGTCACAAAGAGTCGGACACGACTGAGCAACCAATGCTTTACTTTTGCTTTACCACTCGGCCACCTGAGAAGCCCAAAATGTTTGATACTGGTGCTTAAAAATACAGAAATACATATAAAATACCTCTGTGATGAGCTGCACCCACAAGCAGCCTGGGAGGGCTTGAGGCAGTAGTATACGGGAGCCCCTATAAGGGGGACTTAACCCTGAAGCTGAACCTGCTTTTCTATCCTGGGCAAGTGCACTGGCAGGTGGGCCCATTGGCTCCAGGCGCCCCTGGTGCCTGGGGAGGGTGGAGGCTGATTCCGGAAGTTCAGATCACAACACCCCATCAAGGAGGAGGCAGCCAGGGCCTGGCCAGCAGGGCTATGACCTCAGGTCCCCATCCGTGGATGCAACCACAGCCTCTGCTCACATACAGGTGACCCTTTCCTTGGAGAGATCTCTTTTCTCCCTACCTGTTGATCGGCAGCCTCTATAGTCCTGTCTCCCTTTAATAGTATCTCTGAGGGACACACACTTGGTGTGAAGATTACAGTTTTATTCTCTGTTTTTTGTTTTTGTAGTTTGTTCCTCCCTTTGTGATGCAAGTGGAGAGCAGATACCTTTTAGGGAAGCGGAGGCCACAGGCTGCTGTGCTGGACTGTGGGATGGGGACCACCCCCCTGCTCTCCTAGGAAGGTTCTGTTGGGGGCTTTCTGGGCTCCCTGAGTGCTGGCAGTCCATGAAGCCAAGTGGGAGAGGAGGACAAGGGGGTCCCCATGCTCTGAGAGCTGACACTTGAGCAGGAGAGACTTTTCCGAGTCCCCAGATCATTGTCCTTAGGCCCCTACTCCCATCTCCATCTGCATCCCCCAGCTCCTCCTAGATTCCCCAAAATGCCAAGCTGCTGCTAGGATCAGTGGAGAGCTGCTCTTTTCCAGTCCATGACAGACAAAGGATGTGCCCTTCCGATTTCCTAGTGCATCCATCTCCCGGCCCCCGACCCCACACTGTGGCCTCGGTGTCCAAAGATACAGGCCAAGTGTGGACTCCTGGCTCTCAAGGGCTCTCCTGAACTCCTCCTAGCTAGAGATTAGAGAGATTGACTGGGGGGCCAGCAGTCACCAGATGAGCCTGAGTCACAATTGAAGTGACTTAGCAGCAGCAGCAGCAAGGTGAATATGGTGGGGGGGGGCGGCTGGGACTCCTGGGGGTCCCTTTGGACCTTTGCCAGGGTGTGAGGACTCTGCTCCACCCACATCTTCCTCTGGGTGACCTCTGCCCACTCAATTCCCAGGGGAGAGTCCCAGTTGGCCCTCAGGCTCACCTCTTTGTTGAGAGTGGACTGGCCTCTGAGACGGCCAGGACCACACCCACAGGAGGTGAAGTCGCTGGAATGGAGGTGCTGGCGGTGTGGAGTGTGGCCAGGCAGACACAATACCAGAGTCCACGGATGCCCAGCGGGCCAGGAGCTCAGCTTCCCCCCAAGCACCCAGGCCCTGATCTCTCGGTAGGGCAGCCTGGAAGGGGGCAGCCCAGACACCCGAGATATACATCGCAGGCTGGGGAGTGTCAAGCGCGGGGCACACACCTGCGCGGGGAGGCCGGGAAGCCACGCCCACCACCCCTGGATAACGGAGCTCCAGTGAGCCTGGGAAACCTAACTCCCGCTCGCCTCTGTGGGAATGCAGGTCCCAAGCCCACACAACAGAGGGGGATTGTTGTAGGGCAGAGAGCGGGACATGCCCTGGGCCTGTTTACAAGGCAGCTTCCCGGGGTCCTCGCGCCATTCCCCGTGTACTGGGGATCGTAGGGTCTAAAGGACCAGCTAAGGTCAGGTTGCCCCCAGCAGCTGTGCTGTCCCGGGTGAGCTGGTGGTGTGACTATACTATAAATCTCTCCAGCCACAAAGACAAAACGACTCTTCTCCCTTGATTTTCTCCTTCCTCAGAGAAACCCCTTTAAGGGTGAGGCTTATCGGCCTTGTCTTTGAACATGGAACCAGCCCAGACCTGGGTCACTTGCCTCCTCTGCTTCCAAACCTCCTGGAACCTGCGACATAGTTCACCCACCCAGGCCCAGGGCAAGCCCCAGGCCAGCCCTGCCTCCTCTCAGCCTCCTTTCTGTCCACTCCCTGCCTCCCTGCATCGCTCTGTACATCCAGCAATGCAGATCAAGTGCCTTTTGCAAGCTCTCTTTCGTTGGTCCCCGATCCCACCCCCCTCAGGCAGTCCAGTGAGCAGAACAGAATAAGGCAGCTGGAGAGCCAGCAGTAAAGACAGCGGCTTCATCACTGACATTTGAAAAAAAAAAACACGGTGCCACTTGCCAGGGAGGAAGAGAAGTCGGTGTTAGCTGGGTGGTGGGAATCGTGAAAGGTGGGGTGAGATGAAGGGGCAGAGCCATCACCCTCCTCCCCTGTCACCCTCCTCCCCACCCCCCTCCTCCCCCATAACTCTCCCACTTCTCCCAGCTCCTCCTCCTTCCCCATCACTCTCCCCTTCCCCAGCCAGGTGCCTTACATGGAGAGAGAGAATTACACCCCTGAGTGAAGCACTCCAGAGTCAAGATCCTGGGATTGAACCCAGGTCATCCACATGGCCGGAGGATTCTTTACCTCCCGAGCCACCAGTCAGCTCATAACTAAAGGATAGTTCATGAGGGATACAAACGTGACTCTCAGGTAATCAGAATATTCAATTAAGCAAAGCAACCACATTTTGAGTTTGCTGGCTTTTCACAAAGCACAGGAATTTTGCTCCTTAGTCTAAACCTCTGGAAATCTATTTGTTAAAACAGAATCCAGTGGGCCTTGGCAAAAACCTATAAACACATTGATGAAAATGTAGAGGTAACTGGATAAGTTTGAGGATGCATCCCGGTGCCCGGGGCAGTCTTTGCTTCAGGAGACCCCAGTGCTCCACAGGCCGGTGTGGCTGAGACTTTCATTCTCATAAAAGATCGTTTAGGAAAAGCAAGCAGGTCTAGAGCTGCTCTCCGCCAATACTGAAATTGCCCTCGGAAACTTTCCACGGGCTGCTAAGCAGAGTTATAGAAAATTGAGGGTTTATATATTTTTTAAATAAAGGGATTCTAATTCCAATAAAAAATAATGCCCTTCCATGGCCAATTGCCATCTCCACAGCTTTCTTCTTCCCTTTTTAATAAAAATTTTTATTGTGCACATTAGGTTAACCAGACCTAAGCACAGCCTTTCCTGAGTCACTCAGGGGGAACCGCTCCGACTCCTGCCTGGGTTTTGAATCAGGACAGCTCAAGGGGGATGGAGTGAATTCGTGCTCTCCGGAGAGTGACTTGGGCCGCAATTCTGATCAGAGGCTGGAGTTGGGGTGGGTTTGTCCCCTTAAAGGAACTAAAAGTTTCATTCATACTTTTAAAGCAAAGGATGCTGATTTTAATTGTACAGAGGCCATTACATTCACTGCCTTCTGGTCTCGGACTGGAGTTCCCAGATCCAGAACTGGGGCAAGCTTGGCATGTGGAATGGGGCTCTATGGATGTATTTTCCAGGTGATTACTCCACTTTTTGTCTGTTTGACCCCAGGCAAATTCATTTGCATTTCTGCAATGCAGTTTCAGGCTTCCCAGGTGGCGCTTGAGGTAAAGAACTCACCTGCCAATGCAGGAGACATAAGAGGCTGGGGTTCAATTCCTGGGTTAGGAATATCCCCTGGAGGAGGGAATGGCAACCCACTCCAGTATTCTTGCCTGGCGGGCTACAGTCCGTAGGGTCACAAAGAGTCGGACACGACTGAAGTGACTTAGCACGCACGCACACAACGCAGTTTCATCAAACGTCGAATACAAAGGAATGGTACCCACCTCAGAGTGTGGTACAAAGAAGGGGGCAGCAGAGGATGAGATGGTTAGATAGCATCACTGACTTGGATTTGAGTGAACTCTGGGAGATGGTGAAGGACACAGGAGCCTGGTGTGCTGCGGTCCATGGGGTCTCAAAGAGTCAGACATGACTTAGCAACTAAAGAACAACAAAGTGTGGTTGGGAAGATTAGAAGACAGGGTATGTGTTAAGTCCAGAGCACAGGGCTGGACAAAGCTGATGCTGAGTATATGGCGGTTATAAGACCATGAGGATGATAATGATGACGGTGATACAAATTCCATGGTTTTATGTCCCCCAAATCAGTGCTAAGTATTGGACAAAGGTAGTTAAGTTTACAGGGTGTATCAGTTAGTGACTGCTATGTAACAGCCAAACTCTTTCCAAACAGTGACTGAAAACAACAATCATTCCTTATATATAGCTCAGGAACTAAGACTGGGGGTTGGCGGATCTCAGCTGAGCCCCACTGTTTTGGGTTGAGTTTGGTCATGAATCTGAGAGTCCTGAGCTGCCGAGTGACCTGGGCTGGCCTCCTTCCTCCCCTACCCTCTTGAGAACCAGGCTCAGAACCCATAGACCTTCAATCTGTCATAGGCTACTGGCCAAAACAGCCACGAGGCCAGTCCACACTCTAGAGGGAGGGAAACTGGCACTATTTTCCAGTGGGAGAAATTGCCAGGTCACAGAGCAACAAGCATGGGCACTGAAAGATGGGAAGAACTCAGGCCAACCTTGCAGCCGGTCTACCCCAGGGGGGTTTAGGCCTCAGTAAAATGGACAGGGATACGCTGGGAAACCTTGACTTCTCAAGAGTCGATCATGAAAGGATCACAGAAAGGGCCTGTCTGATACTAGCCTCTGTTGAGGCCTTTCATGGGGCTCGTGAGTGTCCCTGGGGCCACAGGACTCCAGCCGCACAGCCCATCTTCTGGGACAGGAGGTGTAACAGTGGCTCATCCAGAAAGCTGGGTGCAGACCAACGAGACTCAGCCTGCCCCCAGCCCTAAAGCCTTCAGCCAGCATCTTTCCTGTTCTGCTGAGGGTGTAGCAAAGGACTGGGCTAGAGCCACCAGCCCCCAAGGACAGGGCCTCCCTGCTGCTCTGTGCACAGGCCAAGCTCATGTCCACCACAGGCCCTTCCCCCAGCCAGACCTTCTGTTTGAATTGCCCCTTCCTCAGCACACTCACCCCTGTACCTTCCATCTCTGCTCAAACATCCCTCTTGGTGGAGAAGGGGACTGGGGGCTAACTCCAGTCCCCCTGTCACCTTGACCACTGCACTTCCCCGCCCCCACAATCTGCTTGTTAGTTTCATTCATGGCATTTGTCACTCAGAAGTCACACGTTTGTAGCCTGTTGTCTGTTGTCCCTCTAGAACATAAGCCTATGGAAGGTGTGGTCTTCATCTTATTCCCAACTGCCACCATGATGCTTACATACATGAGGTCAGGGGCTTGATAGACGAGTCTGGTAAGGTCCAAATGTATCAGCTTATCTAATATGATCTTTTGTGCAGAGACAGTCAGAGACCCATTTGACAGATGGTGATAGCAAGGCTCAAAGAACTGAATCAACTTGCGTGGAGCCACACAGCCAGTGGAACCCTGAGACAGGAATATGGTCCCCTGGCTTCACTTCCTTCCCAAGTCCTTCTGGCTATGTGAGGAGGGCCAGGCAACAGCTCCAGCTACACCTGCCCTCTGTACAAAACCAGGTGTATTCCCAGGACTGCACACCCTGGACACTGGAAGACTTTGGGCAGAAGTTGTTTCAAGACCCAGAAAATCAGGATGAGAGCAAGTAGCCGTGGACAATACCCTGGACACCCCCACTGAGGGTATTACATGGCAACGGATGCCCTCACGGGGGCCCAGTGAAGAAGACCCAGACTATGGTGCGATGCTCAATACCTGTCATGAATCACATACTTCATCTTACAGGCATTTCCATCTTCACAAATTCTGAAACTAAAACACGACTTCTCTCTTACTTGGGCAGATGTTAATTTGCAATGCAGAAGCCTCCGTTTGTCGATGACTTTCCATTATCCTTATAATTGCCCCCACATACAGTGCTCGATAAAGTTATAAACCTGTCCTCTGGGAACACCGAGTCAATAACAGGCTTATTGATTAGGTGGTGAAATGGTCTCCACGCTCTGAAGTCGAGCAGCCTCCTTGGCTGTCCATGAGCAGAAGTCAGTGGGAGTCACAGAGACGGAGCCACTGGGGGCCTCTGCCTTGTGCCTGGGGTCTCCCTGGATCTACAGGCAGGGCTGGGGAGGGCAGCAACTCTCAGAGACCAGGTTTTTTTTGTTAAACCTGAGCTGGGAAGAAAATACAGACACCAGCGGGGCTTTTCCAGGTGTCTGTGGGGCCCTGAAAAGGGCATCAGGCTATTGAGCCCTGGGCCTCTGTTGCAGTCCACGTTTGGCAAAGACAGAATAAACTGGGTTATAATCCACTTTGTTCAGCCTGGGTTGAAATCCACGTTGCAGCCTCCGGGCCTTGAACAAGTCCTTTCTACTCTCTAAGCCTGGGGTTCCTGGTATGTAAAACAGAGGAGATCTTAACACCTCTGGCCACCTTCCAAGGGGCTGGGAGGATTAAATGAAACAAATCAAGCGCCAGTTGTTGCCACTGGCTTTTTGAAACTCTAAATTTTCCAGATTACAGATTTGCACTATCTTCCTGCTGGGCAAAAGAGATGAGTAATTTGCATGGTAACTGATATTTCCTGGGCACTCTCCACCATGCCAGCCCTGTGCGAGGCACCAAGGACTCTGAACTGAACAGGATGCAGTTCCTGCCCTCCAGGGGCTCCCAGCCCCTGGGGTCATAGGCATGGAGCCACCATTCCTGTGAAGCATGCTCAATGGGCAGGTGAGCCAGGAGTCCTGAATCTCAGGAGGCTGGAACAGCTGGGATGTTAGGGCTTCCAGGCAGGAATAACTCGAGGGCTGAGTTAAATCATCATGATTAAAACCTCCCTCTTAACAAACGATAGAACAGAGTCTCTGAGAGGTTAGGTTACATGGCAAGGAAAAGGAAGGAGTGGCGCTGTAAGCCAGGGTGACCCACAACCCTGGTGTGCCTTGCGCTGCAGGTGTCAAACCCAGGTAAGTCACAAGAAAACCAGGGCATGGTGATTAGACCACACCTTTGGGTATAGTAAAGGTATGGTCTAATCACCATGCCCCTCGCCTGATGCACAGAAGTGGGGTGTCTCCACCAGTGACCCTCTGCAGAGCTGGAATCTCTGCTCTCCTTGTTAGAAGTTCAAGGCTGATGTGGGGTCTCTGTTCTTTATTGTTGGTCTAAGGCCTGCTGTAAAGATGGCAGACACATCCTGGGAGATCCTTCCCATATATTAGCTCAGCCCCTCATGTCAGGGCTTGGAGAAGGAAATGGCAACCCACTCCAGTACTCTTACCTGGAAAATTCCATGGACTGAGGAGCCTACAGTCCATGAGGTCGCAAAGAGTCGGACACGACTGAGCGACTTCTCTCTCTCTCTCTCTCTCTGTCTCTCTCTCTCTCTCTCTCTCTCTCTCTCTCTCTCTCTCTGTGTCTCTCTCTCTCTCATGTCAGGGCTGGGTGAGGGCAGGGATGCAGAGACCATAGGCAGCAATTATGGGAAAAGATGGGGGCGGGAAGATTGTAACTTGCCCAAAGTCAGAGCTGGGATGGGGCAGAATGGGGACACCAAGTTCCCACTCTCACCCATTCATCCTGGTTCTCTGTTCTCATCCTGGGGAGGACTTCCAGTGAGCAGCACAGGAAACACAAATTTCTCTTTGGGGGTGGGTGGGGGGCTGACCTTCTGGGTTCCCTTGAGTGGCTGGCTCAGCACTTCAGGGGCTCATTAGGGAGCCAACGAGACTGAGAGTGGGCACGCCCCTCAGAGCACTGGCGGAATGGCGGCTGAGGAGCTAAGCGGAAATGAGTCAGCTTCACGCGCATGATGTGCGCCGGGCTTACTTCAGACCCTCCCTCAGCTTGACTCACTTTTATGATTGGAACCTTGCTCAGGCAATGGCCAGATATTGTGGAAGTCATGACATAGAAGTGTGTGCGATGACAGTTATT
The DNA here is from genome assembly GCA_007570785.1 of Antilocapra americana. Taxonomy (NCBI): domain Eukaryota; kingdom Metazoa; phylum Chordata; class Mammalia; order Artiodactyla; family Antilocapridae; genus Antilocapra; species Antilocapra americana. The sequence continues at coordinate 12,373,341 of ML660216.1, read as the reverse complement.
TCCAGGTGTCCTTGGAGTCCTCCTTACAGCAAGCGGGCCCACAAGAGGGCCATTGTCTACTAGGAAGGCACTTGGAGATGTGAGCAGAAAGAATGAGGGAAAAGGCACCGTCTAGCTTTTCAGGACCCTTCTCCGCTCCTGTGAAGCAGAAATTACCTCTAGACTCAGAATCATAGGCATTCGAGAAGAATGGGACTGTTGACCCCACTACCACTTAACCAGAGAGGACTTTAGAATCCTGCCTTGCCCCTTCAGGTCCCTGGGCACCTCCCCAAGCCATGATGTTAAGGGGCAAAGGATTTGAAAGTGGCTGACATTCCCTGTTTCCATAATTCTCAGTAAGAAGGACTTCCCTGGTGGTTCAATGGTTATGATTTCGCTTTCCAACGCAGGAGATGTGGGTTCAGTCCCTGATTGGGGTGCAAAGATCCCACATGCCTTGTGGCCAAAAAACCAAAACAGAAAATAGAAGCAATATTGTGGCAAATTCAATAAACACTTTAAAAATGATCCACATCCAAAAATATCCTTTAAAAAATGGTTGTATCCTTAGTTGCTCTTTCAAGTCCGACCCTTAGTGACCCCATGGACTGTAGCCCACCAGGCTTCTCTGTCCAAGGGGATTTTCCAGGTAAGAATACTGGAGTGGGCTGCCATGCCCTCCTCCAGGGGATCTTCCCAACCCAGGAATCTAACTCAGGTCTCCCACATTGCAGGTGGATTCTTTACCGACTGAGCTACCAGGGAAGCCTGAAAAAAATGGTTAAGATAGTAAATTAAAAATAAAAATGTACTCCTTCCTATTTCTAAGGCCTACTAGGGGGATCCAGCATTTATAGTCCTAGAGCAGCAGGCTGCAGGTAAACTGGAGGGAATTAGCCTCCCCAGGAGGGTTTACTGAGTACACATCTCTAAGCCCAGTTCTAATTTAGTAGGTGTGGCTGGGGCCCAAGTTCCCGGACTATGGTGGCATGGCTGACCTTGGACATACTTTGACAATCACTGGTCTAGTCCATCCATGACAAATTCCATCCCCCTTGGGGACTTCCTTACTTGGCTGTAAAATGGGGCCAATGCTGAGTTGGCAGGAGCACAGCAGGCTGTTCGAGACGACAAAGGGAAAGGCAACCTTCTCATGTCTGGCTATTGGTAGAGTCTCAGCCTTCATAGGGCTTCCCTGTGGCTCAACTGGTAAAAAATCCACCTGCAATACAGGAGACCTGGGTTTGATCCCTGGACTGGGAAGATCCCCTGGAGAAGGGAAAGGCTACCCACTCCAGTATTCTAGCCTGGAGAATTCCATGGACCATAGAGTCCATGGGATCACAAAGAGTCGGTCGTGACTTGAGCGACTTGCACTTTCACTTTTTAAGCCTTCATAAAGGCTCTTTCTTCCTGCAAGAGTTGCTTCTCACAATCAAGTCGCAAAGTGGGTAAAATATCTTCTTTGCCCAACACTCCACATCAGTGGATGGAGAACTATGGAAAGCCCCCAAGCCCTGTGCTCATCCTCATCCAAAGAAGATGAGGATCCTGGCCAAAAAGGGCAGGAGAATTCCCAAGAGGCTGAAGACGCTAGATGGACCTATTGAATCTCCTTCATCAGAGTCAGTTCTGGGAGATGCTGAGAGGAACCACCCTCAGCAACACCATCTTCCATCACTGCCAATGCGGGGTTAAATCTCGCTCCCTATGCCTCCCAGCTCTGCTTCTGTCTGCTTCCCTCTGTCCTGCTCACCCCCAGCCCCACTCACTCCCGCTTCCTCTCCCTGTGCAAGTTTAATAAGTCTATATCAAAACCATCTAAGCCTGGAGCTTTCAAAGATTTAAGACTTTTAAATGTGAAGCCCCTCATTATATCTGACTCTTTTCAATAAAAAAAAAGACCTGATAAGCCATTGATATGACACCAGTTATCAGTGGGATCTGTTTGACGTCGATTTGAAATGTGCACTGCTTGCTTTTGGGGGTAATGGAATCAAACACTTAGAACCTTACGGTGCCTAGTAGATCACTTTTCAAATAGGGACATTAAGATGGAGGGGAACCCTGTTTGGGGGTTTGTAAAAATAAAGCACTATTGTACAGTATGGCAGAGGGCAGGGGCGGCATGCCCAATTGACTTCCTTCCTATTAATCAACTACAGTGTTTACCTTCTTATTCCGACCATTTCCAAACCATTAAAACTAAGAGGATTAGCATCGCCTTTCTGCCAAGGTGTACTTTTATTTCAGCAAATACCACTTTCGCTCTAGGGGGAGATTAAAGACATGAAAGAAATGGTCTCTTTATCGGCCATCCTGTGTCACACAGGTTTAAAAAAATCAGAATGATCTGGTTTGAAAGAATACAGTGTTCTTGTCCAGGAAAAGCGGATCACAAGAAGAGTTAAATTTCAGGACAGACAACATAAATTGTGAAGAATAATCCAGTGTCAAGACTGAGTATTTCTTGACATGTAAATAGTGCTGATGGAGGGGTCATTTAGGAAGCAGAGGAGAAGTGATCACCTTCACTTTGATTAGGCTTGGAGCTTTCAAAGATGTGTCAGCCTGGAGTCTGAACATGATCACTTGTGCTGATGTGGCTTCTCCTTTGTACATAATTCCTGAGACTTTGAAAAAGAAATGCTTTCCACCTTCTTTCTTTTAGAAATGTGTGAATTTTGTGTAAAGTCAACTTCCAAAAATCACCCTTTCACGATCCCCTTATCAAAAGAGGTAAGATGAGTTAGGAGATTGGGCTTGACACATATACACTACTATGATAAAAACAGATAACTAACAGAACCTACTGTATAGCTCTGGGAAGTCCACTTAGTGCTCTGTGGTGACCTGAATTGGAAGGAAATCCAAAACAGGAGGGATATACACATACTCACAACTGATTCATTTTGCTGTACAGCAGAACATACAACATTGTAAAGCAACTATACTCCAATAAAAAATACTCTAAAATTCATTAAAAAAAATTTAGTATTGAGCCTCCCTGATGGTCTAATGGTTAAGAATCTGCTTGCCAGTACAAGGGACACGGGTTTGATCTTTGATTCAGGAAGATCCCACAGGCCATGGAGCAACTAAGCCCAGGCACCACAACCACAGAAGCCCACACCCTCTAGAGCCCGTACTCTGCAACAAGAGAAGTCACCACGAAGGGAAGCCTGAGCACCTCAACTAGAGAGGAGCCGCCACTCGCCGCAACTAAAGAAAGCCCACGAGCAGCCGTGAAAACCCAGTGCAGTCAAACATACATAAACACATAAATATTTTTTAAAGTAGTCTCTGTCTGAGCTATGATATTATACAGCTCAGTTTTCTCAAAGGTCCACGGCAGTGGTTTGCAAACTGTGGTCTCTGTAGTAGCTGCATGAGCACCTACCTGGGAACTTGCCAGAAATGCCAAGTCCCAGACCCCATCCCAGACCAGCTGCCTCAGAAATCCTGGGGGCAGGCTCCTACAATTCCAGGATGCACCCTGGAAGCTGAGAACCCCTGGTTTGGGGCTAATTTTCTCCTATGACAAGAGAAGCCTAAAGAATGATATAAAATTGCCTAACGGTCATACATCCTGTTAGTAACAGAGCCAGGGGTAAAATCAGTACAGAGTAAATAGGGAAGAAAGAGCAGGTTTGAGTCTCACTTTCTCAGGAGAACGAAAATGATGATGTTCAAAAGATAATTAAAATGTTTAAAGGAGAAACAACAGAAGAATATTTGCAAAATCTAGATATTAACCTCAGAACTTCTTTAAGTAGTTCCAGCCACTAAATACAATAATCCAATTTGCAAATAAATTGATCTCATAAAACTGCTCAGGACAGAAGCTGAAGTGCCCACAGACAGGCCCACACTTGGTCAGGGTGAGGCAGAGCATGTCCATTTGAAACATCAGCAGTTAGTGTCAGAGGATCAGTGAATGTCAAAGGGTCTTAAAGAAGGTCCTACAACCCTCCATCTGTCTCCCCCAGAGGACTGAACAACAGTGCACTATTCATTGCATCTTCATCAATTCTGGGTATTCTCATTTTATTTTTAATCATTACTATTTTGTATATGTTGTTCAGTTGCTCAGTCACATCTGACTCTTTGCAACCCCATGGACTACAGCACACCAGGCTTCCCCATCTTTCACTATCTGCAGGAGTTTGCTCAAACTCATGTCTATTAAGTCGGTGATGTCATCCAACCATCTCATCCTCTGCTGCCCCCTTCTCCTCCTGCCCTCTTCTTTCCCAGCATCAAAATCTTTTCCTTGAGTCAGCTCTTCATATCAGGTGACCAAAGTATTGGAGTTTCAGCTTCAACATCAGTCCTTCCAATGAATATTCAGGGTTGATTTCCTTTAGGATTGACTGGTTTGATTTCCCTGTAGTCCAAGGGACTCTTTTAAAGAGTCTTCTCCAGCACAATTCAAAAGCATCAATTCTTTGACACTCAGCCTTCTTCATGGTCCAACTCTCACATCCATACATGACTACTGGAATACAATTTTGTTAATACTTCATAGCTTTTCTTATATAATTACTTGTAAAACAATATTTGCTTATGGCAAAATTCTGGAAATTATAGAAAAGAATGAAGAAGATAATAAGAAAATCCAGAAACCCACCAGCCAGGTAAATTCATTGCTTGCAACTGTGTTTTATCTGCTAACATTTTTCTAAGCATGTTTTAAATATATCCATGGTCACACTTTATATAAAATTTTGTATCATGCCTTTTTCATGCAACAATAAAACCTTAGCATTTTCCCACATTAAAAACTCTTTGCAAGATTAAGCCTTTCTGAAAAGGATAGGGATTTGAATACGTACTAATAGAAACTATTCTAAATAGAAATCTTGGGGTTAAAAAAGGCTTGAATAAATGAACAGAGACATCAGTGAGCTGTAGAAACAAATGTCAAGGGACCAACTATACATATCATTGGAGGCCTTGAGAGTAAAGAGAACGGGGACTGAAAAATATATTTGAAGTAATAATGTCCAAATATTTTCAAGATTGATTACTAAAAAATATATATGAAGCTCAGTAAACCACAGCACAAGAAACTTGAATAAAACTGCAAAAAAAAAATCATACTAAAATTGCTTAAAATCAGCAATAAACAGAAATCTTCAAAGCAGCCAGAGGGTGAAAAAGGCACAATATGTATGAAAGATAGGGAAGACAGCAGATTTCTCACCAGAAGCAACACAAACTCAAAACCAGTGGAGCAATATGTTTACTGAAATAATTGCCAACCTAGAATTCTCTATCCGACAAACATATTTTCAACATTAAGGCAAAATAAAGACTTTTGAAGACATTTAAAGGCTGAAAGAATTCATCTCCAATAGGCCTAAACTATAAGGAATATTTGAGGAGGTCTTTTAAGTCAGAGGAAAATGATGCCAGATAGAAACATACATCCATACAAAGGAATGAGGAGGACTGAGGATGGAGGCTACATAGGTAAATGCAAAAGCTTTTTCTTATTATTTAAATATCTTTAAAAATAATCACCTATTTAGAACAAAAAAGAGAGTGATGTTCTCTGGGGTTTATAATACATATAGAAGTAAAACAATGACATGATAGCATTAAATCTAAGAAAAGAGTTGAAACTTACTTTTATAAAATATACTTACTTTTATAAAATATAGGAATAACGCAAAAGAGTTATATTAATAAGTCAATAAAAAAAGATATAGTACAATTAATGGAACCAAAGCTGGTCCTTTGAGAAGATCAATAAAATGATAAACCTCTTCCCAGATCAATTAGGACAAAGACACAAGTTACCAATATCAGGGAAGAAAGAGGTGATATCAATACATATGCTACAAATATTAGAAGGATAATTAAGGAATATGTGAACAACTCTAGACCAAATTATTCAACTTATATTAAATGGAAAAATTCCTTGGAAGACAAACTACCAAACCTCCACAAGAAAAAATATAGATAACTTGAACAGTCTTATAGAACAAATTTGAATTTTTAGTTAAAACCTTTCATACTAATAAAACTCCAGATTTAGATGGCTTCCCTGGTGAATTTTACCAAGCATTTAAGGATAAAAAATACCAATTCTTAATTTCATATCCTAGAAATTTGAAGAGGGAAGACTATTTTCTAATTCATTTTATAAAGCAACATTATTTTGATACCAAAACCATACAAAAATGTTACAAGGAAAGAGACTCTACAGGCAAGCATTCCTCATGTATATAGATGCAAACATTCTCAACAAATTTTAGCAAATAAAATTAAATAATATTTTTTAATATACACAATGACTAAGGAAGGTTTATTCTTAGGAATTCAAGATTGCTTTACCATTCAAAAATCAATTAATGTAACTCACTACATTAGATTAAATATAGACTAAAAAAAGAGAGATAATGCAATCATCTCAGTAGATACAGGAAAGGCATGTGACAAAATCCAACACCTATTTCTGGTAATAAATAAATAAAAACACTCAGCAAACAAAGACTAGATAAAAACTCATCAAAAAGATAAGGAACATTTACACAGAAACCTAAACTTAACAACATAGGTAATGGTGAAAGAATGAATGCTTTTCCACAAGATTGGGAACAAGGCAAAGATGATCTATTCAGCTTCCTCCAGAAAGTTCTAACCAAGGTAATGTGGCTAGAAAAGGAGATAAAATGAATTCAGGTAGAAAGAAAACATAAAATTACCTTTATTTGCAAATAACATGATTGTCTACATCAAAAACCCTCTGGAATCTATAAAAATGTTACTAGGACAAAAAAGTGAATTTAGTAAGGTTATAAGATACAAGATCAAATTACAAAAATCAGTGTATTTCTATACACTAGCAACAAACAATTGAGGATTGAAATTTAAAAATACCATTTACCTATTTCAAAACATGAAATATTTTATAAATAAATATGATGAAAGATGGGTAAGATTTATACACTGAAGACATTGCTGAAGGAAATTAAAAGCCTAAATAAGTGGAGACCTATTGTGAGAGCAAGGATCAGAAGGTTCAATATTGCTAAGATGTCTATTTTATGCCAAATCAATTTATAGATTTAATGCAATCAAAGTCCCAGCAGGATTCTTTTTGGACATTGACAAGACAATCCTAAAATTCATATAGAAAAGTAAAATTCTAAGGATAGCTAAAAAGCTTTGAAAAAGAAGAACAAAGATGGAGAACTTACACTGCCTGACCTCCAGTGTTGGTCGCTTAGTAGTGTTTGACCCCATGGACTGTAGCCCGCCAGGCTCCTCCATTCACGGAATTCTCCAGGCAAGAACACTGGAGTGGGTTGCCATTCCCTTCTCCAGGGGATCTTCCTGATGCAGGAATCGAACTCAGGTCTCCCTAATTGTGGGCAGATTCTTTACTGTCTGAGCAACCAGGGAAGCCCATGTATGACTTCCAGACTTATCATAAAGTCAGAGTAACCAAAACAGTGTGGTATTGGTGTTAGTATAGATAAATAGATCAGAATAAAGAGTCCAGAAATAAATGCAGACATGCATGGTCAATTCATTTCAACAGAGGTTCAAAGACCATTTAGTAGAGAAAGAAAGAGCCTCGTGCACAAACGATGTTAAAATCACTGGATATCCACAGGCAAAAATGAACTTTGACTCACACCTCTCGCTCTACACAAAATGTATTCAAAGAGGAGAACAGAGATAATAATGAAAACCTATGAAACTTCTATTGTCATCTTGGTGTTGGCCAATAATCCTTAAAAACAACACAAAATTCATTTTCTAAAAATGCAAAAACTGACATATTTGAAATTTAGAATGTCTACTCTTGGAAATGTGAAGAGTTGACTCACTGGAAAAGATCCCAATGTTGGGAAAGATTGAGGGCAGGAGGAGAAGTGGGTGACAGAGGATAAGATGGTTGGATGGCATCACTGACTCAACAGACATAATTTTAAGCAAACCCTGGGAGATAATGAAGGACAGGGAAGTGTGGCATGATGTAGTCCACGGGGTCGCAAAGAATCAGACGTGACTTAGTAACTGAACAACAACAAAAATGCAAATATAAATACACTTTAGAGAGCATGACTCACTTATTAGGACATCTGAACTTAAAAAGACTGCCTGTACCAAAATCAGATTGATTATATTCTTTGCAGGCAAAGATGGAGAAGCTCAATACAGTCAGCAAAAACAAGACCGGGAGCTGACTGTGGCTTAGATCATGAACTCCTTATTGCCAAAGTCAGACTTAAATTGAAGAAAGTGGGGAAAACCACTAGACCATTCAGGTATGACCTAAATCAAATTGCTTATGATTGTACAGTGGAAGTGAGAAATAGATTTAAGGGACTAGAACTGATAGAGTGTCTGATGAACTATGGACGGAGGTTTGTGACATTGTACAAGAGACAGGAATCAAGACCATCCCCATGGAAAAGAAATGCAAAAAAGCAAAATGGCTGTCTGAGGAGGCCTTACAAATAGCTGTGAAAAGAAGAGAAGTGAAAAGTAAAGGAGAAAAGGAAAGATATTCCCATTTGAATGCAGAGTTCAAAGAGTCGGACCCGACTGAGCAACTGAACTGAACTGAACTGAAACTACCTAAAAGTGAAGCAAGCTTCCTATATGAAGTGCAATGCTAAGCCTGCCATTACTGTCCTGGTTCAAATGACACGAGCTACTCAGCCACGCAGCTGAACCTCTGCGTGTGTGACCTGAGACGGAATCCACCCGATTCACCCTCGACTCACACCCAGACCCAGGCCCTCCGGCCTCTGACAGTGTCACACGTGTTCCTCCCCTCCAGTCCCAGAACAGGCATGGCCCCCACAAGGCCACCCCTTGGCCTGAGTCCAGCGGGCCCTCAGGCTGTGTGTCATGGGAGCAAAGAGCGATCCCCGGCCTTTTTGGAGATCTGGGGTATGAATTAGTGTGGAAAAGCTAAGACTGACCCTATGGCATCTGTAGACCACAGAGGGCCCTCTTGACATCGTGTTTATGCGTGTTAGAAAGAACACTGAAAGAACCCAGACAGAAAGCTTGGGCTCAAGTCTTGGCTCAGCCCTCTCTTAGCTGATAACTGTCCTCAGTCACCGTAGCTCTCTGAGCCTCGGGCTTGGTCACCTGAAACGGTTCTCACGAGGGACACCAGTGACCTCCGGGTCACTCAGGGGGACAGCCATCCCTCGTCATAATTCCCCCCTCTGCCATGTTCAGCACTGCCCATCACTTTCTCCAGGATGGCTCTGGCCTTGTCCCCTGTGGTGGAATGCTCATTCACTCTCTTCTCTGGTCTCTGTTCTATATCCTTTGCAAACTGCCCTCTCCTATGTGCTGGGATCCTCCAGGGCCCCCTCCTCAACCCTTACCTCTTTTCTCATCGTTTGCTTCCAGGAGACCTCTTGCATCCAAGGCTGTGATGAGCACCCCTAACTGGCAGCTCCGAGACTTGCCTCGGCAGACCTCCCTCTGTGGTCCACACCGTGCATCCATTCTGCATCTCTACCTGGATGTCCCACAGCCACCTCGAACCAAACATCTGCAAAACGGGACCCACAGTCTCGCCTTTCTAACCTGGCCATCTTTCCATACCTCACCCACCAAAATCGATATTCATTGAGCCCGAGACCAGAAACATCTGAGCTATCCTTGACACACACACACTCCTAAACTGATCACGTCGAATCTGTAATCAAATCCTGTCCCCTGCTCTTCCTAAATCTCTCTCCAACCCCTCACCTGTCCTGCCCTCGCCTTACTCTAGGCGACCATCTTTGCTCATCAGGGTCTTGGCAACAATGTCTCACTTGTCTGCCACCCCAAGTCCCACGTCTACCCAATACAGAGTTCACTCTCTGCCATGAAAGTGATCTTTTAAAAATGCAAATCTAACTGCATCACTCCTTGGCTTCCAATCCTGCAATGGCTTCTCATTTTTCAAAGGATAAAGACAAAATTCCAGGACCTGTCTGTCCTGTCTCTCCTTGCATCATATCCTCCTCTCCACTCTTCTTTCCCTGGCCTCCTCACATGCATCTCTCTGCCCCAGGACCTTTGTACAGCCCATCCCTCCTACCTGAAAAGCTCTTCCCTCCTCCTTTACTTAGCAACATCCCACTCAGCCTCCAGACTTTGGTTCAACGTCTGCTCCACAGGGGAGCCTTATCTGATCTCTGACTGAGACAAATTTCCCTCTCCTCTGGGATGATCAACCCACCAATTTGAATGCTTATTTAATGTCTCTCCATCTAAATTCCATAAGGACAAGCATCATGTCTGTTTTTTTAATTAAACTTCTTATTTTGAATGGAGGTATAGCGGATTAACAATGTTGTGGTGGTTTTGGGTGAACATTGAAGGGACTCAGCCATATATATACATGTATCTCTTCTCCCCAAGACCTCCCCTGCCATCTCGACTAGCACATAAAATTGAGTAGAGTTCCATGTGCTGTACACTAGGTCCTTGTTAGTTATCCTCTTTAAGTATCGCAGTGTGTACATGACCTTCCCAAACTCGCTAACTATCCCTCCCCCCCGACAATCATAAGTCTGTTTTCTAAGTCTGTACATCTCTTTCTGGTTTGTAAGGAAGTTCACGGTATCGTTTCTTTTTAGATTCCATATATAAGGGGTGTCGTATGATATTTCTCCTTCTCTGTCCGACTTACCTCACTTAGTATGACAATCTCTAGGTCCGTGTCCATGCTACTGTGGGTGGCGTTATTTGATTCTTTTCAATGGCTGAATAGCGTCCCTTTGTATGTGTTACCACACCTTCTTGACCCATCCCTCTGTTGATGCATATTTAGGTTGCGCCCTTGCCTGGCCAGTGTAAACAGTGCTACAGTGAGTACTGGGGTCAAGCATCATGTCTTCTTACTTTTGCTGTGGTATCCCTGGCCTGTAGCATGCTGGGTGGGCCAAAGGAGTTGTTATTTTAGTTGCTCAGTCATGTTTGACTCTTTGCGACCCCACGGACTGTAGCCCACCAGGTGCTCCTCTGTCCATGGAATTCTCCAGGCAAAAATACTGGAGTAGGCTACCATTTCCTACTCCAGGGGTCTTTCTGACCCAGGGATCAGTAAATATTTGCTGGAAAAAAAAAAAGAATAAGTTTGAGATATATTACTACCACGTGGCACTGTAGGAAACTCTGTATGAGATACTACTTTGCCGGCTTCATTAGTAAATCAAGATCCTGTTGGTCGGGAGCCAGTCTTCTTCATCTTTGGTTTCTCTGGACTTGGCCAAGACCTGAGGTTAAAATCTGGCAACTGAATGTTGTGTGTGCAAAAGCTCCCATCATACAATTATAGGTCATCCAAGCCATGTCCAGGTGAACCTGAAGTGAAAATGCTGAGTGCAGAGGTAGAGTGGCTAACAGGGAACTTTGAAATGACAGATCCGTTGAAAGCACTGCCCTGCAACTTAGCAGCTGTGCGGCCAGGTGAGAGGTGCTGTACCTCTCTGAGCCCCGCTGAAACTGAAGGGCTGAAAGCAGACTCTTACATGTTCCCTGTTGTTAATGGGCCAGAGAAGCCAATTCCCTGTGTCCTGTGTCAGCATCAAATTTCTCCAGTCTGATTTCCCTCCCAGATGTTCCACCTCATGGGAACATCCAGACTGAAACAGACACATCTGGATCCTTCTTGAGCTGCAGAGGCCAGCCCTCTGTGGAACTTGTCCTGGGAGGAAAGAGAGGGCAGCCCATGTCCTCTTTCCTGCAAGACCTGGAGTCCTCTTCCTGATGGGCTGCTCTCCTGTGTTGACAACCCAGGTACCGTGCCGCTAGCTGCACAGCAAAATCAGACTGAGTTCCAGGTGGGAGACAGTGAACTGGATTCTCTCTCTGTGTTTGCCAAGACTCTTAGAACAAAGAGGTGCCAATTTCCTTCTCTCTGCAGCCCCAAACCCGAGAGGACAAAGGGGCACGCCGTCAGGTGGAGAGGCCCAGATCCATGTAGATATCAAGAAATTTTATAACTAAGGCTGACCTCCAGCTCTGGCTGGAAGAGACTCTCAAAGGACAGAATAATAAAGTCAAGAATGAATCAGAACAGAAATAATCATAGCAGTCTCACTCAGTGCTTGCTTCTGCATCAGAGCCTCACAGGCATCTTCTCCAGAATCTTCGTTACAATCGTATGTTAAAAGGACAATTTGCATCCACGTTTGACCGAGAGGGAAAAAATCTCATAGTCCAGCAACATGCCCACAGTCACACAGCTCATGGCTTGCAGAACCTGGACTCAGGCCCAGGAGGGCTGGTTTTAAGCAAGCGTGTTTTAAGGTTAGAATGTTATTCACGGCTGTCATGCGCTGATCATGCATGCAGGCATTCATTCACTCATATTATTCTTGACAGCCTGCTCTGTGCCAGGCTCTGAGCTTGGTGCCCTGAGAGCCTATGAACAAAAACAAGTCTGTAGTCGAGTTATGGAAAATAGTGACTCAGCATCATACAAATGCACGAATAATCACACACTGTGAAATGTACCAAGAGGGGGTAATGGGAAAGTGTGGATGGGGAAAAACTCCCCCAGGACAGGCCCACCGGACACACAACACAGTCTGCTTATAAAGCACCCTGGTGGTTTGAGGTCCACCAGCAGGGCGGGGAGAGCATTTTCTGGGGCTCAAGGGTGCCGGGTCTGTCCGGGCAGGAGTTGGCAGGGGCAGAGGGGGCAGGCAGGGCCAGCCGGCTAAGCCTGACAGCCCCTGATTTTGCCCAAATGATAAGCTGCTGAAGGAAATGATCTCCCAGGCCCCCAGACCTCTCTTCTAATTGCAAACCACGCAACCTTAGCCACAGCAAGATCTGCAGATAGGCAGCACTGTCATCGCCTCTGCTGCACCTGCTGGCGCCCGCCCCGTTCTCTGCCCGAAGAGGAGGATGTCCGCTGGCTAGGGACTCAGCGCCCGCTGGTTCAGATGCACGACAGGGAGCCGGCAGCTCATCAGGTACCGGAGTCCTGTCCCCAGCCCTCAGATCACCCGGGACAGCAGCAGAGGATGCGGCCGCATTGCCCAGGGCAAAACCACTGGGACCGCGTCCTAACTGCTGATGTCATGGAGTTCTCCAGAAGGGTCCCAGCATGGGGCATCAGAGCAAGCAGAGTTTCAGAGAAGACATGACACCACCTTTGGATTTTTTTTCCCCCCAAAAGGTAGAAACCGATCTAACTGAAACATCCCCTGCCCTTGCCCATGCTACCTTTCTTGTTCATCACAAATAAACTTGGCCTCCCTGGATTGCTGGTGGTCAGCCACAGGAGGCAGGGCTATGATGGCAAGAGCTGGGGCTTTAAACACCAAAAGCTGTTCGTTCCTTACGTCAAGAACCCTCTCTTCTGCACCCCCTTTTGTAACTTGTCATCTCTTAATTATGTAAGAAATATATGCATGTGGATTGCAGAAAAGTGAGAAAGAGGAGAGCAACAAAGGAGGAAATAGAACTTCTAGTAATTTCACCACTAGGGGAAAGCACCTCTGATGTTCAGCCACATGCGTACCCGTGTTTATGAAAATGGATCATGCTCTTGGCGCTCTTTTGTAGCTTGCCCTGTCAACATTTTTCATGCCACGGAATAGCCTTCTGCAACATCATTTTCATGGCTGCATAGCCTTCTAATGAAGATCTCTGCCACAATTTCTTCAACTGATTCCTGTTATGGGGCCTTTAAGTTGTTTCCAATAATTCCTATTGCAAGAACCCTACAAAGAGGAGCCCCAAAACTAAATGTTCATATGGACTCTGGGCACATTTTGAGGAGCTCAGAGTTCAGCTGCCAGTTTCACTAATCAGTGAGTAGCGGGGTGCTGGGAACGATGCCTGTCCACATTCAGAGTCACAACTCATGGGTCTGTATCAGGATATCTGGGGAAGGGTCAGATATCAGCTTGGCCAAAAAGGTGGTTTGGGTTTTTCCATAGCATCGTGTGGTTTTCCAACAGATGAGTTTCTTCTTTTTGGAGTTATTGTTACCTCAAGGGAGTTTCAGTAAACAGGAAAATGTTGCTCTAAAGGGAGTCTACCTTTTCTTGGGTAAATGCCAGTATTATTTGCCTATTAGAGAGCCACCCTTAATTGGCAGTTTCGACTTCCATAAAAATTGCTAAATATTAATCCAGTGGGCTGGGAAGAAGAAACTGCAAAATAGCTTAGTTTAGGCTAAGCTTGAACCCCAAAGAGCTCAGACTTTGGCACCAATAAAATTAGAGCTAACAATGGATTCATTTTCATTTGCAAAACGTCCTCATTGCTTTCTTTGCTTCGGGTGGGGCCAGAAATTGTGGTGTCTCCTGAAGGATTTGCAGTCTTCGTTTGATTATTAATAGTAGTTCGTGGACTTCACGTTACAATCCATGCAAATAAAGGTCCTTGAGCAGTGCTATCACATGGGCAGACATGCCCGAAGCCTGGAATTTCTGACCCCCTGAGCACTTAAATCGAAGGAGGGGAGTTCAAGTTGCCAAATGTCGGTGGCAGAGAGATGAATGGGGGAAGGAGATAGGTGAAAGGGGGTGAGGGGACTGTCCAGAAAGGTGACTCAGCAAGTGGAATTCAGACTGGAGATGCCCAGGCTGGCTTTGAACGTTGCCCAAATTCTACAGTTCATTGTACTGCCCTGTGCTTTGACCACCTAGATGAAGCCAATAATCGCCATCATGCTGGCCTTGCAAACAGGGTCTCTGACCGAAATGTGACTCTCTATAGATTCTCTAGCTCTGTTGGAGACGTAGCCCTTGGCTCTTTGATACTCTGCTCCTTCCGGAATAAGGTACGTATTCCCCCAACTGCCGAGAGTGTTGGCTACTAATGATTCCTGGCCCAGACCCCTCCTGGATTTTCCCTCTGCCCAGGGAGCTGCCTGGCCCCAGGTTCTGCCGCTCACCAGGGACAGGCCCCATCCAGGGAGAGGCTGACCAAGTGACACAAGACCCAGCCCCCTGCCTTGGTTCAGGACCAGCCTGAGGGCCACCCAGCTCGAGGGCCATCACGAGCTGAGCTCTCAGCTGCTGCTGCGCCCGCATCCCTACCTCCTCTGCCACTCCTGTATCCTTCCACCCTTCACAGATGCTACTCCCAAGGGCCCTCCCTATGAACTTCCATCTGAGGCTGTTTCCCAGGAACCAACCTAAGGGTCTCGCCCACAGGGTTTTTTGTTTTGGCCATGACACGCTGTCTGTGTGTACGTGTCAGTCACTCAGTCTTTCTGACCCTTTGTGGCCCCATGGACTGTAGCCCACCAGGCTCCTCTGTCCGTGGAATCCTCCAGGTCAGAATACTGGAGTGGGTAGCCATTCCCTTCTCCAGGGGCTCTTTCCTCGCCAGGGACTGAATCCAGGTCTCCTGCACCACGGACAGACTCCTTACAGCTGCATGCTAGTTCTTAATTCCCCGGCCAGGGTAGACCGTGCACCCACAGAAGTGGGAGTACAGAGTCTCGATCACTGCACTGCCAAGGGAGGCCCTGCCCACAATTTTTAAAATGCCATTTATTGAATCCACTGGTTTTGGTGCCTGCTAATCGTTTCAACCACAAAGCTTCACAAGGTCCTACAAGGCGGGTGTTAATGTCCTCTCCTTACAAGAGAGAAAACCGAAACCTCCCCACACCAGAGAAATCTGAGGTTAAATCATTTGGCCAAGGTCACAGAGGCAGTCAGGACTGGAATCCAGGGCAAGTCCAAGGCTTGGCAGTTCTAATACATCATGCTCCTCAAGGCCCCGCCCACAAGCTTTCAGGATGCCAAACATGGTCTTCTTGATGATAGTCTAATTCTCTCTCTTCCTTTCTAAGCCACCCCACCCGTCTCTCTCTGCCCATCTCCTTCTTTCCTCCCTAAAAGGTGTGACATTTAAGTCTTGCCTTTCTTATAAACTACGGCTCCAAGGTGCTTCCAAGCTCCGTAGGAGAAACCTTGTACCATACACACTATTGGGTCACTCTACTGCCTGTCACACTGCCGATCACATAACACGCATACAGAAGACAGTGAATTGAGTTGACCGACTCTTCACAAAAACAAAATCCCCATCTCCACAGGGTTTCTGGTTATATGGCTTATGAAAAAAAAAATACCAGCCCAAGGATCTGCATGATCTATTTAATCAGCAGCAGCGTACATAGCAATGTGGTCTCTAAAGACAACTGAAAACCCTGGATTCAATTTTGAGCTTATGAAAAAAAAGACTTCTAAAAGCAAGAACCCCTGCTCAGACTGTGAGTGTGGCACAGTTTCTGAAGACACATGTAAACAAATTCTAGGACATTAAACTCTGAAACAGAGTTCAATCCTAAAGGCCCAAAGCAATCACTGCCTAGAAGGATGAAAAATCTCTCTCTCCCCTCCCGCTGGCATCAGAGGGCCAGCTCACAGTTTATTACCTGGCTGGGCCACCAATCTCCAGCAGGTTTCCTGTGACCCATGTTTCTCTTTCTGGAAAGCCATCATCCCTGCCACCTTTATCATTGACTGAGCCCTTTCCACATGCCAGGCATTGAGCTAAGCCCTGTTGAAACATTATATCATTCAGTCCTCTCAAGAACCTTCCGAAGTAGGAACATTGTTATCCTTAGTTTAAGGATGCTGTGTTGAGTCACCTCAGTCGTGTCCAACTTTTTGTGACCTTATGGGATGTAGCCTGCCAGGCTCCTCTGTCCTTGGGGATTCTCCAGGCAAGAATACTGGAGTGGGTTGTCATGCCCTCCTCCAGGGGATCTTCCCAACCAAAAGATCGAACCAAGGTCTGCCACCTTACAGATGGATTCTTTAGTCTCTGAGCTACCAGGGAAGCCCAGTTTAAGGATAGGGACAGTATGAGCAAATTGCCCAAAGTTATACCCCTAGAAAAGTGACTGAGCTGGGATTCAAAACCAGGACTATAACCAGAACAAAGAACTAATTGCCTCCCTGACATGGCAGAAGCAGAGAAGTCCCTAAAGTATGAGCTTGGATTCTCCCTCATTCCAGAGTTGCTAAGAGACAGATAAATACGTATTTTGCTCTCAGATTCCTTAAGTCTGTTGGGAGACAATTCTTCGTGGGTTCCTTGTGCTTCTGCATGTCATAAGGTCAGAGGCACTAACTGCCTTTGTCCCGGACTAATTTTTTTCAGGACAACAACTCATCGCCTGTGCAGAGTGCCACCTTGCTCACATCCTGTTGGAACCAGGTCTTAGAGAACTTCTGCCAGTCCTGACACTCTGGGTCTTGCTCTGAGCAATGAATTACCCTTGGTCTCTGACGCAGGAGTCTCGTGTCTTCTTCCAGCATCCCCGAAACTGCAGGAGACTCACTTGTTAACTCACAAATAGAATAAAAGTCTCAGACCCTCCACAGTTCTTGATAATTTCCTTCACCTTGGAGCAGCAGCAACCCCTCTGGGCTGGGAGCCCCAGGAAGGTCCTCCTTGGAGGTGGGACCCTAGGAAATGGCAGCTGTGAGCCCCTGGCTTTCAGCACTTTCTCCACCTCCTCCTGAGGGAGACTCAAAATAAGACGAGGGTGAAGCATGGAAGTTCCAGATGGAAGCATAAAAGTTAAAGTCGTGATGGTGAATGTGATGATGATGGTGACATGGAGGAGGAGGATGGTGACAGAACTTTCCAGAGCTGCTGCCATGTGCTAAGCTCTTAGTGCAAACTCACAAGGTAGCTAGATGCAAACCCCTTCAAAAACCCTGCTCCAGTCTCACTTGCTCAGCATGGTCTAGCCCATCCACCCAGCTTAAATTTCAGTATTTAATCCCATCTCACATCCCCTCCACACACACATTCCCAGTTCCCTTAATTTGGTCTATTTTTCCACATTGCATTTTTCACCTTGTAACATATGTGTGCATGCATGCCAAGTCACTTCAGTTTTGTCTGACTCTGTGTGACCCCACGGACTGTAGCCCGCCAAGCTCCTCCGTCAGTGGGATTCTCCAGGCAAGAACACTGGAGTGGGTTGCCATGCCCTCCTCCAAGGAATCTTCCCAACACAGGGACTGAACCTGCCTCTCTTATGTCTCCCTCATTGGCAGGCAGATTCTTTACCCAGGAAGCCCATAACATACTATGTAATTTACTAATTCACTGTTGCTTTGCTTATGATCTGTCTCTCCAAGTAGATTTTCTTCTGTTTTATTCACAAGTGTATCCCATATATATAGAAGAGTGCCCAGTAACAGTAGCCCATTAATACATATTAACTGAATAAACAAACGAATGAACTTGGATTTGTGTGTTTGGAGGACCATCTGGACTTTCACAGACTTCAGATTCCCTAGCCTTGAAATGAGAGCTTGCTGACTTCCTTACTTAACCCTCTTCTGAAATGCTGGGGGCTCCACAGATGTTAATGCATTAATCTTCCTGTAGGTCTGCATGACAGAGTCATAATTTCATTTGTCAACTGTTTCAGCTTAGATTTGACTCCTTAATCAGTCACTCATTCATTTAATCAATTAAGAGATTTTCAAGTCTTCTTACTCTGAGCACTGTTGGAGGGGTTTCTGGCAGATGCCTGGACCATGTGGAATGGAGACAGTGCTCCTCACAGCGAGATTTTGCATTTCTAACAAGCTAGAGAGGGCTGCCAAACCCCAGGCAGCTTCGGCTCTGCCCGTGGTATGGAGCCCAGTGGGCCAAACCGCCTTTTACTTCGGGGGAACTAAGGTCCTCATGGCGCATGGGGCCTGGACGCCATGTGTGGACCCAAGTTCTATATTATCTTCCTGTCTGAACTTCCCAGTCTTCACCCCACCCCCCTCACTGCACACATACATTTTAAAAAATGGATCACTGTGCCATTACATGTTGAACTTAAATATGGTTTCTTTTTTTTTTTTCATTATTAACAGATTTTAATGAAAGCTGTAGACAAGGTGACTTTATTCCTGCATCTTCTCAATTGTTTCTTCCTTATATTTGCCCTTTTCCTTTCCTACTTGGAGAGATTTGGCTTTGCGTTCGAGGATCTTTTTGCGGTCTTTGTCCAGTTTTAGTCTGGTGATAATTTTAGTCTGGTGATAACCACCTTGCTGGGGTGAATGCCCACATGGACAGTTGTGCCATTAGCCTTCTCCCACTGCACTCGTTCAATGTAGATGACGTATTTCTTCCTATAAACCTGGACTACTTTGCCAATTTGCTGCCCTTTGTAGTGCCCTCGTACAACCTGAACTTCATCATCCTTTCGGATGGGCATGGATCGAATGTTGTACTTCTGTCTTAGCTCTTTAGAAAGAGGAGAAGACATAATTTTCCTGCGAATGTGGGAAGGTGCATTGAAATGCCTTTTTCGATTCTTGCTTCGGTCGGAAGTCACAAAAGGATTGAACTTCATTTTGGCCACTAGCGCTTCAGCGATGGCCACAGAAGGGAAGAGCTGAACTTAAATATGGTTTCTTACCAGAGTAGAGGAGGTGGAAGTTAAGAAGGTTGTGTGTGCTGCAGAGTCTTCAATTCAACAATGGCATCAAATGACAACTGGGTGCAGGGCTCTGTGCAGCGTATTGGGAACACAGAGATGGCTCAAGACATAGACCCCACCTCCCAATCCTGGTCCAGCTCCAGCCATCACAGGTTTGCGGGGAGGCGGGCTTCTAAGTGAAGAATCACAAGACCTCCAGATGTGGGCTTGATCACGGGCACAGCCCCAGGGTCTGCTTCTGCCAGAACATCCAAAATGACACAGGAAGGGACTTTTGATCTGGGCTCCAGCAGATGGTATGGACTTTGCCAGGTGAGGAAGGATGATGGGGGAGGATGGAGCTGGTCCAGGCAAGGGAGTCAGCCCGGGTGAAGGCCTGGGGGCCTGGGGCTGGCCAGGTTCATGTCTTATGGTTTGAGCACAGGGGATGTGGGGAGGGGTGGGGGATGAGGGCTCCATGAAAACAGTAAAGCTAGCATCATATTCACTGCTCCATTCCCAGAATCTATACTGGCCTTCTTCATATTTTGATGCCTAATAAGTAAGTATTGGCTGAACAAGTAAATGAAGAATTTAAATGGAGAGAAAAACCCTGGCTCACAGAAGAGTTTTAAGCTTTAGGACCCTGTCTTGACTGCCCGTCAAGCCCCGTTTTTGAAGTTCCAGTCTCTTGTGGACTAGGCTGGGTCTTGCTCTCTGTGGGGCCTCAGGGTTCAGTGCAGGCCTGACCACCTGGGCCCTGGCACAGAAGACTCAGTGGGGTGGAGAGGAGCTCTGCACCAGTCCATGCAAGGCTACCCTTGGGCGGCAGGCCTGGGGAATTTGGGGGCCTACAGAGCAAAGGATGACCCCGTTCTGAGGGGAGAAGCAGGCAACAAAGTGTTTGGTTCAGCCACGATTCCCTCGAAGGGGATCACTGTCCACAGAGATGGTGGTGGGTCCCCTGGCCCCCTGAATCCTTCCCTCCCAAGTGAGGCAGAGATGCCCCGCTGCTAGGATGTCATCGGCATCTGGACTCAAAGCTTAGCATCAGGAGATGTTTCCCCAAACCCTGCAGACATCCTGTGGCTCAGCAGGCTCCAGCGAGCATCCTGGTTGGTACAGATCAGAGAGGCTGTTCACCAAAGGAGGAGGAGGAGCTGAGGGACATCTCCAATTCTTCAGAGAGGTCCCTCCCCACTGCATTTTCGGGAATGTCCTGCTGAAAGGAAAGGGGAAGGGATGGGATGCTGGCTGGTTACAGGTGGGATCGCCACCCATCAGCAGGCGGGGAGCTACAGCTGATTCCAGCACCCGAGCCTCACCCTAGGGAGGGGAGGACTACCCTGGGGAGGACTGTGGCTGCTCTGCTCCTCTCCTAGACTTCCCTTGACCTGTGACTCTGAGCGATCCATCAGTTTCCTCATCTCTGCCAAGAACAGGCCAAATTAGGCAGCCTCTGAGGGTCACCCTGGCTTTCAAGTGGAACGGCTCCTTGGGGCCATCACGGAGGTTCCCGAGAGGTATCCGTGCCCAGGGCCACGTGCTCTGCTCCTCAGCCAGGCTGGCCCGCATTTCCCCTGGAAGTGGACCTGACATCAGAGGGGGCACCAGTGGCCACCAGGTTGGTGGTGGTGCCCGCTGGAGCTGGTGCGGGCACCAGTGGCCAGGTGAGTGGGAGCCTGAGCCAGGTGCCCTGCAAGCCACAGCACCACCTCTGACTTGGGACAGCAAAGCGTTCCGAACAGCGGCAGATAGCTGGTCCTCAGAAATCATCATGTGGGGTCCCCCTTAGCTCCTTGCAAAGCAAGTCCGCTTCGGGGGTGCATGTGAAGGACCTCCAAGCCCACTTTCTCCCAGAAGGAGAGAGGTTCTTCTCGTTCAAAAGCCACCTGAGCATTCTCTCAACAATGTCTGTGCTTCCTACCGTTACTCCAGTTAAACACCGGGCCCCCTCATAAGGAAGACTCGCGCAGGACAGTGACCTTCCCTCAGAAAGGACCCCACGTGATGCTTTCTGAGGACCAGCCTTCTGCCTTGTCCCCCGCTCCCCACCTCGAGCCCTTCGCTGCCCCAAATCAGAGGTGATGCTGTTGCTTCAGGTTCCCTGGGGTACCTGGCTCAGCAACCCCCACCCTCCTGGCCACTGCCACGCTGTCCCCAGCTCCAGAAGTCAAGACAGAAGAAAAGAAGGGCTGGGCAAAGCTAGTCTGAGGCCTCTGTGGGAGCAGGGATCTCTGGTTATCCTGCAGTGGTCATGAACCAGAGCCGCCTGCTGGGCCCTGCCTCGGTCAGCCTCTCCCACCTCCTCGCCCTCACTCTGGGGCAGCGGCTCAGGCAGGAGTTCGCCACCTTCTGGAACATGCATCCAGCCTCCCCAGGTGCTGACTCCTGCCTCCACCAATGGAAGAACAGCGGGGTCTTGGGTCTGGAACTCTCTCTGTGAAAACTTTCTTCATCCTCACCCCCGTTCTTTTCCCCTTGCTGTTTGACTGGACATGTGCAATTTATGGGCTGTGATATACTGTGCTTCAGAACTGATTTTTGTGTTCAACTGGTGTAAACCATTTTTGGTGGACTCATGCCGCTGGGAGAAATGTTTCCTCATTATTGACGGGTGCGTGCGGCTTTTGCCCCCACGTCACGGGGCCCTCTGCCCAGGGTCACTCCCTGGTTCCCGGCAGCCGGAACACTTGGCCAAAGGCGCAGGCAGCCTTTTGAACTAAAGGGAAATATTAATTTAAGACACCGTTTCCACACAAAATTACAGGAGCCTTCAGAAACCCTCATTAATTTGATTCAGGGCCAAGGTGCGCGTAGTGTCTTAAGGGCTAAGATTGGCCACTGTGTGAGAAGTCTGTGGCTGGTGAGCTAACAAAGAATTCTGCACGGG
The DNA here is from genome assembly GCA_007570785.1 of Antilocapra americana. NCBI lineage: Eukaryota > Metazoa > Chordata > Mammalia > Artiodactyla > Antilocapridae > Antilocapra > Antilocapra americana. The sequence continues at coordinate 12,351,067 of ML660216.1, read as the reverse complement.
CCCCCAGCACCTCGATTCCCCACATAACCATTTCCAGTTGATTTGCCTGGAAAGCCTCTTATTGAAGGAGAAACAAAAATAGCCTCCGTGTTCGTTTTGGTGTCAACCCCAGCTGGGCAGTTACTGGGCCCATAATTTCTGAGATAAGAATTAGACCGTGTGGCCTGCCAGGCGTGAGTGCACTTGTGGAACCATAGGAAAAACTGGCTGCTGTGTCTTCCTGGAGGATGTGGATCCTGTGGTCACCATGTACCTCCTCACAGTGGCTCTCAGGGTGCCTCAAGAGACCTGTAGTCAAAGTGGCATTAGACACATTTTACAGATTAAAAAACTGAGGCCAAGAGTGAAGAACTCATCCCAGGTCATTAGGCAGGAAGAGCCTTGGGAGAGGTGAGACCCGGGTCTCTCTGACCCCAAAGCACACACTGTCCACTGCACCAGGGTACCTCCCCGCGGCTGGGCTGTGCTGTGAGCCAGGGCGGCCCCTAACTCCCTTGAGATAATATAACTCAGCAGAAGAAATAGTTCCTGTCTCCTCTGCCCTTCTGGCCAGTACTGGACAGGTTTTGGTCATCAGGACTACAAATTCAAAGTGTGGACTCCGCTCCTGAATGGAAACAGTTCCTTAGGGAGTGCAGCTCAACGTACCAATCAGGCACGGGGCCTGCAATGATATTTTAGGGGTCTATGAAAAAGGTTTTTTTTTTTTTTAAAAAAAAAAAAAAGAAAGAAAAAGGTTTTTTTTTAATTCCTCTTAAAATCAGAAGAAAGAAATGAATATAAAAATCATGAATATAGAGCAACAAATCCAGCCTGGATTATATTCTTTTTCACATCCATGCATCTGTAAAACACAATCTTCATTGTTTTTATGGAAGAAAGGGTCCATGAAGCCTAAAGAGTCCAGGATCCCCAAAGTCCTAGTGTGACCCAGCCAACAGGTCGGGCTGAGAAGAGGCTCTGTCTGCCTTGGGTGTCATGTGGAGGATGTGTGATGGGTAGACAGTGAGGGTCCAGTGGGAGGTTTGCAGTGTGGTCTCCTGCCTCCTAGCAGGGCAGTAGTTCCCCAAAAACAGCAGAAGACGCTTTGCTGAGATCAGAGATAGACAGCCTTCAGGCCCCTGTGGAACCACAGGATCTGGGCACAGAGCCTTCGGTATCCCTGCCATGCCCTCTCCCACTCCCACGCCCACCTCGTCCCTGGCTTTTCCCCTCCAACTGCACCAGGAAGTGAGGCTGACCCTGGGAGGGAGAGACTGAGACAGATACCTCCCGAGAGGCCAGCCCTGGTCCTACACAAGCTGCCCATCCCAACACGGGACCAGGACAGCGACTTCACACTGAACAGAGAACAGTTACCTTCAATGAGATCTAGCCCAACCCGCTTACTCTACAGATGGGGAAACTGAGGTCCCAAGGTACAGGGAGCTGAGCAGAGCAGATTTATCTATTCATCTCTGGAGAGTTTTCCCTTTCCTATTCCTGCCTGCAGAAAAGTAGCTGCATTTCACATCCATCTCTTAGTGACGGCTGCTGGGCTCGTTGGAAGAGCTCCTCAGCAAACAAAGTAAAGTCTTCGCCTTTTATCCCCTGCCTGAGTGCACGTTCCCCTGCCAGGCACAGCTCGGAGCCAGGGTCCTTGAGCTGGTGGTGGGGAACGCAGGTTCTGAGGGCATAATCCGAAATAGCGCGCCATCTCCGCAGGTGCCATTTAGTTTCAAGCATACCTTCCGTCCCTACGAGGGATGAAAACCCCAGTGTCAACTGCTCTACTCAGCCCCTTCGGAGGCCCCGTTGGCATTCACATCAAAGCCTTCTGCATATTTATCATTCCTCCCTCGACATTAGGTAAAGACATCTGACAGGCACACAAAAGCCCCATAGTCTCCACTTGGACTCTAAAAAGGCATCAGCAAGTTCAAACCGAAGTTAAAAATTCCCTCCAATAAGTATATTTTCTTTACTGGGAACCTGGGAAGGATTATCGCTTAGCACCCTCTCCAAAATCAATTTGTGTCCACTTACCACTCACTCCTGGTATAAAATAAAGAAGCTTAGGCTTCATCATTCAGGATTTACTGGATGGCACCCGGCTGGGTCGAGCAGAACATTTCTGGGGAAGAGGATGGGATAATAGACAATACCCTGCCTCTAGTCTTACTTTCTTTCTTTTTTTTTTTTTTTTAATTTTTAAGAGCAATCATGTCTCTTCTTCGAAATATAATGGCAACATGTTAAAATCTAGATTCAAGTATGATCTGACAAAGGATAATATTCAACTTTAGTTGTGCTCAAAGTACTTAAGCTTTCTTTGTAAAGTTAAGAAAAGGGCTGTAATCTTGAACTTTGGGGGAGGGGGGAATAAGTGCGCCTTTGTTCATGAAAGAGATGTGAATAGAAATCAACTTCCAGGGTGAGTGATAGTTTTCTTACTCCATGCTAAAACTTTATGTCTTGATTATAGAGATTTGCATGGATGTGTTGGTTTTGCCTCCAGTGAGATGCAAAGAAAGCTTGTGTAACTTGGGTTTTTTCTGGCAGTGGGGACTCCAGGGTATGCAACCTGACTGGTGGGAACCCTAACAGGGGCTCCCCAACTTGTAATCTGAGCACAGAATCTGATCCTTCCTGCTGTGGCCTGTGCTCTCTGATCATAGTGGGGCCCATGATTTCCAAGTGATAGACAAAAACTGAGTTTTCCAGTAAGATGCTTGGGTTTCTGAAGAAAGCTGAGTTGAACTATAACTATGTAGACTTTGGGGCTTCCCTGGTGGCTCAGATGGTAAAGAATCTATCTGCAGTGCAGTAGACCTGGGTTCGATCCCTGGGTCGGGAAGATCCCCTGGAGAAGGGAATGGCAACCCACTCCAGTATTCTTGCCTGGAGAATCCCATGGACAGAGGAGCCTGGTGGGCTATAGTCCATGGGGATCTCAAAGAGTCAGACACAACCAAGCGATTAACACTTTACTATGTAGAGTTTGAGCCCCAGTGGCTTTTCCAGCGATGCTGCCAATGATTGAGTACAGCATCCTTACTTTAAAGATGAAAAAAGCAAAGTGCCAGAACAAGGGAGGGACTGCCTAGCTTACCTCGCTGGAGGGGGGATTCTCACCCCAGACTGTCAGAGACCACCCATACTGGATGAACACCCACCAGAGCAGCTTCTGAGCACCTGCTTTCCTACATTTCAGAGATGGATTTGCCCAAATCCACTAGATGGGTTGTTTGAGGAGCAGGACTCAAGTTTGTTTGAGTCCTTGTTGGGAGTGACCCCACTATGCCATGCTCCTGAAGGGGAGGGGTTCTGTCCCCCTGCTGGGCCATGAATGAACAATACCACAACAGAGCAATGAGAGAGGCAGGCAGGACTCAGCCAGCAGAGCGGCCGGGACCCAGGGCTAGCATTTCATTCACTCATTCATTCATGCACATGCTAAATATTAACTGAGCTCTTAATGTGCACCAGATGATAGCAACTCTGATTCCACTGTGCTTCGGCTGCTCTGAAAAACACCTTACCTGCATTATTTTATTTAATCTTCACATCAAATCTGAGGTAGGTACTTTACTAGCTCATTTTACAGAGAAAAAACTGAGGCATTGCAGGCAAGGAGCAGCTGAACTTGGAACTTGGACCTTCCTCATGCACAATTGCTGTTCTTTCCACGGAGCCCCATGTCCTAGGGACACCAGCCCCGGAGGCCGAGCTTCTCTGGATTTTGTTTCTTATCTGCAAGGCCTGCAATGGCCCTGGGCCTCTCTGAGGCTCACATCACAGATTTTCTGGGACTCCGAGGACAGGGACAATGTCCCTGAGGGCCACCATGCCCTTTCCTCTCTGGCCAGGGTACCCAGGGCACCTAGAACACCCAGTACCACTGGGGTCCCCAGCATTGCCCCTCAGAAGGCTTCTGGAGTTGATTTCTTCACCAGGCATTCTAAAAGGATATGGGTTCTCAGTCTCAAATCAAGCCTTGGGGCCTGCCGAACAAAAACCTCCTGACCTTCTTGACTTTGTCCCATGCTTCCCCCACGTTGCTGGGCTTCCTTCTGCCTCTTTAAAATTCGCAATTACCAATAATTCCCTTTGTTGCACCCAAATGTGAACCACCATATTAAATTATTAAATATAAGTGTTTCTGAAATATTTTATCTTGACATGTATCTCCGGAGTCAAATGACCCCAGGCAGTGTTCATAATTAATTTCATCAAAAGGGAAAAAAAAGTGCTGGCAAGGGACTCCCCGAATGACCTGTCCTGCAGAAATACAGCTGACACTTGGCTCGCTGCTCCTTCCCTCCCCTTCCCAGGCCTCTGGAGGGAGGCTAGGCCAGCAGAGCTGCTCTGGTCTCAGGATCCCAGAATTTCAGGCCTAGGGGGTGGGGGGTGGGGGGGTAGGGGACACGTGATCACTTTGGCCCAGAGAGGAACAGTGACCTGCCCAAGGCGGCAGAGCCAGAGGACCGAACAGCTGGACACACAGCCCACCCCTTGTCCTCCTCCTCTTGAAGTTCCTGGCCCACTCCCTCCTCCAAGGTGCCCTCCAGGGACCACAGAGGTGCATTTAAAGGGGCGAGGGAAACAGAACTGCTTCTTCACAGGAAGACTGCGCTGAAACAAAGGGCTTTTTTTTTTTGTAGCCCTCCCCCACCAAGCTTGGAGAGAAAGAGAGATTAAGTTTTGAGGAGTCACTTTCCAATCAGAAAGCTACCATTTAATTACAATGCTCAGGAAATTACAGAGTGAATGGGCAGACGGGTGATAAGGGACAGCCCCGAAGGATGACAGGCCTGAAATCCAACCACTTCATCACAGAGCTTTATCACAAGAGGCTGTCTGGATGGCTGACAATCTGATTGTACTGTCAACTCAATTCATAATTAATATATTTATCAAATTAATTACTGAAAATATCTCCCTGGCGCTCACCGTAAAACAGAGGCCGGCTTCATGGCGGGCGGGCTTCGTTTTCTGCTAATAACCCGTGCTGTCAGTTTAATGAGGGCAGGGAGCGGCCCCTGTTTTGCCTGCCTGACAGACAAATTGGCCTCTTACAGAGAATGATCCCTAGAATTTAAGAGAAGAAAAGAAATATGGCATTGTTTGGTGACAGCCGCAATCGCAGGCTTGTCTCGGAAACTTTGCATCAATTCCTCCATACAAGAGAGCGAGGGTGGGGTGCTTTGGGCAGCTAAATAAATACTTTATGAATTCCTGACTGATCCCTTCATCAGACCGTCCCTGCTGGAGCGGCTCCTCCAAGTCCTGAGTGAACCCCCAGCCTGGCTGGAATCTGCAGGTTGAAGTTTAGAGTTAGGGATTTCAAAGCAGGTGATGCCTGGGGGATTTTTTTTTTTAAGTAAGAAAAATCCATGTGCCAAGGGGTCCCACTGAGATAAGTCCCTGACCTGTTTGTTCTCCGTGCAGAATGACATTTTTCTTCTCTTCCAAGGGCAAAGAGTTAGGCTCAAGAGGGTCTCTGAGTTCATATCTTTGCCACCTGGCCCCCAATCGAGCCCTGCAAAATCCCGAGGGCCCCTTCATGGGCCTGACCTCCCAGCCCCTACCTCTGACCTCTGGACCGTGTTCTGTGACTCTACCACCTCGGCAAAGCTGGCTGGGGAAACCTTGCCTGCTTCCCCAGGAGCCCGCGTGCCCAGTAAGAGAAGGGAGAAGCGCCCAGGCCACACTGAGGGCAGAGAGCTGTAGGATGCCCATATCTCGTCCAGAAGGAGCAGCAATCCTAAGGTGGCCATCTTTGTGCCTCCAGAGCTGAGGCTGGGCTCAGAGGCACCATGGAAACCCACCACGAGCAGCACAGTGGCCATTCCAGGGGGCTTCCTGGAAGAGGCAATGTCTCAGGAGCAAGGTAACAGAGAGGGCACAACTCTCTCAGAGAAACTCGGCCCTGAAGACAAGCTTCCAATTCTCCATCTCTCGTCTGCTGAGTGAGGGACAGAGACCCAGGCCCCAGTGTGGGTGGGGAGGCCAGGCCTGCTCTGGGGGGCTGCTTTCAGAAAGATGCTCCAAATTCTGGGGGAGGGGAGCACTGCCCTCTGGCCTTTCAGTTCAGTTCAGACCCTCAGTCATGTCCAACTCTTTGCGACCCCATGGACTGCAGCATGCCAGGCCTCCGTGTCCATCACCAGCTCCCGGAGCTTACTCAAACTCATGTCCATTGAGTCAGTGATGCCATCCAACCATCTCTTCCTCTGTCATCCCCTTCTCCTCCTGCCTTCAATCTTTCCCAACATCAGGGTCTTTTCCAATGAGTCAGTTCTTCGAATCAGGTGGCTTCAACATCAGTCCTTCCAATGAACACCCAGGACTGATCTCCTTTAGGATGGACTGGTTGGATCTCCTTGCAGTCCAAGGGACTCTCAAGAGTCTTCTCCAGCACCACAGTTCAAAGCATCAATTCTTTGGCTCTCAGCTTTCTTTAGAGTCCAACTCTCACATGCATACGCGACCACTAGAAAAATCATAGGTTTGACTAGACAGACCTTTGTTGGCAAAGTAAGGTTTCTGCTTTTTAATGTGCTGTCTAGGTTGGTCATAACTTTGCTTCCAAGGAGCAAGCGTCTTTTAATCTCATGGCTGCAGTCACCATCTGCAGTGATTTTGGAGCCCCCAGAATAAAGCCCCTTTTACCTTTTTGGTGGTGCTGGGTTGCCGCGGCTCGTGGGCTTTTCCTCTAGCTGTGGGGCATGCGGCCTACACCCCAGTTTTGGTGCCCGGGCTTCTCTCTGCAGTGGCGTCTCCAGTGGCAGAACACGGCCTCAAGGGGCAAGGGCTTCTGTAGTCGCGGCTCCCAGGCTCAGTAGCTGAGGCTCACGGGCATAGTTGCTCCGCTGCATGTGAGACCTTCCCGGATCAGGGATAGAATCCATGTCTCCTGCGTTGGCAGGTGGGTTCTTTACCACTGAACCACCAGGGAAGCCCTTCCGAGCGGTTTTTATTCCAGCCCTTCTGCTTACCCTTGTGAGGGTCAGGAAGGCTCTGATGCGATGTGACCCAGCCTTGAGCCTTTCCTGCCCTCTGCTCCACTGGCCTCCAAACCCCAGGTCTTCCCCTGCCTTCTCCTCAGCTTCCTGTGTCCACTCTGCAAGTAGCCTTTCCCCTCAGCGGTCCCAGCCCTGCCCCTCCCCTCACACACTCCCTCAGTCTTGCCTCTCCTCAGAGCTTCTCACCCCGGAGGAAGTCACACCACACGTCCTGAGAGAGCAGGAAACACAACCCCATGCTGTGGCCACAGGCTGGGGTGAGAGAACTTAAAAGCTCTGGTGGTGCTGAACCCAGGACTCTCCTCAAGCCAGAGGCTTCTAGAAAGCCTTAGCAGCCTTCCCCAGCAGGCTGGCCTGTCACGGCCCTTCAGCATCAACACTTCGGCCCTGTTCAGCCACTGACCAGCCTCTTGTCCAGAGCCTGCCCTGAGCCTTGAGAGCATCTGCCTCAACACAGAGCCACTGTGTCCCAGGCACCCAGGCCTGTGGCCATCCTGTTGGCCTGATGCCTGCAGTTATGGCCACCCTAGGAAGGCGATGCTTGTCGGTCTGGATAAGTCAAATAAATCCCCTTAGCTGTGTAAGCCCCTACATGACAAGCAGTGAGAAAAAAAAGAAAGAGCTCCACCCCATGGCTGAGCCTGAGGTCTGAATCACCTTCAACAGCATCCATGACAGCCTGGGCATGGTTGGGAGACCCGAGCTGCAGTTGCAGTTCCTGCTGCCTGAGATGGTTTCTCTTCTTTGCGTTCTGGGGAGGCATCCACCCACATTCTCCCATAACCCATGATGGGAAGAAGACAAGTACTCAAATGATAAATCAATGAATCAAAGGCTTCCCAGGTGGCGCTAGTGGTAAAGAACCCACCTGCCAATGAAGGAGACATAAGAGACATGGGTTTGATCCCTGGGTCAGGAAGCTCCCCTGGAGGAGGGCATGACAGTCAACTCCAGTATTCTTGCCTGGGAAATCCCATGGACAGAGGAGCCTGGCCGGCTACAGTCCATAGGGTCGCGAAGAGTCGGACACAACTGAATCGACTTCACATGCATGAACGTCACATTAATCCTTTTCTTCTGTCTTTCAGGACTCCTTCGACGTTGGGGTCCAGCCGTGGTTGATTACTCAGGCTGCTGGGGGCTGGTTTTTCACAGTCACGCACTGGCAGTTAAAGGGCAGACCCTAGCCATCTCTCCCTGGGCTCCTGGCTTCTCAGCGTGGTGCAGGGAAGCCCTTTCTCATCAACTCGGGACAGTTTTCATCTGCAAAGATTGCTTCGTCTCTTTCCCCGCTGCCATGGCTTAGAGCAGCCTCAATTCTTTATGTCCCGTATTGGGTTTAACGCCAAAGCACCACAGATTTCTCAGTGCATTAACTTTACAGCGCCATCCTCTCTAAAATTGAGCCAAATGGGCAGGCCTTCTCTCTGTTTTATGGAAGCCCAGTCACTGTACAAGAAAAACTGGCTGTTTAAAAGATAGTTAAACATTGTATAAATTATCCACATCTTTCCTACCGGAGGCCTTCTGAGAACTTGCCGCCGCAAGTCCCCTGCTCACCCTGCAGGACCTTCTCCTTCCCTGACCACTGACGTGTGCCTGATGGCCGAGTGGGAGGGTGCCCTCCCCGGAGGGTGCCCTCCCCTGCCTCAGCCTGTGCTTCACTCAGCCCAGCAAGCTCTTTCCCAAAAAAAAAAAAAAAAGCTCTCAACTTATATGCATGATATGTCTCATAAATGACACTGTGAAAATAAAACCTTTGTGCATTCCACATTGACTAGAGACAACTAAACCCTTCAGCAATTTACCATTTCAAATTGAATACGACACCCCTCTTTTGAACCCTTCAAAAATCTAAAACAAGGAAAATACACACACATGCACAAAATAATTTTAAAAATGATTAACCTTCTTAACATGATCTTACACATGAACACATCCTTGAATTTAACCCCTGCTGCTGCAGTCCAGGCAAACCTCATTTTACTGCTCTTTACAGATATTATGATTTTTATAAACTGAGGGTTTGTGGCAGCTCTGGGCTGAGCAAGGCTATTGGGGTCTTTTTCCCAACAGCATTTGCTCACTTCATGACTCTGCGTTACATTTTGTGAATTATGACAATATTTCCAACTTCTTCATTATTATTTGCTATGGTGATCTGAGAGCACTGGTATTGGATGCTACTATTGTAGTTGTTTTGGAGTATCACACACCATGGGCTTCCCACTAGTGGTAAAGAAGCTGCCGGCCAATGCTGGGGACAGGAGATACAGGTCCGATCCCTGGGTTGGGATGAAGGAAGGCCTTCATGCCTCTGGAGGAAGGTATGGCAGCCCACTCTGGTACTCTTGCCTGGAGAACTCCGTGGACAGAGGAGCCTGGTGGGCTACAGTCCACGGGGTCGCAAAGAGTCGGACACAACTGAAGCAACTTCACACACACGCACACACGCCCACACGCCACAACCCAGCCCATGTAATAAAAACATCGATGAATGTGTGTGTTCTGACTGGTGCACTGGCTGGCCATTCCCCAGTCTCTTCCCCTCTCCTCAGGCCTGAAACACAACAGTAATGAAAGTAGGCCAATCACTAATCCTACCGTGGGCTCTAAGTGTTCAGGTGAAAGCAAGAATTGCACACCTCTCTCTTTAAATCTAAAGCTGGAAATGATCACACCTGGAGAGGAAGGCAAATCGAAAGCCAAGATTGGCCCAGAGCTAGGCCTCTCATGCCAAACAGTCAGCCAAGTCGTGAATGCAAAGGGAAAGTTCTGGAAGGAAATTAAGGGCACTACTCCAGTGAACACATGAATGATAGGAAAACAAAACAGTCTTATTGCTGATATGGAGAAAGTTTGAATGGTCTGGATAGAAGATTAAACCAGCCACAACATTCCTTTAGGTCAAAGCCTTATCCAGAGCAAGGCCCCAACTCTCTTTACTTCTGTGAAGTCTGAAAGAGGTGAGGAAGCTTCAGAAGAGAAGTTTGACGTTCACAGAGGTTGATTCATGAGGTTTAAGGAAAGAAGCCATCTCCGTAGCATCAAAGTGCAAGGTGAAGCAGCAAGTCCTGATGTAGAAGCTGCAGCAAGTTATTCAAAAGATTTAGCCAAGATAAGTCATGAAGGTGGCTGCCCTAAACAGCATATTTTCAATGTAGAAGAAATAACCTTGGATTGAAAGAAGGTGCCAACTAGGACTTTCATAGCTAGAGAGGAGAAGTCAGTGTCTGGCTTCAAAGCTTCAACTGACAGGCTGAGTCTCTTTTTCGGGGTTAACACAACTGGTAACTTGAAGTTGCAGCCAAGGCTTAGTTCCCATTCTGAAAATCCTGGGGCCCTTCAGAGCCATGCTAAATCTACTCTGCCTGTGCTCTACAAAGCCTGGATGACTGCACATTTGTTTACAACGTGGTTTACTGAATATTTTAAGCCCACTGTTGAGAACTACTGCTCCGAAAAATGATTCCTTTCAAAATATGACTGCTCACGGACAATGCACCTGGTCACCCAAGAGCTCTGATGGAGACGCACAAAGAGATTCATGTTGTTTTCGTGCCTGCTAATTCAACATCCATTCTACAGCCCATGGATCAATGAGTCATTTTGACTTTTAAGATGCATTATTTAAGAAAGACACTTCATAAGGCTTGAGCTGCCATACACAGTGATTCCTCTGATGGACTTGGGCAAAGTAAATTGAAACCTTCTGGAAGGGATTTTCTATTCTAGATGCCATTAAGAACATTCGTAATTCATGGGAAGAGGTCAAAATATCAACATTAACCGGAACAGAACCTGCAGTATCTCCAAGGTCTGCCTGAATTAACATAATGGTATTTGAGAGCAAGAAGGAATGTTACCTGCTGTGTCTGCTCTAGTGTGCAAATTATTAAATAGCAGGTGTGCAGCCTGGAGGAAAGAACGAGAGGCTGTTCCAAAACAAGCAGAACCTCTTCTGTGGTCAAGTTCAGGGATATGGTACCATTGGTGCATTTATTCATTCATTCAACAAACAGTTTCTTATCACCTTCTCTGTGCCCTGTGCGAGGCACCTCACACCTCTGTTTTGTACTCTCACCTCTATTTTGACTGTAGACAAAATAACTTTCCCAAGTTGTCTCAAGCACAGAGTCTCAAATGTCAGGTGCTTCAAAATCACCCAAGGGGCTTGTTGGTGTGAATATTTCTGGGTTCTGTGTCCCCAGAGAGTGTGATACGGTGAGTCCTAGTTACCTAGGACTAGTGTTCCCCAGGATTCTGCTTTTTAAAAATACCCCAGGTGATTCTAATGCAGACCAAGATGATATGAAGACCAGGCTTTCATAAATGCTGGCCTGGTGGGAAATATGAAAGGGTGATAACTCAAGGGGAGGATGCCAGGAATTTGCCAGAGATGCCAGGGTTCTAGAATTCAAAGAGCTACTGTGAGAAGGGGCAGAACACAGGGCCTGTGTTTTCAGCCTTCCATCCTCCTCCTCCTCCTCAAGTTGAATGAACCGGAAACAAAAGATCACGCTGTCAAGGACCAGGGCCAGGTGGGTTGCATCCTGAACTTTCCACCAACACTCAGGAAGTCCACAACCCTTCTCAGGGCAGGGGAGGGGCTGCAGGCTTACTGCCACATTCAGCGCACGTGTGTGTGTGTGTGTGTGTGTGTGTGTGTGTGTGTGTATCTGTGTGTGTGTGTGCTCACATGTGTGTGTGTGTGTGTGTGTGTGGAGCGGGAAGAGGGGAGCGTGACCGCCGAGGTGGAATGGCTGCCCTGGAAGAGACGAGAAGGAAATGAAGCTGCCTGGGACAAGGCCTCCTTCAACCATCCAACCAGTTGGTCAGTGAGACACCAGGCTTCCCGGCCCTCAGGTTTCAGGTGCTGACACGAGGCCATGGCAGAATGGCGGAGCCTGGACTGCAGTCCCTGTGCTCAGGGGCCAAACTGCTGCTTCAGCCTCACAGTCCGTGAACCACCAGGTGTCGAGACAGGAAGAGTCTGACAGGACAGCAGAGGGAACCATGGGCCAGCATGTGGAGTTTCCACCACAGTCCTCAATGGGCTAGAAAGTGCTGGAATAGCCTGGAGATTGTTCTGGAATGACCTGCAGCTGGGCCAGAAAGCAAGCACTGACTCAGAAGTTGAGGGCAACAAGCCCTTTGGACAGAGGCCAAATGATTGTGGGCAAACCCCCAGATTGGGAGCAAAAGCATCAGGTGTGGGTGTGACCCGGAGCAGGTCACTGCCTTCCTCTGAGCCTCAGGTTACTCATTCGTAAAGTGGAGGGACTCAGCAGGATGTCTTCAAGGGTCCTTGAATCTCTGAAGCCTAAAAAATATTCTTATTTTTTAAAAATTCCACTGAACTGATGGGCTTCTGGTCATTAAAGCTTTAATATTTAAGAAACTGTGGTTATTGGTGCTCAGTCGCTAAGTCGTGTTCACTGTTTGTGACCCCCCATGGGCTGCAGCATGCCAGGCTCCTCTATCCTCGACTGCCTCCTGGAATTTGCTCAAATTCATGTCCACTGAGTCAGTGATGCCTTCCAACCACCTCATCCTCTGTTGCCCCCTTCTCCTTTTGCCTTCAGTGTTTCCCAGAATCAGGGTCTTTTCCAATGAGTCAGCTCTTCACATCAGGTGGCCAAAGTATTGGAACTTTAGCATCAGCTGTAATATTTAAGAAAGTAAAGAAGAATAAAAAGTCTTAGGAGGTATCAAAATGCTAAAAATAAGATGAAAATTAAAACTGAGTCTGTATCTGGAGCCCCAAATAAGAGCTGAGATAAACTCTTATACTCACAGAGCCCATGTCAGAGATCCCATTCAGGTCGAGTCCTTCTCCTGACTCTTAGACTCTGTGTCATGCTTTAACCAATTTGCTTTGGTGACGAGAGCAGACTGAATGATGAGGCTGCTCCTCCACTGATGCCCATTCAGCCAGTTTTCAGATTTCACTGTGGACAGGGACTTGTTGAGGATACGACTTGGCAGCAGGAACCACATGGGGATTCGGGATTGCTGGACACCAGGCCATGTGACCAGCTCATTGCTATCAAGTGAATTAAATTATAGACCTTCACATCCCAGCACCACTGTTGCTGCCTCCTGGAGCAGCAGCTCAGCCCAGCAAGGAAAGAAGCCCCCATAAAGGTTCATATCCATTTACAAGGATGTATATACCCGATACCCCATCAAAGACCCTCCCAGAGAACTGGAAACACCCGAAACAAGGTTTGCATGCATTTCAACAAGGACTCATGGCAGGTGAAAGAGGGACTTTTCAGTAAGATATTACAGATATGTAAGCATTGACAACACTTCCGTACCGATGGTGTAAATAGCAAGGTGATGGGTGCAGCGCCTGGCACATGGCAGGGCCCAGGGAGTTAAGGTGTGGGGATGCTATCTCCTTTTCAGCCTCTCTGCTCTTAAAGAACGTTACCCTTTCACATGATGACATGGAGTCCGTTTCACCTCTCTTCAACGTGCTTGAACCTTCTTGACCACCTCAACGAATAGAATGTGCCAGATATAATCCAGTGCAACTCTCCAAACTGGGTCATAAACAGTGACGTGTCTTCTTTCTGCACACGGGAACATGCCCATCGAGATCTCTGAGCTGATAGTAAGAAATCTGGTGACCCAGAGTCACCATGCTGGAGAGATGGTGTGGAGAAACCAGGCAGAGAGAGAAATGTGCCAGGAGCCCCACCTGCTCCAGCCTCCTGCTGAATGGTCCTCCCGGCCTGAGAACCAGCTGGCGGGTGCAGTCACTCCAGCCCCCAGGCTTATAGCCACCCCAGCTTTTGCCAAACACAGCAGAGGAGAGCTCCATCCTTGAGAAAAATCAGCACAACTGATGTTTTTCGGGCTGTGATGGTTTTCTGATGTGGCCTTAAACATCGGAAGAGGTTGCCGCTGGCGTTGTCACTGTTTCTCACAAAAGACGCAGGGAGGGACTTGGGGACAGAGGAGGGGGAGAGGGAGCCCACCGAGTGGGTTCTGGGGGAGACACCAGGTAACCAGAGCCTCCCCTGGCCTATTTCCCCAGCTCTAGAGGGGATACATCCGTCTTAGAATTACCTAGGGCAAAAAGACCCAGAAAATACCGAGAAGCTAGCTAAAGGGCTGGAAACGACTTCTGAGACCCTTCCCATGCCTGCCCAAAGGAAAGGAGAGAGAAAGCCAACTACAAGTGCCCCTGCCTGGGAGACCCCCCGAGATCCCTGGCCATACTGAGGTTCAACCAACAAGGGAGAATCTACCTATGGTAGCACCAGTTCTGCCCCCACCCCTGAGCCAGCGTGAGCAAACTCTGGCCAGTGGGCCAACTCCGCTGTCTGCCTGTGTTTATAAATAAAGTTTTAATGGGCCACGATCATGGACCTCTGGGTGCATATGATCTCTGGGTGTTTTTGCACAATAACAGCTGGGTTGGGTCGATATGACAGACACCATCTGGCCCACAAAGCCTGAGATAGTTACTAGCTGACCTTTCTAGAAGAAGGTTGCCGACCCCTGCCCTAAGCTATCAAAAGTGAAATCCCAAGACAACACGCCCTTCCCCAGCATCCCTGCTCAGAAAGACCCGCTGGGGTCCGCGCACCCTGCCCACTCATTCCCATCACCCATTCAGTCATTCAGTGCCCTGAGAGCTTCTCGTGCACGGCAGGCGCCCAGCTCCACCTTGGGAAAAGAAAAATGAATAGACACAGTCTTGGGCCTCTAAGGGATCCCGGCACTGTGCAAGGACGCATCACAGGTTCAGAGGATCGTGGTGCTGACAGATAAGAACCAGAGGGAGGCAGTGCCCGCGGGAGTCCAGCAGTCTAGACAGAGGCAATCAATCCGGCTTGGGAGCTGAGGCCAGGGAAGTTTTCCTGAGGAATGAAGGTATGGGGGATCCAGAGACAGGTGAGGATGGGGGCGTGTCTGCACAGAGAGGGGGCGGATGTACTCAAAGGGGAGGGGCGGGGCATCGAGAAGGGCGGTGATGCGCTGGGGCAGGCAGGACCCAGGGCAAGGCAGAGACCACAGATGCCAGGAGCGACAGCTCTGCCACCACAAAGGACCCTGGCAAGTGACCGTCCCCTTCTCCCCTTAGAAGGGAAGAGGGTACGCACAGACCGCATGGGCCGAGCCTACCTTCACTGAGACACGGAGGTCTCCATGTGGGTTTGTTTTCCTATCTGCCTCATAGTGCACTCACCCGCACTCACCCTGAGCCCCACCGGCGCTCCCACGATGAGAGGTCAGGAGCAGCCAGGGTGGGCTGTGCTTGGTCCGGAGAGCCCCTTCCCCACCCCCGCATGTCCGCACACATCCAGGAACTTCCAGCCTGTGTAGCCTGCATCCTGCCTGCCTTCGTCAGTTTCATCTCAGGCCAACTTCTTCCAGGAAGGGAAAAAAGAATAGTCACCAGGTAGATCACACTAATGGGGGAGGTGCGCCCTCGAACCTCTCTCTGAGGACTCAGCTAGGCACGTGTCCCAAGGAACAAGGGCGCCTTTGTTAAAGGGCCTGGCATCTGGGAACCAGCAGGGAGCAGGCATTTCGTGGATCACTGTGGATTTAAAACTAGAGGGCCCCTTTGTTTCTGCATAATGCGGCTCTTTTAAAGTTGTCTTGTCCACCCACTTTTTCTTAATTAGAAGACGATAACTTTATTCCTGTTTTCCTGATATTATGGCTAAATACAAAGGTGTTTTATGAAGACAACCCTGCTCACAAATCCTGCTTACGCAGTTATTACTGCTGTTGTAGTTTTGTCTAAAGGATTAAGAGAGGTTTGAGTCACTCGCGACAAAGACAAACTGAAATGGAAACCATTTCCTCAGGGTCGGTGCAGGGACCCAGCTTCCACGGCACCAACCTCGGCTGGACTTATTTGTCTCCGGGTGCGCCCCTATGCTGAGAGAGCCTTGTTTTTCCTGTATTAAGAAAACAGAAATGCCGTCTTTCCCTGTGGTCCAGTGGTCAGGACACGGCACCTTCACCACCGGGGCCCAGGTTTAATCCCTAGTTGGAAAACGAAGATCCCACAAGCAGAGAGGCACGGCCAAAAAATAATACTAATGAAAATTTAAAAAAAAAAAAAAAGAACAGAAGGCCAAAAGCAAGCAAACAAGCAAAAACGGATGCCTGGAATAAGATGAAAGTTCAGCTCTGGTGCAAATCTCAGCAATGCCCTGATATCCTGGGCGATTTTGGGCAGCAAGTCCTTTCATCCTGGGTGGACCTCAGTTTTTCTATCTGCAGAACAGGAGGCTTGACAATCCTTACAATACGGACTGCAAGATCTTTTGCAAATTAAAGCAAATGAAATTAAATGAAAAACTAAAATCCCATTAAAAACCTACCATCCTAATTCTCACCGGTGAGAGGTATGAATCATAAAAACCCACAAGAGCCACAGTCCTCCTGCAGTTCCTGCTCTTAAAACAGTGTGTAATTGGGTCAAGGATCTATAGATGGCAGCCTCTTGCTAACTAAGATCTCAGGGAAAATTGATCTATACTTTCTCAGCACACGTAACAGGGCCAGAAAGGAAATGGAAACCAAATAGTTATGTATCTTCAAATATCATAAAAGTTTCCCATAGACCAACATGGCCATTGAGAATGTTTAATTTTGAAAGTAAAAGTAGGTTTCTAAAATAGTTATTCACAAATTGTATTTTCACTGGGGGAAGTATATTTTGCCAACAAGGATGTAACTGGTGAAATCTTATCATGTGAATGTTTAATCCTGTAGCATAGACACCATGAAAGTGGAAGAATCTTCTCTGAGGTCCTCCTCAAACAAATCTCCCTCACTGTCCCACCCACCTCTTCCCCCAGTGGCCTCTTGGATGCCCCTCAGGTGTGAAACATCATGACAAAGGAATGGAGTATCTTCCTTCGTGATGTTTCAGGTTATTCTTTGAATAATCCAGTGTGCATCTTTCTTTTATTCCCATTTGTGAGCTGCATGCAAGCAGCTGACTTATGTACAAAAGTTTTAGCCATTTGAGGAGTTTACTGACAATCAAAGGCTTTCTAATTAAAACAAAAGATACTGTGCTTACATCATACGAAAATGTATGAATGACAAGTATTAGGTTGAATCATTAAGAAACGGCTGGTCAAAAATCAGCAGTTCTGTCTGATTCTGGGAGGGATAAATTGGGAGATTGGGATTGGCATATACACAGTACTATATATAAAATAGATAACTAATAAGGACCTACTGTATAGCACAGGGAACTCTATTCAATATTCTGTAATGGCCTACATGGGAAAAGAACCAAAAAAAGAGTATTATATATATATATATATATATATATATATATATATAATGTATGTATGTATGTATGTATGTATAATTGATTCACTTTGCTGTACATCTGAAACAAGCACAGCATTGTAAATCAACTATACTCCAATAACTTTAAAAAAAAATGTTTTTCATTCCACTTCTGTATTAACACTGGTGCCAGGTATTGGTTGTGTAACAGAAACCCAGACCAATGGGGCCCTGCCTTTGTAGGTTCCAGCTAGGTAACAGTGAACGGGGTATTTTAATACAGGATGGCCAGTGTCTGAGACATAAAATAGAGGAGTTGACCTAGGGAGGTGGAGAACCACTTCTCAGAAGAGGACATGGTAAAAAAAAAAAAAGAGAGAAAGAAAGCTGCCGAATGTCTATTGGGGGAAAAGCCCAATCTTTAGAAAGGAATTCTATGTGTGATTAGGACTAGCTAACATTGAAGTGAATGTAAAGTAACTGAGTTTTAATATCAAAAGTAAGCTGCTACGCAATTAAACTTTGTTTTTTCTTTCTGTTACTAGGACAGAACCTTGTTAGATTATTAGTCTTGGCTTAATGAGAAATTGTACACAGAAGTTTTGTTTACCTTTAATGAAAAAGCACAGACATTACTTTGCCAACAAAGGTCCATCTAGTCAAGGCTATGGTTTTTTCAGTAGTCATGTATGGATGTGAGAGTTGGACTATAAAGAAAGCTGAGCGCCCAAGGATTGATGCTTTTGAACGTGGTGATGGAGAAGACTCTTGAGAGTCTCTTGGACTGCAAGGAGATCCAGCCAGTCCACCCTAAAGGAAATCAGTTCTGAATATTCATTGGAAGGACTGGTGCTGAAGCTGAAACTCCAATACTTTGGCCACTTGATGCGAAGAGCTGACTCATTTGAAAAGACCCTGATGCTGGGAAAGATTGAAGGCAGGAGGAGAAGGGGATGATGAAGGATGAGATGGTTGGATGGCATCACTGATTCAATGGACATGAGTTTGAGTAAGCTCCAGGAGTTGGTGATGGACAGGGAGGTCTGGCGTGTTGCAGTCCATGGGGTTGCAAAGAGTCGGACACGACTGAGCGACTGAACTGAACTGAACGGATCGTAATCTCTCTAGAATATTTTGTAGCTAAGACATTTTACAACTATATAAACTTTTCTATTTGCCCTCCCTCCACTCTACCAAAGAAAGAGGATGTGATGGCCTGGTTGGACATGAGTGAGGAGGGGGTCTCCTGTGCAGGTAAAGCAGGGGGCAGTGTTCTTGGTGCGGGGACGGCAGGTCTGGAGCTGGAAGCCCAGCAGTCAGATGTCCTGGAAGAAGCCCAGCGTGCCCAGGTAGGGAAGGTGGGGAGAAGCCCAGGGCGGAAGGAGACTGAGAAGCGGGTGATGTGCAGGGTGGGAAAGGCCTTCCGAGCCCATGACGGGAAGGATGTGCCCCATCCAGAGGGCGATGGGGAGCCACTGGAGGCTCTGATACCGACAAACAGCAAGGTCAGATGGGCCATTTAGAAAAAAAATCATCCTGCCTTTAATGTGAAAAAAAAGTGAAAGTCGCTCAGTCCTGTCCACCTCTTCGCAACCCTATGGACTATACAGTCCATGGAATTCTCCAGGCCAGAGTACTCGAGTGGGTTGCCTTTCCCTTCCCCTCCTCCAAGGGATTGTCCCAAGTCAGGGATCAAGCCCAGGTCTCCCACATTTACCAGCTGAGCCACCAGGGAAGCCTTTGTGCCTTTAACGTGAGAATGGATTAAGTACAGCAAGAACTGGGTGCTCACCAGCCAAGGTGAGAGGTGGGCTGGCTGGTTCAGGGACGTGCCCCTGATGGCTAAACGGATGGAGCAGAGACTGTTTTTGAGGTGGGATCTCAGGATGTAGTTGCTCATGGATGTGGGAGAGTAGAGAGAAGGGGGAGTTTGTCACGGGTGATGCTCACACAGGTGGGACCTCGTGGGAGAACGGGTTTAGAGAGGAGACACTGCGTTTGCCTTTGGACATGGTGGGGTGGGGTGGCACCTGGGGTCATCTGAGGGGGCTTGGGAGGCACCAGCTACATCCTGAGATCTGATCCTCCTTGGGGGGGTTCTGGGTAGGAGTCAGCACCAAGCTTGGGGTTGGATAAGGCTGTGGAAGGGTAATGCTTGGGGCTTGTCCCCCACCTTTAACAGACATGGGCATCACAGGTGGCACAGTTTCAATCCTTAGTTGGAGAACTAAGATATCTCATATGCTGGGGGTGGGGTGCAGCCAAATAAATAAAAAATTCCTTTTTCAAATTATTAAAAAACAAACAAACTTGAGCATTTGTGGGCTCTGTCTCAGTCATGCTAACTAAAGTCTCAGGGACAGTTGCTGAGAAACTGCATTCTTAACAGGCTCCCTAGGAGACCAATGGTGATACTCTGTGACCAAACTTGTAGGAACCCTCCTGATGCTATGGAGGCAGAACTTAATGAGAAGAAAATCAGAGGAACCTGTAAAATTTTATTTCTTAGAAAGACTAAATAACCAACATTAGTGAAGGTGGCTTTCTTATACAGCTGTCAACACATGTATTGAACTTAGAAATTGAAAGACCTAAAATGGTAATGAAAATCCTAGGAAAGAAAAGCGCAGAAATTAGGTTTGACTTGACGAAAGCAGCACAGGATCCATGTTTTCCTATCAAAAGGCCCTGCCAACTGGTACTCTGATGTGTAATGAAACTTTGGTCCTAAAGAGCATTTATGATGGAAAACCAAGCCAGGCAGTTTAAACATACACAAGATGCCCAAGAGAATCAAACTGACTAAAAGAGGGCAAGGAGGAAATCGATTGAACCCACTGGTCTTGATAGTCAGAAGAAACGGGAAAGTAGCTTAACAGGACATCAGAGATCCTTACGGAGTCAAACATGTCAATATATCCTCATTGTCTGAGCCTCAACCAAAAGGCTCGGGTCTGGAAGAATATTAATCTCTTGCCTGCCCCCAACATGCCTATTATGCATTGTTTATGCCCCTATTAGAGTGGGCAGCTGAGCCCACCTTGGACTTGAGTTATTTACGTCCACGTCTGCTCACCCACCACACCGCACAACCCTTCAGGGCAGGGACCTCATCTTCATCACACCATGCCTGGCACCCTGACTGGCACAGAATGGCATTCCGACCTTCTTCGCTAACCTGAGCTTTCATCAGACAACAGAGCTTCTTGATCCTTGTCTGCAGTTCCAGAGCTTCTGTTTATGGCAAAGCTGGTTTTGGAATCCTCCCCACGATCTCTCAACATCAAAATGATTTTAACTTTCAAACCATTTTGGGAAAACGAGGGAAGACAAAACAAAAGCAAAGGCAGGATGGTAGAATGTCCTGACACCCACAAAGCCTGGGTTGAAAGAAGGCGATTCCTGTGCAAGCCCACTTATTTGGGATTCACTAGCTCAACCGCACTTGCACAGCGCTCTTCTGATAAGCTGCAAAATCTAAAACTCCTTATTAAATGTCAGATAAATCGGCTAGCCTGGGGCGAAGCCAGTGCATGGGCAGTGTGTCCAGTCCTCTGTGATTGATGGGCTCTGAATAAGCAGAACCAATCCAGGCTGATTGTGGATGAAATGACTACAGCCAGCAAAGTTCAAATAAGAAATATGTGAACTTTAAAGTACTTGAACACAAATCAAGACAGTGAGTTTTTATAAAAATCTTTACTAGCTCAAACCACTGAAGCTCAGAATGACCTTTATCCTTGGGTGGAGTAGCTGGTGGTGCAGGGAACGCATGCACCGTATTTCAGACCCCCAGCCTCCAGAGAAGTGCGGTGGGACAGAGGAGCTGCCAGATCTGACACTCCCAGCCCCCTCGTCAGAGTCTGTGTGGGCGAGGCAGGCAGCGACTCGAGATGTCAGCTGCCCTCCACTGCTCTGCCTGAGCGGATTGCCCTCCTCTTTTGCAGGATGTTGGGTGGGCTTTCACGTGTTCCCTTGCCCTTTGGGTATTGGAATCGGGACTCTGCCAGCTTCTTGCCTGTGCTTGGACACAGGCAGGACACTTAGGGAAGCCCCCAAACCGCGTTTATCAGAGCTGATAGCAGTGCTCCGCACAGCCCTGCAGAGCTAGACAGCGCACTTTTGTGCAGCCCCTCTTTGTGCTAAACTCTTTGTAGGTGTTCTCTCCCCACCCCAAATAAAGCCCTTCCCCACCTCATCCCTAGGAGGAGGCATCCTTACACCCCTTTCTCATATGAGGAAATGGAAGGCTCTGAAGGTCCTAAGTTCTGAAAGGATGGAGCGGGTTTCCAGCTGCGTCTATGGGTCCCCAATTCTCTGCTTTTCCTATGACACCAAACTGCATCCTTTTGTGATGATTAAATGGACACCCTTCTCAGTCTTATCCTAAACTGGATCTTCCTTTTCACCTTCACAGATCTCCTAGCTATTTGATGAGCACATCAGATACAAACACCTCTTAGGATGAGCAATACCATATTCTAATTTCTCAGACACTCAAGACCAGTAGAGTTGATCCCTCCCACAGGAAATGTAGAATCCACAGGAGAGAAGGGAAACAACCACAGTTCATTTTATCCTTGATCCCAAAGGACCGGGCAGGAGGGTGCAAGAAATATAGCTAAGCCTGCTTCCACCTGAGGGGTAGGGAGGAGGACAATCAGCAGCGCTTCATGGAGGAGGTGGCCCTTATAGGATGACTGAGCTTTGGCTTTGCAGACAGAATGGAGTAAGAGTCCTTATTACTTTCACCATTTGCAACAGCCTAGATGGACTTGGAGAGCGTTACGCTAAGTGGGAAAGGTCAGACAAAGATAAATACTGTATGATATAGCTTATGTAGGGCTTCCCTGGTAGCTCAGTTGGTAAAGAATCTGCCTGCAGTGTGGGAGACCAGGGTTCAATCCCTGGGTCAGGAAGATGCCCTGAAGAAGGAAATGACAATCCACTCCAGTGTTCTTGCCTGGAGAACCCCATGGACAGAGGAGCCTGGCAGGCTACAGTCCATAGGGTCACAAGAGTCGGAGAGGACTTAGTGACTAAACCAGCAAACCACCACCATTGCTTATGTGCAGAATCTAAAAACCACAGCAAACTAGTGAACATAACATAGAAGTAGCAGACTCACAGATACAGAGAAAGAACTAGTGGTTACCAGGGAGCAGGAGGAGGGGAGGGACAAGAGAAGGGTGGAGGAGTGGGAGTCAGGAACTCCTGGTGTAAGATAGGCTCGAGGATGCGCTGCACCACAGGGAAGTACAGCCAATAATTTGTAATAACTTTATGGTGTAAAAATTGTATAAAATTGTAAAAAAGCACAAACGTTTTATAATATATAAAGATAAAAATATTTGGGAGAATGGCATTGAAACATGTTAAGTATCATATGTGAAATCAATCGCCAGCCCAGGGTTGTTGCTTGGAGTTGCTGCACCGAGATTCCCCGGGAGGAGGGAGGGGGGTTCTGGAGGGGGAGCATATGTACACCCATGGTGATATCATGTCCTTGTATGGCAAAACCAATTTAAAAATATATATATACATATCTAAAAATTAAAACCAAAACTCATTGCCTGTCATGCTCTGTCTTCTAAATACCATACCATGTCTTAGCACTTCTATTCCTTAAAGCAGGTTTTCTTGTTACCTCCATTTATTAATGAGAAAACTGAGGCACAGAGGGTTAAAGTAGTTACCTAAAGTCACACAGTGGTAGAAGTGAGACTCAACCGCAGGCTCCAGCACTCGAGATCTTGCCCACTGCACGAGGCTGCCTGTGTCTGCGGGAGGTAGGTGCCGAGGAGAGGACCATTTGATCAAAGGCAGAGTGATGGAAAGCAAGGGGCATGTGTGGGAAGATCTGGCCACCACATCTGACTGCGTGGGCTATGAGAAGCCCGTGAGGGGTAGGGATGCATCTGCATAGCATGGGCTATGAGGAAGTCAAGCAGAAGTCGAAAGGGGTGAGGTCCACTAAGTGGGAGACCATTCATTCATTCATTCATCCAACCAGTGTTCACTGGGCACCTTCTTGGCACCAAGGACTCCATTAGGCAATGGGAGACGCTGTCACTAACCAATGTTTCAAAAAAAAGCATGAATTCAAATCAGGGAGGGTAACTGTCCAGAATGAGCTAGACATTTCACACTAACCCTTTGCTTGTGGCTACCTAAAGCCCTGGATATCAAAGCAAAGCCATGTGTCCTGTAGTAGAAATTCGGAAACTACTTGAGGCGGGGACAACATGAGGAGGGCTGAAGGATAAATACAGGATGTCTGGTTAAGCTTGAATTTCAGATAAACAACAGATGATTTTTCAGTAGAAATCTGTCCCGGGTGTTGCATGGGGCACTGTTGTTGTCATTACTCAACCACTCAGTCGTTCCCGACTCCTTGTGGCCCCACGGACCATAGCCCACCGGTCTCCTCTGTCCATGGGATTCTCCAGGCAGGAATGCTGGAGTGGGCTACCATTTCCTACTCCAGGGGATCTTCCCAACCCAGGGATTTAACCAAAGTCCCTGTGTATCTGGCATTGGCAGGTGGATTCTTTTACCTCTGAGCCACCTGGGAAGCCCCTGGGGCATGCCTATGCTAAAAAATTCTTTCTTGTTTATCTGAAATTCAGGTTTAACTTGGTGTCTGCTGTTTTTATTTGCTAAATCCGGCAGCTCTAAACTTGAGTGGTCTTTTCATGAAGCTGCCCCATTTTGCAGATGGGCCAAGAGAGGGCACAGGTCCAGGTGACCGGGAGCGAGTCAACCATTCGGTCAGAGGCCCACAGCCAGGTTTCAGGGACCCAGTCCAGGGCTCTCTCTGCTTCACCAGGCTGCCTTCCTTGTCCCCAGCTAGAGGGGCAGAGATACACGGACAAATTTGCAAATGACAGAATCCAGCCATTCAGCCCCAGCGTGCTCCAGGCACCTTCCAATCTCAATGGTTTATTAGCCCTTTGTGTCAAAAGGAGCGCAGATCTCAACAATCTTAATCTTAATCGTGGCGGCAAAAGTAAGAATTCTGATCATGCAGTTTCCCCAGGAATCAGAATTGCCCTCAAAGGCCAAAGCCACAATAGGAAGCAGGTTAGCCCCTGGGGAATTCGCCCCGATCCACCCCCAGGTGTGCCGTCACTTGGCTGCATTTGCTGAAATGCTTCAGGGGAAAAAAATCCCCGAGTCACATTGGCCCGGCTTAAGGGAAATCAAATGTTCCCTTCAGAGCGACAGCTCAGGAGACTGTGGCCAACTTCAAGGTGCCTTTATCTGAGAACATTCCATTAGGAGAGGAGCAGGAAGAAGTGCTGGCCGTTCAGGGTAACTCAATCAGACGCTGTGGCATTCACAGGGGTATCAGTTACCCTAAGCCTCTCGGGGCCGCAAGGAGATTAAGACGCGGATTACCTGCCACTTACTCTGTGTCATCAAGGAAAGCGGGGCTTCGGCTACAAGCCCCGTTCAATCGGGTCCCGGCAGGCTTTTCTCAAAAGGATGGCTGACAGCATTTCTAAGCACGTTTTTAAACTGCCCATCATATCCGTGATGGAAACTCTGCAACAGAGAGTGACGGCAATGTCAACAGCGGCCACTGGAGGAATTTCTGACAGGTGGCCTTTTGTGAAGTGATAGGGAGGGGCCAGGGAGGGGCTGGGTGCTGTTAGGCATGTACCCTTACAGAAAACATCTTCAGGCATGTTTCAGCTTCACATCATACTCCTCCATAGGTGTGTGTGCTGGGCCAAGACAACACGGCTGTCAAGACAGATGTGAGTGGGTTTGACACCATCTCTGGAGACAAGAGGGAGCCAGCAGGAGCCCCCACTCTGCATCTGGGCAGCCAGGCCAAAGAGAGTTTTTCTCTGCAGTGAGAGCCCCGTATGAAAGCCACGAAGCATGGTGGCCTGGAAAGAGAGCAGGGTCCCCCAAGCCTTTCTACAGTCAGCAGATACCAGCAGTCAGCGGACTAAGACACGTGGACCGAACCCAGACTGCCAGCTATTTTTACAGTTTTATCAGAAGGACAGCCACACTCATCATTTACATGAGGCACTTCCACTGTAGCTCACTTGGTAAAGAATCCGCCTGCAGTGCGGGAGACCCGGGTTTGATCCCTGCATTGGGAAGATCCCCTGGAGAAAGAAATGGCAACCCACTCCAGTATTCTTGCCTGGGAAATCCCATGGATGGAGGAGCCTGGCGGGCTACCGTCCATGGTGGAGCAAGAGTTGGACACAACTGAGCGGCTAAACCACATGGCAGAGTTGAATAATTACCGTATGGGTCACCAAGCTCAAAATATTTATTATCCGCCCTTTATAGAATAATGTCTGAGCGCTGGTCTCCACGGATCCTCAGAGGAGGTCTCCCAGTCCTGTTTCACCTCGGATCTGTCCTGGGGTGGAGGCACTGGGGGTCAGGTCTTGACACATTCTAAATTCTAAGAGGCTGAAGGAGTACTCATTGAAGAGAACACCTTACGGAAGCCCAACTGCTAAGAAGTGCAGGTGGGGTCATCTCAACTGAATTCTCTCCATAACGACTTTCAAATTCATTGAAAGAACTAGAATACCCACTTTTGATGATTTTTCCTAAAGTAGAAAGGGCACATGAAGAAGCCCAGAAATGTCACGGGCTTCCCTGGTGGCTCAGTGGTAAAGAATTCACCTGCCTATGCAGGTGACACGGGTTCGATACCTGGTCCAGGAAGATCCCACATACCACAGAGCAACCAAGCCCTTGTGCCACAACTATTGAGACCACACACTGTAGAGTCTGCGCTCACAGCAAGAGAGGCCAGCGCAATGAGAAGCCCTGGTACTGCAACTAGAGAGTGGTCCCTGCTCGCCGCAACTAGAGAAAAGCCCCCTGCAGCAACAAAGACCCAGCACAGCCAAAAATAAATAGATAAATAAAATCATTCTTTAATAGAAGAAATCTCAGGTGGCTGCCCACAGCCAAGGTGAGTTAGGAGAGGCCAACTTTTGACTCTGGCATTGAAGCCACCCACAACATGCACCCAGCCCCCCTCCCATCCTTACCCGCTGGCTGTCACAGTAGTCTGGTGTGTTACTCATTCTGTTCCTGCTTCAGGCTTGTCACATGCAAAAATGTCAACATCACGATGATGTGATGATGGCTGGGATGATGATGGTCATACCAACATCTCTCTGCTCCTTTGGCTCTGCACCCAGGCGGAAAAACTAGGTATTCCCTAAACACAACCAGTTCTTGTGCTATGCCCTCCTCTTAACTGTCCTTCCCTCCATCCGTACCTGATGACCACACCTGTCCTGCAGGGCTCTGCTCCAGATTATCAGATAAAATTTTTCCTGATGCCTTTTAGTCAGAAGGCTCTTCTCCCTCTTCGAGCCTTCAAAGCAATTCTCCCAACGTCTCTGGTGGGACTGATCAAATTCTACCTGACCTTATTGTTGTCTTGGAGAAGGAAATGGCAACCCACTCCAGTACTCTTGCCTGGAAATTTCCATGGATGGAGGAACCTGGTAGGCTACACTCCACGGGGTCGCAAAGAGTTGGACACGACTGAGCAACTTCACTTTCATTTTTCACTTTATTGTTGTCTGTAGCCAGGGAACCAAGGCATTCATAAATTATTGGTGTCACTATACTTGAGTGATGCCAAGGTGCAGGGGTGGGCATGGTGAGGACAAAGGTGACGCATTGTGGGAAACTCTACCTACATGATCCCAGGACCCCTTTCAAATTAAGCCCACAGGGGAAGTGGGGGGTCCTTAGACAGCAAGTCTGTGTCCATGGTTAGGGCTGAGCTCAGAAAAAGGAGTGTGGATCTTCAGGGGGTCAGAGCCAGGAGGAAAAGCCCGACAAAGGAGATGGAAGCTTTGTGGGCTCTCCAGGCCTAGGTGAAGCTCCCCTTCAGGAACAACCAGCCACTAGGCAGGGAGGGAAGTCCTCTTCCACACCTTCTGCATGGGCAGGGTGAGAGGACCACTCCCCAGCACCACTTTCTCCATCCCCACCTCATGTCCAGGAGGGAGCAGAGTGTCAGGTCACTTCATCAGCCAGCAAACATTGACTGAATGCCTGCTGTGGGCCAGTCGCTGGGGAAGGGGGAGCAAGGCAAGGATGCTGCCTTCACAGAGCCCACACTCTGACCCCGACCCAGCCCCATGAAACAAGGGGCCCCGGGTACTCTACAAATGAGCAGGAACCACAAAGCCTTCCTCTCTGTCCAGAGACACTCTGGGATGCGCTGTTCTGCAGCTGCCAGGACTGAGATAGACAAAGATAACTCAGTGCCTTGTGTGAATGGGCCTTCCCTGCCCACCTGGGTGGCATCTTTGTTCCAGGTTGGAGGCGTTTGCAGAGAGAGCCCTTGGAATCTGGAAGGGAGAGGCCTTTGGGAGAGAGTCCCATCAGTCATCTTATGATGCTGAAGAGAAGAGACGAGTGTGGGAACCTTAGGTCTCCCCACCCTTTCTGGGTTTCAGTCTGGCCCCAGGTGGCAGAACAGCCCTCGGGGTTACCTAGGGGTTTGGGAGAGACCTGAGGGGGTGGCCTAGTGACCACAGGCTTCAGACCAACTCAGGTGTCACAGTCTATGCCCCTAAGGGCTCTGCATCATGGCCTCGAGGAGGAAACTGGGCTCATGCTGGAGAAGGGATTTGCCCACACGGCTAGTGGGGACACTGGGGCTCAGCCCAGCCCTGGATCCCAGGGCAGCGCTCCCTACATGCCGTGACTGCCCTTGAGCCCCTGCCTGGGGATCAGATGGACCAGCCTGTGTATTGAGTGACTCACTCATCCAGTCTCCCCGGCTGGCCTCTGGTTGGGAAGGAGGTTCAGGGTGAAGGAGAGCCTCAGGGAGTTTACCAAAACACTCCAAGGCCGTAGGTGCCATGAGCTGCCCATGAGCCCATCCAAGGCCAGAGGAGATCAGAGTTAGTCTCAGGACGCTCAGAGTCTGGCACAGAGCCCGACTCTCTGAGCACTCCAGCTCTCAGTGAACGAGCGTCTGTCTGGGCTCCCACCCCCCATCCCCATGAGGGCTCCTCCTGCTCTAGAAGTGGACTCTCTTTCTCTCCTTCCCTCTGGGATACACTCCCCTGGACGACAGAAAATGGTTCCCTCAACCCATCTGGGAAAACCTTTAGACATGTGTTTCTTTGTCTCTCCAGGGACCACAAATCAGATTTAGTCCTGGGGACTGACTTTGAAATATCACCTGGTTGAAGATGCCAGGCGGGTAAGATGGGTGGCTCTGTGCTCTTCTCTCTGCACCTGTTCAACTCCCACCCGTGGTGGAATTTCCAGCGTGGTGGGCACCTGGGTGTCAGCACTCACGCATCTGCATGGATGCTGAGTCCCAGGCAGGTATGGAAGAGGGGGCATCAGGTCTCCCTCAGGGGTACCTATAAGGCAGTCCTCTCTCTTTTGATCTTGACTCCTGCAGATCCTAAGCCCCCAGTGTACCCCCTGAGAGTCCTTGCAGCCTCAGGCCTGGAGCCCCTGGCACCCTGGGCTTTGCTGTGATGCCAGCCTCCCTCTCCCCTTCCCACGGAGAAGGAGACTTGTCTGACTAGAATCGAAACTCAGTGGAGGAGGGGTAGTCAATTAATTACTGGGCTCTGAGTTCCCCAGCGACCTTTCCAAATGCCAGCCCCCCTGCGGACGCTTGTGCCCAAGGTGGGTGCCTTGCGAGGGTCCCTGGCGAGTCTGTGCAGAGCGAGGAGGGGAGCCATCAGCACCCTACCCCCCGTACCCTGAGCCCTAGCCTGTAGAAGAGACGACTCAGGGTGCTGGCTCCCCCACGCCGGGTGCTCCAGATCGTCACAGGGACTCTGTCCTGGGAGCAGGTGCCCTGCGGCAGGTCCCAGAGCTGCTTGTCCAGTCTCTGCCACCCCAGCCGGTGCCACCTGGCTTCCTGGACTCTCAGTCTCTCTCCCCTCCTGCTCCCCAACCCAGAGGACCACGCGGGGCTTTCCGTGTTGCCGGCGAGCAGAGGGCGATTTGTTTCCACCAAACGCTGTTTCTATCGCCCTTGACCACCCCGTTGGCTCCTCTGCCAAAGTCAGCCTTTCGTTTGGAACCACCTCATCTCTGCGAGAATCAGCCCCTTTCTCCCTCCTCCCGCTGCCCTCCTCGCTCTCTCAATTTCTCCTTTTTTTTTTCTGCCAGGCACAGGTAATTGTGAGACGGCGAGGGAAAGCCCTGGAGGATTCAGTTCCAAGCGCTCCCCAGCAGTTCTCAGAAGGGCACAAAGAACCACGCTGAATGTCACATTGAGTCCCCCCAGCACACCTGCCGGCCGCCCCAGCCCCTCCGGTTCACCGGGGGGTCACCGGGCGCTCGTGGATTCTCCGATGGCCGGGAGAGCTACTATGTTTTCAGTTCACAGTGAGATTAAATCTACAACGCTTGACCCGTCTAATTTATTGTGTGGTTGACGGAGCAAGGAGAGCCCACAGAAAGAGCTGGATGCATTTCTCCTCCTTAAACAAAACACTGTGGAATTTGTAGGAAGCCGTCAGCAGCTCGGCGTTTTCATTCCAGACCTGGAAGCGAAAACTAGTTGTAATGAGCGTTGGATTCCACAGCCTGGGCAGGAGTCAAGCAGACCTATCGTTGTTTTTACCAGTGAACTATAGACTCAAGCTGATCAGCGCTGGCAACCTGAGGCCTGATGAGTTTGAGCACAAGCTCAGGGCTGCCAACCCTGACCGAGGTCAGATACTTATCAGGATTTTCCCAGACTTGGCTGTGCCCTTCAATGCCCTTTTCACTTCTACTGGCCTGTCTACCTTCAGGCCAAGGCTGCCTCTCCATCACCAAAGCCAAGTCCATTCTCTCCTCCTCCATCTTGTGGACCAAAGAGCCCTCTCCTGATCACAGAAAAGACCCTCATATGTGATGCTGAAAAATTAAATTTCATTTCCGTTCCTGCCCGTTGAAACATCTCCTGGCAGGAGACTCGTTCCTGGCTCTTGTGTGACCACGCACTGT
This sequence comes from Antilocapra americana, assembly GCA_007570785.1. Classification (NCBI taxonomy): domain Eukaryota; kingdom Metazoa; phylum Chordata; class Mammalia; order Artiodactyla; family Antilocapridae; genus Antilocapra; species Antilocapra americana. The sequence goes on along the minus strand of ML660216.1, from coordinate 12,320,801 downwards.
GGATTCTGGAACTGCTTTGTCAGTCGCAGAGCATCTTTTTATTTTTATAATGACTCGTAAGTGGGATCATGATAAACCAAACAGGCTCTGGCCAAGTTGCTTAGCCTGGGGCATGGATGGGGACCTGTACTTGGTCCCGTCAGCACTTGCAGATGCTGAAACGGCAATTCAGACCTCAAGTTAGATGCTTGGGCAGAAGAGAGACACATGGCGCTCATAGCCAGAGGAGAGCAACAAGAGTCTGAATGCCTGGGTGCCACTTGCTTCTCCAGGACAAGAGGGTCAAAATAAAGGTCCCTGAGCCCAGGCTGGGCAGAAGGGGCATTCACAGCTTCAGGCAGCGTGAACACACGTGGAAGGCCAGAGAACACCAGGAGCAGTCCAGGGCTCCTTCCATGTGTGGGGGAGAAGCCGCCAGGAGAACGGACTGTAGCCTGGGTCAGGGTGGGAAGGCCCAGATGTGTTTGCAGGGCTCCCACGGAGTTCTCCGAGCACATGGGAGGCAGTGAGGGCTGTGGTTTAGAAAGGCAGGCCTGGAGGCAGTGGGACAGGGTGTGTGGCGGGGAGCACCCAGGTCAGAGCCCAGTGATGGTTCCCTGGAAGGAGCGATAAGGGGCCTGAAAGCCAGAGGAGACAGGAAGAACAGATGGAGTGGGTGGCGTGAAAGGGAGAGCGGGTCTGGTCCCCAGGATGTGAGGGACAAGGAGGAATCGGGAACATGCATCAGCTCTCTGCGGGAGCAGAGGATCTGTGCTGCTTATTGAGGGAAGTCAGGACAAGGAGCAGACCCGACAGGACAAGATGCGAGTTCAGTGAGGGCAGGCCACACAGGGACGCGGGCCCAGGGTGACAGCACCGGCAGCTAATCTTTGTCGAGAACTGACCAAGAGACTCTGCAAAACACTTTAGTTTGTCTTATTTGATCCACAAAACACCAAAGTAACAACAGAGTTGCTGTTCTCCCTTCTCTTTTAAGGCTGAGCACCTTATGGCTCAGAGAGGTGCAGGAAGCTGCCCTAGATCACACAGCTGAAAGCGATGGAGGCAGGCCCTGCCTCTCCATTGTCTCCTTAGCTAGGATCCTACACTGCCAGTAGAAACATACAGACGTGGACCCAGAGCTGGAAAATGAGGTCCAGAGTCCTCTTGTCTGGGCAACGTCTAGCCTTCCAGAGCAAGGTGCTCACACAGGTCAGCGAGGAGCAAGAGGCCTCTCGGGTCCAGACCCCTATGTGCTGAAATCAAATCCTTTACCCGCCTCAGAATTCAGGCCTGGCAGGGAGGTGTCTGCAACACTAAGGAAGCTTGAACTGCGAGCCCAGGAGCTGCAGTTCTGCCAAGATACATGTGCCCCCTGGGACCAGGATGTGCATTTCAGCTCAGGCTCGGGCAGAGCTAGGTATTAATTATAACACATTAATTATGACATTCAGGAAAGCTCGAAGTGGAGGATGGCAACCCTCTCCCAAGGCCATATCTTGCCTCATATTTCTCCCTTGAAACTGTGACTAAGGCCTGGCATTAAGGGAGGATCAGTCCTCACACTGGCTGATATTGGGGTGGGCTGGGAGAGCCATGGCATTACTAGCCTGAGCTGAAAACGCTGACCTTTGAACAAGAGAAGCTCAAAAGATGTATCAAGGTGTATACGCAGCAAGGGGTCCAGGGAGATGTGCCTTCTGATAAGAGGTTATGATCCCAAGAAGAACCAAAGCCAGGCAATCATGCTAGCCACAGAACAGTAAAGCAGATCAAGCTTGTGTTTTGTATAGAAACAAAAAGCTTGTGTTTTCAATAATTAGCCCAAAGTGAATAGAGTAAAAGAATTGAGAAGGCAGAGCTACTGCCCACTCTTTTTTTTCTTTCTTTCTTTACATTTAAATGTATTTCTTTGTAATTGGAGGATAATTGCTTGACAATATTGTGTTGGTTTCTGCCACCCATCAACATGAATCAGCCATGGGAATACGTATGTCCCCTCCCTCTTGACCCTCCCTCCCACCTCCCACCTCCCACCCCATCCCACCCCATCCCACCCCACATACCTGCTCTTATCTGACCAGTTTTTTTTTTCCCTTCTGACCAGTTTGATAAGAATAAATTGAGCAAGAGAGGCTGCAGTGAGTTCCTTCTAGCATTTGGGTAAAATAATTTTTACCCATATCAACAGCTAACATTTTCTAACAGTACTAATCATGTAGAGTTCAAGGGCATACTGATGGAGTAATTCATGTAATCCTCACTGCGATCCTGTAGAGACAATGTAGCTACCATCACCATCAGACAGAAGGGCCAAGGCTGGGGTTCCTGTGACCAGCCCGATGTCCCCAGACTGGTAATTGCTACAGCCAGGAACTGAGCCCAAGTGGTCAAACTCCAGAGTCTACCTCTGACCATCTGCCGTACTGCTCATATTTTAGGAAGTATAAGGATCACCTGACATATATATCCAAGAGATAGGAAAACGTTTGTCCTTACAAAATCATATACATGAAAGTTCATAACAGCATATTCATAATAGCCAAAAGTGGAAATAATGTCTGTACACTTACAGGTGGATAAAAATTGTGGTATGTCCATATGACAGAATATTATTCACCCATGAAAAAGAATAGGTTCATCTGAGTGATAACATGAACGTCACTGACCTTCGGACACTTCACGCTAACACACAGATGATCCTTGAAAACATCATGCTAAGGAAAAGAAGCCAGACCGAAAGACCACATGCTGAATGACTCTGTGTATAGGAATTGCCCAGAATAGGCAAATCCATACAGACAAGAAGTAGCTTACTCATTTCCAGTTGCTGGGAATGGGAGAATTGAGACTGTCATAGGGGTGGGTTACTTTGCAGAATGAGAGGCGTGTTCTGGCATTAGGGGTGGTGATTACCAACATTGGGAACATACTAAAAAATATCACTAAATGGTATACTTTCAAGTTGTGAATTTCATGTTGTATGAATTATATCTCAGTTATTGAAATTGCCTCCCCTCAAAACTCCATCCCACTTGATGTATCAGTGAGGACACCTTGAACTCTGCCCTTGGCTGGTCCCTGGGGTACAAGACGGACCCCAGTTCCAGGCATCACACAGACAGAGCAGCATTTAGGGGAGGGAAAGAGGAGGGTTCCAAAGAGAAAAGCAAGCAAAGAACCCCCAGCATCTTTCCTGGCACATCCCCTTGGTCAAAACTGGGCCCCTGCCCGCTAAACCTGTCATCAGCAGGGGGACAAGAGGCTTCCTGATCAGCTCAGACCAATGATGATTGGCCCCTGAGTTTTGTCAAGGAGGAGTGGGCCCCTGAACAAAACAGATTTGGCCAGAAGAGAGAAGGGTGATGATTGCTTGCTGGCCCTGAGCTGGGTCTGGTGCCCACAGTGCTCATTAGCATGCAGACCTCGGAGTGACTGATTGGACAGGTTTGTCATGGGTTGCAGAACCCTGCACTTGGAGTGAGCCCCTCAGATTCCTCTGATGGGGGTGTCCCCAGATCCCACTCTGAGAAACACTGTTCAATGAGGTCTGAAAACATGTTCCAGCCTTCCTGTTACCCAGATCTTCAAATAATTCCCACTTTCCCCTTGTCCCCCATCCCATCCTCTTGCACAAGCTCCTCAAAAATGGAGGAGAGAAGGAAAGGATAGGGGAGGAAAGAAAGGAGGAAGATGGGAGAGAGATCACGACTTCCTCTGCTTCTCTCCTGTGCCTTTATGCAATTCCACAGTGTCACTGCAAGGCAGCTATATTGCTCTGCCCATTTCACAGAAGTGGAGACTGAGGCTAAGAATATTGGCAACTTTGCCCAGGGTCAAGTGAAAATGGAGGAATTCAGACCCAGGTCCTGGATCTCCATCTAGAGCTGCTGCCAACAGACCCCTCCCCCTACCAAACACCAGAGGACAGTCAGGCCCTAAGGCACGGAACTTCTGAAGTCAATGCAAATAAGCTTGGTTAGAAAGCGATCATCTCTTACCAAAGAGATTTCAAGACTCCTTTCTAGAATATAAGGTCTTTCATTTTTTTTCACATCAGGAAAAGAAAATTGCTCATATTCTGGACATTAAAATTGTGCACCTATACCCTTTGACCTTTTCTGCTTTATTAGTGTATCTTCTCTGTACTTGGCCTTGATGTCACTAAAAAGATGAGACTAGAGCAGTCATGCCTCATGGATTTATGCTGAAAAGATAAGCATTTAAAACACACCACTTCTGTTTGTGTGGGCTTCCCTGGTGGCTCAGATGGTAAAGAATCTGCCTGCAATGCAGGAGACCCAGCTTCAATCCCTGGGTGGGGAAGATCCCCTGGAGGAGGGAATGGCCACCCTCTCCCATATTCTTGCCTGGGAAATCCCACAGACAGAGGAGTCTGGCGGGCTATACAGTCCATGGGGTTGGAAAGAGTCAGACATGACTAGCACGTTCACTTTTTCTGTTTGTGTAGCTCTAGACATCATGTTCTCCAGACCTGTGAATGGGCAGAATCATGGAGAAGCTTCTATTCACGGTCGTGAAAATGGGTCATAAAATACTTTACAACAAAAACACACAGACCCAGAGCTGATACCTGAGGAAGGCTTTCCCTGGAACCATGTCTTTCACCTTTCCAATCACTGACCTTTTTCTCTGTCCACGTCTCTCTTTTCTCTGGATCCAAACCTCTTGAGACCATGGTTTTAAGAGAAATAGAAATCTGAATTCGAATGTAAATGTCAACTCTGTAATACAATTTCCCTTGAGAGTCTCCCTGGACTGTTCCTAAGGGAAGAATTCTGAAATTGCCTGCCTTCCGACTCCTATGGGAGACTTCTGGTTCTTAGAAGAGCAGAACTCCTGTCTGGCCAGAAGGAAAACACTTTGGAAGGCTTTGGAGTAGGCACATTTAAACATGCTGACCTTCTCCAAACAAGGCTATCGTCTACGGCTGTGACACTGAAATGCAGAATGGGGCCAAGAAGATCAAGTTCTGAGCATCCAGATCGAGGTCTTATTTGTGCAAATCTGCCTGAGTTGCTGGTGAATATACTTATAAATATGACTCATGTGGGTCTGGGAATGGGTCATGAACCTGGAGGTAGGATGGAGAGAAAACAGCTCCAGGTGAGGCTGGAATTCACTCAAACCCTGGCAAATAGAGAGGCATGTCCAAGAAGGAAGAAGGAGGGACTTCAAGTGTAAGAGTATGTGCTTATGGACTGGGGGTTTCTGAGTAAGGGCAGGTGGTGTCTGTGCAGACCAAGCTGGAAGACTGAGGTTTCACACAATGACCCAGTGAGCTAAATCGGATTCATCAGCCTTAGAAAAGTAAAGTATTTCTGGGAGCCTCACTCAAGCCTCAGGGAAGCTGAGATGGAAAGTCCCCCATGTAAAGCAAGTGACTGATCCTCAGAGCCAAGTTCCAGTCCCCAAGGCAGGATGCTTCAAGCTGATAGGGTAGGTTAATATCACTCGTCAGCATGACAGACATTTAAGGACTCCCTGTGAGATGGGTGATGTTTCCAAGAAACAAAGTCATAAGTGATTGGTCTAGGAAGGCTTCAGCAAGGGGTCACCCCAGATGAACAACGTGCCAATGTGGCCAGTCCCCTGAAAATATACCAGGAGTTGCTCTACGCACTCAAGCTGCATCATGTCATTTAACCTGCTCCCAGCAACCACCCTAAAGGTTCTCTCTTTATCTTTTCCATCTTACAGATGAGGAAATTAAAGCTCAGAGAGGAGGAGTAACTGGTCCAGGTCACATGGTTCAGAAATAGTGAAGCCAGGGTCCCAACCCCCGTTCTGTCCTCCCCTTATAAAGAGCCGAATTGATACGTATTGGGTTGAATGTGAGTCAATGACCCCTTTCCTGTATTGATCTAAACGCTCTTCATCAGAGGTGTGACCTCCAGGCTGACCCTTCTCTGAGGACCCTCGTTGAAGCTGGCACCAATTCTAGAGGTAACATCCAGGCCCCCCTACCTAATATCTTAGGTCATCACTTGAAAGAGTTGAAGGCAAGCCTTTCCTTTACATGTTTGCATACCAAGTTGGAGAGTGTCCTATTAAAATATGAACTAAAACAATGCAACTCTGAAAAGTCTGGGGCTGAGTCTTCGCCTTAGACATATGCAAACCAATCCCACATTACACTACTCGCTTTGCATCCCGCCGTTAAACTGTCATGATGGGAAATAAATAAAGTCCCAGTGCACTGTTTGGCAATTAGCAATTACATCTCAACCTCTTTGGTAGCCTTCACACTGCTCCATAATTGTGAGATTAAAAAGCTATCATTTACATGGTTGGCTATGAGCGTGTGGATATCTTGCTATGACAAAGCAATTACCCAAGTCATTATCCTCATAAAGTAATCTGCAATTGGTAGGTAAATAATGATTATGTGGCTGACAAATGTTGTAGTATTGACTCTTAAAACAAATATTAAGATTTATCTTTTCATATGGCTGTCTATGATATATACTCCAGGAGTCCAAGGTAGGGTCACTTTAAGCTAATAGAACATGAGGTAGATTTACATGCTGTTTCAAACTCTGGAAAGTACTTTAAGATATATTTTCCTAACTGGTTCACACAATTATGACATAAAGAAGGCAGAACAGGTAATGCCATTACCATATTTTAAAAGGGAAGATGGAGTCTGAGAGAAACTGCGTGCTAAGTTGCTTCAGTCATGTATGACTCTTTATGACCCTATGGACCATCATCCGCGAGGCTCCTCTGTCCATGGGATTCTTCAGGCAAGAACACTGGACTGGGTTGCCATGCCCTCTTCCAGGGGATCTTCCTGACCTAGGGATCAAATCTGTGTCCCCTATAATGGCAGGTGGGTTCTTTACCACTAGCACCACCTGGGAAGCCCTTAGAGAGGCTAAAGGACTCTAAGCAGATATGAAATTCCTTTTTTCAGGGATATTTAAGTATCAGTAGATGAACATTCCCAAGACAGCCTGTCTTTTTCCTCCCAGAGGATCAGAGGCTGATACAAAGGACTTTTCAGTCTCTGTAGAATGCTCCTGTCTTTGTCAATGAAATAGAATAATTCAAGCTATAATGACATCCCCCACCCTCAAAAAAAATCAAAAGGCACTATATACTTCAACTGTATTTTATTGCCTTGCTCAGTAAAGTTGGCCAAAGGTCGTAATTCTTTCATTGTGTCTATACAGAGCCAAATGGCCATTTGAAAAATGTGAAGCTAAAAAATGTTGAAATGAAATGATTCCATATCTACCACTCAAATTTTATGACCTGCCTCAATGTGACCAACATTATAATAAACGCAGTCTTCTTGCTTTGTAAAGACAGAGTCAAGGACCATGGCAAGCACAAGAGAGGGTAGGAAGTCTACAGAGAACCTGGTCAATAAGGCCAGAGTTCAGGTCTGAGCTACTCAAAAGTATGTGTTCAGAGACCCTGGAGTAGAAGCAGGATGGGCTTTACTCTACCATAAATGGTCATGGAACCTCGGCCACTGAGACCCTGACTTTTCATTGATTCCTGCCTTCCTTCAATAAATACATATTGAAAGTCTACTGTGAGTGAAGTGATGGCCCTGGAACCTCTGTGAACAAGACAGGTGGGTCCTCAGAGGGCTGGCATTTCACTCAGATGGAGAAAGGAAAGGCAGGCAGAGGAGGAATGATTATTCCGTTTAACAGGCGTTTAAGGGCTTTCCAGGTGGCGCTAGTGGTAAAGAGCTTGCCTGCCAATGCAAGAGATGCAAGAGATGTGGGTTTGATCCCTGGATCTGGAAGATCCCCTGGAGGACGAAATGCCAACCCACTTCAGTATTCTTGCCTGGTGCATCCCATGGACAGAGAAGTCTGACCCCAGTCCATGGGGTCACAAATAGTCAGAGACGACTGACATGACTTAGCACAATAGACATTTGGAAAGCTGTTCAAATAGCAAAACTTTACGGTGTTTTCTTCATTTTTTAATATTGCTATTTCAGTATATTAAAAGTACTCCAGGTTTAAACCTGCTTCATTAAAACCAAATAAGTGAAATTGCTCAGTCTAGCAAATCACTTTCAGGCAAGTGTTTATCACCCTGTTGAAACTGTGTCCCAAGTAGCCTGGTCTCTGAGTGACGTGGTGGTCAAATGAACGTGGTCTGGCGACTCACAGTCATTTCAACATGACAGCATTTCCTCCTGGGTTCATTCATTCACAGAGACATAAGTACACTCCTAGAGGGGCATGTGGTACAGGCAACACTCCTGAAAGTCTCCCTTGTCCTTCACATCACTTTCACTCACAGGTTACAGGTTCTCAACTACTCCCCTCTTCCAAGTATCTAGAAAACTCCAGTAGCCTCCACTAGGGCCTTCTCATCAATACTGCCCGGGCCCTCTACGCTTCCCCCCTCTCCTGAATCTGTCACAAAAGCCCAAGAAACCTCTGCAGCCATGGGAGGCCCTTCCAGGAAGGACAGGTGAGGACAGAAAGAGAAGTAGACAACACCAGCCGGTCCCCATTAAGAAACAGTGCCCCTTCCTATGGGTATTTACAACTCAGCTCTCTATATGATTATTTCAATAAATCACCAAGGCGTGTGACTGTCGAGGGTTGCACCATTTCCCTGTCCAGAGATAATGAAGAAAAACAGAAGATTCACATTGGGGCTGATCTGAGTTAGCGAAATATTTAACATCTGCTTTACTCAGGATCATCAGACATGGCCACAATGGATGGCATTGTTCCCAGAGCTAATCTCATAGATTTTCCCCTTTCTTTATTTTTAATTGAATTGCCCTACAGGTAACTACACGGAGCCCTTTCCAGGGCAGACACCCTGTACGTGGGTATTCTCCTTGCCCCAGATTCTTTGTGTGTCAAACGAAAGCCTCTCCAGACCCCTGAGTCCAAAGTAGTTAATTAACAGATATCAAAGGAGCCTTTGTTGCCACCCCAAACCTTCCTCTCTTCTCCAGATGGGGACAGATTCACTGACAATTTAGTTCCATTTCTGAGAATGGTTTCTCAGGTTTCCCTTGTCGGTGACTAGAAAGGGCCAGGTGCCATCAAGGACTCCCGTTCCTGGGGCTGTGCCAGAGACCGAGTCAAAGGAAACTGAGGGGCCTCAAACCGGTGGTCCAGGACCCATCGCGGGCCACGAGTCTTCCAGTCAGGGACTGACTCGGGGGTGGGGGAACCTGCAGAGAAGTGCCAGCCGCGGGGGTGCCGACGGATGACATCACAGGGCACCGCTCTGCGCAGAGACCCACGGAGCAGGGCTCCCAGCCCAGGGATCTCCTCTCAGATGGAAGCGCCTGGATCCGCCCACCCGAGACCCATCGGGCAGGGTCTGCAGGGCCCCGCGTTGGAGCTGAGTGAGTGTCTGCTTACTTGGATGAAAGATCAGGGCCAGGATTAGCTTGAAGAGATAGAAAGAGCAAAGGACCAGCTTTATGCGATCCGCACAGCCCAGAATAACCAAAGCACATTCATTCCTTCTGTGTTTACCAAAATCCAGGTTGTAAAGAGGAAAGCTTAGCAGTGTGGAACAGCAGGCAGGATATGGTCGGTGGTCAACAGTCATGAAGGGTGTGGACAAGTGACCCAGAGCTCTAAGCCCAGAATTCCAGGAAAAGGAAGATATCACACACGATGTCTGACTTAAATATCCCAAATCCTAGCAAGGTGGATGTTAACCCATGAAAGCAATAATGCTCAGAGGGGAAGCAGACATCTATTAGCCCAGTGCCACCCAGGTGGGGTTAAACCCAAGATGTTCAGATTACAGAACCTACACGGCTCCCGAGAAATCACGTGGCTTCCCCTGCAAATGGAAAAGCACCTCTTGGAGCTTGAAGGAGACAGTTTTCAAAATGAAAGGAGGTTCTGCTTCATACAGTGTGTAATGAAGAGCTAGGGTTTATTTTAATGCTAAGAACTGAGCATAAGCTGAAAATAGATGTAGATTCAAGAATATTTTCAATGGTGCTCATTCAGACTCGGGACCTGATGGGCAGGGATGGGGGGAAGGACAGAGCCTCTTCGTGGGGAGGCTGAGTAGTAGGGGAAGGGGGCAGCAGGGGCTCCTTCCTGCTTCCCACAGGCCCACAGTAAAAGGCATGCTGTTCAACTTACAATTGCCTTCAACTTCCATTGCTGAAAAAAATAAGTTTTAAATAAACCATTTGGGTCAATCATTTTTCCGAGGTGGATCCGGGAAGGTTGGGGCACTTGGGTAGCCAAACAAAAAAAAGAGCTCACCCTCCTGCTCAGACCTTGCCTTTTCTGCTCCAAGCCTCTAGCTTGCCATGAACTACAAGTGCCCTTTTACACCCAGGAACATGCAGAGTCTGTGTTTGTTTTTCTGAGACAGCCAGAGTCTCACCAGCCCCATCAGAAGGAGGGGTCGAGGTGGTCCTTTCTGGAGTCACATCGACTCTCTCTCAGCTCTCTCAGAACCGTGCCACGGTTCCACGTTTTCACTCGGGCAGTCATAGGGTCTCTCAGAGCCCCTGGTTTCCTGATCCATGAGATCAAGAAAGCAACACCCACTTTGCAAGTTTCGGTGAAACAAATGAGGTGCTCCAGCCAGCCCCTGAAATCCCATCGGGAGCCCAGGATATGTGATGCAGCTGGTACTGAGGTGATATGAGCGAAGAGTTCCACCCAAGCCCGTGGCCCTTCTTGAGGCTGTCTGCTCAGCCTCCCTTCCTGGAAAGGAGATCAGAAGTCGGAGGCCCCGAGGGCTAACCTGCACACGGGAAATGGGGCTTTCCCTGATTCATCCTAAATAAAATAATTGCTATGATGAAAAGTCAAGGAGTTCAGAAAACAGTATTTTCTGAAATATAATGCTTGGTGGATTGGGAACAATACCAACCAAAACCAAAACAAAACAAAACAAAAAGAGAAGAAAAATGAATAGAATCTACTGAAACCAAAGGGGACAGAAAAGTCTCAACCTCAATACTGTGTCAAATTGAGTAATAAACTGAATTCCCCAAATGCACCAACGTGTACTTACTGACTGCCCGAGCCCACCGCCCCCTCAGCCCCCCCCCCCCCCCCCCCGAGTCACTCCCACCACATTCTAGGGTCACCGAGACGGCACCTTGCCTACACGGCCCCACACCAGCCCGCCCCCCCAAGCCTGGGTCACACTGGACGATTTCCTGTTCCTCAAACTCTACTCTCTCCCACCTCCATGCCCTTGCAGAGAATACACTTCCTCCTTCCAACCCACCCTCCATCCTTACCTTTCACCTGGGAAACCCCAGGTCACCCTTCATGGCTTCAGCATCCCCCAGAGGCCTGCGTCCCTGCAGGCAGGTTGCCCATGGGTGCCTTCCAGGGGCATCTGTCCTGTGGCCACTTTGCCCTGCCCGCTTGTGTGTCCGCAATCCCTCTAGGCGGCCCATCACTAAGCACAGGACCGGACCCACCCTCTACGTGGCAATCAAATCCTTAGGTCAGTGCCTGGTACTCTGTAGGTACTCAATAGAGAGGCATGTACAGACAGCAGTCTGCAAAGCCGGGTCTGAGCAGTCTAGCCTCCTGGCAGGAGAAGGCGTGCAATTGCCCTCTCTTCCTTTTGCCTCTCCCCACTCAGAGAATCGGGCAGGACACAGCCCATGTGGCCTCCTAGCTGCCCTAGTGGGATTTCCGGGATTTCTTTACAAATCCGTGGTTGGAGACAACTATTATAAAGTTTCTGGAAAGCACTGGCCTTGCCCTGCATTGTTATCTGAGCCTCTAGTCTACAGGGATCCCCACAGCACACCCCAAGGCAGCCCAGTCTCTCCCCAGAACCTCCTCCCTCCTTCCTGAGTTCTCCAGACACCCCTTGGGGCTTAACCAAATTGTGGGTGTGTGTATTGGGGACATTCATCACAGAACCACAGCTCCAGAATCCCGCTTCTGTGGCTATGACATGATGACTGTGTATTTCACGCCTTCCAGTTTCCCAGCTGGGATTCGGAGATTTAAAGACATGGGAGATGTATTTTTTAAATTTATGAGAGGGTCATTGATTTAATTAATTGCATCCAAAGAGTGTAGTCAGTCACAATAAAATTCTTAAAGGCGAAGGGGACCAGATTAGGGAGGATGGTTTGGGACTGCAAAGCTTTTGTTTCTTTGATAAAGCCAGTGATGCTAAGGATCTGGGCTATAATCAGTTGTTTTACAGGGCTTGTCCACAGCAGGCCTTCTGAGAAATGCCTGGTTGTATACACCAGAACAGGTATACACCAAACCACCTTTTTTTTTTTTTTTTTTGAGGGTCTCTATGTAACATGATCCTTTGAAAAGGACAAAAACCAGTTCAGCAGCTAGAAATAACCTCTGCTTTCACACAGCTCTGGTCCATCATCTGATTGCAGCTGGTTGGGCCAGAGCACATCCCTGGACTTCTCTGAGCTGGGCTTTCCCAAATCAGTTACATGGAGGAACGTCCTCCTATTGGTTGACCCAGTCCCAAGGTCAGGTGTCAAAGACACCTATAACCAGCCTGATCTAATCTCCTCATTGTACAGCTAGGAAAAACGAAGTCCCAGAGACCTTGCCTATAGCCACAAAGCCAGGCAGCGTCCTCTCTCCTGATCCTGCCCAGGGATCTGTCTGCTGCCTGGTGCTGCCTCTTGGCTGGGAGGGTGTTGGCTGGTACTCCTTTCACAATGTCCAATTATTTTCTTTACTTTTAGACTTCTTCTTTTGCACTGAAAAAAAAATTGCTAATGAACTCATGTATTTCCCTCTAGATTTGCGTCCTATTTTTCACCTGATCAGAGTTGTGGTCCCCTAGACTCCAAACTTGAGGCTGGTGTGACATTAATTCCACCACTGGGTGCGTCTTCTAGGACACACTTCCCAGGCGCTGCCCAGGGAGAGTTGGCAGAGAGAGAGGAGGGGGCAGCCATAACTTGACTTGATGTCATTCAGAACTTGACAGCCGCATCTCTGAAAGGACTCTGTCAATGTCCGAGAAAGTCGGGCTGTCATCTAGAAGTAATCCCGGATCATCTCGAGGTAAGGGAGCCCGTGCGGACAGGTAGGAGGGTCAGACCTGAGGGTCAGGACTGGAAGGACGGCATTTCCTGCCCTGGAAGCCCCCTCCCTGCATCCATCCCCGCCTGTGTTGGTCCTGTCTTCCCAGCACAAGGTTTGTCAGTCTCCCTGCACAGCGCTGGCACAGGCCGAGCTGGTGCCCACTGGTCTGCCTGCTGCCCTGCTAGATGGGGACCTCTGAAATCAAGGGCTTTATTGATCCTGTTGCATCTTAATCTCCTAACAAGTGCCCTGCAAATCATATACTCTTGATAAATGCAGACTGCCGAAACCAAGATCTGGCCCCATTCACTCACTTTACAGAAGAGGAAACTGAGGTCCTATGAGGTCAAGTGGGAAATTGGAAGTGAAGCCAGAGCAAGAATCAGGGCCTCAGCCTGGACGTCTCTGGATTCCAGATCTTTGCAAATAATAAGGAAGCAATAGGGCTTAACCTGAAACACTTAGTTCTGTTTTCCCAGGCTCACGTAAACCCTGTTTCCACCTCTGGGCTTCCCACCCCACCTCCAAGGCCTCGGACACCCTGCAAGTTTTTATGCAAATGACCTTCTAGGAGCCTAAAGGAAGCAAATGTTTATTTTTCATTCAAACTTCCCAGATGGGTTTTATCTGCTGGGCTGGCTTGGGCCCCTGTTATCAGATGAGCATGCAAATGACTCCCCCAGAAAAGGCCTGGAAGAGAAGGGCTCTGTTTCAAAACATACAGACATTTGCCTGCATTTCCCTAGCTCATTTTCCTTTTCCACTCCCAACACTGTGGCGATACCATAACTGCCCTGCCTAGTAAAATTCTAACAGCAAGGAGATTACAGGCCTATTGATTGGGAAGAGCTTAACCGCCTTCCAGCCAGGCCGTGAGAAGGGGCCTAGCCTCAGCACCCAGAAATTCTCAGTCTAGCAGGAGCGCCATCTTATCCATTTGCCCCAAGCAGGGCCCCAAGGGCACCTGTGGGGAAGCACTTTGAGGAAGGCTCTTGAGAAACATCACTGCATCCCTTGGTGTGCTGTGAGTCAATAAGTCAGGCTCTGAGTCATCAGCTCAGAATACTGGGAGCTTTTAAAATGCAAACTTTATCCCCAGTTCTAATCTGCCTAGTTTCATTGGGGAGGCCTGGGGGCCACCCTCTGCCCATCAGATCCTTCCCAGGGAGGGACACTCATGCTGTGGGTGAAGCTGGGCCTCCCCCATCCCAGGACCACCCGGCTCAGGACCTCATCTTAGCATCCTTGGGCAGGACCCTCATGGATCCCACAGTAAGCCAGCCTCAGAAAGCCACCTCCCAGGCATAAATATGGCAATACACTTCCTGTGCCACCCAGCAAGTCCACTCCTGGGTCCAGACAAAGACTTGTACATGAATGTTCATAACTACTTCATTCATAATAGCTCCAAACTGGAAATTATCTAACTGTCCATCCACTGGGGAATGGATAACCAAATTGTGGGCATATCCAAAAAACCAAATACCACTCGACAGTAAAGAAACAAACTACCAAGAGCGGCAATGTGGGTGAATTTCAATGGTGCTGAGTAGAAGAAGCCAGGATCTAGGGTGGAGGAGGCTGCTAGAAAAAGGTTTGGGGACCATTCACGTCTCAGAGACACAGATGTGGAAAATGAATGTATGGACACCCAGGGTGGGAAGAGAAGGGCAGGATGAGTTGGGAGGCTGGGATTGACATATATATACTACCATGTATAAAATAGATAACTAACCTGTTATACTCAGTGCTCTGTGGTGACTTAAATGGAAAGGAAATCCAAAAAAGAAGGAATATATGTATACGTATAGCTTTACTTTACTGATTCACTTTGCTGTACAGCAGACACTAATACTACATTGTAAAGCAACTATATTCCGATAAAATCTTTTTTGAAAAAGGTACAGGGAGACTGCAGATGTTTCCTATCTTAATTGTGGAGGTGGTTGTACAACTGTCCGCCTGTGTCAGAGTTTATCAGATTATACACTTAAAATTGGTGACTTGCACTGCATGTAACTTATGACTTTTTAAACAAGGGAATAGCATGATAAATTATGTTGAATTACAGATTAATCTTCTTTAAGAATTCTCATTTTTCTGCCCTTTAAAACATAGTATTAAAAACACAGACAGGCCATGAAACCCTTCCTCAAAGAGCCACAGAAGAGGAAGGCCAGAGAACACCAATCCACCATCTTTTCAGTCCAAGATCAGCTGCTCTGGCCTACTGAGAAGTCATGGCTGCAAAACTTAGAAGTGGAGATTTTAAAACCTGAATTTAATGCCCACCTCTGTCAGCCAGCTGAGGCGCCCTGGGAAAAACATTCATCCTTGATCCTTTTATATGAAATGATGGTAAAAAGAGTACTTCTGAAGGTGAAACAATGCAAAAATGAATAAACAAACTGTGGTCCGTCCATACAATGGAATATTATGCAGCCATGAAAAAGAATGAAATACTGATTAATGCTACAACATGGAAGAACTTGAAAATGTGCTAAGTAAAAGAGGTCAGTCAAAAAGGTTATTCCATTTATGTGATTCCATTTATATGAGATACTCAAAATAACTAAATCCATAGGGACAGAAAGTAGATTCACAGTTACCAAGCGCAGGAAGAAGAGTAGATGAGGGAAAATGGCTTAGATGGGTACAAGGTTTTATTTGGGGGTGTTGAAGATGCTTGTATCAGATGCCAATAAACTGTTCACTTTAAAATGATTCATTTTATATCACGTGAATTTCACCTCAGTTGAAAAATACAGGGTTCCCCGCCTTGGTGTTCCAAGGAAACAAGAAAGCTGATAAGGTGAGAAGCACAGACCCTGAGACAGGGCAGACCTCGGTGAACGGCAGCTACGGTGACACTGGGGGAACGCCTCTGGCTCAGGGGGCGTGGCCTCTCGGAGAGGTGGAGATGTGGAGATGATGGGTGGGGGCCGCCTTGTGGCCCAGATCCCAGGCCCTGCCTCCCCTTGGACATTACCCTTCCCCTGAATCTGAATCCAGGCTTGGCCTGGAAGATGAGCCACTTAGGAAGATAACCTCGCTTGTGTCGAGGACCTAGCCATGGCCCCAGCGCTGACATTTGATCTTCCTCCCGCGACCCTGGCTCTGACCCATGCCTAATCCCATGGGCCGGGCTGATAGCAGCACAGGCTGGCCAGGAAAGCAGCTTTCCCATGGAAGCCCAGGCATGCTTTGGTTCCCAACCACTTGTGCCTTTTGAGGGGGCCTGCTGGACCAGGTGTACAGAGCACAGGATGGCCTGGAGATGTTTAATAGGCTCATAACGATGAGATTAATTAGTATCTAATCAGAACCTTATCAGTGCAGGGACATATTGAAGAACAGTGATCCACAGTCCACAAGACTAAGTCTTCTAATGGAAATCAATGAGCGTCCCTCAGCCCAGAAGCAGCTCTCCACCCGAGAGGGAAGAGACGGTGCAGGCTTGCGGAGGCTCCAGTAAAGGAGGTTTCCTGGAGCCCTGCTTCAGGCCTCTGTACCCACGAAACAAGCACCCACAGCCCCAAGCCCACAGGTGATTTTGAGGAAGGGTCTATCTGCTGAAAAAGAAAGGCCTCTCTGGATTAGAAGCTGCAACGCGTGGGCCCCTGCACCCTTCTGAAGCCCAGGGTTCTGCTCATTAAAGTGAAAGGGTTGTTCCAACTGGCCTGTCTTGGGGCTTTTTCTAGCTCTTTCTATGAATCTCATGCATCATCCTGAGAAAACATCAAGCTTTCATAGAATCACCAGGCACCAAGGAGAGGGTCAGGCTTAGACTTACTTGCTCATAAAAGATTAGAAAAAATCTAAAGATGATCCAGGAGAGAATTGACCAAGTCTCCAGAGGCATCTAGAAGGTGACTCAAAGCACAGGGCTGGGCCCACTTCCCAGACTTTCTGATTTTCTGGGTCTGGTTTCTAACAGGTTCTTAGGGGAGCCTGATGCTTCTGGTCCAGGGACCACACTTTGAGAACCTCTGGGGTGGGACAAGAGAGTGAGGGAAGGGCCAGGAGATCCCACCAAGAACAGTTACCCCATCAAAGACAGGGACATCCTTATAGGATTGGGCTGGGGCAGTGGTCTTCCAGAGAACGGATAGAATGGATGGCCCAGGAAGGGCGGTCATGTCCAACCTTGAATGGACGGTGTTCCAGAAAGCAGGATGTGCTCAGGTCACAGCCAGGACCAGCAAGAGGAAGATAAGAACCAGGGAGAAGCAGCTGGCAAGCTTGGGGGGCTGAGCCAGGATGCAGTGGCGGGGAGGAGGGAGAGGTATGAGGTCCGTGAAGGCAACGTGCTCCCTCTTTAAAAGAGAGAGATCCGTTTTGTGTGGCTCAGTGCCATGTTTCTGACACACATTTTCTAAGTATGACAGTTGGCTGACTCTGACTCACAGAAAGAATCTGTGAGATGCTGCAGTTCAGGGGAGAATTAGACTGCTCTGGACACACTGAGAGCCAGAGGCAGGGCCTGGGGTCCGAGCCAGGTCTGTTGCAAGCGACTGTTCCCGCCCCACTGCCTCTCAGCTGGGTGCGGCGAGGGAGTCACAAAGTCCTCACTTCCAGGGGCTTGTCTTCGGGAAAATGACTTCACCATGCGCATCTTCTACCTCTGCTGTTAAATGGGACACTTCCTACCCAGTCAGGAGTGAATCAGCTCCTGTAGCAAAAGCACTCTGTACCTGGGAAGTGTCTTTATTGTCCACATCCACTAATAGGCACTGGTTCATACCTATTAGCTCCAACCAGCCGTGATTAAGATTGCTGATAGAAGCTGAAACAGTAACATCTGGGATTTTATAGGTCTGTCCTTGCAGGCTCAGGCTGAGGGCTTAGTTAGGTGTTCCGGCAGTAGCGATGGCTGGATGGAATTTTCTTTTGAAGCTGAGCCAGGCAGAGCCCCAGGGCAGGACACTACAGGACTACCTGTGAGGAAGACAGTTGGCTCAGGGAGGGGAGGGGCCTGGAAGCTGGCTAACTCTGCATCCCTGAAGATCAGTAAAGGAGGCTTGTCCGTCCAGGAGCGGAGGAAACATTCCTCGCAGACTGCAAGGCACCAGGGAGCCTAAGAGGTCACTGGCCTGGGAGTGGCCTGGGAGCCAGATGTTATCACAGGCTCAACCAGTGAAACCTGAGCCTGGACCCTCGCATGGCAGATGATCCCCTGGGGCGGGCTCCAGGCAGCCTTCAAGGCCAGGAGCTGTTCCCGCCCCGGTGCTGGGCATGTCCCAGAGGGCTGCCCATCAGCTCTCTCTCCTTCCCACCCCTGTTCTTGCCTCCCTTGGTTGGTACCCCTCCTCCTGCCCCTCAGCTCAAGAGAAGCTGCCAAGCCAGGTAATACTCAGGGACTACATCTTATACTACAGTCTTGTGTTTGCAGAAACGTGGGACAGAAGCACAAAGGCCCAGCAGAGGGACTGACTCCCCACTGAGCACCCTGGCTGGACTCAAAAATGCCTCCAGGGCCACCGCTTGGCCAGGCTCCCCTCCAGTCACTTCCTCCTAGAAGCAAAAATGAAGCCCATTTGCCCTGAACTCAGCCTGGACACAGAGACTCAAAATCATGCCCCTCTGCAAGATCAAGACCATGCATCCCTTAGCTTTGTCAGCATGACTTCGTTTACCTGGAAGCCTCTTGTCCAGGAAAATGATTACTTATCAGAGGAACTTCCGCAAAGACATGCAATTCTTTCTTGGGAGGCACCAACAAATGCACCCTGAGTGTATGTCCTGAGATTTCTTTGAATCTCTTACCTAGAAAATCCTTGCCTTGCTGTTCCTGCCATTCCTAGACCACTGGACCACAATCTTTGTCTAATCCTAACCCAGCCTTCCCATACCTCCCACACTTCCAATTATCAATAAATTCTAACCTTGCCTTCCCCGCAAAGCTCTGTATAGGTGGGGTCCTCCTTTACTACAGCAATCAATAAACATTGCTTTGTCTTTTGGCAACTTGTGTTGGTAGTATTTTGGTAGCCAGCATTGAACATAAGCATTCAATAAGGGTTTTTGGAATGGTGAATAGATTGGTGGGTGGATGGATGGATGGATATGGATGGATGGATTGATGAATAGATGGTTTAATGTAGGGAAATAGAAGAATGGGTGAATGGGGGACAATGGGTGTGTGCACAAAGATGATTGAATGTGGGGAGGACAAATGAATAGGGAAGAAAACATATTCATGAATGGATGAATATGTAGGCAGATGGATGGATGAGTTGCTGGATTCCTATCAATATAGCTGGTAACCTTCAGGTCTGTGCTGAGTCTCGCCGAGAAGGTCCTATTCTAGTCTCATGAGACTGGAGGCTGTCTGATCATCTAAGCATCATCCACTCTTGCAAGGAAGCTCCTTAAAATTACAAAGGTTAATTCTCAAATAGCAAATCAAGATGATTTTGGTTGCAATTTGCAACTCAAAGGCAGCATTTGAAAAACAGCCCTGGTGAGTGAGTGGGGCTGCCCACCCCGACTCTGTGCCATGCGTGTAGATCAGTATCAAATTAAATTTCCCCATTGTACCCTCTCTGTGGTGGGCACAATGCAGGGTGTTACTCCCCCAACCCCTCCTCTTGGCAGCATCCTTTTCAGCTCAAATTATACAGAAGCAAATAATTATCAGGGCCTTCTGTTTACCCTCCTTAGAAGATTTAATTTATCCCAATAAACATGGGGAGGCAGACCTTTTGGATTTGAAATGACATATAATTTACTTCTAACAAATGCTCCGGGTCCAGGAGAAAGCCCATTCATCAAGCCTATCTGCATCTGAGGCAGCTTACCAAAAGGACCTTTTGTCTAATTGTTTTCCATCACAAACAACATGTGGGGAGGAGATTTAGGCAATATTTCCAAACACTGGAAGATACATAATTATTGTCCTCAGCAAACCTGGTGATAGTGCTAGAGTCAGAATAGCAATTTATCTGCCTAATCCCCCATTCACGACGGCCCTGTCACAAGCCTCGTGTGGTTGAGGAGGCATTTAATAACGTTCCATTCAAACCTTAGATTTAAATAACATTAACGCAGTGACCCGGGCCCAACAAAGCCTAGGAAATCCAAGGTGGGGTGGTGGTGGAGGACCATCCTTGATGGCTGGCATTCGGCTGAGGGTCCCAGGATGGTAGGGAGGAGACTCTGAGTTGAACTCTCTCCAGAATGGACCAGACACAAAGGCATCTTCCCTGGCAGTAGAGTCAGTGGCTGGGCTCTGTGTTGACTCACCTGTCTGTCTGGTATCCATCACCTATGGGAGGTTGTCAGCCTCATTTACACCTTTTTTAAGCCACAAATTGTGTGGCCTCAACAGCTGTCTGTGGAATTACCTCTGTCTGAGTTCCTAACCCAGCACTTAATGGTCCACTGGACACTATATCCATCCTGAGGTCTCACTGACATCTCAAACTCAATGGTCCAACATTCAGCTCTTGTCTCTGAACCTCCATCTCTGAACCTCCATTGAGTGCATTAAGCAGAAGCATTCAATAAGGATTTTGGGGATGGTGAGTGGTGAGTAGATGGGTAGGTGGATGGATGGATGGATGGTTTAATGTAGGGGGATGGAAGAATGGGTGAATGGGTGACTACAAATGGGTGGACAAAGACGGTTGAGTGTGGAGAGAACAAATGAATAGGGAGGAAGAAGTATGAATGGATGAATTTTCCTCGATGAATGGCCTTGCTGTCTCCCCAATCATTCAAGCCCAAAACCTGGGGACAGCAGACTCTACACCTCCTTTTTCCTCTTAATATTGCATTCTCCTCTTGATGATAAACAAAGGGCCACTTGACAAAAGTGAAAGAGGAGAGTGAAAAAGTTGGCTTAAAGCTCAGCATTCAGAAAACTAAGATCATGTCATCTGGTCCCATCATTTCATGGCAAATAGATGGGGAAACAGTGGAAACAGTGGCTGACTTTATTTTTCTGGGCTCCAAAATCACTGCAAATGGTGACTGTAGCCATGAAATTAAAAGACGCTTGCTCCTTGGAAGGAAAGTTATGACCAACCTAGACAGCGTATTAAAAAGCAAAGACATTACTTTGTCAACAAAGGTGCGTCTAGTCAAGGCAATGGTTTCTCCAGTGGTCATGTATGGATGTGAGAGTTGGACTATAAAG
This sequence comes from Antilocapra americana, assembly GCA_007570785.1. Taxonomy (NCBI): domain Eukaryota; kingdom Metazoa; phylum Chordata; class Mammalia; order Artiodactyla; family Antilocapridae; genus Antilocapra; species Antilocapra americana. The sequence goes on along the minus strand of ML660216.1, from coordinate 12,299,645 downwards.
AAAGTTGAGCGCTGAAGAATTGATGCTTTTAAACTGTGGTGTTGGAGAAGACTCTTGAGAGTCCCTTGGACTGCAAAGAGATCCAACAAGTCCATCCTAAAGGAGATCAGTCCTGGGTATTCATTGGAAGGACTGATGTTGAAGCTGAAACTCCAATACTTTGGCCACCTGATGCAAAGAGCTGACTCATTGGAAAAGACCCTGATGCTGGAAAGGATTGGGGGCAGGAGGAAAAGGGGATGACAGAGGATGAGATGGTTGGATGGCATCACCGACACAATGGACATGGGTTTGGGTGGACTCCAGGAGTTGGTGATGGACAGGGAGGCCTGGCGTGCTGCGGTTCATGGGGTCACAAAGAGTCAGACATGACTGAGCTACTGAACTGAACTGGTTGCATCCTCCATTGGTTGGCAAGCCCCGTTATGTCCGACTCCCTGACACTTTGAAGTCCAGCCTGATGGCCGCTCCCCTGGGGCAGGATCTTGTCTCTGACGGCACTGCTGTAGGTCCTCTAGCTGGCTTTCCTGCCTCTAGATCTCTCCTCTTCCAAACCATTCTTCTCAGGACAGCTGGCATAGAATGCAAATGGTTCTATATGCAGTGGTATAGAATCTCAAATGGTTCCATTCAGTTCAATTCAGGCACTCAGTCATGTCTGACTCTTTGCGACCCCATGGACTGCAGCATGCCAGGCCTCCCTGTCCATCATCAACTCCTAGAGTTTACCCAAATTCATGTCCATTGAGTTGGTGATGCCATCCAACCATCTCATCCTCTGTCATCCCCTACTCCTGCTGCCTTCAATCTTTCCCAGCATCAGGGTCTTTTCAAATGAGTCAGGTCTTTGCATCAGGTGGCCAAAGTATTGGAGTTTCAGGTTCAACATCAGTCCTTCCAATGAACACCTAGGACTGATCTCCTTTAGGATGGACTGGTTGGATCTCCTTGCAAAGGACTCTCAAGAGTTTTCTCCAACACTACAGAATACACAGAAGAATTGTACAGGAAAGAGCTTCACAATCCAGATAATCACGATGGTGTGATCACTCACACTCACCTAGAGCCAGACATCCTGGAATGTAAAGTCAATTGGGCCTTAGGAAGCATCACTATGAACAAAGCTAGTGGAGGTGATAGAATTCTAGTTGCAGTCCAAGGGACTTTCAAAAGTCTTCTCCAATACCAAATTCAAAAGCATCAATTCTTTGATGCTCAGCTTTCTTTATAGTCCAACTCTCACATACATACATTACTACTGGAAAAACCATAGCCTTGACTAGACGGACTTTTTTTTTGGTGGCAAAGTTATGTCTCTGCTTTTCAATATACTGTCTGGGTTGGTCATAACTTTCCTTCCAAGGAGTAAGCGTCTTTTAATTTCACAGCTACAGTCACCATCTGCAGTGATTTTGAAGCCCCCCAAAATAAAGTCTGCCACTGTTTCCACTGTTTCCCCATCTATTTGCCATGAAGTGATGGGACCAGATGCCGAGATCTTAGTTTTCTGAATGTTGAGCTTTAAGCTAACTTCTTCACTCTCTTCTTCCACTTTCATCAAGAGGCTCTTTAGTTCTTCCCTTTCAGCCATAAGGGTGGTGTCATTTGCATATCTGAGGTTATTGATCTCAAATGGTAACTCAGGACTATTTCAAACGAAATCAACAATTCAGGGACGTTTGAAAACAGGCAAGTGGGGCTGCCTACTCCAGCTATAAGATCTCATGAGGTCACTCCCTTGTTTGATAACTGCAAAAACTTTCTGTTATCTCCAGAGCAAAGTGTTAGCTGGTCCCACCATCTCTCTCACACACATCTCCATCCATTCCAGAAGTTTCCCAAGTGTGTCATGCCCAAAGCTTCAAAATCAAAAAGACACAAACCCAGGACACCACATGTTTCCGTGAACTCCATCTCAGAGACCAAGTTTTGGCAACACCTTCAGGCATAGGAAGCAACACTAGCAATGAAATGGGAGCTCGGTAGAAGGTCATGGTTTCCAAGCAGCTGTGGTGCTCAGCCATGTGCATCTTTCTTCATGTGCAGTCCCTGAGCCGGTTGACATGATGGCTGCTTGTGGAAGGTGCTTGAAGCACAATGTCCCCCTGTCTGTGTCCATCAGTGAGGCCAGGCCAAGGCTGAAGAACTGTAGACAATACATCCCTGAGCTATCCTACCAAGAGACAGATCAGCTGGGTGATTATATGCCTAATCCCTGCCTCCCTTGGTTGAAGGTGTTGTCCCAAGGAGGTGAAATTCCTGGCACTTCTGGGCTGTCCAAATGTGAGCGCCACACACTCTCAGCACTCAAGAAAGCTTTGAGGCCAAGAAGCATGGAGACTAGGGCAGACATGGAAGTGAGAGGCTTTCACTGAGCTGGGAGCTGTCCTTTGCTGCTGCAGAGGACTCAGAAGTGGCCTCAGGAGACATAGACTCAGCCATCACTGGTGTCTGTCACACCAAGACCTCCTGCTCATATGACAATCTCATATCAATGCATTCTCCTTACTGTGATGATGCCTTGAAACTTTAATGTTAAGGAAAGTTCAGAAAACAGCCTAAAAAGTGAAAATATAGAGGAGTCACAGAATTCATGTCCTGAAGTTCATTCCACAAGTTTGTGATTGTATATCATTGGTAAGTATTGCACACCAGATGTGCAGAGGGGAACCAGGTACATTTGCCTCTCTCTTGAGGAGTTAACATCTTAAAAGGAAAGAGCAGCCTGCATATTTGATAGGTACTGAGAAATCCAAAAAAAAAAAAAAAAAGCAGCAATAGAAAAAAGAGAGGCTAAGAGGGCTCACCTTAGTAGAATTGTCAGCAAAGTTCTCTTTGACGAGATGACTTTTGAGCTTAAAACTAAATGATGTAAAGAAACTAGCTTTACTCACAGTAGGGCAAAGAGTATTTTGGGCCAAGGAGATGGCCTGTGCAAGGGCCCTGGGGCAGGAAAGACCAATGATGTTTAAGGAAATGAAGGATGCCCAATGTGGCCAAGGAGTGTTTGAGCAAGGAAGAGAGTAGTCAGGAATAAGGTTGGAAATATGGGCAGGGTCAGCTCATGGGCAGGCTCTGGGCAGAGCTTTGGTTTTATCCTGGGGGGAAATGGATAGCCACTGAAGGCTTTAAAGTAGGAGAGGGGTGTCCTCTGATATGTAAATTCAAATGACCCATGTCTTCTGAACAGGAAGGAACTGAAGAAGGGCAGGAGAGGGAGGAGAAGCCTATGGAAAGCCTTGGACAGAATCCAGGTGGGAGAGAAAAATCACCATATTTTATTCATCAAGTAACCCTCCCACCCTTCACCCAAAGGTGACTTGCTGGTAATTTGCTCTCTCTTCTAAAATTTGGATTACCTTAGTTTCTGATCTGAGCACAAGAAAACTGATTTTAAAAGGACAAGGTGGAGAACTCCAGACTGAGTCCCAGAGCTAAGTTTGCAGGGAGAAACTAAAGTCACAGGAGACAGCTTAGGAAGTCACATACCATGAGAGGCAGACCCAAGAACAAAGGTCATTGTAAGGAGCCACTCTGTGCAGGACCAAACAGCCCCTGCACCTCACCCAAGCGAGGCATCATCCAACGCCTAGGAGCAGCATGTCCTTGACCTTGGACAGTTCCATAAGCCTGGGGTACACACTACCGTTCCAAAGGGCTGGCTCCAAACACAGCGGCTTATCTTGTCCAGAAAACATACTCCAGTGCTGTAGGGAGGTGAGCTGGTGGTGGATGCTCAGAGAAGTGTTTCCACTCACGTAGGGCTCCCTGTGTCTATTTCTAGTGCTCTGCGTGCAGTAATCACTTAATTTCCCCAAGCGTCTTGTGTGATTGGTACTGGCATCAGCCCAGGTTACAGAGGAAACAGCTGGGGTTTGAGGTGGTGAGGTGACTTCCCCAAGGTCATCCAGGCTGTACATAGAAGTGCCTGCACCAGAATCCAGGCAGTCTGGCTCCAGGGGGGTGTGCTCTGCTATGAGGAGCTGCTGGCCACACACATTTGACCCCAGCCCGCAGATGCAGAGGTGCTGGGATCTCATTGCCTGCATACCCTCTGCTTGGCACCCGATGTCCTGCCCTAGAAGAGCTGGCCATCTGTTGTCTGGTACAGAAGCAAAGCTGTCAGAGATCAGCCATGACCCAACACAAAGTGATCCCCCTTGGCATTCTTCATTGGGTGATGTGCAATGATTCATTTATTTGTTCCACATTTATTAAACATCTCCTACTTCCAAAGTCCCAGCTGCAGACTGGTCACAGATCATGGGGAAAAGCCCACAGTCTGGAATCTGAGTCCTGTTTTGCTCCTGGCATGTGTCACGACCCTGGGCTGCTCACTTAACTTCTCTGAGCCTAAGAGAAGTTTATTTTAACTCTAAGATAGACATGGTAAAGATTGGGATTGACTTCAAAAAAAGAAAGATAAACTGAATGTGAAAGCAGCATATGAACCATAGTAGAATGCTTTCTTGATGAAAGTGAAAGAAGGGAGTGAAAAAGTTGTCTTAAAGCTCAACATTCAGAAAACTAAGATCATGGCATCCGGTCCCATCACTTCATGGCAAATAGATGGGGAACAGTGGAAATAGTGGCTGACTTTATTTTTGGGGGTTCCAAAATCACTGCAGATGGTGACTGTAGCCATGAAATTAAAAGACGCTGCTTACTCCTTGAAAGAAAGTTATGACCAACCTAGACAGCACATTAAAAAGCAAAGACATTACTTTGCCAACAAAGGTTCGTCTAGTCAAGGCTATGGTTTTTCCAGTAGTAATGTATGGATGTGAGAGTTGGACTCTAAAGAAAGCTGAGTGCTGAAGAATTGATGCTTTTGAACTGTGGTGTTGGAGAAGACTCTTGAGAGTCCCTTGGATTACAAGGAGATCCAACCAGTTCATCCTAAAAGAATGAAGTCCTGAGTGTTCATTGGAAGGACTGACGTTGAAGCTGAAACTTCAATACTTTGGCCTCCTCATGAGAAGAGCAGACTCATTGGAAAAGACCCTGATGCTGGGAAGGATGGAGGCAGGAGGAGAAGGGGATGACAGAGGATGAGATGGTTGGATGGCATCACCAACTCAATGGACATGAGTTTGGGTGGACTCGGGTTGGTGATGGACAGAGAGGCCTGGAGTACTGCAGTCCATGGGGTCACAAAGAGTCAGACATGATGGAGCAACAGAACTGAATTGAGAATGCTTTAATCCTGCCAAGGCAAAGCACACATGACTATAATCACTGAGGTACTGGCAGCCTGGGCCAGGGAAGTTTTCTGGATCCACTTTGGCTATTTAGCCCTTTGGGAAAACAAAGCTGACAAAAGTTCTGCAGTTTATAAATGTTCAAAATTTGGGTCTTAGGCACCTAGATACACAGAAGGTAGGTAGAAGTCTCGTCTCAGTGATCCAAATTTCCTTCCACTTGAGTCTCTGATCCAGCCTGTTTCCTCCAAGTGAAATCAACTTGATTATCCCCAGTGTCAGGAAGCTTGCTGCCTATAAGGCAGTCTCTTCTTAGCTGTCCTTTTGCAAACTCTCTTTGTTATGCTCTGTCTTAAGTGGGTCCTTTCCCCACACCCACAGTAACCTAATAAATGAATGGCCTTCTCTGGTACCTTCTACTGAACAATTAAAGGTCAGAGGAGGGTCAGGTGGCCGAGAAGAAGATAAAATCTAGGCTCTCCACATCTCCCAGATGGAGACCAGGATGTTTTAATAAGGATCTGATTTATGATGAAACTTATGCTTCCTTCCTGATTTGAAAAGGGTGGCTAGGGCTTTCTCCATGTCAGCTGTAAGGTGAATCGAGTCCCTCTTTCAGGTTTTTCTGCATACTCTGCTCATTTTGGGAAAGACTGCACGCTAAGTCGCCATGTCTGACTCTTTGTGACCCTTTGGACTGTAGCCCGCCGTTCTCCTCTGTCCATGGGATTCTCCAGGCAAGAATACTGGAGTGGGTTGCCATGCCCTCATCCAGGGAATCTTTCCAACCCATGGATCGAACCAATGTCTCCCACATTGGCAGTTGAGTTCTTTACCACTAGGGCCACCCCGGGGAAAGGCTTCTTCCCAATAAATAAATAACAGCAAATCACAAATGAGTCCATCCTATCCTGGAGTTACATATGATTTACCAGGACTGAAATGTACAACCTACCACTTCCAAATGGGGGATGGGGCGTGGTCCGGAGAACAAACCCAGGGGAGCCTCTGAATTGATTGAATCCCAAATACAAGCCTTAAAGGAAAAGGTTTAGTTTCTGTTCTCCCAGAGAAGAGAATCAACAGAGAAATAATGATAGTGTGCAGTGAAGGGAACAAAATGAATAAATAAGCCCTCTCTGAACTGGATTCAAACATTTATTTTACATGAAAGAGGGCTAATGACATTCAGTAGGATAGAGGAAATCAAAAAGTCATAGCCAGCAGCTACTCTTTTAAACCAGATTTTGAGCACAACCCCCCAAGGGCTGTTCCCACCAATTTTCCAATAAATCACACACTGACTTTTAGAAGAGACAGATATTTAATTCGTGCATTAGAACCACGGGGCCATGACCGAAGGCTGAGGCCCCTGCGGCCCACACTCTTTCTGCACAGTCCCTTAAACCACCCGGCTATAAAACTATGCGTTAATTGGGTAATTAAGCACCGGGCTGGCTGCAGGATGAGTGGCTGATGGCTGACCTTTGGGGCCGAGATCAAAGTTCAGGGGTTAAAGGACTTGCCCCATTGGGAGCCGACAGCTTCCTCTTCTGCTTCAGGTAGTTAGATTATAATTAATTATTTAAACAGAGGGAACCATCCTGGGGTTGAGGTACCCGGTCGAGAAGCCAGTGAGCTGGAGAGTGTTAATTACCTCCTCTCAGTATAAGCTTGAATTCAGCCTCCTGAGTGTGTCCAGGAGGGCATATGGTGGAGGAAACACACTGCCTCTGGGGCTGGTCCTCCAGGCAGCATGCTGGGGCACAGAAAGGACCACAATCCTCCCCTGAGTGAGGGCGTTCCCCACCACACACACACATGCGTGCACACATGTGCACACACGTGTAATCACACATGCACACACATGTACACATTCACGCACACACGTGCAATCACACATGCACACACACACAGTCTTCCTCTATCTGCTCATTTAGTGGTGAACACTTGTTCTGGACAAAGCAACAGGGGTCAGGGCCTCCCAGGGCTCACGATTTGTCCAGTATCACAGGGAAATGCATTCACCACGGCCTGATCCAGGAGCAGAGAGCAAAGAACAGGACACCTTAGTTCCCCGCATCTCCCAAATTCCAAATGTATGCACCCCAGGGGAAGAAGCTAGGGTTTCCTCTCACTGGAGCAGGGCTCATGAGGGAAATAAAGACCATGTCTAAGGAGGAGACAGAGAAGGAAACAGCAACCCACTCCAATATTCTTGCTTGGAGAGTCCCATGGACAGAGGAGCCTGGTCGACTGCAGTTCCTGGGGTCGCAAGAGTTGGACACGGCTGAACGACACGTCACAAGGAGGGGACGTGCACAGACCTCGTCATGGGGGAAATGGCTGGTGGAGAAACCGAGGCCTCCTGATAGAGCGGGGAGCTGAGAGCTGAAGCCCAGGACCCAGCAGGCCCAGCACTTTGGGGTGTCAAAGGTGTTCCCACAGAGGGCACAGCCTGAGGGAACTCAAGAGAGAAAGGAGACCCAGGGCTGGAGTGAAGGGGAGAGGTGGGGCGGAAGGCAGAGAGGCACTGAGAGACCCTGCTCCTGTATTTACCTGCCCCCATGAGAAAGGCACTGGAAGGTTTACTAGAGCGCTTGCATTGGGTGGGGTGGGCAAGTAACTGGGTCAGATTTGCAAGGTCACACCAGGACCCAGGACCTGGTGATGGCTCAGCAGGTAAAGAATCTGCCCACAGAGCAGGAGACACAGGAGACCTGGGTTCGATCCCTAGGTTGGGAAGATCCCCTGGAGGAGAAAATGGTGACCCACTCTGGTATTCTTGCCTAAAAATCCCATGGACAGAGAAGCTGGGCAGGGTACAGTCCACGAGATCTCAAAGAGTCAACACACCTGAGCACGCATGCAAGCACGCAACCAGAAGCAAGTCCGGATCCAAGGCAGAGGCCCTGGCCCAGCTGGAGGGAAGGAGGCAGAGGGTCCACCACCCCCACACCCCTCCACTTGAAAGACACACCCTTCCCCCATCCTGATCCATGGCTGCTGGTGGTGCGGCGGGTGGGGGTGGCAGGGAGCCCATACACAGGAGGGTTGGAACTTCTCTTGAGGCCCTGCCCGGAGGGCACCCCTCAAAGAGCCAAAAGGCAGGGGCTACAGAGGGAAGCCTGCTGGGAGGACTGGGGCCTGGAGATGCTTCCTTCTCTGGCCTCTTTGGATCCGGATGATGCCGGCCGGGGTCACAGCCTCAGCCAGGAGAACCCAGACCCCGCCTCTCCAGACCACCACGGCCCACTCATGTCACTGCTGTGTGCTTCCACCACTGTCTCCCCACAGACAGCCGCTTGAGGGTCTCCCTCACCTCGCACTCTCAGCCCTCAACGCTCCATCTAGTGGGGACACAGCCCTGTCCCTGGCCCGCCACCTCCAGTCACCACTGCTTTGGGGTCGGAGGTGAGGGCCTTCTCCCCATCAGCTGCAGGATCAGCCCCCGGTCTTAGAAGACTGGCTTCCTGGGCCCGTCCGAGCCAGGTCAACATGGCAGCCGTGGAGGCGGGGAAGGGCACAGAAGACCACACCTGCTGCTTTGGGCACGGCCACCTTGCAACAAAGCCGCATCCATCCATAAAGGGAAGCTGTGCTGCGACTCTGTCAGCAGCTGGAAATCCTACCCTGAGTTTGCGCCGTAATGAGACAGACAATGGGGAGGTTTTCATTTCCCCCAACCCCGCAGGGTAGAGCGCCTGCTCTGAGATATAAATGAGACCCAGACGCCAGGCTTAGCAAATCCACAAATTACAACACCTCTGAGATGCCCATTGTGTCCAGGCTGACTCAGGCAGGTTTGCATGTCCCTGCATCCCCAAAACAATCGCTCAAGTAGTCATCAGATGGCCAGAAACCAAAGCCACCACCGTCACTAATAGCCAAGAGGTGCTATTAATTAAAGTACCCCGCGCCCATTATGTAGAGAGAACGGCTATTTCTATTTGAAGCCTGCTGGTTGGATAACTGCTTCCATTAAAACAAAAAACTCACTCTGAAATACGATTTAACACGCAAGTGCTTTTGGGGGTTTGCGACTGGCTGCCTGCGCACATGGCTGAAACACTCGCACCAGGTTTTCAGGGCCCGCGACTCCCAGCATCGATCTGCACTCCGGCCTTCAAGGAAACAAATACATTCTCCTGAATTAAACTCTGCTCACCACAATGGCAGTGCCACAGTCAGCAAAGGCATGCCAGAGGCTGGGAAAGAGGCTGGTGCATCAAAAGTCGGCCATTCAGCAATGTCATCTTTCATTCATTTGTTCGTCTGGCTTATTCATGGTGCCTGAGCTTGGGGTACCTACCATGGAGCTGGACCCCGTAACAGGCACTGGAATAGTATCGTTGATCAGCCACACCCAGAGCCTGCCCACATAACAGCGCCTGTCCCACGTGAGGCTTACAGGGAATCCAAGAGCAAAGACAGAAATCAAGGCGCTGACAGCACAAATGAAATATCCTGGGAGGTCCCAGAATGCAGGGTCTTTGAGACACGAGGGTGCAGAAGTCTCCATGCAGAGCCCCTGGGGCCAGTAGGCACCAAATGTGGTACCTCAAGCTGTCTCCCTGCTGACAACCATGGATGCAGTGAGACATTCCAAAGATCTTTGCAATCTGATAAATTCAACTCAAGAGCTGTAACCCAATAGAGACAGTGGTGTTAGCAGGTGCTGTGAAGCTGGGGCCATTCTAAGGATCATCTTGAACCTCCCTCTCTGCTGGTGACACTCTGACTGACACATCTGCGGGCTCTTCCCTGAAGGTCTGCAGTGAGAGGCTTGGACTAATACTGGAAGCAACCTCTCCCCCAAAGCAAGAAGCTGTAGAGACTAGAGTCTTCCAATCAGTCCCCAGACTAGGATGAAGGCTTCCCAGCTCATCAGTAGTGGTGGGGAAAACCTCTCCCCTCCAGGCTCAAACCATAAAACAGTGACCCGCTCACTCCATGGTGTCGGCTGAGGCCCGTCACACCGAACCTGAATCCCAGGTATTAAGTTTGCAGGATGAGGAGTAATTGGAAGGAAAGAGGAGGCAAGGAAGGAAGGAGGGAGGGAGGAGGAAGGGGAAGAAGGAAGTAAGGAAGGAGTGATGGGAGGGAGGAAGAGAAGGAAAGGAGGAAGCAGGGAAGGAAGAAAGAAAAAAATGTGGCCCGGGTCTATTTTGCTCAGACACAGACGCATAGTGCACTTGACGCATAGTAGGTACTCTAAATCATTTTTAGAGGAGAAACAGATGAAGTCAGTTGATATGACCAAGGCTAATTTAAACCTACTCTGAAATTCTCTTTCAGTATAGTATAAATTGCAACATCATTGATTCACTAGTATTATTTTATGAGAACAAATGATTGCTGATGAAAGCCACTGCAGGTGATAAAGGAACTTGGGAAGGCAAGGCTGCCAGCTTTGGGTTCTGAAGCAGCTGCGTCTTTAATTACGTTGCCTGATTTATACTCTATTAAATCTGTATATAAGTAACCCATTTCTCTGAAAGCATTTAAACCTCTTATATTCCACCAAACACGGTGCTTTTATTTGAAATAAATGTATCCAGCTCTTTGGGGAACATATGGTATATTTCTCTCTTATTAATAATTCAGTTCAAATGAGCAAAAATTAGTTGGTGCAGTTACGGCTGATTTTGTCCTGAAAAGATCCGCATTAATTTTAGACGTTTTGTAAATTGGGCTATTAAATAAAAGCATTATATGTGAATTACCCTTTAAATTTTAAGCAACTTGGTAGTTTAATGGTATTTTCTAGTCAGATTCATTTTCAATCTTTAAAAAATTATAGTCATTATGGTAAGACAAATTTTAGAAACCTGCTCCTTCTATCCAATTACATATCGTACTAATAAGTAAACTAGAAAACTTTTATGTTCTCATTTCAGTGCTCAGTCCTGCTTAGCTCCCCTTTTGGCTTTCATCTGTTTTCTGAGATGTTCCCTAGGAGGAGGCTGGTCCTCCCTGAGAAGCTCTGATGAGGAGATAGGCTCTGGGGGAGCTGAGTTCATCCAGGAGGGGACCTACTGTGGAGGTGGAGCTCCCAAGTTTGTCTTTAGGGTCATTAGCTCTCTGCCGATGGGGCTTCCTCTCTGGATGGTGATAATGCCTCACTAATGGTGCAGAGCTCTGCACCTACAAAACCCCAGCCAGGTGATTTTGCTAGAAAGATCAAGGGGTTCCTAACTGGCCAGGGCTGCAAGGAGATCCAACTAGTTCATCCTAAAGGAAATCAGTCCTGAATATTCATTGGAAGGACTGATGCTGAGGCTGAAGCTCCAACACTTTGGCCACCTGATGCAAAGAACTGACTCATTGGAAAAGACCCTGATGCTGGGAAAGATTGAAGGTGGGAGGAGAAGGGGACGACAGAGGATGAGATGGTTGGATGGCATCACCGACTCAATGGACATGAGTTTGAGTAAACTCCGGGAGTTGGTGATGGATAGGGAAGCCTGACGTGCTGCAGTTCATGGGGTTGCAAAGAGTCGGACATGACTGAGCAACTAAACTGAACTGAACTGACCACGAAGGTCTTAGTTATAGAAGATGGACACAGAGTTCATCAGCTCTGAAGTGCAGTCTGGCAGAGACACCCGAGGCCAGGCCCACTCAGTGGTCCCTCCCTAGCTGTCCAGGAGAGCAGGGCAGGTCTGTGAAGGCGAGGCTCCCAGTGGTTCTCCAGAGGGGCCTCCCTTGTTCAGCCCCATTCAGAGAGCCTGGGAGAAATGACAGGGCTCTGAGGATGGCTAGTGTCTCCGCTCTGAGCTTAGCTGACTCTGTGATCTTAGGTGATCCAGCCGACTGTCCGAGCACGGTGCCCGTCGGGGGCAGTCATCCTCCCGGTCCGCTGACCTTGGCCCCTGGAGCAGCATTGTACCCACACCAACCTTCCACCACCGCACTCAGGACAGTAACTCCAAGACGGGAATCCTGTCATCCTTCCTCCCAACCCCCCAGTTCCTTCCTGCACGAGGGCCCATGTTTTCCAAGTGGCTCATTGGATGCTGAAATAGGCATCATGCTGCCATATCAATGGATAGCCAGGGCGAATGCGGAACCCACGTGGGGTCCCATGTAAGCACCCAGCCCAGCACTCCTGTCATACCTGGCTGCTGAGCACAGTACTACCTGGGAGGGCTGAGGAGTAGAGTCAGTCAAGATAGAGGCAGAGCAAACATTCATTTTATCACATGCAGACAACTGTCAGATTGCCATCCTGTGGAGCAGACCCACCCTGCTGCACAGAAAGGGCTCCCATTGTCGAGAAGGAGAAAGTAAGGTCCCGGGAAGTGACGGGCCTGCTGGGGGCTATATGGGGGGAGTCTGGGGACCACTCCATGGCGAGAATTTACACAATAAATCATCAAACCCCCTTATGTTCTGGTCACTTGAGACGGCCCCCAGTCATGCACCAGCCCCTGGAAGCAGACACAGAACAGTTCTTAGGGACACAGCTTCTCCTGTTGGCTGTCTTGCCACTTACCAGTGTGTGGCCTTGGCAGATTATTCAATCTCCCTGTAGCTCAGGCTCCAGCTGTGAAATGGGAAGACTGTTACTGACCTTATAGATGGAATGAGTTAAGGCATACCCACTGCTCAGAAACTCTCCGGCCAAGGACATTTAGGGGAAAAAAAATAGTGTGAACCACCAGCTGGGGTCTCCAGGGCAGGTCAACTCATGTGCCCTAAATAACAATGTCTGAAGGATTGTTTCTGAGGCAGACTCACTTCCACCCCACCTCACTTCACCCAGCCAGATGCCAGGCCACTCCTGACTGCCATGATCTGCTAGCTTTGAGAACACAGCCCAGTATGGCCAGTATCTGCCCATTAAAGGAACGCTGCCTTGGTATCCATGACAACTGCACCACGGGAAAGACCAGGCTGGAAATGCCATCCTGATAGGCTCCAAGCTGAAGTCCTGGTCCAAGCAGGAAGCAGACATAAGGACAGATTGCTTAGCTTTACACATTACTTCAACACTTTATACATCGCTTTAATGCTTTCAAAGCACTTCCCCACATATGTTGCCATTTAATCTCCCCATCAGCCCAGAGTTATTCTTCCCAGCAATTATTATTGCTTGCGAATGGTTGGGGTTAATCTACTTCCTTGAGGTCTCATGGTAAGAAATGGAGGGACTGGGGTTCAAATGCAGGATCCAGAACCCATTCTTGATGATTACACTATACTATGTGAATGACCAAAGGTCTCTTTGTCTGTGGTCCTCAAAACAGAGCCAGGGGGCTGTGATGGTTAATGATGTATCAACTTGGCTGGGCCGCAGTGCCCAGACATGCGGGACATTATTCTGGATGGTTCTGTGAAGGTGCTTTTGGATGAGATTAAATCAATGGACTCTATAAAGCAGATTGCCCTCCATGAGGTGGGTGGGCCTCGTTTAATCAGCTGAAGACCTGAGTAGAACAATGACTAATCTCCCCCACCCCCAAGAATTCTGCCAGCAGGTGGCCTTCAGACTTGAACTGCCATACTGGCTTTTCCCAGGTCTCCAGCCTACTGATCTATCTTGTAGATTTTGGACTTTTTGGTCTCCATAATTGTATGAGGCCATTCTTCAAAACTGGGGAAGGGAATGGCACCCCACTCCAGTCTTCTTGCCTGTAAAACCCTGTGTAAAACCCCAGGCAGAAGTGTCTGCTGGGCTACAGTCCACAGAGTCACAACAAGTCAGACACGACTGAGCATGCATGCACATTCATTAAAAATAAGTCTTGATAGATGTATAGATACAGAGACATTCCTCTGGAGAACGCTGACTAATACAAGGGCTTAACAGAAAATGGCAACTTCCCCTCTCAGACTCATTCTCACTTAAAACTTTAGTGCTTTGGACACAGAATGTAGTTCTACTTTGGGTCATTTTTTCTCAGGGGACAAGTATTAGGCGCTGCCCAGGAGGCAGTTCTATGGGGGATATACAGATGCGAGCTCTGGTGCTGCCCTCAGGGAGTGTCCAGACTGGGACCCACGGCAGCGGCAGTGTAGAGGGAGCAGAGTATAGACCTGGCTTAAATGCAACCTTTAACACTGATGGACCAGGTGAACTTGGACTTGACCTTCTGCGTTTGATTCCTTTGTAGGCCAAAGTGAGATAATGGTGCCTAAGACATGAGCATTGCGTATGAGGATCAAATGAAAAATCGTGTGCTTCAGATAGCACCTGCTCCATAGCCAGCAGTTAGTGCTTAGTAGTTGCTTGTTGATATTGATTAAAAAAAAATAGCTGAATGAATTGGTCCCAAAATTGGTACACAACCCAACTTCTTCTAGAGGATGACTGCATCAGAAGAGGTGGGAAAGACTGGGCATATGGTCTAGAAAAGGGTGGTGTCAGAGGACGCTCAGGCGCTGAGATGCCTGATTAGAGCAGGTGAGGCTGCACCTCTCTGTCCTCTAGTGATGTGGGAACAAGAGGGCTCTTGATGAAAGTAAAAGGGAAAAATCTTTAAAAGCACAGAAGTACATGTGACATCAGTTGCCTGCAGAACTCTGGACCACAGGTCATCATTTAGGCGAGTGGCTTAAAGGCATTAAGTGCATCCAGAATGATAGCTCAGTTAGGTTCTTGTTGGCACCAAGTGGCCCAGGGGGGTGACGGGAGAGCCACCCAGATACTGATATGTGAGCAGCTCTGTGTATAGCTCGTTACAGGCAGCCACAAACTCAAGCAGCATCTACCCCTTCCCATCAGAGTAAGACCCTTAGAAGAGGACAAGCCAACTGCCTGGCATTAGAATGAAAAGGACTCTCAACACCTAAGGTTGAAGACAGAAATTAGCCTGGATCCAGGAAGCTAACCATCCATGTACAGCATGAATGAGGTATAATACCACGGATATTTCTGCAACACAATTAGCAGCAATAATAATGATAAGATATGAATTATATAGCAATGACATTAATTAACATCACCATCCTATCCCAGACGACAGGGTACAGAGAGACAGATGAGTAAACAAACCAGAATGATCCAAAGCTCCAGGTGCTACAAGAAAGCAGTTCAGCAAAAGAGACCAGTTCTCCCATGAGTGGCAGGGGATCTGGGCAGAAAAGGTCAACTGATACTTGAGCTGAAACTTCCACAACGAACTGGGTTTCTGCTCTGAAGAGGGTGAAGAGACTGCCTGGTACAGTGTTCCAGACAGAAAAAGTAAGGTATACAAAGCACGGGGGTGGGAACAGGCTTAGCTCATCCAATGAGTCCTAAGGGATTGAGAATTGCTGGAGGCTGGGGGGCAAGGGGTACAGGAGGTTGAGATGAACAGTGACGTCAGAGGTATGTGGGGGCAAGGCCTCCAGCAACAGGTCATCAAGCTTGATGAGGTTCAACTGCATGAACACCCTTGATGCCTCTATTAAAAATCAGAAAAGAAATCTATTTTCTGAGTTCACACCATGGTCTTTGAGATTTCTTCAGCGGCAAGGAAGCATGTAACATAAGCAAGACGATCAGAAGGAAATCCCCCCAACACAATGGAGAATAATGTGTCAAATAGTTGTGTGTGGAGAGGTTTGGAAAGGAGTCCACTGAAGGGGTAAGAGCAGGGAAAGGCATGTGATCTCCAGCCCACTGTCTGTCCATTGTTAGAAAGGTGACTGGCTTGCCCGGTGGTTCGGTTGGTAAAGAATCTGCCTGCAATGTGGGAGAACTCTGTTCGATCCCTGGTTGGGAAGATCCCCTGGAGGAGGCCATCGCAATCCACTCCAGTATTCGTGACTGGAGAATTTCATGGACAGAGGATTCTGTCAGGCTATTGTCCAAGGGATCGCGAAGAGTCCGACACAACTGAGCAACTAAGCACAGCACAAAGACTAAGCATTGGCTAAGCTGTTGTTTAGTTGCTGAGTTGTGTCCAACTCTTGAGATCCCATGGACTGTACCCCGCCAGGCTTCTCTGTCTGTGGGATTTTCCAGGCAAGAATACTGGAGTGGATTGCCATTTCCTCCTCCAGGTGATCTTCCTGACCCAGGGATTGAACCCATGACTTTTACATCTCCTGCATTGGCAGGCAGATTCTTTACTATTGAGCCACCTAAGAAGCCCACTGGCTAAGTTACAACCAGGAAAACAACTGCCAGAGACACACATCATATCTCAGTGAGTCTTTATATTTAAGTAAAAATGTCCTTGAAGTTGTAATATTATCTACTGGTCCTGGCTCTTGACACAAACGCAATCTTAGTAAAATGCCCACATATTTATAAAACACAAATGCTTCTCATCTACCGGTCGTCATATTCAAGGCACAAGTTTAACTCAGAGTGTCACGGTCATTAAAGGAGAAACGGAAACAGCTTTATTCATCTGTGGGCCATGCAGGTATCAGCTTGATCATTGGTAGTAATGTATAAGAGATACACAAAGAACTAAATGGGGGGTTGGAGGAAACTGATAAATAGGTTAAAATTTTTTATACTGCTGTGCTTGATGCAGCTTGTATTAGGACAAGTAATGTTAGTTACTTAAAACTCAACATTCACAGAACTAAGATCATGGCATCCAGTCCCATCACTTCATGGCTAATAGATGGGGAAACAGTGGAAACAGTGACAGATTTTATTTTCCTGGGCTCCAAAATCACTGCAGATGGTGATTGCGGCCGTGAAATTAAAAGACACTTGTTCCTTGGAAGAAAAGCTGTGACAAACCTAGATAGCACATTAAAAAGCAGAGATATTACTTCGCCTACAAAGATCCATATAGTCAAAGCTATGGTTTTTCCAGTACTCATGTAGGGATGTAAGAGCTGGACAATAAAAAAGTCTGAGAACTGAAGAACTGATGCCTTCAAACTGTGGTTTCTGGAGAAGACTCTTGAGAGTCCCCCGGACTGAAGGAGATCAAACCAGTCCATCCTGGTTATAAAGGAAACCAGTCCTAAATATTCATTGGAAGGACTTATGCTGAAGCTGAAGCTCCAATCCTTTGGCCACCTGATGTAAAGAACTGACTCATTGGAAGAGATCCTGATGCTGGGAAAGATTGAAGGCAGAAGTAGAAGGGAACAACAAAGGATGAGATGGTTGGATGGTATCACCAATTCAATGGACATTAGTTTGAGCAAACTCCAGAAAATGGTGAAGGACAACGAAGCCTGGCTTGTTACAATCCATGGAGTTGCAAAGAGTCAGACACAACTGAGCAACTGAACAACAGCAACGTCAGCTACTAAAGCAAACCTCCCAGAATCTCCATCTAATAGGAGTTTCTTTCTAGTTCAAGGAAAATTTCTTTCTGGTTCTACTGTTCAGAGGCAGGAAGAAGAATCTTGAGTCTTCTCTAATTATCTTACAGATGGGGAGAGAGAATATGGATCATAAGAGGAGGTTCTCTTCACCTGGAAGAGAGGCATGAATCCATTCTTACACCCAGAACGCAATCCTAAGTCTCCATCCAACAGCAAAGGAGGCTGGGAAATGTGGTCTAGCCATACGCCCAAGATGAGAGCACAGGTGTGAGCATGAGCCGTCTTGGCCTCATAGCTTAATACGTCCAGAACCGGACTTTAAAAACAGATTATGAAATAGCAATAAATATTTTTCAAAAATGACGGCTTTCATTCTTATTCCAAGTCATAATTATTTCTTCCCGTGTTTCCTCCACTCTCCAAAGTTGTGCCACCATGCCACGTGTACCCCTGGAGATGTAATATAAAATATAAATCAACATATTCTGCTATAAAACCTCGCACAGCTCACGTGTGGCAAGAGCTGGTGCTGGCAAGTGGGGGTCAGTTCATGTTTCCAAGACGTGTCCCACTCCTCAGTCATGACCTTCAGCCACCGTAGAGACACAGGATACCAACTTCCCCCACATGTCTACTCTGTCGTCTAAACTGGATGGAAACCACCAACTCTCAGAATCAAATGACTTGACTTCAATCAAATTAGCCGTTGGATAAAGAAGTCAGTTCTTTTGCCATCTGCTTAGAGAGCCAGAACCACCACCCAGCAGGTCAGTCGCATCCTAGAGCAAGGCTGTGGCTCCATCCAGACATTGCTACAGATGATGCCAGTGAAATGCCCTGACCCAGCCATTTCTCACATAGCAGGAGCGACCCCATCATTTCTTTACCCCTGCTTCTTGGGGTCTACTTAGATGAAGACACACGACCACGTGCCAGGGATGTGACAGCTGAAGGGGGAGGGCAGCCTGCATGATTATGGCTCATCATTGTCCCCCTGTCCCTGAGTGGTTGATGCTTATCAATGAATGGCACCAAATGTGGTGTAAAATCCCAGATAATTAACCGTGAACTGGGGATAACTTAGCCCAGGCCCATTTCATTCATATTTTAGAGGGAAGACACACAGGTAAACAATTCGAACCTTGGTGTTTATACCACTCCCAAGTTTGGGAATGAAGCTTCAGTATTGTCTCTTGCAGGCTGTAAATTCAAAAGAGACCCATGATTTCTGTCCAGCAAAAGGCAAGGCCCAAATCGACAGGACAGGGGAGAATTTATTTTTTCCCCTTTTCTCCTTAGCCGAAGTTATTATCACAACTGCCGGGGAATTTGTGAGATTGGGAGATAAGGATCTTAATGATTCTTTGGAGACCCGTCAATCACCGCAAACTGCTACCAGGATCGAAATTACATCTGCATTTGAATTAGCAACATTACTCGCCAATTTAGATCAGAGTGAACATTTTTCCATTGAAGATGGAATTAAATTAGAAAATGAGTGAGTCTTTAATTTCCAGATTATAAATCACTGAAAATAATTCAACTCCTGTACCTTAAGGCCAATTACATTATCCTAAGCGACATTTTATCTCCCAAGCTTCGGAGTGATTTGGTGACAGGACTTCACACAAATCAGTCTTGCTCCAGCAGCAAGAAGTGTGTCTGCCCACCGAGTCACACACAGAACACACCATGAACCGTTTTCCTGCCGAAGCTTATTTTACATGAAATTTGCTTGTCTGCTTGGTCATGTATTTTTGTGTTCTAATGAACTGATGCAGTAGCCAGATACGAGGCCTGAATTAAGTCAGGTTCAGCAATGAGATTTTAAAATGATTGAACTTGTTCCAGGCTGGGGCATCTTCACCCCTTCCATGTCCTCCCTCCCTTTGGTCTACAAAAGACAAAGATGTCATGGATGTTTCTGAGGCTGACCAGTCTGCGCTCAGCTTTCTGTGTGCACAACTCCATGTCTGTCCTTCTTCACCACCTTTCACTGGAATCACTGTCTGATGTCCACACAGCTATCTCTCCCTAGACTGAGCAGCGTGGAGGGCAGGGCCTATTATACTAACGCCTGGATCCATCTGGCAAAGGGATAAAAATAGGTGTTTGTTAAGTACTAAGTGCAAAAAAGGATTGAGTGAGTGATGGCGTGAGTCCTCTCCACCAGATGAACAGCTGTTATAGAGATGAAAGAGACAGACAACAGGCAGCCCACCTGCCTCCTCACCTTCCCCAGCATAATCCCGGGTCAACCAGAAAGCCAGGGAGGGCCCTTTGGCACTGGCAGGGTCTCATTTTCTGGGGTCCACCTGGCCTACACAAAGGTCAAGGAGCCTCCCCAACAGACCACCAACCTTGCTCAACCTCTGAGAAAAGTAGGCTTGACCCAGAAAACTTCTGAGTCCCTGATGCAGGGACCAAGGAGGGATAAAAAAGGAAAAGCCTGAAGCAATTAGGAGATTGGGAAGCGTTTTGAACTATGCTGGCCTTTCAATAAGGGCTTCCCTTGTGGCTCAGATGGTATAGAATCTGCTTGTGATGTGGGAGACCAGGGTTTGATCCTTGGGTCAGGAAGAACCCTTGGAGAAGGGAATGGCTAACCACTCCTATATTCTTGCCTCTAGAATCCCATGGACAGAGGAGCCTGGCAGGCTACAGTCCATGGGATCGCAAAGAATTGGACACAACTGGGTGGCTAATACACACACTTGCAGGCAGGGAAGGAGGCAGAAGAAAACACTGCTCTTCCCCTAAATGGTGACTGGGGGTGGGGGCGGGGCATGCTGACAGATGACCTGCTCCCTTGTTAGAGAGGGAAGACTCCCTTGCCCCTCCCCGACCTGGCCTCACATGGTTGGAAGTGCAAGGGCTCCAGCCAGTGCCCAGTTCTTGCTGCCTCTTCCCGATCAGCAGCCCTCAGTCCTCTGGCCTCGCCCAGGGAGGCCCACACACACTTCCCTGTCCTGGCAGAACCAGACACCAGGCTCTTGGGCTTGGGTAAGGGTGGCTACTGTTGGACCATGTCATAGTTTGGAGTATTTCCCACATCAGCCTCTGAGCCCCTGACCCCTGGAACACTGACTCTCCTCGGCCATTCTCTACTCAGGTCCAACCGAGTAGGCTATCCAGGGACAGGCATGCGTGCAGAATGAGTGTTGTCAGTCATCGGGAACTGAGCCATCATCCAGGGGCTCGAGGTTCCTGCAGACACCCCAGCTGGGAAGGGAGAGCCAAGAGGACTGGCTCTGAGCCCCGCTTCTAACACACACACAGGCCTCAGCTCCTTGCTTGTTTAGTCTCTACCCCAGCTTCTTTAACACTCACTTGAAGCAATAACTCTGCCACTCAGAAACTACTTTATTTAAGTTAGCAGCTGACTGACCCAGTCCAACTCACTTGGTCCATATACAGGGAGTGGGACCAGCCCAAGAAAACCCTGCAAGTTCATGACAGAGCTTGGAATGAAAGCTAGGACCCAGAATCCCTCATCAGTTCAGTTCAGTTGCCGATCATGTCCAGTTCTTTGTGACCATGGACTGCAGCATGTCAGACCTCCCTGTCCATCACCAACTCCCAGAGCTTACTCAAACTCATGTCCATAGAGTCAGTAATGCCATCCAACCATCTCATCCTCTGTCATCCCCTTCTCCTCATACCCTCAATCTTTCCCTGCATCAGGATCTTTTCCAATGAATCAGTTATTCACATCAGGTAGCCAAAGTATTAGAGTTTCAGCTTCAGCATCAGTCCTTCCAATGAATATTCAGGACTGGTTGGATCTCCTTGAAGTCCAGGGGACTCTCAAGAGTCTTCTCCAACACCACAGTTCAAAAGCATCAATTCTTCGGTGCTCAGCCTTCTTTATAGTCCAACTCTCACATCCATACATGACTACTGGAAAAACTCCCTCATCACACCTATTCAAAGCTTATACAGCAGAAGCAGCCACCTGGATGATCACTGTCACCATGTTTGACTCAGGTATGCTGTCTACACTGCCTTCACGAATAAACTTACTAAAGCCCTATGAGCTAGGAGCTATCCCACCATACCCACTTTACAAATGTAAAAGTTGAGGTTCAAGGCATTAAGTAACCCTCCCAAGGTCTCCCTGATAGCAAGTACCAGAGCAGGGCTTTGAACACGGGCAGTCAAGCTCCTGAGCCCACATCTGTAAACATCGAGTTGTATTGACAGTGTCTCTCATCACAGATCTGGCAGGCCTTGCTCTTCTTTCCACCTTATTGAAGCTTTCTCAGTTGTCATGAAGTATGAGAGGCTGAAGCCCTTGACCCTTCTGGCTTCAGAGCCTGGGGTGTATTTGCTAAGGGTTTAGATTTACCAGGACTTCCCCTGTGGCTCAGCTGGTAAAGAATCCACCTGCAATGTGGGAGACCTGGGTTCAATACCTGGGTAGGGAAGATCCCCCGGAGAAGGGAAAGCCTACACACTCCAGTATTCTGGCCTGGAGAATTCCATGGACTACAGTCCATGGGGTGGCAAAGATTCAGACACGACTGAGTGACTTTCACTTTCACTTTAGATTTAGCAAATAAAACTCTTTGGAACAGACTTGCACCAAACAAGTGTTGTTTAATGAAATGCAAGCATTGTCGGGTAGCCTGTCTCTTCCTGGCAACTGTACCGAGGAGGTCTGTGTTCAGAGGGCTGTGAGATCAGGGCAGCCTCACCAGTCCTTCCTCCTGAGACAACCTCCTCCACAATCGTCCTCACTCCCAGGCCCTTGCCCAACGTCCCTGACTTCTTTCC
The DNA here is from genome assembly GCA_007570785.1 of Antilocapra americana. Taxonomy (NCBI): domain Eukaryota; kingdom Metazoa; phylum Chordata; class Mammalia; order Artiodactyla; family Antilocapridae; genus Antilocapra; species Antilocapra americana. The sequence goes on along the minus strand of ML660216.1, from coordinate 12,277,440 downwards.
AGCTTGCCAGCCAACCCTGCCCTGGGAAGGGGGGAGGTTCCAGACACGGGGCTCTCTTGCCACCAGCACCCCTCTAGGGGCATCTGAGATCACAGAGGAACCAAAAGGCAACTGGAGGCCTCTTGACAATTCGGCCGAGGAAGGAGTAGAGTAACTGATGCTCCTGTTGGGGATCCCGGCCGCAGAACCAGTCTCAGTGCTGCCCAGCCTCCTCGCACAGCTGCAGGAGACCCCTGGGCTGCCACTGTTCCCTCTACCCGGGAGGATGCAGGGCACACAGCTGAGCATCCCTGAGCCACTGCTAGCCTGTCCCTTTTTTTTTTTTTTGGTCTATTTCTTCTCTCCTTTTTGTGTGTATGTGTGTGTCTTTATTGAATTTGTTACAGTGTTGCTTCTGTTTTATATTTTGGTTTTTTGGCTGCAAAGCATGTGGGATCTTAACTCCCTGGCCAGGGACTGAACCCACACTCCTTGCATCGGAAGGCAGTCTTAACCCCTGAACCATCAGGGGTGGTTCCGCCCTAGCTTGTTCCTTTGCTGCCACTGCAGCACTTCCAACAGCGACCTAGGACTAAAGGAGGCGTGATGATAGAATGCACGCTTTCCTCCCCGGGTGCAAGGTAGGCATTGCTAATCGATCACTGCACACTCTCCAACCAAACCCAGATGCAGCCCCAGCATCCTCCATTAACACTACCTTCAAGGGACCAGTGTCAGCACAGAGATGAGAGCTCATTCCTGTGGACACTCAGCCCCTAGGGACTGCATCGGGTTGGGGAGGTGGGGAGAGAGAAGATGGAGGGGGTCAGGTGGTAAAGAGGGAAAGGCAAGGGCTCCAAAGAAAAAAATGGGGTTCACAGCCTGGAGCCAGCACTTAGCTCTGAGACCCTGAGCAAGTTGAATTCCCCTCCAAGCACCAGCTCCCCTCTCCATGAAACCAGCGCAGTATTCTATCCCCTGCAGATCCAGGCAGGGATGAATCTTAAGAGGCAGCCTGCTCAGTGCCCTGCTTTCCGAAAAGTGCTCAGCAGGCAGCCTGCCCCTTCTCCGTGGGACTCACTTTGATCAAGTGCTCAGGCCTGAGATCTAGAAACACGGGCATAGGGAGGCCACGAGGTTTTGGTCCCAGCTGGCATTTCAGAGAACTTTTCCTAGAAAGAGTTCCGGATCCCAGAGCTGCACTCACAGACTCTGCATGGCGTGACTCCTCAGGGCTCAGGGACGGGATTCTGAACCAGGCAGCGTAGCAGGAAACGACTCGAGGGAGGCAGCAGGTTCCCATGGTAAGGGTGTCTGCCCCCCCGGGGTCACCATTGACAGCTCTTTATCCTTCTGCCGAGGGACCCAGGACATGACCCCAGCAATCTCGTCTCTCCGTAACTGAATTCTTAATATCATTGATCATATCATCCAAAGGAACACCAGCATTTGTAGGACTTTACGATGTGAGGCTTGTTTATACACATATAAACACATAGATTTTTTTTTAATTCTCACCGCAATCATGAGTGAAGGTCATTGAGGAATTCTTCTGAGGCCCACTTTAAAGACAAGAAAACTGACTCTCATGCACTTCTCAAGGCCATGCCACAGCGAGCTGAAGCTGTCAGGAGGCTCCTGAGCCCAGCTTCCTTTGGTGCCCCAGTATCCTGCATGAACTGGCTGTGAGGGCCCAGCCTTATCCCGAGGGGCCTCCCGGGGACCATGATCTCAAGAGTCCTTGAACCCAGGAGATGGGAAGCGCCTCTCCTTTTCCCTAAGGATGGTGGTCTCGCAGAGCTCAGGCTCCCTGCTGGGGCAAGGGCACCTCTTCTGGGGCCGCCAGGAGAAAGAGCAGGGCGGGCCGGCTGGGCACAGTGAGCACCCACTCTGGGATGGGCTGGGCTGGGGCAGCATCTTCCCTTTCTCCCACCCAGGCCCCTGCCACCCTGAATCCACACGTGGTGCCCCCAGACGCACACATGCACAAGTAGCCATGGCCTTCGCTCTCATCCAGGGCCATCACCTACCCCAACCCTGACAGGCATTCTTTCTGGCATCCCTTACTGGGACCTGGTGAAAAATTCCTTTTTTCTGTTTCCCCAGTCCTTGGCCTCAGGGGTCAGAGGAAGCATTGAGAAGCCGGGGAGCCTTTCTGAGAGTGTGTCTGTCTCACATGGAGACTCTGAAGCATTCACAGGGAAAGTTCCAGTTCCATTTGCTGTTCACTCCCTCAGTTGTTTGCCCGACTCTTTGAAACCGCTGGCCTGCAGCACACCAGGCTTCCCTGTCCTTCACCACCTCCCGGAGTTCGCACAAACTCATGTCCATCGAGTCGGTGATGCCGTCCAACCATCTCATCCTCTGTCGTCCCCTTCTCCTCCTACCTTCACTCTTGCCCAGCATCAGAGTCTTTTCCGGTGAGTCAGCTCTTTGCATCAGTCCCACTAAGACACTAGTAATAGAGAAAGCAGCATCCAGAGCAGGCTCTTTGCCATTTTATGTGAGAATCTGGTGAAAGCTGGAGGCTATCTCCCCAGAAAAAAAGGCTCACTCCCCACAAAAAAAATCACAGATGCTCACATACACACTCACACACACACCCACTTACATTCACACACACTCACACAGACTCAAACACACACACATATACACTCACACATGCTCACACACACACTCACCCTCAAACACACACACACATTTCCAGTGGAGCATCTCCTTCTCTCTGTCTCTCTGATCCTCCCCCACTCCATCCCTTTGTCTTTCTCTCTCCTTCCTGAACCCAGTCCCTTCTCAAAACTTTGAGTGACACAGCAGCAAAATTATTGACCTCCAGCCAAGGAGAACTCTCTAGAACCCCTCTCCTCGGCCCAGGCCTCTCCCAGCCTGGAGCTGCCCCAGGGCAGGAGTCCACCTGCGCCCTTGGCAGTCAGGGTTTCCGTGCTACGTCTGCTCTGACCCTCTAGCTCACTCAGGGCTCCCACCCTGGCCTCGCTTCCACTCTCCCTGATGATTCTGCAAACCACTCTGGTTTCCCAGACACAACAACCCTTTTGAGGGACAGAACTATGCTTGCTCATCTTCCCCGAGGGAATCTTAGCAGGAGTCTCCCTTCTTAATGCCAGGGTCCAGCCTGATTCAGGACTACTGTGGGCGGGGTACCTCTGAAAGATTACCCATCCCAAGAAGGGCTATCCTGTTGCTCTGCAGGCCAGGAGGGCAGTGTTATGCCCACAGAGCCCCCTCACTGGGCAGAGGGCAGAGTCAGTGCCATGCTGGCCCCCAGGAGGGAGCTGTTCCCTTTTTCTGCTCTCCTCCCCTAAAGCCCACTAAGATCTGAAGAGAGACACCCATGTGAGCATGGGGGCTGTGCGCCCTTGATCAAAACAACCTCGTGAATCCTGCATGTGTCAAGTTGCTTCTACTCCCAAAGCATCAATCGCTCCATCCAAGAAGGCATTTCGCTTCTCAACTCTCTATTTGAAGGGCACCTGGATTTCAATATGCACGGACCCACAACTTCTAGGAGGACAGAACACTGGCTGAGGTAGTCACTGCTCTATCTCCAGAGCCTAGGACAGTGCCTGGAATGTTGTAAGTTCTTAGTGTTTGTGGAGAGAATGAGTCAGTGAACAAATGAATGAATGCTGCAGAGCCTAACTGGATTCATACTTTTTAATTGATTGCAGGAATTTCGAGGAACCAGTGCGGCCTGTCTTCTCTTCTCTGACTCTCTTCCTCACTTCGGGTAGAACTTCACTAGATTCCAAAGCCCTTATTAAATGCATGCAGCATCAACCCTAAAGAAAATGTGGGTTTCTGAAACCAAACAGTAGTTTGGAAACACTCCCTAAAGAATCTTACAGGCAACACCATTTGAGGATTGTGGTACCTGGCTTGTTATACCCTCAGTAAACATGCTGGTTGGTTGATCAATGGCTAGTTTGAGTGCCATTGTGATTTGTCTTTGGCCATAGTTTTCCATCAGGTTCTGGAATTCAGAATAGCATTCACATATGGCTTCCCCAAGGACTCATCAATAAAGAATCTGCAAGAGATGCAGGAGATGCAGGTTCGATCCCTGGATCAGGAAGACCCCCTGGAGGAGGAAATGGCAACCCACTCTAGTATTCTTGCCTGGGAAAAAAATCCCATGAACAGAGGAGTCTGGTGGGTTACACTCCATGGGGTGGTGAAGAGTTGGAGATGACTGAGCAGCTAAGCACACATACCAACATGACTCCATTTTGACTTTTATTATTTTCTCTGTGGCCCATTTGCTCCAAGACACACATGGGAGAAAAAAAATCACCTGAGGCCAGTCCTGCCAGGGCCTGGCAGACAAGTGTTGGTGCACCTGCACCAGGCTGCCCTGCCATCTGGGCCCATCTCCGAGGCTCTGGTCCCAGGTGGCTCGCCGGCTCTTGGCTCCGGGTCCTCCATGGGACATGCGCCACCTCATCCCAAAGCTTCACCACCGGGGCCAAGACCCAGCCCCAGACGATGTCAGAGCCTCTCACACAGGGAAACATCGCGGTTCCTGGAGACACGGTCCCCTCCCCCCCACCCCGTTCTTGATCCTGGACATTAAATATTTATGAGTTCTTAAAAAAAAAATAATAAGCCAGAAGCTTCCAATAATGCAAGTTGTCTACTAAGCAGGGAGATTTCAGGACGATAAACGTTATTTAGGAACATCATGATGTGCCTTATATTGTGATGTGATTGGGGACCATATTAAAACCCGGCAAGGCTATTATACCTAATTTTTGTTTCAATTCAGGCAATATCGCCACTGCTTAATATGATTTCTATTTACTTTTTTCTATTGTCAGTATTTTATTGGGGTTGTGTCTGCTTTATCAAGCAGATCGCCTCTGAAAGGGAGGTCAGACTATGCTCAGATCTCAAGATTTTTCTGTCGTCTTTCTTTTAAAGGGGTTTCCATTATATTCTGCTTGGCCTGAATTCACTCCAAAACCCTCCACACTAATATAAACTCTTTTTCTTTACTCTTGTCCAATTGCAATATTTCTGCCTGCACAAAGCCTGACAGCTTAATATTTAAAAGCTATATAAACTCTCATCATCCAGTTTTATGTTCCTGTTTTTCCATGGTACCACTGGATTTGGGTGAATGCTACATAAAATGTGTGCACTGAAGGGTTTCAAATCAAGTTATGTCCTCCATCTATAAAAATTGAATTTTAAAGGTTATTTTAATTATAAGTTTAAACCCCGGCTCTACTAATGACAGGGGCAGCCTCTTCCACTAAAGCATTCATTCGTCTTCTCCCCAGGGTCGTGGACAAGCTGAGGAAAACTATTATTTCCTGAACGAAATGGAATTTTGCAAAACAGGATATTATTTTTTAAAGTATTATGCACTTTGCATAACCCTCTCTTCCTGGACTGGTCCAGGGTGGGAGGGGGGGGGGGGGGGGTGGATACGGGTGATTTGTGGTTCTGCCCATTAAACAGGACCTGCTTTTGCACAACCTGCAAGAATTTCTCCGCATTGCCAAGTGTGAAGGAAGAGATGGTATCAACTTCCCAACTCCTTTAAGTCACGTCCAACCCACCTGACTGTCTGCAAATCAGACAAGGGTGTCCCATCGCCAAAGAATTTGGAGGAAAAAATAATAAAGTAAACAAAACCCAAATTGTAAGCACTGTTTCTTCCGATTGCAATCTAAACTCCTTTAGTTTAAGATGGAAAAAAAAAGAATTCATTCTTCTGTGGGCTTCTAGACTCCAAGTTTCTAAACGTGTTATTGAAGCCATGATTGAAATCTGACAAAAACAGACTGCGTTTTATAATAATGTCCCGCAGCCAAAGTACGCCACTAATAACTAAACAATACTTTATCACCTTTGCCACTTTCAACAGCTCCCATTAATATTGAGACCATAGTGTTCGGCCCTCTATCCCCAGCTGACTGCCTCAGTGACAGCACTGGCTAAGGCGGTGACATTGAAAAATATTTGCCATGACACAGCCACAAATCACAGCGAGACAAGTTTAAAACTCAATATTCACTAAACTTGCATCTGCTAGCTTCTTGTTCCAATTTCTACAACACAGCTATTATATGCTGCTTTTCTCCGAAATAGCAGAACACGAATGGGTATATGCTAAGCCAAGAAAGAGAGAGTGATTTAAAAAAAATAGATTCTAAAGGGATTGCCAGCAGCATCATTTTCTAAGCTAGAAACTGTCCCTGGGCGAGGGAGCTGAGGATACAGACACTGATGTGGGGGAAGGCCCCTGTTTTCTGGACTATTCAGGACACTCATAGAAGCCTGAACCCAGATTGCAATTACTCGTGGTGCCGGGTTCACACGACAGCCTCATTTTACACGTATCGATTTTTATTTTCAGCTTTCTCAAGATGCTGAAGCAGATGTTGGTCCACTTGGCAATTGCCCAGGATTCACTTTACAGAGGCTGTGGTCAATGTGGCCCCCGCCCACTCTATTCCTGCTGACAGTGGTGGGATTGTGCCAGCCAGCTGCACCCTGACCCCCATCAAGAATTAGGAGCCCTGGAGACCTTGGAAGCGATGCTAGTCATGCTCGTTCCCCTAAGGAAGAACTTCCAAGAGGCTTGGCATCCACATGGTTGGGACCAAAGCCACTCCTCTTTGGGAGTGTAGCTGGGTGGGACTCAGCATCTTCACAGCAGAGGGCGTGTGTTTTCTTCCGTGGTCCTCACTCCTGGCACAGCAACCAGCACTCGGCAGACACCCCGCGAGTGGATGCAGATGGAGAATGAACATTCATCTAGGACCTCGTCATTGTACGAGAGCATTCAGGACTGATATGAAGGTGAAACTCCAATCCTTTGGCCACCTGGTGTGAAGAACTGACTCATTGGAAAAGACCCTGATACTGGGAAAGATTGAAGGCAGGAGGGGAAGGGGACGACAGAGGATGAGATGGTTGGATGGCATCACCGACTTGATGGACATGGGTTTGAGCAAGCTCTGGGAGTTGGTGATGGACAGAGAAGCCTGGCGTGCTGCAGTCCAAGGGGTCACAGGGTCGGACACGACTGAGGACTGGACTGACTGGTCCTTGTGCTGCCACCAAGGCACCGTGGCGCCTCCACCAAGTGAGCGCCCTTCGTGGGCCCTCAGGCTCCCTCAACTTCAGAATCAGGAGGTTGTGCGGGATGATCTGGGCCACTCCCCAGGACTCAAGTTCTATTTCATGAAGAAAACCTGCACTGTGCACAGAAACCCCAGAATCCATCATACTAAATGGATGTCTCACTGTGGTGACTGTCTGACCCTGGATATGCTGAGACACTCCTCAGAGCCCGAAAACTCAGGATATTGTTAACTGTCCATTCTTGCTGCAGAGATAGGTGATTGATGTTTTTTCCTGATGCATCAGTATTGTAGAGAAAGATGGCTGTTGACCCATCAACTGTGGGTGTCAGCCCTGTGTGTATGTGTGCATGCTCAGTCCTGTCCGACTCTTTGTGACCCCATGGACTGTAGCCCGCCAAGCTTCTCTGTCCATGGGATTTCCAGGCAAGAGTACTGGCGTGGGTTGCCATTTCCTCCTCCAGGGGATCTTCCCAACCCAGGAATGGAACCTGCATCTCTTACGTTTCCTGCGTTGGCAGGCAGATTCTTTACCACTGAGCCACCTGGGAAGCCCCATCAGCCTTGAGTATCACTCAGTTCAGACAAGGTGAAGATTGAGAACTGACCCTTAAATTTAGCAACCTGAAGTTGTTGGTGATATAAATGAAAACCTTTTCAGAATACATCACTGTAGTAAATGTGAGGTTGACTTTCACTTTCCCATGTTAAATTCAAGTTAGGCACAAATCTACTAGATTTGCGCCCTGGACCCAGAGAGTGCTCTCGCTATTCACTTCTGTTTATCTGTGGGATCAACATGACAAGAGAACTCACAGGACCGTCTGGCCCCCTTCTCTGAGCAGGACTGTCTGCTGTAGCTCTCTACTCCCAGTCTCCCCACCGCACGTGGGGCCCCTCTTCACTCACGGGTTTCTGCTCTGAAGGAGCTACACCCAGGAATCACATGACAACTTCAGATATCCAGATGGTCACCCCATCATTCTGACCATGTGCAGCAGAAGCATTCAATCATACAAGGGAGTGGAGAGAGAGATTTCGATTTCTCCAAACAGCCAAATCCCTAGGTCATAGCTATGATAGCATTCAGCTATGTGGTAGGTTTAAAAATAAAGGACTGCTCGACTAAGTAATCCTTGTGCTTGTGCTTAGCTGTCTCCGACTCTTTGAGACCCCATGGACTGTAGCCCGCCAGGCTCCTTGGTCCATGGGATTGTCCAGGCAGAAGACTGGAGTGGGTTGCCATTTCCTTCTCCAGGGGATCTTCCCAACCCAGGGATCAAACCCAGGTCTCCCACATTGCAGGCAGTTTCTTTACCATCTGAGCTACCAGGGAAGACTAAGTGATAGCACATTAAAAAATATATATGAACAACTAAGTAGCCATCAAGAGTGGTAAAGAATATACTGGATTTCTTACCAGGGCAAGATATTCCTAAGGTACCAAACCCTTCAGGGCAAAAAGTGAGCTATAAATCAGTATGCAAAGCATTATCTCATTTTGTATGAAAAATACACCTGTATACAACATGCTTAGGAGAAGTTAGAAATGTAGTACTCCAGAGTCCGTGGTAGAGTAGCAGGAATTTTGATTGTCTTCTTTTTGCTTATCTGAATTTTCATTAAAATAATTTTTAATAGCAAACGTAAGCTATTTGAGCAAGTAAATAAATAAGGTACACATTTTGCAAAACATTTACATTAATGTAGCTCCTCTCTTAACTTCCCTTGAGTACCTGTTCTTCTCTCTAGGTGGCCAACACTAACCGTTTGCTTGAGGGAAGATGAGAATTTGTTACAAAAGAAGGTTATATTTCAGTTCTGACATTCAAAATAAAACTTTGCAACAGAACAATGGCTTTATTAAAGAGAAAATTTGTTTTGGTTCCTCTGGCCCCTGTTTAGCCAGCCTGAGTAGACTGTGCCCTAGAGTTTTACATTGAAAAAAGAAGAAAAAAAAAAAACCCAAGCAGAGGGAGGGAGAATGGAAGCCAGTCCCCTGCCTCCAAGGAGGTGGGAAGGAGGCACTAGCAGAGGATGGGGAGACCCTCCGAGGGCCAGAGGGCTTCGCCCGACGCTGGGAGGAGACTACTATTCAGGGGAGGCTGCACCGACCTGGGGTCACCTGAAGGTTTCCCTAGTGGTCCAAGTCTTCCCAGCAGTGGGGCTTACAATGAAACCCCTCCCTCTTGCCTGGGGTGGCCCCCAGCAGTGGACCCTGAAGCTTGTCTAGCCTGGGGCCAAATTCTGGGGCCACATCTTCACTATAAGAACGCACGAACCATTTCATTTTCCCTGAGCCTCCCTGTGTTGGTCTGAAATCCGGGAGCATGCAGCCCCATTTGCAGTGTTGCTGAGACCGCCAAGGTGATGCATGCACAGCACTGGCCCCGGAAGGCAGCAGAAGATGCCCTTGAATAAGACACTCATGTTCAAACCCAGGCCCACTGCCCGCCTGCTGAGCTGATCCAAATCATTCCCTCAAGGCCTCCCTGGGCCTCACTGCCATGTCTGTAAAATGGGGAGTTTGTCAAACCCCATCCCAAGGTTCCCTCGATTTCTACCTCTGCAACCTCAAAGCCTTCTACTGGGAGCTCTCCTGAGTCCAAGGTTGTCCTTTGGCCAAGGATCAGCCCAGGCAATCTTCACATCGAAAGACAAGCCTGCACTTCTTGGAAAGAGTCTGAAGGAGAACCAAAGACATCTTCCTTTTCCTGATCCCAGCAACAATGAGAACATCTGGATTTTTACTGATCACCTAAGAAGGAGCAGATGACACATTTCAGAGGAGATCCTGAACACAGCTGTCATGATTACAGAAAGAATTCTCTCATGTGAGATAAGCCTTTAGGAATAAATTAAATATAGCTAATATTAAAGGTAATGGTGCAAAAGATTGAATGGTTTGACAGTCCTACCCTCCAGAGGGCCTCAGGTAGGGATGCAAGTTGAATGACAAGAGCTCCACTTGCAAAAAAGCAAATACAAATGTTACCATTAGGTTGGGGGAGGATTTGGACACGGGAGAGAGGTTGCTGCTTTTTTTTGTTATTGTTGTTAAATATTTATTTGCTTATTTGGCTGCTCCGGGTCTTAGTTGAAGCATCTGGGAATTTTGTTCTCCCACCTGGGATCAAACCCAGGGCCCTTGTATTGGGAGCACAGAGACTTAGCCACTGGACCAGCAGGGAAGTCTCGAGGCTGCTGCCCTTAAGGGAGCATACCACAAGCCAAGGTTCAAGGGTGACTAGCCGTTTCCTGGGATGGGCCCAGGTCAGGGTTTGCAAGATTGAAAGAGTTCACCCACAGCCTGGGGACCCCCTTTTTCCATTCAATGAGGTGTTCTCTTAAAACGGTCTGGACACAGGGCCCATTCAGGCTTTCTTGTCTGACCAGTGAATGAGGTGTCCATTCCGTGTTGAGCGTGACAACAGCTCAAGGAGAGGTCCGAGCAGGGTGCCAGGGCTGATCCACGCATGCTCGGGGTGCCCAGAACGCTCCTGTCTGCCCTGCTCATCCTCCTGGTGGCCCCTTACCTCCAGGTCACCCACTCCACAAAGGAAACCAGAATTCCCACCCAAGTCTGTATACCAAGAGGTCTCAAGCCAGGAAGCCAAATGGGCCATAGAATTCTGGCCCTGTTCTTCTTGCTTACTCAAGGAAACTGGCCCTTCATTAAATGCCTGTCCCTGGGGTGGGGAGCCCTCCAAGCTCAGATCATAAGAGCATCCTCTTCAGTACCCTGTCCCCATCCCTCTCCTGCATCAGAGCCTGGCCCTCGCGGAGCCCTAGACCTCTGGTCTGAACTGACTCCAAGGACTGAACCATCCCACAGAGCTGTCGAGGCCTGAACACCCAGCTCCGAGCACCCCTTCCTTCCTCCTCCAGGGAAAGAGGAGGCTCAAAACCCATGACTCACAGAAATGGTTGATGCTGAAAGAAAAAAAATACAGATTTCCTCCCACTCTTCCATCATAAGGCCACCAGTTGAAGCCCTGAAGCTCGAGACTGGATCTGAGCGCCATTGTTTTCCAAGGCCCTGCCTCATCTCCTGACTAAAATGCTGCTATTGACCAGGGCAAGGATGGTTGGGAAGGTCGGGAGGACTTCTGACAGGTCACCGTCCTGGGTGTGTTTTGGCCTCTTGCCTGGTTGCCTGGGACCGCCTCCGAGGGGCCTTGCACCTCGGGTCCACCTTGGGCACAGATACAGCCGTGCTTTTCCTGAAAGACACCCTCCCAGGCCCTCACTTGCGAAGGGAAGGTGCAGCTTCCTGTCACTGTGTGGTGACACCCACCTTCGCCTGGGGGCCCAAGCTCTCACGTTCTCTCACTGGGTTTTCCCTTCACCCTTCCTTCTCCTCAGCCCCGGCCCACCACGAACTCCTGAGGATCTCCACTCAGGTCAGTCTGCCTCCTTGCTCTCCACCCCACTGGCCTCTGCCCATGGAGGCCATCGGCCTCCCTTGCCACCTGTCTGCCTCCTACACACCCTCCTCTGCCCGCGGCAGTCCTGTTCTCCACCTTCTCAGCAGCGTAGGACGTCTGAACCTGCCCTTCTTCCCTCGGGCCCTGTGACCAATCCCAGGTTCACCCGAGGCACCTACATAGATGGTCTTGTTCGAGCCTCTCCCCTTCCTTACCTGTCAGACTGTTTTCCCTGACCACTTAAGGCAGTTTCTGTCTTCCCGAAGGGAAAAGTCATCTTCTCCTCTGAACTCCCACAGCATCTTACACTCCACTTAGGGCACACATGTTAAAGAATAAATACATGTAAAGAGCATGGCTAGATAATAGTAAGTGTCACTAAGCATTAGTTATTGGAATTATTATTGCTCCCTTACTAGAATTAATCAGAACACATTTTAGTGCCCTTATTCAACAGGCATTCATTCATGATTTTACAAATATTTATTCAGCACCTGCTGGGTAAGGCTTACAGCTCCTGGGGGCAGTATTACTCTCTGAATCATCTTGCACCCTCTGTAGCATCGGGCACACTGTGGCAAATGCTAAGTGTTCAAAAATCACCTGCTGCACGTGTGAATCAGTAGAAACGTCTGTGTGTGTGTGTGTGTTAGTCTCTCAGGTGTGTCTGACTCTTTGTGACCCCATGGACTGTAGCCCACCAGGCTCCTCTGTCTGTGGAATTCTCCAGGTAAGAATACTGGAGTGGGGAGCTTTTCCCTTCTCCAGGGGATCTTCCCAGCCCAGAGACCGAGTCCGAATCTCCCATATTGCAGGTATGTTCTTTGCCATCTGAGCCACCAGGGAAACACACTACTGTATTTAAAATGAACAACCAACGAGGACCTCCTGGATAGCGCAACACCGTATAGCTCAATCTTCTGTGGCAGACCGGATGGAAGGGGGGTTTGGGGGAGAATGGATGCATGTATATGTATGGCTAAGCCCCTGTGCTGTCCACCTGAAGCTATCACAACATTTTTTAATCAGCTATTCTCCAATATAAAAGAAAAGTTAAAAAAAATAAGTATGTCTGACCTCCAACTTAACTTACATAATAAAGTGTATATGACTTTACTGGACCACTTGAACCTCCGACATTTATTTGGGTTATAGAGCATTATATACTGGCCCTTTATATATACGTTAGGTGGGATGTCAGACATATCTATCTTGCAAAACTTTTTATTTTATAGTGGAGTATAGCCGATTAAGAATGGTGTGGTAGTTTCAGGTGGACAGCAAAAGGGCTCAGCCATACATACACATGTCATATCCAACAAGCAAAGCAGCTCTAATCTTTATCTAAAAGTCTCACAGAACATTAAAGGGAATCGATATTGCTGCTCACCACAGTGCTTCTTTACGGGCTCTCTCCTCTGGCTCACCAGGGTTTCCTGGCTCTGCAGACGCTCTGAAGCTTTCACACTCCATTTCCTCCCAGTTTCCATGATGGCCAAGTCCTCTTCTTTCCTTCTCCGTATTTCCTTTTGATTGATTGTTTTTTTTTTTTTTTTGGTTTGTTTTTCTTTGTCCTGCAGGCTGATAAACTTTTCCTTTGCAAGGGAAAGACTGCTGGCCTGAGGTTAAGATTCTATTTTGCTTCCTTTAGGATCATAAGACCCCTGAACGTGGCAAGCGCCTGATAACTGAAGTATCTAACCATAAAGATTCTGTCCTATGGAAAATCTCAATTTTCTATTTTAATGAAATACAAGGTGATGATTATTTTTGTGTCTCTAAAGCAACCTGATAAAAGCATGTGACAAAATAAGTAGGATGAAGTGTTTATAAATATGATGAAGTCGCAGGAGACCTCGATGGATTGCTAAAGTAAATCTTTGAAAAATAAAAAACAAAATGATTTATAATTAAGAACAACAACAGGCCACCAGTTTGCTTTGCTGATGCGTGTACTTCAGGATGTTCCTGGTTGTGTATCAGTGTGGCTTGATAACTTGAAACAGCCACAAGACCACCTCTACTGGGGAGTTAACATGTCATCTAACAGTAAAAAAACCCAGATATGAAACATCAGAGGGAGTGTATTCTAAAGATGGCTGAGTTGTCTGTACGATGATCTTATTACTTCTGATATTTCAATATCCACTTTTAGGTTTTCCACTTGAGACATTCTACAAGAGTTCTCTTTCCTTTTTTTTTTAGTTTAAATCTGTACCACTTTAAGGATGTTCAAGGTGTGTACCGCGTTGAATACTGTTCAAAAGAAAAAGAGGGGACTTCCCTGGTGATCCAGTGCTTGAGAATCTGCCTGCCAACGCAGGGGACACAGGTTTGATCCCAGGTCTGGGAACTAAGATCCCACATGCAGTGGAGCAACTGAGCGTGCTCACCTCAACTACTGAGTCCCCGCTCTAGGGCCTGCAGCAAGAGAAACTGCTGCAATGAGAAGCCCATGGGCCGCAATGTGAGCCAGCACAGCCAAAAATAAGTAAACAATAACTTAAAAGAAGAGAAAAACAGACTGAGAGCGTCTTGGATTCAGAGACTTTGTCTCATTCACCACAGTTTCCCACACCTACAACACACCCTGAAAAATGTATGTATACACGGAGAAAACTGGCTCCAAATAGGGAAATGTTTAAAACTATAAAAAGCCTTAAAGGTAAAGCAAAAAAAAAAAGACTTTTTCAAGTCACCAAATTCTCTAATCAATGAAAAGAGACAGTAAATATCAGGATAATTTTTTAAATTATATTTTTAAAGATCAGGCTATAATTGATGTAAAACTATTGACGTAAGAGGCTGAAAGGAGAAGCCAAATAACAACAGCAAAATGACATTCCCTAACCTTTGTGCACCAGACACTTCGTGGTGCCAAAGATCAGCTCGGTTAATCCTCCTAACGAGGCCCCTTGTCTTCATTTCATTAGACGAGAAACAGGACTGCACAGAGACCCGCTCCCTGGGCCAACCTGCATAGCTAGAAAGTGGGGAAGCTGCTGGACTTGAATCCAGGAATGTGCTCCAGAGCCTGGGCACCCCATCACTGCAACACCCTGCCCTGACCAAGGCTGAGCTCTTCAGGGCTACAGCTCTATGAGTATCTAAGCAGGAATATTCTAGAGGAACTTCAGACATTACGTGGGAGGTGGTAGGTTTGAACTAAATTACTTTCAGGGTTTCTTTCAACCTCGAGAGCCACAATTCTAAGCAGTCTGGTGTCTAATTTCTCTAAAGTATTGTATCTAAATTCACTTTTTCCTTCAGTGCACCCAATATGCTTGGGTTTCCATGAGAGAGTCCATCGGTTCAGTTCAGTTGCTCAGTTGTGCCCACATGGACTCTGTGATCCCATGGACTACAGCCTGCCAGGCTTTTCTGTCTGAAAAGCTGAACCAACTCCCGGAGTTTGCTCAAACCCATGTCCATAGAGTCGCTGATGCCATCCAACCATCTCATTCTCTGTCGTCCCCTTCTCCTCCCTCCTTCAATCTTTCCCAGCATCAAGATCTTTTCCAGTGAGTCCACTCTTCACATCAGGTGGCCAAAGTATTGGAGCTTCAGCCTCAGCATCAGTCCTTCCAATGAATATTCAGGACTGATTTCCTTTAGGATGGACTTCTTGGATCTCCTTGCAGTCCAAGGGACTCTCAAGAGTCTTCTCCAACATCACAGTTCAAAAGCACCAATTCTTCAGCGCTCAGCTTTCTTTATAGTCCAACTCTGACATCCATACATGACTACTGGAAAAACCATAGCTTTGACTATGTAACTGACTGATACATTTGGGGAGAACAAAAAGGAAATGGGTTCACCCAGATAAATATCTGCAGAGAGCAAAATGTGTCAGATAGTTGCCAAGCTTCCAGATTAACAATGACCCCAGGGCTTAACCGAGGAGGAGCCCTCTGACATCCCAAGAGAATATCACCCCAGGCAGCTGAGAGCTGCTCAAATCAGCATCACGACTCATGATAGAACCGCTTCAAAGTCTGAAGGAGCGAACTTGGCCGGGCACCAAAACACCTTGTCAGGTGACTTGCGAAGCCTAGGTGATCCTGGGTGCTTTTTCATGGGTTCCTTGGCCCAACCCATAAAACTTTCCAAGCTGCATTTGTGTTAAACTGCTCCTGATATGCCCCAATAAGTGTGCTTTCGACACATTGTTAACATAAGGCCAGATCTGTAATACAGCATGGACAATTAAGCCCACAATTTTTGTATAAATGCAAAATCCCTCACTGTGAATTATTTAATTAATGCTCTCCAGTTCATTTAATAGAGCTCTTTCAGAGGCCATTTCACTCACAGAAAACTAATTTCATTCTCCGGGTTGATTTAATTAGATCGTATGATATATGGATGGTATTGCTAATTCAGCGACTCCGGACGCCTTGCCTGGGCCCGTTGTCCCTATTGTCGGCAATCTGTCAGCCCCATTTTTAACAGTATTGAAAAATTCAAGCTTTATTATTGCTCGCTCACTCTTTCTCTCCCATCAGGAGGAAAGTAATGAGCTTTTCTTCTTACGAGACCGGCAGAGAGCGTGGTACCCTCGGTGCTTCAGGCATGAGGCAGTATTAACAGGGCTGATTCATGAGTTAAGTTTCCAACTGCTCCTGGCTATTAGCACTCAGTCCTTTGCTGTCATTTAGTTAAAAAGACTCTTCGGTTAATTCACTCTTTTAATGAGACTGTGCTATTCAACTAATGTATTTTACTGTATGAAAGGTCACACCAGGAACCAAAACAGATTGGAGGGAATGTAGCAAGAAGCCTGGCTGTCAAGAAACAATTCAAGCCTCCGAGGCATTTAGCAGCCCCTGCGTCTGTAATAAGCTACGGAACTGATGGACCAGCGTTCACCTCCAGAGTTGAGCGCCATAAATCAAGGCTAAAGAGAAGGCAGATTAATCAGAGGCTCAGACAAAAAGAGCACGTGTTTCATTACCCATATAATCACTAACATGATTGCCAGACAAGCTGAGGAACTGGATGCGGGGCTGGAAAAATATAGTTGAAGAGAGCGCTGGAACTCAGTTCTGTTTAGCTGCAAGCCCTAAATCTTTTCATTGAGGCCCTGTTGCCTCCATTTTCTGAGCCTCTGCTGGGAGTGAAGGCAGAGGAGAAGAGCACGGAAGGTGGGCAGGGAGTGTGGGTTTGGGTGGGGGTATGGTTGACCGGAGAAGGCAGGGCCAAGCGAGGGTGGGGTCAGGTAGCTTGCCCAGCCTTGAAACAGGACCCGGGTGCAAGTTGACCAAAGGGTCCATCCTAGCTGGGCTGCATTAGATCTGGTGGAGGCTCCAGCCCATTCTCCTGGAAACTGGTTAACCAGGATTGCAGGAATAGGCACATGGCTGGCATATGGCTCTTCACACACACATATACTTTTAAGGTGGTATGTGTGTGAGTCTTATACTTTCCTGCCAGCCTACGCTGGCAACAAAGGCTCTGCGTGGATGTCATTCATTAGGGATTCCTAAAGCCACCTGCCACCCCAGGGGTCCAGATCACATTAACTTCTGGGGCGACGGTGAGATGACTAGCCATCGTGACTTGCTGGTCTCTGGCTTCCTCGGTGTGCTTTGCTCATCAAGTTCATGATTTCCGAAGGAAGCGGATCACAAGCAGCTGCCCTCCTCTGGCGTGGGACCCATTCCTCCTCCTCAGATACCTCTGTGCTCTTCATTCATTTAATTCCTGTTCTTGGGAAGCAGAGTAACCTGGGGGGGGGGGGGAGTGGGGAGAGTAAGAATATTTTCTTAGAACTCGAGTTTCCTCCAACTGAACAAATCATGCCCATTTGAAATTCCTCCAGCTCTCCAAAACAGGGAAACCGTATGCTTAATTACGAAACATCTGTTGCCGAGAACACCCCCTTGCTTTTGCAAGGCTCTGATCTCGTGGTATGAATTTTAAAATCTGTCAGCAAGGGATCACCAAAGCTCTCGGAGCAAAGAACTGCTCACGTTAACCTCTGAACCAGATAATCTAACGGTAATCCATTCAGAACTAATCAAACATTTACAGAACCGCACCGGCATGCCGACAAACAATTCGTCATCTTCACGCGCTCATTACCCTGCACCCTCTCCATCTACCTATGCAAATGAAGCCAGGGAGCTGACGTCGGGACCATGGACAGAAATTATAAACAAATATTCATCCATTATGCTGCTGAAATTTAACAGCTGAAGTACTAACAGTAGCTGAACTTCAAGCCCCGGGTATCAATTATTTATGAACCTAAAACTGACAGGACTGTGTAGGTGAATTAGCTGCATATGTCAAGCTTTGTTATAAATCCCAACCTACTGTAAAACTCATTTTCATAGAATGTATGTACAAGGCTGACAATATATCAACAGCCCGGCATTAATAATTTAGAAGAATGGAACCAGGAGGGAACACCTTGGCAACTGCGCTCTGCTCTGTAGTTGATATTACAAATAAAAAAGTCAAATAAAATGAATTTCCCATAAACAGAGAATCAAATAAAGCATTTTCTCCATAATTTTATTTTCAATTTTCAAAAACATACCAGTTGATGCTTTCATGCTTCAGTACCATAAGCATCACTTGACGTTATCTTAATTTTTTTTCCCCCCAAGGAGACAGCAGGGAAATTTCTAATCTCTAGTCTTAGAAATGTCTAAGTGATGAATAGGAAATTTCCTTCTTTTTCGTATTTTTATGACACATTAAGTACAAGGAAGAGAAGCGGAAGCACGCACAGTGTTGTTGGCCGTAATGAAATTATTTGCTATGGCTCGCCAGGGAAAGCATATTTAAAAATGGAGTGGTGCACAGCAATGAAGATCGTTAACTGAGACTCTTTCTCGTGAAAATGTTAGGGTTTCCCAACTGTCACTCTCTGTTCTGAAATGCAGAGGTGTAACTCGTTGCGAAATCTCAGTGACGAGCTTGATCTGAAGGGTACAAACCCTCCTGTGCCCGCTGCAGCCTGGACCTGCTCAAGGGGGCGGGGCCGTAGGGTTCTGGGCGGGGCCGCGGAGGTGGGCGGGGCCGCGGAGGTGGGCGGGGCGCCCGGGAGCCCTCTGGCATCCCTGCCGCCGGGAACAGGCATCGCCCCATCCCACCTGCCTCTGCCCTCACGCTGCTGCAGCCTTAACCTTCGCAATCGTTTTTAGGCGAGTGATGCTCAACTCCCGGGACTCCTTGTCACTGCTAATGACTTCCCCCTGTCTGTCTTCTCCCTTCTCGGGATATTCACGGCTCTGTCACCGCATTTGTCAACTCCAGCCTGTGAGGAGGCATCTCTCAGCGTGAGGGGGACTTCAGAGTGCATTCTGGGTCCTGGCCTCCTTTGGATGACCAGGCAGGAAACGCTTCCTCTCCTTCCACCGGCCTCTCTCCACATACACATCCTCCAGGTCCGACGACCTGAGATTCCCTTTCCATCCCCTGCCTCAGGCTCATCCCGACGCCAAACAACTGGCCAGAGGTCCCAGAGCCTCCTTCATCTACTGATTGTTTTTCAGGGGCTCAGTCCTGTCCAGCTCTTTGCGACCCCACAGACTGCAGCACGCCAGGCTTCCCTGTCCTCCACCGTCTCTCAGAGCTTGCTCAAACTCGTGTTCATGGAGTCAGTGATGCCATCCAACAGTCTGATCCTCTGTCATCCCCTTCTCCTCTTCATCTCAGTTCAGTTCACTCGTGTCCGACTCTTTGCGACCCCATGAACTGCAGCACACCTCTTCATCTGCAAGAGGCCAAAGCAAAAACTAAAAATTTCTACCAGCTCACAGCCCAAAGACACAGGCCATGCCTTAAAATTTCCCAGTGCCAGACAGATTATCCGCGTTTCAACCCTGGAGGCTGGACTGGTGTCAGGAGGAATTTTCTGCTGGAGAGAGACAAGCAGCTTCTGAAGTCTCCCATCCTAACACATGCTGATGCCAATACTTTTCCTCCTCTGCAACCTTTCAGGGCATCGTTAAGCTTTCCAAGTTCTTCCAAATGGCCTTTAATAGAGGGAGCCCTGGCAAGAAATCATTTTTTTCTTTCTTTCTTTTTTTTTAATGCTATGTGAAATTGCACTCTGCAAAGTAGACACTCTAGTTAGACAACCTGCTTGGGCCATGGAAATTCTCGTTTGTGAATGTCAATTCTGCACCATAGTAAGACAGCAACCTGTTCTTGCTTCTTAATCCTGATTTCAGTGGTGGCACCACGGTAAAAGAATCCGTCTGCTGGTGCAGGAGACACAAGAGACACAGGTTTGATCTTGGGAAGATCCCCTGGAGTAGGAAACAGCAACCCACTCCGGTATTCTTGCCTGAAAAATTTCATGGACAGTGGAGCCTGGTGGCTCCTGGCGTTGCACAGAGTCGGACACGACTGAGGATGCACGCAAACAACCATCCTTTCCCATGTCGAGGACTGCCCCAAGCCAGCTTCCATCGCCACCACGCCATCCCTTGCAGACACACTCAATTTATTGTGTGCAAGGCGCGAGAAATCTCCTATCCCTTCATGAGTGAATTTCCTGCATCCGAAGTGACAGAAATGGGAGGCGGTGATGTTGCAGCGGGGTTGGAGAGGGACCATTCTGGAATGCTAATTGATTAGAACGGGCAGGAAATACTTGCTGTTATTCAAATGACTGTGGAGGCAGCTTCGTATGTCTCTTGTTTTATGAAATGCTAAAATATTTACACTCTTTTTACTTCAATCAGGGGGAGATCATTTGGATCTGTTTAAAAGGGGAAAGAATTAAGAGAGCTGACATTTCTGGGAGAAACAATGCTGCTGCAAGCAACTGGAATTTAAATGAGAACCTGTGGACGATTCTGACCAACCAGGCTTTCATTCCAACGCGTGGATGGCTGCAGAACTAAGCCAACCTCCGGGAGTACACAGAAGACAAGAGCTCCAGCTCTCCGGGGTCAGGGGCTGCTGGTTTTTGTTGCATTTCCTGAGGTTAAATATTTTTGAGGATTTAAAAAGAGCATTTATTTCTTTTCCGTTTATGATTCCCTTTGGAGCATATCTTTCCCCATTCCATGCTTCATGCAGCACAAGGGGAGGAGAGGAGGTGTCGGCTTATTCCCAGAACAGCTAAAAGCATCACAGGAGTTATGAGCACTGTGCTCTACAGAGGAGGAAAATATATATTTTGGTCTTGAAAGTTATTGCTTCAATTACTTAGTAATTTCTTAAGCAACCTCAGGGTGGGCTTTTAAGAGGTGGGTTTGTGACAGACCTGTGGAGACTCTCTCCCTAAGCATTACCACTTAACACGTGTCAGAGTGGATGCAGAGAACCCTGTCTACTCTGACCCTGCCCAGAGAGGCTGCCAGGACAGCGGGCATGCCCAGGGCACCTGGCCCCAGGCTTGTCTCTGTCTGTGATTTTTATGATTTTTGTGATTTTGAAAAACATCCAAAGACTATTCATAGCATCACTATTCCCAGTAGTCAAAAGGTCAAAAGGTGAAAACAGTCAAAAGGTGAAAACAACCCAAATATCTATCAATTGATAAATGAAAAAAGAAAATGTGCTAGACCCATCCAAATGGAATAATATTTGACTGTGCAAAGGAATGAAGCCTTGACACAGGCTATACCATAGATGAACCTTGAAAATGTCATGTTAAATTGAAGGAGCCAGACACAGAAGCTCACAGGTTGTATGACTGTTTTCCAGAATAGCTGAGTGGAGTGGAGAAGGTATTCCAGGGGATCATGATGTACAAAAATCAGAAGACAAGATGAGGCCTTCAGAGACGTGCAGGAGATGCCACGTGGCCAGACTTTAGGACGGACAGGTGGAGGCGACCCTGACTTGGGTCCACTGGAAGGGGCCATGTGGGGGCCCTGGAGCACAGAAGGCCTCTGACGAGTTGCCTCCATCCCTGGGAAGACCCCTGAGGCTCCCTCATGGCCAGGGTAGCCTCCAATGCCCACCCAGCTCCCTGGTCCTCACCCAGCAGGAAGGAAGACCTGGGATGATCTCCTGGGAAACGTAATGCTGAATGGAGCTTTGTGGGCAGGAGATGCCTGGGGAGGGCAGTCAGTGCTGACAGTGGCCAGGAATGGCCAAAGCCCAGGACTGTCTCATCACAACACAGGTCTCAGACAGGACAGCTGTGGGGCTGAGATGACCCTGTAGAGTAGATGGCCCTCTACTCTGCCTGTGGAGCAGAGTTGTCAGAAGTTGAGCTTAGAGAATTGGGCCTTTGCACCCACTCGTTGATCAGTCAGTTCGTGGAGGGCAAAACCTTGGGACTCACAACGCAAGCATGTTTCTCACCTTCGGCAATGAGCTGTCGGCAGCCAACACCCTTAGCAGCTGGGGAATGACGGCCCGGGCTGGAAGGGATGACTCTGGGCAGTACACCTCAGTGTCCACTACACCTTTATCCCCATCAGGGTATGGCAAACATTTTCTTCAAGGGCCAGATAATAAATACTTTAAGCTTTCTAAGCCTAAAGGGAAAATTGGGTACTCGTACAACCATTATAAAACATAAAAAGACTATTCTTATCTTGTGAGCAAAACCAACAGTGGGCCAGGTTTGGCCTCTGAGCTGTAGTTTGAAGACCCCTGATCTGAGTCTGTGTTGCCCAGTATGACTGTCACTAGGGGTGGCAATTACAGCAATGTGCTACTTAATCTCTTAAATCCTCAGTCTCCTCGACTGTAAAATGGGTTTACTGCCCTCTCCCTTATAGTGCGTATCCACTGAGAGACGAGAGAAAGCGCATCATGCAGCGTCTGGGCATCATTCTAGCCCTCCCATCTCTTCTCCTAGCTCTTCCTATGGCTGCTCTTCTGTGCCTTGCTCAGCGTCCTGTAGACAAGAACTCATTACTCAGTGAATATCTGATTCCATGGCTTTTCTAGTCAAAGCTATGGTTTTTCCAATAGTCATGTATGGATGTGAGAGTTGGACTATAAAGAAAGCTGAGCGTCGAAGAATTGATGCTCTTGAACTGTGGTGTTGGAGAAGACTCTTGGGAGTCCCCTGGACTTCAAGGAGATCCAACCAGTCCATTGTAAAGGAAATCAGTCCTGAATATTCACTGGAAGGACTGGTGCTGAAGCTGAAACTCCAATACTTTGGCCACCTGATGTGAAGGGCTGACTCATTGGAAAAGACCTTGATGCTGGGAAAGGTTGAAGGTGGGAGGAGAAGGGGACGACAGAGGATGAGATGGTTGGATGGCATCACCAACTCAATGGACATGAGTTTGAGCCACTTCTGGGAGTTGGTGATGGACAGGGAGGCCTGGCTTGCTGCAGTCCATGGGGTCGCAAAGAGTCAGACACAACTGAGCGACTGAACTGATGGCTTGTTAAAGAGCAGGTGGAATAGAGTCTTCACCATTTGCTGGGAAACCGATATGCTCTGAGAGCAACCTGAGTGTGGGGTTACCACAGATGCCCTGCTCCCAGGAGCCCCCCAATCCTGGCCCCCCAGTGATACACAGCCTCTTTAGTGTGTGGATCCTACTGGGCTTCGAATGCCTTGAGGTCCATTTTGTACCCAGTAGAGACCGTTACATATACTTAGATAATAAACCGAGCTACCAATACTACTCAACCTTGATTACCTAATCATTCTTAACACACGGCCTACAGACAATTAAATTTCCAAACCATTTCCAGCTCACGTCCAGCCAGCAACCCAGATGAGGTGTGTGATATTTGCTTGGGTGCATCCACATGGCTGGTAAACTTAACTTGCTCTCTCCCTCCCTTACCTGAGCATGCAGAAAATGTGTCTGAGGGAAGGAGGTTTGCTCTCTGGTGTTTTAAATGGACGATCCCATCCCCACCACCATGAGAAGAAAGCTGGTGTGTAATGACGTCAATCAAGCTCTCTGGGCAAAGTCAACCCCCCTTTATTGAGGGGCTATGTTTCTATCATTATTATTATCAGTATCTGAGAACTGAGTACCCACTCTGTGCAGAGCTCTCCACATCCTTTCTCATCTCAGGAGGAGCAAACTGTGGTCTCTTTGCTTCCTTAGGTGGTTGCACGGTGGAAGGGCTGACCCCCCTACTCCCTCCATCCGATGAGCTCAGGTCAGTGGCTCATATCAAGAGATGTGACATCTTTTATCCACTTGCTGGGCCTTCTACAGACTTTGTTTCATACGGTCATCAAGACAACCCCACGAGACAGGCACCACCACCCCCACTTCTTATGTGGGGGCGCTGAGACCCAGGGCCTACGTAACTGTCACCAGGACCATGCAGAAATCATTTCAAAGAGGTCCAACTCCCTCATTTGAAGTCCAAGTCCTTCCCGCTATACTTTGCTGCCTCAGGAAGTGAGTGTTAAATCCCAAAGAAGGCTGAGAACAGGGTCAAATTCTGGAATTTGAGGAATGAGAAAGCTGCCTTAGTCCTGACATGAAAGCGAACAATTGTGGGGGCAGGGGGTGCATATGACAAAGCTGAGGATCCAGTCTCCACTAACATTTTCCCAATGAAAACAGGCTTGGCCCAACCTAGGACTATGCCTTCCAAGAAAACCCCACAGGGCGCCTCACTGGCCCTACAGCTGGCAAGTGTCCCGGGTTCAGTGTCCTACTGTCAAACAAGGCATCAGATGCTCTAGACAAAAGACTCTTCCTCTTCTGACACTGTGCATCCTGTAATGATAATTTATGACCATATCATGGCATCATTTCCTACAGTATGGGTGTGAGTAACTATTTACTCAGTCATTGACTTTGTTGTCATTGCTGTTGTTCAATCACTGAGCTCAGTCCAGCTCTCTGTGACCCCATCAACTGCAGCACACCAGACTTCCCTGTCCTTCACCATCTGCTGGAGTTTGCTCAAATTCATGTCCATTGAGTTAGTGATGCTCTGTAACCATCTCATCCTCGGCCACTCCCTTCTCCTTTGCCTTCAGTCTTTCCCAGCATCAGGGTCTTATCCAATGAGTTGGCTCTTGGCATCAGGTGGCCAAAGTCTACAAAGACCTACAATAACTTCTAGAACTAACACTAAAAAAAGACTTCCTTTTCATCATAGGGGATTGGAATGCCAAAGTAGGAGGTTATTTACATACCTGATCAATAACCATTGATCATACATCTATTATGTGGCTCACAGTCTGCTAGACACTGGGATACAAAGAGAAGTCACAATTCTGTCCTCATGGAGCTCAAACTCTGAATGGAGATTTGATATAGATATTCTGATACCCTAGGCTACATTAGGGATGCAAAGAAGGAAAAGTGAATTATCAACTCTCTTTAAAAAGAAACGGACCAAAGAATTAACTGCTGGCATCAGCCTTGGCAAAAGCAGTATTGCTCAACCAATATTCCATCAGCTTCTCCAGAATCCCCAGCCATCCTTGCAGCTGGGAAGGGTTAGGTGACCAGTTCTAGCCAAATGTGTCACTTTGGGCTGAAGCTTAGAGCCAGTTGGCGATCTTCTGTCTGTCCCTGCTGCTATGACAGCCACACATTCCTGGTGATGGCACCTTGGTTACCTTGGATCCCTGAGTTACTACATGGAACAGAGCCCCTTGATGACCCATAATGGATAGAGAGAGAAATGAACTCATGTGGTGGTAAAGCCACTAAGATTTGGGGTCATTTGTTATTGCACATTACCCAGCCTCTCCTGACTCATACCAATGGATGAGAAGCCAAATTACATTCCGAACCAGAACTGATTTTGGTACAAAGAAAGGTACAATATGGTTTTAATTAACTTTTTTCTACACACTGTCTCAAAAAAAAAAACTCACTTAGACTTCACATTTTAAAATCAGTGAGTCCCCAAGCCAATTTCCATTTCCTACAATTTGGAATTCATACCATTTTTTCATGAATTTATTTTCCAAAGTCTAGAGAAGCAAACTGCAGACAAAAATGCCAAACTGTAATTGGTAAGCTGAGAAAATAGTGGCATGGAAAATATCTACTTTTAGGAAACCAACAAAAGATAATGGAAATACAGAGGTGGTGTGTGATCTTGTTTCCATGGTGAATGCAAGGTCTGAATCAGTTCTCAGTGATGTGATGGCAAGGACAGCCGTGGTTGGTGAAATGTCAGCAACTGGCTCAGTCCCACCCACTGACCGCACACATCAAAGAGTGGAAGTTGTCATGCAAATTGGATGTGAGTCCTAGGGTGGTGAATTAGCAGGAGTTACTACTTGACTGAGGGCAGGAGGAGAAGGGGACGACAGAGGATGAGATGGTTGGATGGAATCACTGACTCAGTGGACATGAGTTTGAGTAAACTCTGGGAGTTGGTGATGGACAGGGAGGCCTGGCGTGCTGCAGCTCATGGGGTCGCAGAGTTGGACACAACTGAGCGACTGAATTACTTGAGTGAGGAACCAACTGGGCTTCTCCAAGGATACTGGGATCGAGATAGGGTTGCTTCTCTGCAGCATGGGCATGCTAATCACCTCCTGATAAAGGCTGCCAGGTATTTGCTTCCTCATTAGTGGAGTCATTAAATGACAGATATCACCGTTCGCACCAGTGCAATGAGCTGGGGTCATAGGGTTGTGTTAAGAGATCTGACCATCGAGCTATTCACTGGTTGGGTAGGCATATGGCTCAGCCTGAGAGAGGAAGCAGAAATGGAATAAAGAGAGAAGGGATGAGAAGACGGAATTCAGCCAAATGTAATGGGGTGTTGAATCCCTCTCATAAAAAAATAACTTGTATGAATGAATCTAGCTGACTTATTACTAAATAGCAGCTACCCAAATGTATTCTATTTCATTAAGCTGATTTTACTAAGGGGCTTCCCTGGTGGCTCAGTGGTACAGAATCCACCTGCCAATGCAGGAGACATGGGTTTGATGCCTGGGTTGGGAAGATGCTCCTGAGGAAGGAAAGGGGAACCCACTCCAATGTTCTTGCCTGGAAAATCCCATGGACATAGAAGCCTGGTGGGCTACAGTCCATGAGGTCACAAAAGAGATGGACACAACTGAGTGACTGAACAAACTGACAGCCATTTAGTTTTACTAAATGGCTACTCTGTGCCAGGACACAATGGTCATATTGGGCTATAAACTATTTGAAAAAAAAAAAAGAAAGAACTATACTAAAATAGCAATTATCTCTAAAAAGTAGGGTTATAGGAAATTTCTACTCTGCTCTTCTTTCCTTTATTTGATGAATTTTCTATAATAGAGGATGAGCTAATTTTATAATCAGAAAGTTACCATTTTTAAAGAATGGGATAAAACCCGCTGAACAGTCCTGGGGACCTAGGACGGTGGGGTCTGGTGGGCCCAGCTCAGCTCTTCAAATGTTGCAGAGATACCAGCCTTTGCAAAATATCACCAATATTCCTTAAACCATTAAATACATTTTGTAATTGCAACTGCTCGCTCTAAATTGCCTGTTTACACTGTTAATGACTTTTTTTGTGTGAACCACTGTTTACAAATAAGGCATTTCCTGGAATCTGCTAGCAATTAGGGACTTGTTCTGGCCTCCTAATGAAAAGTAAACACCATTAATAATGCCTGTCCTAGCTCATATTCACGTTGGTTTTGTGTCATTTACTTTGGGAACAGAAAATAGCCATCCTAAAAAAATGCATTTAGCCTATAGATAGCTCTTAGGTACCACATCGTGTACTAATCTCATGGCAGAGAAAAGACATGATTAAGACAAGATAAAGAAAGAAAAGTTTTCCTTCCTCCTTCAAATTGTTTTTCATAAATGATGGTCCCCAGACAATTGTTTTTACTAATCTAGCTATTTTATTCTGTATACTCACATCAACATCAGAGGCCAAGTTAAAGCCTGGCTTATACCAGGACCCACTGACTACAGTCACCTCAAATTGGGGTGTACAACAATCTAAACCCCATCCTACCCAGTTTGTGCAGAAGCCGTGAGAACGCAGCACATTTTAAAAAGAAAAGATAGCTGGTTATGAGAGAAGTGAAAGTTAAGATGATAAAACTACCCGGAGGAAAAAAAGCATACCTTCATACAAAAAAAACTGTTTATGAATGTTCATAGTGGCTTTGTTTGTAACAGCGTCAAACTGGGTGCCAGCCAAATGCCCAGCAGTGGGTGAATGAACAATGCTTGATGTATGATGTACTTGTGCAATGGAATATTACACACGAATATGCTACTGATAGGCTGTATAGACTGGATCTCAAAATAATTATGACAGAAACCAGACAGAAAAGAGTACATGCTGTGTAATTCCCTTCTAACAAAATTCAAAAAATGCAAGCTAATTTGTAATGATAGGAAGCAGATAAATGATTGCTGGGGTTGCAGGGAGAAGAGGAGGGGAATGTTCATTATTTCAATGGCAGCGATGGATTGACAGGTGTACACATGTGTCAAAACTTAAACCTACAGTTTAACATAACACGCATGGCACCATCTTCCAGGGCCTATGCATCACCCATGGATACACTGAAGGCCAAGTGAGGGAGAGCGTGGAGGATGGCTCGGGTGTTTCATGGCCAGGCCTGGGAGTGACAAGTACCTTCCTGGTCACGTGCTGTTGGCCAGAACACAGGGATATGGCCCCAACCTAACTGTAAGGGAAGCTAGGGGGTGTGGTTTTAATGTGAAACCAGATTGGAGAGTGCCCTGGGTTAAATAGTGTCCTCCTAAAATTCATATCCTTTCTGAAACTTCAGAAGTGGTTTCACTTGGAAACTGGATACTTGTACTTAGGTCTATGAAGATGTCATCATATTGGAGTAGAATGGGCCCTTAATCCAATGTGATGGGTGCTCTTATACAAAAAGGCGAAGAGATAGAGCAGAGTCAGTCACACGATGGCAGGGGCGAGACTGAAGTTGTTCTGCCACAAGTCACGGGACACCAAGGATTGCCGATAACTAAACGGGCTGGGATTAGCAAGGAAAGATCTTCCTAGAGCCTTCAGAGAGAGCATGGTCCTGCCAAGAGCCTGACAGCAGACTTCTAGTCTCTAGAACTGTGAGGAAATACGTTTATGTTGCTTGAACCACCCAGGTCAGGGTACCTTGTTCTGCAGCCCAGGAAATAAATATACCTAGTAACTGTCCCTGCCTCAATGCCTGTAGACCACTGACTTCTAAGCCTCAGTTTCCTCATCTATAAAGTAGACATATTAACAATAGCCAACCAAAACATTTCTCTGAAAATCAAGTGAGATAAAGTATGTGAAGTGCTCAGCCCATCACCTGGACCATAAGTGTCCAAAATAAAGATATTAAGATTATTACTAACATTAGTCAGTTCAGAGGTAAGAGTGAGCCTAGAAAAAGGAGTAGGCTAATTGGCTTTGAAAATCATTGCTTTCCTCTTGGCCCACAGAAGAACCTAAGACTCAGTGCCCGAGAGGAATATCCTAAAGTGGAGAGAGTGAAGGATTAAGAAATTGCAGAGCTGGGACTGAGCCCACCTGTGAACCATGATCTGTGTGCCATTGAGCAGATAAATCCCAATACATTTCTGTATCTGAAGAATAGGAGGCAGAGTGTCTACTTTACCCACTCTGAGAGTGTGTTTGGAGTCTGAAAGATGTCCAACCTTTACCCTGAGAGTACAGCTTGTGAAAAGCAAAATAAAGTCTTCACCAGAGATGAATTTATCCAGGGTCAAGTTCTGAAAGGCTGTGTGAGGCTATGATCACCTGGAACCAAAGATGCCCTTGGAAATCCACTAGGGATTCACCTGTCAGATGCCACCATCCTTTCCCCCAAAGTTCAGCCTTGCCAGATTTTCCTCCAAGGCTGGAAGAAATCCATTTCTTTGACTAAACTGAATAATAAGTTCCTCCACGAAGTTGGATACTGAGCTGGCTTGCATTTAGGAGCAATGTTATATGAATATCTTTAAATCATAGAATCACACTCAGCATGGTGAGACGCCCCCACGGGATAGGCAGAAAGTGCCCCGCAGAAGGACGGGGATCGGGAGGAAACGTCAGAGTCACCCTCTGCACGACAAACCTCCACTCAGGAAGGAAGCAGGGACATGCTCTCGCTCTCGCCCTCCCTCTAAAAGGCACAGAGTTGAAACTGCATGAACTAAAGTACAGTAAGCCACTATACCTGAATATTTACGGCTGTGGTTGTTTTGTAGGGAGAGAGAATTCACACATATCTGTCCATGCACCTAATGTAGAGAGATCATTCACACATCCCACGGCCCCCTGGTAGTGAGTTGAGAACCTAACCTAATCTAAGACAACTGATTTTGTTTGCAGGCTAAGGCACGTAGCAGCAGTAGATAAGTGGGTGCAGAATTTGGAGGCACCTGGATGGCTCTGAAGACGCCTCATGTCCACTTATTCTGTGAGCAGGTGTCCCAACATCTGGGTGGTTCTGGTGTCTCCTGAGCCATGAGCCACATTCTCAAAGAGGTTGCTAGCGTAGTGGCTAAATGCATTGCCTCTGCAATTGGCAAACTTTTTCTAGGTCCATGGGGAAAGTCTTAAGGACAAATGCATTTTTTCATGAACCTTTGAAATGGATTGAAATCCGGCCACTTGGCTGCCCCCTTTAAACTCTGTATTGGCTTCTGCTCGATGGTGAAGTCAGGAGCAGAGGGCAGCCTCACCATCATAGTTGGCCATTTTCCTTTCAGCGGAAAGTATTGCAGTGATTTTCATTGTTATAACCTCGACTTTGGATCCAATGATTGCTAAAGTGTGTTTGTTTAGTTTCTGAGCAAACAGAATGCATTTTATGACTACAATTATTGTTTAGTCGCTCAGTTATGTCCGACTCTTTGCGACTCCATGGACTATAGCCTGCCAGCCTCCTCAGTCTATGGGATTTTCCAGGCAAGAATAGTAGAGGGGGCTGCCATTTCCTTCTCCAAGGGGTCTCCCTGACTCAGGGATCGAACATGTACCTCCTGCGTTGCAGGCAGATTCTTTACACTGAGCCAGAAATTCAGGATCAGAGGTGATCCAAAGAACATTGATCATCAAATTCCAACTGTATCGTAAATGCCTGGAATGACATTGAGATTAATTCCCAGCTCTCTGCATCTCAACCCCACCCTACTTCTGACCTTGACTGTGGTCCGGTTGATACCCAGACCAGTGAGGTGTTCAGAGGCAGTCAGTAAGTACATCACTATGTGTTACAACAACAACAATAATAATCAGAGATCAGACAGAACTGATGTGCTTTTTATCCAAGCTCAGTATTTTTCCTGAATGTGCTATTGATCAATTCCTGGGGACTCTAGAACTCTTCAGGCTTGTATGTCTAACAAGGCTAAAATCCATGGGTTTAATCCAATAAGAAATACCTGTGAACCCAGCCCATGACTCCGACTAGCTGGAAATTGGAGAGCAAGGAGACAAGAAGACATTTGTCCTCCCTCTGGTGACATTTGAGAAGAATTGGGTCATCATGTAGGGGTCTCAGCCAAAGAATAGTCCAAAGGTCCAGGAGACACTGTGGAAGGCAGCCCACGCTGCTGGACAGAGGTCTGGACAGGCGGCACTGAGGAAGGGCTGGTGAATTGAGATCAATCTGAACAGGCATCTACGACCACCACCCAGACCCCCCACGGGTGCTGAAGCCCTGTGCCACTGGAGATGAAGGAGAGGAGCAAATGTCTGCTCAGAAGGGGAAAAAAACTTAAAAATCAATGGCTACAGGCAAGAGAATCTATTTTGTAGACTAAGGTCACCCTGAAATTCTAGAGGTTTAAATACCACATACCCACTTAAGGTCTGGCATATGAACTTCTCATTTCATGTTAATTAAAGACCTCAGTGTAACTTTGGGGTAAGAATATTTTTCCAGCGTTTTCAGACGCATTCCCAGGAATGACAGAGAAGGGGAACTCTCTTGAGAATCATTCAATAAAACCAATTATCTGGAGAAGTTCATGAAAAAACATCTGAGAAAAGGACATGCATTGGCAGCAAAAGGTGGATGTGGACAGGGAGGAGACCCAGCCTTTTCACAGCCAGCAGCTGGGAGCAGCCAGAGTCCACTAAGATGCCTAATTATTAATAGAGATTGGGAAGTGGGAAGTGGGATTGAAGTGGGAAGGAGGGGGTGGCCATGTGGCTCCAAAGTACAGTAATAGACTACTTAATAAAAACTAAAACAGTAAGAAAAATTATATAACTATAATAAGAAAAAAAAGGGCTTCCCTGGTGGCTCAATGGTAAAGAATCCACATGCAATGCAGGAGCTACAGGTTCTATTCCTGGGTCAAAAAGATCCCCTGGAGGAGGGCGTGGCATCCACTCCAGTATTCTTGCCAGGGAAATGCCATGGACAGAGAGCCTGGCAGGTTGCAGTCCATGGGATTGCAAAGAGCTGCACAAGACTTAGCGGCTAAACAACAACTAAAAGAAAAAAAAAAATCCTGAAATACAAGAGAATGAAGAAGATGGAAGGAACCTTTGAGGTAGCATTCACTGCATCCTTTACTCCCTCTGCTGGCTCCCTCCACTCCCAACCTCCACTCAGGACCTTCTCCGCCACACCCTACCTCCGCCCCAAGCCTGTGGCCCAAACAGTTAAGCAAAGGTCCTGAGTTCCTCCAGCTACAGGCTGCAATTCAAACCCCACTATCTATGCTCCCAGGCACGGCTATCTCCACTCCATCACATTTGCCTTTAGGGGCAAGTCTTTAGATGATAAATGCTGTACAAAAATTTTGCACAAAGACTTCTTTAGAGTTATTTGTCCTAAGTATTAGTAGCATGATTTGGCACTTCAAAAAATTTCCTTATGGTGAAAAGGTCCATGGTCAAAAACAGAAACTATTTACAGAAAACGAGGACCACTTGCATCCAAACCTTGTCCAATGCAAACGTTTAAATTAGGAGATAGAGTGTCTTGATATTTCTCCACTACCAGGGGTTTCCAACATGGCTTGTTAAGAATCTTAAACTCCTGGACCCCAAGCCAGTCCTGCTGAATCAGAATCTTCAGGAACAGGGCCCAGGAATATATATTCCAGGATGGTCTTTGGATGACTCAGATGCAGTCTGATGCTTGCTCAATGACCACTATTTATGTCTTTATCATCGAAAACACCAGAATGAGGCTATTGCATTACAGGAGGCGTGCTCCACTGGCCCAACCATGCCAGCAAGAATAATGTGTTATGATGACCATCAGGGTGAGAAGAGCATGATTTCAGTCCCCCAAGTGCCCAGCTTCATATTTTTTACTGTGTACCCTGCTCAAGAATGTTATACATCTTTACAACATCATTTATGCATCCACTTTCTCTCCCAGAACACCAGAGGAATTCAGTGCCGAGATAGCATTTGATCCTAAATCACAAACCTTGATTTCAGAAGCATTTCCTTGCATCTCCCCTCACGCTCACAGAGACCAAAGCTCCCGGGCTTACTGAGGTGGGAGAAGGAATGCTGAATTTTATTTTACATCTTTCTTATCCTCTCTCTCCTTTCCTCAAAATAAAAATTGATCTCTAGGGAACACAGGTATTGGCTTAACTCGTTCTAAATTACTCTAATTTCCAGTGACTCTTTGTCACTCATCATTTTACAGGAAGCAAGTAAGGTACCTATTATCCTGTTATCTCCTCCCAGAAAAGAACATTCTAATAGGAACTCACTGTTCTATTTGGCAGGCACCCTCAACAGCCAGGCCTCAGAGCCCCCACGGGGAACTTTATGAGGACTGAAGGTTTCCTTCTCCGCTTCTCTTACAGAAACAAGGGAAGAAACAGGGCTCTCACTGTCAGCCAAGTGCCCACCTCTCGAGCAGAGGACCCTGGTGTTGGGAGTCAGGCAGACCTGCGTTCAGATCCTGGAACTACCAGTGGGTCACCTAGAGGAGTCTACTTCTCGGTTAACATTCTGTGAAATGGAAAACATGGGGTTGTGGGCTGCATATGGAGAGATGATGGATTTCAAAATGGTAAAGCTCTGTACGAAAAGTCTATGGCTTACGTTATATTTTAATTAGGGTAACTAGATAAAACACAGCTGGCCCATTATTGGAATTTCAAATAAGCAAATAAATTTTCATTCTAAGTTTGTCTCATTCGGTATTTGGGGACATACTTCACTTGAAAATTATTCCTTATCTATTGGAAATTCAAATTTAACTGGACTTCTTGTATTTTTATTTGCTAAATTTGGCAACCCTAATTTTTTTGTTTGGCCCCACCATGCAGCTTAGAAGAGCTTAGTTCCCTGACCAGGGATAAAACCCATATTCCCTGCAGTGGAAGCACAGAGTTCTAATCACGGGACCACCAGGGAATTCCCTAATTGAACATTTTGTTCACACTATTTAATCAGATCCTAAGACAGAGGAGAGAATGCGCTGACAGTTTGGTTTTTTTTTTTAACATCCTTATTAAGATATGACTATATCTTGTAATTCACTCAGTTCAGTTGTTTTGAGTATAGAACTGCGTAACCATTATCACAGCTTAAGTTTAGGACACTTTCATCAGCCCAGAAGAAACTCCACATCCGCTGTAGTCAGTCTATAACCCACACCGGACCTCCCCCACCCCCAGCTCTATACCAGTCTGCATCATGTCCCTCTGGATTTGCTTGTCCTGGACATTTCATGTCAATGGAATCATACAACATGCGGTCTTTTGTGATGGCTTCTTTCACTGAACATCATGTTTTCAAGGTTCATCCATGTTACAGTATACATCAGCAGTTTGTTCCCTTTTATTACCAGATGATATTCCATTGTTTGGACAAACCAAATTTTGTTTATCCACTTATCAGTTGATGAATATAGGCACCAGTTCTACTTTTTTGGTGGGCTTCCCTGGTGGCTCAGATGGTAAAGCATCTGCCTGCAATGCGGGAGACCCGAGTTCAATCCCTGGGTGGGGAAGATCCCTTGGAGGAGGAAATGGCAACCCACTGCAGTACTCTTGCCTGGAAAATTTCCATGGACTGAGGAGTCTGTAGGCTACAGTCCACGGGGGTCTCAAAGAGTCAGCCATGACTCTGCTTTTCGGCTATTAGAAATAGCGTTGCTATGAACATTTGTGTTCAGGTTTTCATGGAGATGTGTGTTTTCACTTTTTTGCATATAAACCTGAATGAAATGATAGGGTCAAGATGTCACTCTGCTGTGGCTGTTCAGTCACTAAGTTGTGTCCGATTCTGCAACCGCCTGGAATGCAGCACGCCAGGTTTCCTTGTCCTTCCCTATCTCCCAGCGGTCGCTGAAACTCATGCCCATTGAGTTGGTGATGCAATCCAACCATCTCATCCTCTGTTGCCCTCTTTCCCCCTGCCCTCAATCTTTCCCAGGGTCAGGGTCTTTTCCAGTGAGTCAGCTGTTTGCATCAGACGACCAAAAGTATTGGAGCTTCAGCTTCAGCATCAGCATGTAACTCGACATTTAACATTTTAAGGAACTGTCAAGCTATTTCCCAAAGCAGCTGCACCAGAAATGTCTGAGGGCTGCAATCTCTCCTCATCCTCATCAGCTTTTAGCATTGTCTGTCTTTTGGGCCCTAACCATCTAGTGAGTATAAAGTGGTATTTGATTGTAATTTTGATTTGTATTTTTTTAATGACTAATGATTTTTAGTACCTTCCCATGTGCTCTTGACTATATATCTTCTTTGGAGAAATGTCTGTTGAAATCTTTTGCCAATTTTTAAAATTGGGTTCTTTATCTTTTTACTATTGATTGTAAGAGTTTTTAATATATTCTGGATACAAGTCCCTTCTCAGATACATGATTTGCAAATGTCTTTTCCCATTCTGTGAGCTTCCTTTTCACTTCTTGCTGGCCTCATTTTAGCACAGAAGTTTTTAATTTTCATAGGGCAGTTTGTTTATTTTTCCCTTTTGTTGCTTGTGCTTTATCTAAGAAGTCACACCTATCTGAAAATCACTAAGATGTGCTCTTTTGTTTCTGCTGCTGATAGGTTTTTAAGACCTTTTACTTAAACAGGATTTAGAAACCTTTTTGTTCCTAAATGCAGGTTTACCAGGCTCTAAAATTTGAGCCCTTTCTTCTCGACCCCACTAACTTACTCTAACTCATTTTAATTATTTCTGCTATGAATTAGAATATGGGGCAGAATGAAGTGGGGAAAGGGAGGAATGTGTTATTTATAAATAAGAATGGATGCTGAAATATAAAGCCCTTTCTAACTTACCAAACCTCAGATAAACTGCAATGTGATTTCCAAATAGAAATTAATCACAAAAGTGATACTAACATTTTCCATTTCTATTCTTGTATAAACTCCCCCCTCCTCTGGAATTGGTTGGACTAGGCATTGACAGAGAGAGTGGATTAAGCACTGGGTCCCCAAGGTAAGGCTGGTGCAAGGAGTTTCTGGCCAAAATAATAAGAGATGATGGAACTGGAGAGACTGATTAAGACAGCAGCTGGGAGAGTTGTGGTCTAAGCACCATTAAAAGAAAAGCTGTTTAACACATTGAAGGCAAAGGGACTGAAGGAAGCAAAGGCAGAGAGAGTCCAGTGTCACAAAGCCAAGAGCTGTGGAGAGCTGTAGGATGCTGAGGGAAGAGGAGCAGTTATCTGGAGCAAGGGTCCAGAAAACTCCAGAATGTGAGGCCTCCTAGGATGTGGCTCATTAGAAATGTGGAGAAAATGGGGGATCGATTCTCCTTAAAAGAGCAGGAGTGGGGCAAGCAGAATAGGTGATTGATAGACAGCTTTTGAAAGTAAAAGTTCTTGCAGTTAAGTGACTTTGTCTTCCAAACTATCTAATGAAAGAATTAGTGTTGTGGTGCCCATTTTACAGATGTGAACACTTCATCCATAAGAAATGTATGGATTTGTACTATCCTCCTGCATTTGTTTCATTGATGGAGTTAGATAAGGTCAGTGTCCAGGGATCTCTCTTCCTCAGCTATCACCCACTCTGCAAAACAAAAAACAAACAAACAAAAAACCCTGAACTAATTATAACCTGCAGTAAGAAAATAAGATGGCATTACACTGAGCACAAATGCCAGCACCAGCTCTGCAATTGACATACTAAGCCCTGGGCTGTCATTAGGGTGGAGGAACTAAACATACTATCATATTCATCAACAGAGTCTAAAATGGCCCCACATGTGGAGCCCTTTTATAGTGACAAGAAAGAAAACTAACACAGAGCCTTTCCCAAGGAATGTATCTCCTACCAGTTAAAAGCATGCAGATATGGCTACACAATAGAAGACTACCAAACACGTAAGTAATTAAGTCCCATGATTTAAAATGAGGGTTGGTGTCTGGGGATTGGTAATTCGAAGAGGCATTTTGCTTTATAATTCAACATCCATGTTTATTTATAAATCACACATACTTCCCTTCCCCACTCCATTCCAGCCAACACTTTCCTTTAGAGCAGAAGTTAAAACAATTTAGGGTATGTCAGTGGGGGCTGGAAGAAAAGCATGCCAGAAAATAAACTTAGATGGCAAATAACTCAAAAATTGGAATTATTAGATAGATATAATATGAAATAACTATTTATTGTTTAAGAAAATTAAAATTAGAATCACAAAAATAAACACACAATAAAAGATCATCAAAACAACCAAGGTTATCTGAGAAATAGCCCAATAGAACCTTTAGGAGTATAATTGTTGAAATCAGAAATACAATAGACATTAAATAATAGATGAGACACAACAGACGAGAGATCAGTGAACTGGAAGATACTGATGTATCACAAGAGGCAAGGGGATTTAAAGTATGAAAGAAAGGCTAAGATCTGTAAAGGTTATAGTTAAAAATTCTAAATCTCACTTAATCAAAATCCCAGAAACAAACAAACAAAAAAAATGCACAAAATGGAAAGGGGAATTTTTTTTTAAGAAGATGGCTGAGAAATTTTCCAAACTGATGAAAGATTTGTATCCATAGATACAGAAAACATCAACCCAAAAAGAATAGAAAAGAATATAGATGGATCTAAATATATTGCACTGAAACTGAAGAACATCAAAGACAAAGGGACAACATTAAAAATAGCGAGAGAGAAAAGATAGACCACCTGCAAAGAAAGTGATAGCAGACTTTGTAACTGTGACAGAGGGAACCAGAGAACCAAATGAAGTAATAGCATTTCAGGGCAGAGATAAAATAGCTGTTAACCTAAAATTTGTTCCCAACAAAACTATTTTTCAATAACATAGTTTGAACTAAAAACCAAGTTTATATAATTTTATAAGCAGAAATAAAATTTTAAAAAGAGGCGTGCCACTAACGAATCTAAAGGAGCATTTTCACTCAGAAACATCTTAAAGACATTTATTAGGGAATAAATGAAAGATAACAGAAGGCATGACTATGCTGCAAGAAGAAATGGTGATCAAGTAAAATGGAAAAGCACACAGGGAGATCTAAACAAATTTCTGTTATAACTAAATATGGAACAAAAGTACCAAAAAACGCAAAGTGTGTCAGAAGTGGGTGAGGGGGGAAGCATATATGGGTTAAAATTCTTTCTAAAGCCTTGTATTTTTCATTAAAGATTTTGCTAAGAATGGGTGGACATTTTAAAATTAGGATTGTCCTGGGAAAACATCTGTTAGCCCAATGACTATTATTAGCAGCCCCTTTCACTCTTAAAAGTGTCCTGGTTTGAGCAATACCTTGTCATCCTGTCTGTGACCCATGTCCCACTCCTGGGTACACATCCTAGAGGAATTCTTGTACATCTGCCCTGGGAGATGCATACAGAAATCTTCACTGAGACACACGCTGACTAATGGGACCTTGTAAACTATTCAGCCTTCTTTCCACAAAAGGAAAGCTTGCTTTCTGCCCAGCAACAACACTCTCCCGCCCTGAGGCCCTGGCCAAGTTACCAAGCCTCTCTGCACCTCGGCCTCTTCACACAGACCATACGGAGAATAACCACATCCACGTCACAGGGCTGTGGGAGACCCGTCAACATTAACAGAAACTTGACATTTGCTAAACACGCACTATAGCTTGCAGTCTGCTAGGGCTTTATAATCAGAGCTCGTTTTTTTTTTTTAATTTCTATTTTATGTTTGACTATAACTGATTAACAATGTTGTATTAGTTTCAGGTGTGCAGCAAAGTAACTCAGTTATGTATACACATGTACCTATTATTTTTCAAATTCTTTTCCCGTTTAGGTTGTTACAGAGTATTGAGCCAAGTTCCATGTGCTATGCAGTCGGTTCTTGATGGTTATCTATTTTAGATATAGCTATATCTATTTTATATACTGTATGTGTCGATCCCAAATTCCCATTCTGCCCCTCCCCTTCTGATAACCATAAATTCATTCTCTAAGTCTGTGAGTCTTGTTTCTCTTTCGTAAATAAGTTCATTTGTATCGTTTTTAAGATTCCACATATTCTTGTTTAATAGCTCAGTCATGTCCAACTCTTTTGTGACCCCATGGACTGTAGCCCACCAGGCTCCTCTGTCCATGGGATTTCCCAGGGAAGAATACTGGAATTCCTGCTTCAGGGATTCTTTCTGACCCAGGGAACCAATGTCTCCATGTCTCCTGCATTGACGGCAGATTCTTTACCTCTGAGCCACCAGGGAAGCTGATATTTATTTTACTTTGTCTTATATCACTTAGTATGAACATCTCCCAGGTAACACTAGTGGCAAAGAACCCTCCTGCTGATTCAGGAGATGTAAGAGAAATGGATTTTATCCCTGAGTCAGGAGGATGCCCTGGAGGAAGAAATGGCAACACACTCCAGTATTCTTGCCTGGAGAATCCCATGGACAGAGGAGCCTGGTGGACTGCCATCTGTAGGGCCAGAAAGTGTCAGACATGACTGAAGGGATGTAGCACATGATCATCTCCAGGTCTGTCTATGAGAGAGCTCATGTAATCCCCACGATGACCTTTAAGGCGGGTATTATTGTTATTCCCATTTTACAGGTAAGATACCTGAGGCTTAGAAACACTATACAACTCATACAGGGTTAAACAACTAGTAACAGTCAAAACACCAGCAGCTCAGCGTAGCCCCAGGGCTTCTCACCACTGCGGCCCCCTACTGCTCACTCCGCCTGGTCCAGCTGAAAGCTCCTGCAGAGTGATGGTGCCCATGGTCTTGTCATCATTCTTATCACATCAACAGGGACACCAGGATGGAGAGCCTGCAGGCCCTCTGTGAAAGGCGGCCAACGACTGCACGGGGTGGTCCATGGCCCACTGTGACACCTGACAGGTGCTCCTCTGATGCGGTCAGGTTGAAACACTAGTATCCCCTCTGACCAGCTGCCAGTGACCACCCGCACTTCAGCTGTGCTTGGAGAAACCACCAAGGTTCGCAAACCCTGGCACACACTTTCACAGAAACACATTCCAGCTGGAAGGAAGAGACAGGAGACTTTGTCCTGGTTTGTGTTTCTCTGGATATGATTTACTGTTCAAGGTCAGGCAGAGAAACAAACAAGAGAGGCAGTGAGAGTCTGGGACAAAATACTCACTTCTTTCTTGGCCGAAACAATAGAGAAAACTCATCTCCTGGGATATGGAGGTTTAGATTCACCTTGACCCTGACCTGCCCTTATTCCCTTTTGGTTCCTTTTGTTTTTAACTTTCTACAGCCCAAGTGATGAGAGAAGAAATGGGCCGTCATTCTTACAGATGAGGAAACAGAGGTTTCCCCTGAGAAAAGGGGGCTGTTGAGGAAGAGGGGTGAGGAGGAGGTTGGGAAGGCGGGCAGGAGATGGCTCACCCCACAGGGCAAGGGTTCGTGGGAAGGGGAGGGGTGAGAACGCCACGTCAGAGTGGAAAAGGGGCCAGCGGAGAAGAGGCGTCTGCCCTCCCTGTGTTCCGTCTGTCCCTCACGTTTCCCTCCCTCCATCCACCCTCCCTCCCTCATGCAAATATGTATTGACGGCCTACGGAGGCTGATGAAGGCCCCGGGATACTGTGCTGAACCAGTAGCTTATTCTACATTCTTAGAGAACCTAAGAATCTCTCCTGGAAGATTCACAGGATAGCACCCCCCACCAAACAGAGGTAACCTTGATCTTAGATGCCAAGCCTCCTTAGGTACTGATTAGGCGTCCAAGCCTTGCCATAGGTCCCTCCCCAAAACCTGGTAACCATCAAGACTCAAGACATGCAGTAATGCCCAGGCGGACCACATCCCAGGCCCCGGAACTGGCCTCGCTGCTCTCAGGCCCTGGCGCCTTCTGCATCTTCCAGGTTTGAGTGGATCTGGAGTCCCCGCCTGTGTTCTGCCTGTTCTCGGGTTTGGCTACATTTTTCTCAACACAAAGCTATTTCCTAGAAGCTGAAGGAAAATGGTCTACCCAGTTTGTTGCCACGCTGCTCGGCTTTCTGATGCTAAAAGGCCTCATTTGCTACAGCTGCAAACAAGCCCACTCCCTAAGTGGCTTTGGTTTCTGAATTCGCCCTCATTCTCCCAGGCGGGGTCAATGGGAAGAGAATGGGGGCCCATCCCACCACCAGCACCCAGGACCTGCGCCACCTCCCTGTGCTACCTGATCCTCAGGCCTTTGGCAAAACGGGCTCCGTGGGCTCGGTCCCCAACCATTTGGTGTGACCTCACCTGCTTTGCCTAGCTGGTGCCTCATAACACCCCAAAGCAAGCATGTGACTCCCCAGCTGGACCTAACTCGGTCCTCCGGGTGTGCTGAGTGCCCACACGTGACAGGTGTGGATCTGGAGCCCACTGCTGAGCAGACTGGACAAGGGCCCTGCCCCTCTACCCCTGTGCTTTCCACCCGGGGAGGAAGAGCAACAGTCCTCAAATCTTGACACAAACTCTCACCTCCATTTGTAACATATGATAAATCGTAGAGGAAAGGCGCAGGGTCATGGAAGTAGGTGACAGAGGGACTGACGGGGTCAAGGAGGGCCTCTTCTCTGATCTTTGAGCTGGAAGAGAAGAACAGTTGAAGAGGTGAGTGCTCCTGCGGGGTTGGTTGCAGGAAGGATGTTCCATGAGAGGGAGCGGCGTGTACAAAGGCCCTAAGGCCAGAGGGGACGCATGTGCGAGAGGCAGCCTGCCCCAGGAACTCTAGTAGAGACACAGCTGGGGAGGAGGCACAGCCAGTCCACAGAAAGCACTCCCCTGCCTCAGCCATCTGCTCACGGGACACCCTCTGCCCTCTCTGCATCACATCCCTTCTTCCCACACCCAACCTGTATGATGCCACCTCCTCTGGAAGCTTCCTTATTCCTTCATTTGCAAATGTTCTCTCCCCATGCTGAGTTCCCCCTGGTGAGAGGCACTCTGACCCACCCACAAACCTCCACTGGGCTGCCACTTCCCACCTGACCCCATGGTCAGGAGACGCCAGGACCAGGGACCCAGTGCCCGACCACAGTGGGCAAGACTGACACTTAACAGCTGTGAGCAAGGTGATTTGTGCAGGTTTAAGGACATAGGCAAGAGGCTCTGGTTCCACTTGGCAGGCACCAAATACTCCTCGAGCTCCTGTGGTACTCCAGGCACTGTTCTAGGGATCAGGGATGCAGCAACCAACTGAACAAACGTGGTCACTGCCTTCATGGGGCTGGCGCTCAAACGGGGACAGAAATACATGTATATCATGTCAGGTGGTGGTGAGATAGGAAGAGGAAAATGAAGCCGGTTGGAGAAATAGGGAGTGTGGAGGAATGTGTGTGTAATTTGAGTCTTAAGGCAGCAGAAATCTGATGGGCGTGAAGAGATGATCCCTGAGAACATCTGGAGGAGGAGGAGTCCAGGCAGAGGAAGCAGCAGGTGCAAAGGCCCTGAGGCAGGACCACGTTGGGTGTAATGAGGAGCTGCAAGGGGGCCAGTGCATCTGCAGTGAAGTGAATAGGGGGTGGGGGCGGAGACAAGGCTGGAGGGGCCGTGAGGCGTGTTTCATGATGGCACCTACCTCGTGTTTAATTTGTCTCCACAACTGAGCAACACTCAGTTGGGGTCAGTGCCACTGAAAGAAGTGTTTATTACAGTCCCAAGAGGAGGGGATCAACAAGCAAACTGAAGCTCAGAGAGTTCAGAAATGTACCTGAGGACACCCAGCTAATGCAATGAAGAATCAGGAGTCAGATGCACCATCGTGCTCCGGTGAGTGCTTAGCCCAGGTCTCAGGAAAAAGAAGCCCTGATTATTAGCAAGTGCCGATTGCTGCCGTGTAAATACTGCCACCACAGCCGATTTCAAGCCACCACGGAAGGTGGAGTTGGGACGAGATGAGCAGTAACACAATTACAGAATATTTCCACCAGGCAGACGTAGCAGACATAAATAACCTCAAGGTCATGGGTCAGGGGTTGGCAGACTACAGCCCAGGCTGTGGGCTAAATCTATGCTACCAGTTTTGTAAATAAAGTTTTACTGAAACACAGCCACGCCCATCCAGTTTGTGTCTGAGGCTGCTTTCACCCTAGTACAGCAGAGCTGAGTAGCTGGGACAGCAATCATACACCTTGCAGAGCTCAAAATATTTACCGTCTGGGCTTTTAGAGAAAAAATGTCACTGACCTTTGACACAGATGATACAATGTTGTAAAATAATGAGGCAATCTTGAGTTTTGAGTGTTTATTATCTCTGTTTTTATACAGTTTATTTCATTAATCATTTAATTTTTAATAATGAAAGGTGGCTCAGATGGTAAAGAATATGCCTGCAATGCTAGAAACCTGGGTTTGATCCCTGGGTCAGGAAGATCCCCAGGAGAAGGAAATGGCAACCCACTCCAGTGTTCTTGCCTGGAGATTCCTGTGGACAGAGGAGCCTGATGGGCTACATGTCCATGGGGTCACAAAGAGTCGGACATGACTGAGCGACTAACACCTTCACTTTTTAATGAGAGAGGGAGGGAGAAATGGAGGGAGGGAGAGATGGATGGAGGAAGGAAGGATGGAAGGACCCCAGAACTGGAGAGATTTGAGGAAAAGGCTTTTTGGCTCCCATGTTGGGAAAACGCTACAGCTTTGCGCGAGGCCCGAATTCAGTCAGAGCAAAGGCCCCTTCAGAAAAACCCAGTGGACAGTAAGAAAGAAGACCGGCCTCCTTAAGTGGTTGGAGGAAGAATGGGAGTCATCAGGTCTGAGCGGAAGACTCAAGAGCAGCCCTTCACGCCACAATCAGGCTTAATTCACACGCGCAGCACCGAGACTGCCGCGCCACAAAAGGTCCACGTCCACTTCAGAGGCGGGCCCATGGGTCCCATTATCAATAGAGATGGAAGTCTAATTAATAGGTGCTGTTTTGCCCCAGGCTGAATGCAAAAAAGTCTAACTCGGTGCCTTCAAAAGTGGAGGATGTGGAGACGGTCGGCGTCTTGTGTGAGGCACTTTGTAAGATGTCTTGTAGAATCCTTCGCACCTAATGGGAAATCATTTGGAGTGACAGCCACATGGGTCTCAGAGGATGCAACCTGAACATGTCTCCAGGAAGAGATGCTGCAGGGATAAAGATGCCCACACTCGAGGGGCTCCACAAACACACACACATATACACACACACACTGCACGTTAACACCTGGCCCATCCTTTCCCCCAGGCATAGCAGTTCCTGGAGACTCTGGCCCTTCTGTCCTTGGACAACTGCACCCAACACAGTTTGAGACACAAAAGGCCCGAAGTTCAGCCACACAGCACCAGGAGATGGGGGCGGGGGTGGCTGCTGGAAGGCCACGGCCACCCCTTTTCTCCCAGATTGTTCGATGTAGCTTTTCCAGCCTGGCCCGGCCACGCAGTCCCAACAGACAGATGGTCAGAGAGAACTCTGACTTTCTTTTCTTGCCAGGACACCCCATCACACACCCTTGCCCTTTCCTGTTTGGGACAAGGCCACTCTCTGGCCTCAAGGTCGACCCTGTACCACTCCTTGGATGGGATCCCTGAGGCTGCTTGTGCCCAGAAGAAAAATGCGAGCTGCTCTGCCTTCGAGAGGTGCCCTCAGCCCACCAGAACCACTTTGGCACATCCTGCCAGCCCCTCCTGCTTTCCCCGGCCACTCCAGAGACTAATGCAAGGGGCCCCAGCTCCCAGCCCTGGGCCTGCCGGGCTCATCCTCACAGCCGCACACAAATGCTTCTCCACGACACAGACAGAGAAGGGGACCAGCCCAAGCTTATCCAGCTGGACAGGGTTAAACCAGGCCCAGAATCT
Source organism: Antilocapra americana (assembly GCA_007570785.1). Lineage (NCBI taxonomy): Eukaryota > Metazoa > Chordata > Mammalia > Artiodactyla > Antilocapridae > Antilocapra > Antilocapra americana. The sequence goes on along the minus strand of ML660216.1, from coordinate 12,232,880 downwards.
GGTCTCCTGTCTTCCAGGCCTCTCAGATAAAACACAACTGCCAGGAAGAAACTTCCCCTTCCCTCCACCTTCCTAACAACCGCTAATGACACAAGTTATCAGCACAAACTTTTGCAAACAATACAGAGGGCACAGTAAATGTTCTTCTGGGGGGGACAGGGGGAGACAAACTTTATACATAGTAATTTTTGATATAGAATGAGGGATGTAGGTGATGAGCAGAGGCCAGAGCATGGCACGTTTAATTTAAGCCATGGCAACGTGGGTCAGCTTCCATTGCAGCCATAATAAATTACATACAAGTGCCACCGAACAATAACAAAAAACTGTGGGCCATCTATTTCATTCCCATTTACAAGAAATCAATATCAATACTTAATGCAATACTGGTGAAAAATGAGCAGAGATACAGAAAGCATAATAAACCAGGAATGGGAAGCTCGCAGGGTTTCACTTTGGAAGAAAAAACTAACTGTCTATATTTTCATGTTGAGGGATATTTCACCGAAACCATGTGCTGGAGGTATGAGGGTTTTCCAGATCTAAGTTTAAAATAGCCTCTTTATTAAATTAAGAAAGTTCTTTAAACTGTGGATTACTGGCTGGGTAAAAGTCATACATATGGAAGGAGGTATTTCCTCATTCTCAAATGCACTGGGCATCATTCATCAAATTTTCTTTATAAAAATAGCCTTACTTTTATTATAGGGCTTCCCAGGTGGCTCAATGGTACAGAATCCACCTGCCAACGTAGGAGACTCCGGTTCGATCCCTGGGTAGGGAAGATTCCTTGGAGAAGGAAATGGCAACTCACTCCAGTATTCTGGCCTGGAGACTCCCGTGGACGGAGGAGCCTACCAGGCTACAGTCCATGGGGTTGCAAAAGAGTCGGACACAACTGAGCAACTAAACGACAACTTTTATTATTATGGGGATAGTAAAAGTGTTTATGCGTTAACAGTCCACCTTTGTGTTGCAAGCAAATAAGAACTAATTTCTATTTATTCTTGGCATCAAAAAACAGACAAACTCAGGCAGCCAGGTCAAGGATGGGGCAAGGAAGCCACCCCAGAGGCCCAGAGGCCATTTGTGTCCATGCATAACCCTCCCATTGCTTCACCTGGAGATGTGACAAGCAGATACTGCCATCTCACCTTGAACTATCTGTGGCCATTCAGATGGAGCAGAATTAAGGCCATCAGACCCCTTGAGCACCCCGGCAGCAGGCCCAGGGGGAAGCCTTGTGTCCCAGAGCCAGACCCTCCAAGCCAGCCCGAGGCAGAGCAAACACTGCCAGGCACACACAGTGGTTTATCGACCCACCCCCACCAAGCAGTATGCAAATGTGAAAGCATTTTATTTCCCCGAATGCCCGCTGACACTGTGGTGCCAAATGTCCCTCCTTCCATGTGGGGAGTATATCCTATAAGGGGCTATTGGGCAGTTTGTAAAACTTTTCAGGTTATTTCAGTTGTTAAAACTTCAGCTGAGTCCCGTTTAAACTCCAGTCTCACACCCAGCTTGCCCCTCATGGTCAGGCTTACGGCTCCAGGCACTAGAAGAAGAGCAAATCCATCCTGTTACTCTGTCCTTTCTCTCCGTGGAGAAGGTGAATTAATTTTCTAATGAAAAAATTGAGCCACAAACATCTAGGGACGAGGAATCGGAGATTCTGCCGGACCAGGAAGATGTCTCGAGTTCAAAAGCCAGGTGAGTGCGATAGGTAATGTCTGTTTAACATACGTGAAGCTAATTTTTACTTTGAGTCCTCATTTCCCTGAAACTTGCAAGTGCATGCTTAACCACTCAGTCATGTCCTACTTTTCATGACCCCATGGACTGTAGCCCACCAGGGTCCTCAGTCCACGAGATTTTCCCAGCAAGAATACTGCAGTGGGTTGCCATTTCCTCCTCCAGGGGATTTTCCTGACCCAGGGGTCGAAGGCCTGTCTCCTGAGTCTCCTGCATTGCAGACAGAGTCTTTACTGCTGAGCCACTGGGAAAACCACCCCCGAAACTAATTTTCAACAGGTACAGGGACTTGCCCAGTGGTCCAGTAAGGCTCAGCACTTCCAATGTCAGGGGCCCAGGTTCGATCCCTGGTCAGGGAGCTAAGATCCCACATGTGGCACGCCAGGGCCAAAAAAAATAAAAAACATTTTTTTAATTCAACTAATTCAGCTCTGGTTTAGCCAGCCCTCAGGCCCTACTTGGGTTTGGGCTGGGACTTGCATGCAGCCAGGTCTGGTCCTGGCCGCTGTCATCTCCCCGCAAGGCCGCTGATATGTCCTTCCTCCTGCCGCTTTTAGCAATGACCCACTCCCCTTGGTCCAGGGAGGACCCTGCTGTGCCCCCTGCCTCCCAGCTCCTCCCGACGTCTCTCCACCTGACCCCTCCCACCCAGCCGTCCTCCCACCAGCACCCCCTCAGCACCCAGAGCCATCTGGCCGCTCCCACACTGCTCTGGGGTCACTCAAACTCCCATTGCCTAGACACCCAGTGCCGGGCTATTTCTGCTCACAGTTTCGGCCCCGTGATGGGTGAATGGCAGTTCAGGGGCTCCCACCAGCTCCCAAACCTCATCCCAGGGATGGGACATGCAAGTATCCTCTATTGTCAGTCCCCAAATCTGGAAAAGTGTCCACTTATCCTCCCCCTCCCGTGAAGGTCAAAGCCTTCTCCTTCCTCTCACTTCCTCCTTCAACTTGTCCAGCCACAGGATAAGAAAAACTGGCTTTGGTTGATGTGTCCTTGTTGTTCAGTTGCTCAATCATGTCCAACTCTTTGTGACCCCATGGACTGCAGCATGCCAGGCTTCCCTGAACCTCAGCATTTCCCAGAGTTTGCCCAAGTTTATGTCCATTGAATTAGTGAAGCCATCCAACCATCTCATCCTCTGTTGTCCCCTTCTTCTCCCACCTTCAATCTTTCCCAGTATCAAGGTCTTTTCCAATGAGTCAGCTCTTCACATCAGGTGGCCAAAGTACTGGAGCTTCAGCTTCAGCACCGGTCCTTCCGATGAATATTCAAGGCTGATTTCCTTTAGGATGGACTGGTGTGATCTCCTTGCAGTCCAAGGGACTCTCAAGAGTCTTCTCCAGCACATCGACGTACGTTGTTTCAAACAATTCTGTGCTCAGACCTAATCTGTTGGAAGTCAAAAGTGTTTGACTTTTTTTGCTCTTCTGCTGCCTGGGTTAGGGGGTGGAAGGAAGGTAGCAGGAAATACCAAAGAACTAATTTTGTGATTAATCTCACAAAATAGCATCCTTCCATGGCTGCATGACAAGCCCTGGCTTCCTGGACTTACGCAGATAACCCCGTCCAGCGGTGCTGCCCAGCAGCTGCCTTAGACACCCCTGCATCACCGTGTGCTGGCGCTGGAGTGGGCAGGAGAGTGGGGAGCTCTGGGGCCACAATGCCTGGGTTTGAACCTGTGCGGCTCCTTCCTACCTGTGTGGCCAGAACAAGCCTCTCCTGCCCTCAGAACCCTTGGCTCCCTAGCAGCACTGTCCTTCTCCAGGACTGTAGCTGAAAGAAAAATGACCTAAGCGGGCATCAGTGCAAGAAGCCTGGAAAGAACCAAGATGCACTGTTTGCTCCACATCGGTTCTCCTCCGTGGCACCACTCACACAGGCAGTGGCCAGAGGACTGGACCACATGGAAGCCCTCTGCAGCCTCTGAAAAGGTACCTCCTCCTCCTTTCCTAGCAACTCCCACTCCATTTCAGAGCAGCCAGGGACAAACAGCCCCAGATTCCTTTCGTTGCGGCTGTGGATGAGACTGAATGTCACCCAGGAGATCATGCTCACACGTCCAGCTTTCCAGAGACTTCCTGCGCAGGTGCCAACGCTGCAGCTTCTCTAAGCATAACATACTCACCTGAACAGCTGACCTGTGTTCCCTGAACTTCTTGGAAGAGGAACAAAGAAGCCCCCGTCCTCCCTCTCCTTGGATATGCTTTCCAACAGGTTCCCCAAGATCTCCTGCTCCCACAGGCTCCTCCCAGCCTCTGGCGCTCTCTCCGGGGAACAACGGCCAACCTTGGTCTTGTCTTTGCACAGCCTGGAAGAAGACTGCCTGGGGAGTCATTGAGGTTCCTTCATGTGCTGAGTTCCCTTACCCAAGGCCACATAGCCCCCAGTGGGGTATCAGCAACTGAGGCATCTCTTGATGGACTCCACTTCGAGCCCTGTCTGCCTCCTTTTCCAGGCAGTCCCAGGTAGGGGAACTGACCTCGCGGTTGTCACTGTCAGGGACTAGCCTCTGACTTCTGTTACTCTGTGTGGGTGGACAGTAGCCCATGGAAGTTCAGCAGGGGCAGGGAGGGGAATCCACTCTCTCGGATGGACTCCAGGCACTGCTGAGAGGTGATTTGTATCTGGTTCTTTTTTTTTTCTGTGTTATAAACTCTAGGGTATAAAAGGAATTTTCTTTATACCCACTTCACTCCCAGGTGAGCCAGGTTTATTTAGAGCCCTTTCTTCCTTACTAGGGCTTCCCAGATGGCTCAGTGGTAAAGGATCCGCCAGCCAATGCAGGAGAACCCGGTTTGACCCCTGGGTCGAGAAGATCCCCTGGAGAAGGAATTGGCTACCCATTCCAGTATTCTTGCCTGGGAAATCGTATGGACAGAGGAGCCTTGTGGGCTACAGTCCATACTGTTGCTAAGAACCAAACACGCACACTTTCCTTACTCCCCGAGGGGTAAGTAAAGGTTTTAGGGATTTTAATATCTGCAAGGAAGGGAATTTATCAAGACCTCAGAGGCCACCCTAAACAGACCTTGTTTATGAATGGGGTAGGGGAGAGAGGGACTCTGGCTTCTGGGGAAGAGATGGGGAGAGGAGGTGGGCCTACCTGGGCTGGAACAGGATTTACTTGTGAGGGTTCTGGGAGAGGGGACATTTGGAGCCCACCTTCCTGCAACATGCTGAGGGTTGAGCCTGGTAGAGGGTTGTTGGAGATCACCTGGAGGTGGGGCGACCACCAGCCTGGCCTTGCTACCAGAATTCTCTGGCCTCAGGGTGGAGAGGAGCATCCCCACTCAGAAACCATCCAGTGGAACTGGACCAGAGGCTTACATGGCGATGATCAGAAAGGGCTGCTTGCACCCTAGAACCTTAACACAATCCCCAAGAAGATAAGGATGGTCCCGAGGTAACTGGTGGGGAATTCTTACCAAGTGGACAAATAGGGGCCAGGTGGGATTTGATGCAGAAACATAAAGAAATGAAATCAAATATCAGAGACTGATTCTTGTCTCACAAATGTTATATTGTTTTATGTTGCTAACCTTAAATGTTATAGCTTCTATTGTTCTCATTTTACAGATGAGAAAATTGAGGCCCAGGGAAAGTGAATAATATCCCCACGTTCACAGATCTGGAGTAGACCAGCATGCACAGTCAGATGCAGGTTTGTATGAGTACAAAAAATGTATTATTTGGGCTTCCCCTCCCAGGTAGGAGACAAATAAGCATGAACCTGTCTAGTATCTGGGATCCAGTGCTCCAGCTGCTGGCACCTGGGATCACGTTGGTTTCAGAGACAGGGTAACTCTCCCTGGAGTCATCCTCTAAGGAACAGACTGATCACCAGGAATCTTCTAGACATGAAGCAGATGCCCTCAGAGCTCACAGTCACAGCCCCGCACCCGTGAAGTGGGCACAGCCAGGCAGCATCTGTCCCCTCACCAAAGTTTGGAGGAGGACCCAGAAACTGCGCATAAAAACACTTTATAAATTGAAGATTCTGGATGATATCCTCATCTGGTCTTGACCCCTGAGTCGGGAAGATCCCCTGGAGAAGGGAATGGCAACCCAGTCTAGCATTCTTCCCTGGAGAATCCCATGGACAGAGGAGCCTGGTGGCTACAGCCCATGGACTTGCAAAGAGGTGGAAACGACTGAGTGACTAGCACTTTCTCACCTGAAAGAAATCTACAACCTAATCTCTGAAAACTGTTATCTTATACGGCATTTTAATAAAGAATCTTGATGTGATGTATATATATATATATGCGCACACATAATGGAATGTTACTCAGCCATTAAATGAATGAAATAATGCCATTTGCAACAACATGGAGGGACCTAGAGCTAATCAGAGTGAAGTGAGCCAGAGAAAGTCAGATATCTTATGACCTTGTTTATAAATGCAATCTAAAAATACGATACAAATGAGCTTATTTACAAAACGGAAACAGACTCACAGACAGAAAATGACTTATGGCTGCCAAAGAAAAGGGGAAGAGGGGGAATAAATTACGAGTATGGGATTAACATCTACAAACTACTGTACATAAAATAGATAACCAACAAGGACCTACAGTATAGCACAGCTTTATATATATATATTATATACATACGTATATATATATATATAACACACACATATATATATAAAACCGACTCACTTTGCTGTACACCTGAAACTAACACAACATTGTAAATCAACTGTACTTTGATTTAAAAAAGAATGTTTCAATGTACAGTTAGATTAAGGATCTTGAGATGGGAATCATTCTAGATTCCTCCATGTTCCCTAACTGTGATCACACATCTCCTTAAATGAGGGAGACAGGAGAAGACTCTATCCACAGGTATACAGAGGAGAAGGTGATGGGACCACAGAGGCAGAGACTGAAGGGATGTGGCCAAAGCCAAGGAATTCGGGCAGTACCAGAAACTGGAAGAGGCATTAGTGGCTGTTTTTGTGCAGCCCTAGAGGGAGCCGGCCAGACCCACACCTCAAACTGAGGCTCAGTAAGACTGGCTTCCAGAATAGGGAGAGAATAAACTTCTGTTGTAAGTCACCAAGTTTGTCATAATTTGTTACAGCAACAGCAAATTGCAGTTACAGCAAAGCTCGCTCCCCAAGAAAGAGATACAGAAAATTCAAGCCAGTCCCCGCACTGAGCAGGGATTGGTGTGGGAAATGGAGAGTCCCCTGCCCACAGGATCTCAGACCATTGGATAACTGCCCACACTTTCAGTCCTTCGGCCTAAGAGTCAGTCTCAAAATCGGGCCTGTGCTCACTGTCTCAGCCTATTTGTGCAAGTTCAGAACAGGACAACCCTTCCTCTGTCCCGAGGCTTCCCTGGTGGCTCAGACAGTAAAGAATCTTCGTATCAATACAGAAGAACCAGGTTCGATTCCTGAATCTGAGAGGATCCCCTGGAGGAAGGCATGGCAACCCACTCCAGTATTCTTGCCTGGAGAATTCCATGGACAGAGGAGCCTGGACCATGAGGTCAAAAAGAGCTGGACATGACTAAAGGGCTAACACCACATCCTCTGTCCCCAGACACCTGGCCCATCTCTGCTCCGTGTACACAGAGGATTTCAGCTGAATGCTGATCTCCTCTCTTCCTCTGTAGGTGGTTTGGCCCCAATCATTCTTTCACTATTCAACCATTTGACCATTTACCTTGTCTGTTGAGAATCCCTCTGATTCCCTCTCAGCATCCACCCCTCCACACCCCTCCAGGGCACCATCAGCAGGCTCCCACAGCCCTGTCTGCTCCTCTGGGAACCTCCTACTATCATGCTGGGGAGGCCTCACTGAGATGCTCCTCTCTCGGGACACAGGACACACTCCCAACATGAGGACAACAAGACTCTGCAGCCTGGAGCCGTCCTCTCACCAGCCTCCCTCTCCTTCTCCCATCTTGGCCACAGACCAGCCCCTCACGGCAGCACTGTTTCCTCAAAACCATTGCATGACTTTCCAAGTGCTGCCATGACAAAACATCACAACTTGGGTGGCTGGAGACAACAGAGACGAATTCTTACACAGTTCTGGAGCCATAAGACCAAAAACCACGCTCTTTCTAAAGGCTCCAGGTGACAGTAACGTCCTTCCCTCTGGGGACACACGCCTCTGCCCACCTTCTCACCCACCATCATCATCCCATCCCCCTGCCCCACCTTGCAGCTCAGATCGAGTACCCCCTCCTCCAGGCAGCCTCACCTGGTCTTTGAGGTTGGTCACACCCGCCCACGTCTCTGGAGTCCCCATCCTCTCCGTGGGACTAGTTGGTTACCATCTGTTCCTCGTATTAGACTTCTGGCTCCACGAGGACAGGATCAAGCTGCTTTGCTCAGCCCTGTGGCCTACTACCTAGAAAAAAGCCAATGCTCAGCACACTGAATACAAGCGAGGTAATGATTGAGAGCCTGTGCGCCAGGCCACAGCAGCACAAAGATCCAGGCTAGCGGAGGCAGGGTCTCCTGGTCTCTCGACTCAGTAGTGAAGGCGAGCAGACAGACGTCTAAAACCCTGGATGAACTGTGCCGGCAAGACTGGGAGAGGGGAGAGGGCACCTAACTGCAGGGAGGCAGCAAGGAAAGCAACTCAGAGGTGCCAGTGCAGCTGCAGTTTAAAGGGAAGGAACAGAGAGAAGGGCATTCCAGGTAGAGGGACCAGACTCCAAACAGGCTCGGAGGTGAGAAAAGTTCCCATGGATGTATGAATGGAGACAGCCACTCCTTGCCCAGCGGACCAGCTGGGGCCAAACTAAAGCCAGTTGCCTAGGAGAAGGAGCTACTCGGAGAGTGTAGACCTGCCTCTACAGCCCATCACCTCCACACCCATCCAGAGTGAAAGAAGCTCAGCTGTCTGTGCCGTGGCCAAGGGACGGATATGGCTGGGTCTGCATCTTGACTGGAGCCCTGTGTTGTGACCACAAAGCCGGGGCCTTTGTCAGTGGATGTTCCGCACAGGTCAGCGCCTCAGGGGAACCCAAAGCCTGGGACTTTTATCACCAGGTCTCTGAGAAAGCACAGCCAGCGCCTTTTAGGAAACGGGGTAGAGACGAGTCCCCTACCCCAGCTGGCCAGTCTCCTCCAGTGGCCGCAAGTGACCCTGGGAGGCCCATGGCAAGGCCTGGCCTGGACATAGCACCTGTGAGCACTCAGATCCACCTCGTCTTCCCTCCCAAAGTCCCAAGAACTCCTGGCCCTTCTTCCAGAAGCACGCTCCAGCGACGCTCTTGCGTGCTCCGTTTTGGTTACTTCCTGAGCGTGACTAATGCAATTTGTCCCTTCTCTGCCACCTACACGGAGTCCTTCCCGCTTGCCTCGGCGCTGCCAGAGCAACCTATTGTGCAACAGGAAATCCATGCTGATCAATGTGGGGCAGGCCGCATAAGGCAGGCAAATCACACGAATATGAGTTAGGGATAACTATGATTAATCCTTCGGCCAGGCATGGCCCTGATTCCCGTCATGCCCTGGGGCAGCTCCGGGGTGACGGGGATAAGGACGGCACTTCTGATGGCCGCAGTGCCCAGCCATTCATTACCGTGACGTCCCCATCACCCAGCCTACTGATGAGATTATTGATCCCAGGAAATAATCATATGAGACGCATCGAGGTAAGCGCGGGCCATTGTCTTGGTAAGCATTTATTGGCAAGGGAGGTAAGCTTTACATCGTTTTAGAAGAGCCTCAGTTTTTTGAATTAATTGTTGGCAACTTTTCAAGCTAACCATCAGTACTTTTGTTGGAAGAAAAAGCAGAGGAGAGAGGAGAAAACGGGAAGAAGGACAAAAACCCAAAGAGCAGGGAAGACCTAGAAAAATGAGAAGCCGGGCACCCAGTAGATGGTGCTGTAATCAAATTCTAAAACCTGTTACACCAGACGTTTAGAAAAGTGCTAGAGAAAATGAAAATCCCACAGATGGGGGAGCCTGGCAGGCGATACTCCACAGGGTCTCAAAAGAGTCAGACACGACTTAGCAGCTAAACAACAGCAACAGAGGACGTGAGGTGAATGGAGGGCTTCTCGGAATCAAAGGTACACAGTTAAAGGGATGAATTCTTTCACGGTTCTGGAGCCAGATGACCATTTCCCTCAGTTTGGGTAAGGATATGATGATGCTGATGATGAAAGCAAGGCCTCCTTCCAGAAATTGCAGGCTGGGAGGGTTTTCTGCCTCTTAAGGAGTCAGTCCAGTGAGACTTGGGTGATCACAATGCCACTCAACCAAAGGACTTGCTCCTCACACACACTGGTCCCTTGGAAATACCAAGAAAATTTGCGAAAAGGCCCTTTCCACACTGAATATTAAAGTGGCTCCCAGAGCTATCTTTAGTTCCACCCAGTGAGGACAAGTCATTCATATGCACTTTCGCCACGTAAGGAAGTTTGTCTGTGAGAAACTGTCCTGGGATTTGGGGATGGGTCCCTTGGACTGCAAGGAGATCCAACCAGTCCATCCTAAAGGAGATCAGTCCTGGGTATTCATTGGTAGGACTCATGTTGAAGCTGAAACTCCAATACTTTGGCCACCTGATGCGAAGAACTGACTCATCTGAAAAGACCCTGAGCTGGGAAAGATTGAGGGCAGGAGAAGGGGACGACAGAGGGTGAGATGGTTGGATGGCATCACCGACTCAATGGACATGGGTTTGGGTGGACTCCAGGAGTTGATGATGGACAGGGAGGCCTGGCCTGCTGCAGTCCATGGGATGGCAAAGAGTCAGACACGACTGAGCGACTGAAATGAACTGAACTGGAGTGGAGTGGGCTGGGAACTGAGTGTTCAGCAGCATAGTCTCCGGAGCAGGTAGTGCCTCACTGGACTGATCCAGAGTTCTTCAGGGCCTGTTTGAATCCAGCTCTTCTCCAGAGTGGCCCAGATCCCTCAGTAAGAGGGGAGGGAAACCCTCACCAAGCCCTGGGAAACACCTGACCACAGCTTATTGTCCTGTGGACAGCTGGGAAAAGGGGACAGAGGGGTGAGCTGCCAGCGGCTGGGGGACAGAAGTGTGTGGGGAGACACACCCGTGGACTTACACACTCGGTGATCAGCAACTCTGGCCTCTTCTGAATCTCGGCTACCCCAGCTGGCTTTGCCAGGCTTCCAGCAACCCTAGAGCACCATGCCATCTTCATGAGGCTGTAGAAGTCCCTCCAGGGCTTCAGACTCATGACTGACGAGGTGACAAGTCGCCCAAGCTCCTGAGACTGCGTCTGCATTTTACAAGCCATTCCAAAGGCCTCAGTGTGAACTGGGGTCAGGGTCAAGGCCAGGCACCTGTACTGCTGAGTGGTGGCCTGATTCCTGGGGACAGTGATGAGCTGGACCCAGGTAGGGGCACAAGGCACTACTGGGAGTGGAGCTTGGGACAAGGAGGATGCTGGAACCATGTATATTTCCATGAAGAGGCAACTGCTCAGTTGACCGGGGTCTCTTCTCAGAGACGTAGTTAGGGCTGGAAGGACTTTGCAGGTGGTATGAATCTTGATCTTGACCCTAAAGTCCAATAAAATGTGATCAGTTAAAGAGAGGGGGCAGAGGGGTCAAGAAGGGGATTCAGGTAGGGGTAGGATAGAACAGTCAGGAGGTGAGAGGCATGGAGAGACTATATGTGGATACAGATATATAGGTGGGCTTCCCTGGTGGCTCTTTCCCTTCCCTCAAAGACAAGGGATGAGCTCTGAGCACAGACTCCATAGGACATGGGCCTGGGCAGGAAGGCCCACCTCCCCATCCCCTAAGCTCCTCACCAGAAACACACTGCCATCATGGGCTTCCCATGGGTCACCAAGCTGCTGATGTCACAGGCTTGTTATAAAAAGCCATAAATTGAGGTCATGCGCCCGCAGCTACAGAGCTACAGAGCCCTGCTACTGTCAGCAAGACTCCTCTCTCTAGGGAGCAGGGCAAGCCCATTCAGGAAGCACTTCCATCCTGACCTTCTCAGGGGGACACTTTCTACGCACATGACTCAGCTGCCTCTCCCTCCTGCTCAGCTGTGGCATGGCTGAATCCCACAGTCAGCTAGGGCCCTCAAAGAAATGAACTTTTTTAGAACTGAAAAAATGAGGCAGAGGTTCAGGACCAAAGGAAGAACTCTGTGTGTCAGCCTTGATACGACAGCCGGATAGAAACATCCAACGCTTAAAGTCAGCCAGGACGATTCTCTACCAAATGCACGTGGCCAGCAGCATCTTGTGTAGCATCCTCAGCCCTGACCTTCACGTCTGTGCCAGGCCTTCCCCGACACAAGGTCTCCCAGAACCTTTGGCCAGGACTGGCCCCACTCCTGGTGGCCTCTCTTAGCAGCACTGAAGGAGGAGGAGCTAGCCCATGGCTGGGCCCTTCCGACGCCTCCGGGCTAGAGTGAGCATGATGGGTAATTTCCTGTTGTCCACGTGACTGCGCCAGGGGCCACCCGGGTGAAACACTACTTTTGTGTGTCTGTGGTGGTGCTTCCAGATGAGAATAGCATTTGAAAGTGGACTCATAAAAGCAGATTGCCCTCCCCAATGTGGGTGGGCCTCATCCAACCCTCTGAGGGTCTGAATAGAACAGTCCCCCCAGGAAGGGAGGATTCGGCCCCTTCCCACCTGATGCAGGAGCTGGGACCAAGGTCTTCTCCTGCCCTTGGACTGGGACTTACACCACCCGCTCCCTCTCAAGTTTCCCAGGCCTTGAGACTCAGACTAGAATGACACCCGCAGCTTTCCTGGGTCTTCAGCTTGCAGGGGACAGAGTGTGGGGCTTCTCAGGATTGATAGAGATAGACGGATAGAGGTAAAGGTAGATGGCAACCCACTCCAGTATTCTTGACTGGGAAATCGCATGGACAGAGGAGCCTGGTAGGCTATAGTCCACGGGGTCACCAAGAGTCGGACACAACTTGGTGACTAAACAACAGCAACCCCATGGATTTAGATATGCCTATCCTTTTGGATCTATTTCCCTGGAATCGTGACTACACAGAAGAAACTTCCATAATGTAACTACCAGGTTATCCTCAGGAATAAGCCAAAGTCAGACCCTGCAGATTGTTTTATCTGAATCACATAACCATCCTTTTGACTGCTCTTCAACAGAGCCATAAAAGCCTCTGACGGACACCTCCTGCATCTGATGGCATTCCGGAATTGAAGAGACCCCAGCTCACTGCAGGATTCAGGGATCCGCCAGGTCTCTCTCGAGAAGCGTCGTCAGGCAGCACCTCCTCCTTCATTGGCCCAGAGGAGCAAAGCGGGGATTGGTAAAGGCCTGGGCCCTCCGAGACCCTCCAGAAGCAAGACTGGGAGGAAGAGGGTGGGAAAGGTGGGCCACCAGGGGAGGGGCCACCTCAGCCTAGCTGCTTTCTGCTTTCCACACCCAGCACTGGTGCGGCACTTCATTTCCAGCCAACTGCACATACTAAGTCTATTGCCTAAGTGCCCAGCCTTGGTGGATTCAAAGAAAACAACTGCTAAGTCAGAAAACGTATTCATACATCACCTTTCCTGGTAAGATTTCTCACATTTCCAGACTGTTGGCCCACAGATGTGTCTCCTTGGGCTGCAGAATCTCCTCTAATCCACAGTGGTTCCCTGCTAACAAGGAACGGGCACAGGCTGATACTTTTGAAAATGTGAAAGTCAGTTCTAAATACGCTGCTTGTACCAGGTGGGTGGCGTGGGGGAAGGTTGCCAAATATCGTGTTGTGCCTGGTAGTTCTTACTAATAACTGTATTTCTCAAACTCGTTGGTGATGAGATTACTGCTTAGATGGCGTGCCCAGAGCAGCTTGTGAAGGATTACTATAATCCCGTGTTTTGTTTTCATTGACATCTTCCTATAACTGCACCATCACCATGGCCTGAGGGAGCAGAGGATCCAGACTGATTCTCAACCTCTTAGAAACGAGCTGCTGCCTCCTGAGCCTCAGTGGTCAGTTTGCAAAATTTTAGGTGAACTGCGGACCTACTCTGTGTCATATCCATAGTAGGCATTCCAGATGGATGCATGAGAGAATGAATGAATGAAGAGAAAGTGACTTGTACCCTGTAAAGTCCTTCGCAGCTCAGGAGGGCTGAGGGTTCACTGCAATTTAATTTCACGATTGAGTGTTCTACAAAGCTTCCTAAGCAATGAGGCAGCTTTGAAAAAGAGGACAAAATACGGCTTCACCCTTCCATACAACAGCAAGTATTTTTTGAGGGCCACTCTGCAGGGCATTCTGGGAACAGAGCGGTGAACCAAGAAACAGTTCCTGACCTCATGGAATGTAGCCTGGCAGGGGACCAGAAGAGTAAACAAGTAATTACACAGACTGGCTTTTAATTACACACGTACAAGCAGTGGAGGAAGCATGTCGGGCCTTGTGAGAGCAAACAAGGGCACCTGCCTGGGTGTAGGAGTCAGGTGTTCCTCAGGAGGGACATTGAAGCTGAGACCTGGGGAGGAGAGATGAGGGGAAAGGGAGAGCAAGAAAGCGAGAAAGGAAAGAAAATCAGATCCAGAAAACTGGAGGAGGAGGGGTGGATGAGCAGGAGCTTGACCGTGGGCACAGCCAACTGCCTCCCCTAACCGCGCCCCGGAGTCCAGCTCCTGAGGGCTGGCAGCCAGTGGGAAGGAGAGGGCCTCGGGGCCTGGATGGAGGTGAAGGGGCAACCTGGATGCTCCGTGGTCCCCAGCGCATCCCCCCTGCACCACAGGGGCAAAGCCAGACTGAGTCCAGAATCCCTCTGCCCACGTGGCTCTGGGTTGGTGTCAGCTAATAAGCTAGCTGTGCGAGATTTGGAAGATGGAAAGGAGAGAGGAGCCATTATTCATCTCCAAAGGGCAGCTGCAGGCAGACCTACAGACAGACAGCAGTCTATGGCCTGAAGTTTGCACACCCACTTCGGAGCTGCAGGCAGGGAGGGTGGCATATGAGGGGTCCCCACTGAGGCTAAGGATGCCCAGGATGGATGGTTCCTAGGGCAGGTGCTGGGTATCTCCTTAGCAGCTGTCCCCAGCTCTTCCAAAGGTTGCATAAAACTCTATTCCCTTGTATTAAATCCCTTTTCTATTAGGATATCTAAAGGTCTGTCCTGTCCTGGGGGGAAAGTGAAGAGCGAAAGTCATTTATGTCGGACTCTTTATGACTCCACGGACTGTCCATGGAGTTCTCCAGGTCAGAATACTGGAGTGGGTAGCCTTTCCCTTCTCCAGAGAATCTTCCCAACCCAGGGATTGAACTCAGGTCTCCCACATTTCAGGCAGATTCTTTACGAGCTGAGCCACAAGGGAAGCCCCCTGGGAGGAAAGGGCCCCCAGTAAAGCATGGCCACCCAGACTGTAGCCCCTAAGGACTCCATGCTTCTCTCCCAGGATGTCTGCATTTGAAAAGTTAGATGTGGGAGTGGGGCAGGGGTGATATCTTCAGGCAAGTGTCACAGAAGTCACTTCCTATAGTTAATGCATAAAGAGCAAGCAGCATAAATGCATTTGCTGATATTATGGGAACAGATCAACTGGTCCAGGACAAAACCACATTTGAATCTGACCTTCAGGCTACTGCTGCCAAGACCCATCTCAGCCCCAAGGGAAGGATCAGGGGAATCCAAGCTAATTACTTCCCTTCTCATCACTTTGAAGTCAAAGTGAAGGCTTCAAAAATGGGTGCGGAAGCAACTGGGATGGGTGAGAGTGAATTTTAGTCTCTCTTATGCCAACTTTCCTTCCAGGAGGTATGATTTCTGCTCTGAGTGGACCCCATCCCACTAAGAGGGCACTGCCAGCAAGAGGGTGCAGCTCATCACGGCTAATCCAGACGGAATCAGTGCTCCTCTCCCACCAGATACCCTTGCCCCAGAGGCCCGATTTCATACTAAGGCCTTCCTACATTCTCCATACCACCTCTGCCTGTTTATTTCCAAATCTTGAAAGCAAGCCAGTTTTGAGAATGCAGGAATGACTCAAAAATAAAAGTTTATTATCCAAGATCTCACAGGTGAAATTCCAGGTAATTCTTTTGAAAAATTGCCACCTTTTTTCTTTCAATGGGGTAATAAAAATTCCATAAACAATCACACCCTCAGCAGCCAGGAAGCTCAAAGCCAAACTGAACACACAGAGCCACATGCTCCCTCTGCCCTTGTGATAAACAAAGCTGCTGCTGCTGCTTGCTTTCTGTGAATCTGACTTGCCAGTTTGGGCTCTAAAATCTTTCATGGATTCCTAACATAGAGAAATTTACATTAGGCCACTTACAAGTAGAGGCTGATTTTTAAAACATAAACCAAGCCATAAGTACCAGGAAGAAAGGGAGACAAAGAGAAAAAGGACAACAAAGTAGATTAATAGAAACATACAGATCAGACCTTAGCACCAGGGGGAAAAAAGAACCATGGTAGAAATTTCATATCCCCTTAAACAGCGAGCTAAGGCCAGTGGTGATTGTGGGTCTCATTTCCAATAGGCACCATTTGAGAAATGTCCTGTTCTGAAACATGGGAAAATGAGAAATTATAGAACCTATCTAACAAATCAAAAATAAATGAAGTAACAACATAAAGGTAGATTTACCGTTATTTATAATTTACCATTTTTACCTTGTTTTCAATTGTCTCTCGTCCTCTTCATTTGAGGAGCCCATTACATTTTATTATGCTAAACCCTATCTTCTGTCACATAAATTACTGTTAAAGATCTTAATATTAAAGCCTCTTAGCTCTGAGATCATATTTCAAGCTTTGTTCAAACCAGACGTTAATGCTGGAATTGAACACAGAACACTTTGTCATCATTACCTATGATCTCAAAAGTATAATACAATTTTTGCTATATATGGCACAAAAATGCCTCTTGGTATAACACTGAATTATGGAGATATATTGATTGCTGCAGTATTTTGACAAAACAATAAAACTAAACCTGTTAGCTCCTAAACAGATACCCAGACATCCACCCAGCCATGATAGCAATGGTCATGAAGATAAAGGTCTCATTTAGCCCAGTTAAAATAGGAAACTACTCAAGCCCGTGTCCATCCCGGCAGTTCCTGTAGCTCATAGTCTTGTGGCTCCTTTCTCTTCTCAAGGGCAGGTTAGGAGAGAGAAGGGAGAGTCAGTTTTACCATTGGGCTGGTTCCGATGGGAATTTCAAACCAGCCCTTACTTCCCATTGGGGTAATCTCAGGACACTCCCCTAACCTCTGGGAGATGAGCCTCCCAATAGGTAAAATGAGGATGGCATCACCCTCATGGGATTACCGTAGGCCTGCATGCTCAGTCATGTCTAACTCTTTGAGACCCTGTGGACTGTAGCCCTCCAGGCTCCTCTGTCCTTGGGATTCTCCAGGCAATACTGGAATAGGTCGCCGTTTCCTCCTCCAGGGGATCTTCCTCACCCAGGGATGGAAACTGCCTCTTTACCGCTGAGACGTGGGAAGCCAGAGGGGATGAAATGAGTGAATACACGTGAGTGAATAACTGACCCTGGGGGTCCCGTATGCTGTAGGTGCTGGCTGAAAGACGCTGCCAAGGTTATTCCTGGGAGAACTGCGCAGACCCGTACCTCTTGCCCACAGGCCTCTGGGGATGAGTTGGGAGAGCTGGCCAAGCTCTCATCCTGCCTTTATCGTCGTCTTTCCTTGGGATTCTGGGCAAATCATGCTTGTTTCTGAGTCTCCCTTTCGTCAACTGGAAAGCAGGGTGAGCATGCCTGCCTGGCCAACCGCAGAGGGTTGTTTGGTGATAAAAATGCAATAAGAGAGGTGACAGTAGCTTTGCAAAGAGAACAATGTCACATGTGCATAAAGGATTATGACCGCGAATCAGTCTTTTGGTTTGAAGCTATAAGCACACTCAGAGTACCATGGTGATCCAAATAGGCAGTTGGCCAGCATGACAAGAGAACGTCCCAAGGAATAAATCAACGTGTCTTTTTTCCCTTAGTAATGGTGTAATAGCCCCTCACACACAGAAATAACTACCCCCCTCCTTGTAACGGAAGGAGCAATGCTGCTGCCGTAAGAGCTCACATTTATTAAGCTCCTACTATGAGCCAAAACTGAAATATTTTCACATAAAATGGTTATCCCATTTTCTCCCCACAACTACTATGATTCGTATTTTACAAATGAAGAGACGGAGGCCCAGAGAGTTTGAGCCATGCCCAAGTGTCAAGGCTGCTGGGCAGATGCCCAGGGTTGGGATACAGGCCTGACTTAAGTCCAAGGCTCTCTCCACCATGTCTGTTGGGATCCATCCAGGATGCTCATGGTCAGGTCTCTCTGGATGGTTGTGGAATAGCTGAGATCACTGTGTAGGTTTTCAGTTGTCGGAGGAAAGACTGTCGCTGAGCCCTAAATCCCCAGACCTGGTGTTCTTAAAACCTGCTCTGAACCGAGGTTTGTTCACAACCAATCCCCAGACCCACGATGACCTGGAAATGGCCCCACAGCAGGAGCCCACGGAAGCCTGGAAAGACACATGTAACTGGTCATGATTCCTGGTTATGGGTGATGCTGGGGGGCTTTGGCACAGGAAGGCCAGGTTGACTCTTGCCTGGCAGAGCATTCATGAGCAAGGCCCCCAACTTCTCTGACCCTCAGTCTCCTCCTCTGTAAAGTAGGAAAATATGAGATAAAATAGCAATGACTCTTCCCTGGTCAAATTGTTGGGCAGTGAAATGAGATCCTGGGTATGAAATAGCTCTACAGTCAAACTTGACCCCAGTGTCCTGTCCTCTTGTTCCCCATGGGGTCTGAGATCCCATTTTGGTGCAGACACTGCAACTGCATCAACTACAGTCCCTGTTCCAAGACCAGGTTCACCTGCAGTGAAAGGCAAGCTCTCCCCCCAAAACTGCACCATCGTCCACACAAGCCTAGCATGGGACCCTGCAGAGTCACATGCTCTGTGCCTCTGACCCCGCAGGCAGCAGGACGTGTGCAAAATGCAAACAGATGCACACACACACACATACACAAACACACACACACACACACACACACACACACACACACACACACACTTACAAAGACTTGGCCGCCCTCCCACGTTCTCGGGATAAAAACAAAACTCAATACTGCCTACCAGACCCCACGTCTGGAACTCCAGCCAGACACAGCACGGCAGTCCTTCAGTCGCCCCACAGTTTGCCTGCATGCTCAGTCGCTCAGTTGTGTCCGACTCTCTGGGACCCCATGGACTGTAGTCCACCAGGCTCCTCTGTCCATGGGATTTTCCCGGCAATTATATTGGAGTGGGTTGCCATTTCCTTCTCCAGGGGATCTTCCCAAGCCAGGGATCGAATCCACATCTCTTGTATCTCCTGTGTTGGCAGGTAGGTTCTTTACCACTAGTGCCAACTGCAAAGCCCCAGTTTGCCTCGTTACCTCCTAGTTATCCTTCAGATCTCAACTCTGCTATAATATCTATGTGTCCTCATGGAAAACCTTCCCCCCAAAATAAGTAACACAAATGATGTCTACATCTTAGTTCCTACCACAGTAGTCATTTTACATTTATTTGTGTAAGTCTCATATCTGCCTATCTAATCTCTAGAAAATAAAATCCATATAGGCAGGAGATGTGTCTATTTAGATACCATTAGGTAAAACCTAGAGCTTAGGCCAGTGACTGGCGCCCAGTAAATTCTCAAAATAAATGTTCAATTAGTTTATGGCTGATAACCAACATTCTTCTCACTTGCCCTCTTCACCTGGATGGTTGTGATTTTTAATTCATTGGAAAAGTATTGATGAACCTAGGCCCCTTCCTCACACCACACATAAAATTAATTTGAAATGGATCACAGATCTAAATGTAAAAACTAAAACTGAAATGAATCTATAAGAAAACATAGAAGAAAATTCTTCATGATCTCAAGGTAGACAAATATTTCTTAGGACACAGAAAGAACTAGCCCTGAAAGAAAAAAATAATAGATTGGATTTCATTAAAACTAAAAATATCTGTTCTTCAAAAGAAACCATTTTTATGAAAATGAAAAGACAAGCTGCAGGTTGAGAGGAAATATCTTAATGTATATATCTGACAAAAGTCTTACGTCCAGAATATATAAAGAACTCTTACAACTCTGTAATTAGACAAATCAATCAATCAAGAAAAATGACTAATACATAAACATAATGGACAAAAGACTTGTAGAGGCACAAAAGAAGACATACAAGTTGCCAACAGCCACATGGAATGATATTTAATATCATTAGCTGTCAGTGACATGCAAATTAAAACCACATGAGATACAACTTTTTAACCACTTGAATGACTTAAAATTAAAGACCAATAATACCAAATATTGGCAACAGTGTGAAGCAACTGACAAAACCCCTTTGGGATTATCTTTTGCAGTCATGTACTTAACAACCCAGGCATTTACCCAAGAGAAATAAAGGCACTGCTATTGTTCAGTTGCTAAGTCATGTCTGACTCTTGCGACCCCATGAACTGCAGCATGCCAGGCTTCCCTCCTTCGCTATCTCCCAGACTTTGCTAAATTTTTGTCCATTGAGTCAGTGATGCTATCCAACCATCTCATCCTCTGTCACCCTCTTCTCTCTCTGCCCTCAACTGTTTTCAGCATCGAGGTCTTTTCCAATGAGTCAGTTCTTCACATCAGGTGGCCAAAGTATTGGAGCTTCAGCTTCAGCAGCAGTCCTTCCAATGAATACTCAGGGTTCGTTTCCTTTAGGGTTGACTGGTTTGATCTCCTTGCTGTCCAATCACCCAAGAGAAATAAAGTCATATATCCACACAAAGACTTGCTTGATTCATATTAGCAAAACCTGGAATAACCAAAAGGTAGATCAACAAGCGGAGAAGGCAATGGCAATCCACTCCAGTACTCTTGCCTGGAAAGTCCCATGAACGGAGGAGCCCGGTAGGCTGCAGTCCATGGGGTCACTAAGAGTCAGCACGACTGAAGCGACTTAGCAGCAGCAGCAGATCAACAAGAGAACTGATAAACCATGCTATATCCATTCAAAGGAATACTATTCAACAGCAGTCCAAAGTGCTGAGCAAAAACATATATGAATCACAAAAACATTATACTAAATCAAAGAAGCCAGCAAGTGTACAAATGTATGGTTTCCTTTATTATGATGTTCATCCAGGAACAGGAGAAGTGAATCTATGCTAATAGAAATCAGATCTGTGGTTAAGTGGGACAGGAGGTGGGGTAATGGAAATGATCAGTAAGAGGTTGGTTACGTGACTGTTTACATTCATCAAAAACTATCAACATATATATATTTTTTTTTTCTTTTAAAAAGATTTTATTAAAGGTCTTTGCAGAGCAACATTCCAGATCCAGCAGCCAAGGAGACCTATTATGCTGTGGGTACCGGCTGGGGCATGGCAGGCAGCTCTGGCTTCCCACCCTTCTGTTCAGAGATGGGGGTGGTGGGCAGTATTTCATCTTTGGGTTCCACAGTGCTCAGGTGATCAGGCAGAGGCTTCTTAGGGCCAGTCTTACCAGTTGGGTCCCAAGGCAGCATGATCTTTACCTTGATGCCCAGCACACCCTGTCTGAGCGGCACATGGCACACGGCGGTGTCCACATAGTAGTTAACAGGGTCCCCACTGTGGATCATGAGGCCATCCACAAACTTCATGGATTTAGCCCTCTGTCCTCGGAGCTTCCCAGACACCACGACCTCGCAGCCTTTGGCCCCACTCTCCATGATGAACCGCAGCACCCCATAGCAGGCCCTCCGCACAGCAAGGCCTCCTAGGAGCTTGTAACGTAGAGATTCTGCCTGGGCAATGGCACACAGTCCTCTTGTGGCTACCTTTTCAGCGTAAAGCTCTACACTGCCTTCAGGGAAGCCAAATCTCTTCTGAACCACGGCAATTAATTCTCGGATCTGCCGGCCCTTCTCACCAAGTACATTCTGTGTCCTGGTGGCCAAGATAATGATTTCTGTCCTGGCTGGTGTAACTCGGACTTCAACTCCAGAGTACCCATCTTCAGCCAGCTCCCGAGTGAGAAACTCATTCAGTTCAGCTTTGAAGATGCCATCAGCGACAAACTTCCTCTTCTTGGAAATTTGCACGGCCATCTTGCCGCCGCGAGCCGCCAAAAGGAAAGGTCGACGTATATATTTAAAATCTGTATTCTTACTCTATGTTGACTATACATCAATAAAGTTGAAGTTAAGGAAGAAATAATAAAACATTGACCAAGTCCTTATTCTGCCACATGCCTCACACAGTCCAAGTGAATAAAAAAGAGAAGTCCTGGCCACTTTCTTACCTTCTAGCCCCTAACCTTTGATCAGAGAGGAAAATCAGATTTTAAAAAGAAATTGATACTTTCTCAAGTAGTGCTTCTCTAGCAGTAAAAGACTAAGCTGACTTTACTTCCTATCTCCCTCCCTCCTATCCATTCTCCACAAGGGAGCCAGATGAGCTTTCCAAATCACTGCCCTAAACACATCTGCATCACCGAAATATCATCTCTATTCCCACCCCCATATAGACCGAGTTTCCTAAGTTATCATAGTTTACTGTGGCTGCTCCAATCACTACCACAAACTGGGTGGCTTGCAACACAAGAGTACTGTCCAACAATTTTAAAGGCCAAAATTCCAAAACCATGGCAAGCTTGTGCCCCCTCTGAAGACTGTAAACGAGGAACCTTCCTCGACTCCTCCAGCCTCTAGTGGCCCCCACATTCCTTGGCTTGTGGCCGCATCACTCCATTCTCTGCTTGTCTGCCTTCTCCTCTCCCCATGTGTCACTGCGTTTAGGGCCCACCTGAATAATCCAGAATGATCTCACTTTAAGACACTTAATCGTATCTGCAAAGACCCTTTTTCCAATGAAGGTTGAGTTCACACATTCCAAGGGTCAGGCCATGGCCATTTTGGGGGCCAGCGTTCAGCCCCCTGGACTGGCACACAGCCGCTTGTCAGTGACTGAAACGTGGTCGTGTGACCCTTGGAACGTGTGAACTCAACCTTCACTGGAAAAGGGGTCTTTGTGGATGTTAAGAAGCTTAAGGTGAGATTATTCTGGATTATTCAAGTGGGTCCCAAATGCAATGACAAGTGTCCTTCAGAGAGACACACAGGGGGAGAGAGAAGGCCATATTAAGACAGGCAGAGAATGAAGTGACGTGGCCACAGACCAAGGAATGCTGGGGCCACCAGAGGCGAGGAAAGAGTACACATCACAAGTGTTCAGCATTTTCACAAACAGAATGTATCCATGCAATTAGCACCCAGATAGAGAAATAGAATTTTCCCAGCCCCCCAAAATCCCCTGGGATCCCCTTCCAGCCACCACCTCCTCCCTAAAAAGATGTGTCCTCCCGACTTCTAAAGGCACCGAGAAGTTTTGCCTGCTCTTGCCATTCATATAAATGGAGTCATACCCTGTGCTCTTTCTGAGTCAGCTTCTTTGTGCATTACTTTTGAGATTCATCTGCAGTGTTGCATGTCATGGTAGATGATGCATCTGCACTGTGCAGGGTATTCCATCGTGTGGGGAAATCACAACATATTCATCTTTTTCACAGTAGATGAGCATCTGGGAGCAATCTGGCCTGAGGTTATTATGACAAAGCAGTTCAGAATACCCTCCTCTGTGTTCCTCTGTGCACGTGGCACCACTGTGGGAGCAGGAGTAGGTTTGCTGGGCATGGAGCATCTTCAGCTTTAGAAAATACAGCTGGACCACATTCCAAAGTGGTTGTACCAGCTACACGTGCACTAGCTGAATACAAGCGTTCTCCCATCCACATTAGCTCCTGGGACTTTCCATCTTTTAGATTTTAGCCCTGCTAGGGGCTTGGTTTTTCACTCTTTTTAGAGGATCTTTTGATAAACGTAAAGTCTGCTATGGACTGAGCTTGTTGTTGTCCAGTTGCTAAGTCATGTCTGACTCTTTGCGACCCCACGGACTGCAGTACTCCAGGCTGCCCTGCCTTCACTCTCTCCCAGGGTTTGCTCAGATTCCTGTCCATTGAGTCAGGGATACTATGTAACCATCTCATTCTCTGCCATCCCCTTCTCTTTTTGCCTTTGGACTGACTGTGGCCCCCTAAATTCATCCACTGAAGCCCTAACTCTCAACATGATGGCCTTAGGAGGCGGGGCCCTTGGAGGCACCCTGGTCATGAAGTGGAGCCCCCAGGGGTGGATTTAGTGCCTCAAGAGACGAGAGAGAGAGAGTCTCTTCCCACCCTGTGGGGACACAGAGAGACAGGGTCCATCTATGAATGACGGGGCAGGTGCCCAGCAGACACCAGACCTGCCAGCACCTTGATCTTGGACTTCCAGCTCCCAGAACTGTGGGAAATAGTGTTGGCAGTATAGCAGTAAGCATAGATGCCATCCAGAATGGTGCGAAACAAATGTCTGGCTTTTCAGCCACCCAGCCTATGGACCTCAGAACTTCTTTTCCTTCCACAGATGTCTCAAGGGTTTGCATGGTTCTCTGTCTCAGCTTTAAATACATACCCATCCCTCCTCTGATGGGAAAGAAATCCCCTTTCCATCCCTTGAGGACCAGTTTTAAATGCACCCTCCTTCTTACTGCCTTCCCTCAGCCAGCCACATTCACCCACCTACACACGGTCACTCGCTCACCAGCCACCCCTTCCCCTCTAAGCCTCCAACCCTCTAGGCTTCCCCCCACGCCACCCCACCCACCACTCTGTGGTATAATCTTTCCTTTACACACCTGAATCCTCCATTCCAGTGATCACCTCTCAAATGCCATGACCAAACCCGGCTTTTCCTGCGTGTCCCTGTCCTGCCTAAGTCCTGGAATCTAACAGTCATCAGAGGATTTGACGAAGTGAAACACACAAGTGTAAGGTAATCCCATACCTACAATTTTATTACAATGATTAGGTAGTATAACTACTTAACACAGGGTTATATATTTGTATTCTGAAAGGTGTGAATCCCAGCTCATTTGCTAGCTGTGTGAACCCCAGGCAAGTTACTCAACATCTCTGAGCCTCAATTGCTTCATCTGTAGATAACAGAGATGATACAGTAATTGCCCTCATGGGTGTGTTGTAAGGATACCATCATAGATGCTATAATGCCCAGCTCTGTGCCAAATACATAGGAAGCACTCGGGGGAAGCTATTATAATGTAGTCTCTACAGCACAGATGGTAGAGCCGTGGTTTGCCCTGGATCCCATGGGTGCCAAAGCAGTGTTTGGCAGATGTACACTCGTTTATGTGAAGCCTTGAAGATGAGCAGAAAGACCCCACCCTCCATTTATAGCTGGTTCTGGAGAAACAAAGGGGCTGAGGAAACAGGAAAGCTACATTTCCACACCTGCGTCAGGCACATCACCTGTAGAGGTTTGTGTTGCAAATAGGACATGATGACACTAATTATGTTCCCTTGTGGTGGCCCAGCACTTTGCCTTCCATTTTCTTGTTTGATCACACTATGAAAAACGAGGGACTCCTATCTCGGGAGCTCACAGCTGGATACGAGATTGGGGACCACCTTCCTCCCTGCGGTGGTCATTTTTTCCCCACAGGAAAGGGAGAGCCATTACTTCTTTAGAAGGAAGGCTTCCCTCGTGGCTCAGACAGTAAAGAATCCGCCTGTAATGCGGGACACCCAGGTTCGATACCTAGGTCAGGAGGATCCCCTGGAGAAGGGAATGGCTACCCACTCCAGTATTCTTGCCTGAAAAATCCCACGGAGAGAGGAGCCTGGAGGGCCACAGTCCGCAGGGTCGCAGAGTCAGACACGACTCAGCAAGTAACACCCTCACTTTCACTTCCTGCACTGCAGTGGGAAGGGAGCTCTGCTCTGGATCTGGGAGTAGGGCACTGCCCTTCGGGCCTGGGGAGCAGAGTCGCTAGGCAGTCACCGTGTCTGTGTGATACCCGGAGCCTGGACATCGTTGTCGGAAGGCTCTTCCTCCCAACACAGGGCTGCTGGACCAGGCCGCTCTAACCAGGGGCTCCTGTGACTCACGCGATTTCACCTCTGAGGGTTGCCAGTGGGTCCTGCCATTCCGCCTAAAGCCCCTGAATTATGGGATAAGACAAGGGACTGAGGCGTAACAGCACCTGAAAGAGAAAGTGTTAGTCCCTCGGGCGTGTCCGACCTTTTGCTACCCAATGGACCGTAGCCCACCAGGCTCCTCTGTCCATGGAATTCTCCAGGCAAGAATACTGAAGTGGGTTGCCATTTCCTTCTCCAGGGGATCTTCCTGACCCCAGGGGATCGAACACCGGTCTCCTGCATTGCAGGCAGATTCTTTACCATTGGAGTCACCAGTGAACTTCATCCTAACCTGACACAGAGCCAGTTTCCTGCCAAGTATCTAGAATATTCTACCAGGCACTGTTGGCAGCAGAAGAAGCACCCTCTTCAAAATACCCAGACGGGGTGCCCCATCTTGGGTTCCATTTTGGTGTTTGAGTTACCCTCTTCATTAAGAGAGAGAATTCATTTTAACGTTAATATATATCCTTTTTCCCTTAACAGCGAAAAAGAAGGGTCGGGTGCCTTTGCCTGATGAAGGTATAAATATTGCATTTCAGAGGTGGAATGGTTTGCCTCCCACTTTGCAGGATCCCCTTGGGTAAAATCTCCAGAGCCGCAGTGGCCTTGCTTTCTTGACGGGCTCATTTGCAAAAACCTCCCAAGAAGTAATGTGGGCAGGATCTCATTTCAGACCGTGCAGCGGGTCTCAGGGTGTAACTGACCAGCCTCGCCAAAGGCCTGCTCAGCAAGAGCCCTCTGCTTCGCCATCACCCTTCATTTTCCCTTTCTATGGTCACTCCAAGAAATTTTGACCTTTTCCTATTTGAGGGGGACAAAATATCTTACCAACAGACGAGGCACTCTTCTCAGGGAACACCCCGCCCCTCCCCACTCTCAAGGAAGGCACCATGTTCTTCATCTGAGACATTTTTAAGAGCTAGGCTTCCTCTTCTTCTTTCTCTCAATTTTCAACCGTCCACATGGCCTCTGAGAACAGCTCTTCCAGAAACCTCTCTCAGCCTTGATGGAGCCTGCTTGTTCCTATTCCCTTTAGCATGCTAAATGGCGCTTTTTCATTTTGTTCATTTATAGGGCTACTCTTTTATCTGAGGCATGTTTATTAACTGGTAGCTGTTAATTATATAAGAAGATAATTTCATGTAAATGTTGGATTTAAAAGCAGCCGTTCGAGCATGCTTACTGTTTCACAAGAAGGCTTTGGGATTTGTTTTTTGTTGTTCCTATGTGAGTAAAGCAATTAATTGATTCAGTTGATTGAATGAAAAATGCATCGTAATTGCTTTACCCCATCAAGCAGCTACTAGAATGATTTAGCGCTGGCAGGGGGACAAGAGCCTCTATGATACACCATCTCTGTTTATTGCCCTAATAAGGCACAGGAGCTGGGCCCTTGGTGAACAAAAGGCTACTCAGACGAGCTTCTGGTGGTCCCTTCTCTGAGAGCAGGGAGAACTACCCCAGTGACTTGGGCTATTCAGGACCCAAAGAAAGAGGAAGAAGGAAAAAAAACCCACTTTTGTCTCCATGATCCAGACAATCGGCGCCCCTCTCCTTGTAGACACAAGTCCCCACTTCTGTCTCTGTCTTCTAGAGTCTCGAGGCCAGAACCAAAGGAGAGAGTCTTGCCTGATCCATCAACCCAAGGACCACGTAGCTGATTCATCCTCAAGTTCCCCAAGCCCAGTGAGGGTGCCAGCCCTCCACACTGGCTCAGGTTGAACTGGACTGAACAAAACCCATCAATCCAGACCCCCTGGTGCCACAGCTGCAGCTTATCAAGCTCAGGCCAAATCACGCTGCCAAGGCTGATCCGAACTCTGAGTCCAGGCGTATTCAGAGATGGAACCTTGCAACATTTATGAACTGAGCTTCATTTGACACTGAGAATAAGTCCTCATAGAGTCTCCCAATAGAGAAGAAAAGTCCCTAGTAGGCATCTGCTGTGTGCCAAGTGCTCTGCAATGAGCTTGGTTTAAAAGGTCTCACATGCATGGATTTATATTTGACAATAAACTTACAAGGAAATTTTTATCATCTCCATTTGTGAAGGAAGAAACTGAGGTTTAGAGAAGTTGGCTGGTTTGCCAGTGAACATGTCGATAGGAGGAGCACAGCTAAAATATGAGCCCAGCTCCCCCTGCTCCAAAGGCCAAGTTCTCTCCATAGAAAGTGCCCAATACTGACCACATGGGGCACACAGAAAGAGCCCCTTCCTTGTTGGTTGTTATTGTTGTAGTCGTTATCTGGCTGTAGCTATTTTCACTGTGTGTCAGGAAGGCCTCTAAAGGGACCCACACAACATCTAAGATGCACTTATCTAGCCATCGTTTTGTTGCTCCGTTGTGTCTGATTCTTTGCGACCCCACGGACTGCAGCACACCAGGCTTCTCTGTCCTTCACTATCTCCCAGAGTTTGCTCAGATTCGTGTTCATGAGTCAGTGATGCCATCCGACCTTCTCATCCTCTGCCACCCTCCTCTTCTTTTGTCTCCAATCCTTCCCAGCATTAGGGTCTTTTCCAATGAGTCAGCTCTTCACATCAGCTGGCCAGAGTGCTGGAGTTTCAGCTTCAGCACAAGCCCTTCCAGTGAATATTCAGCAGTGATTTCCTTTAGGATTGACTGGTTTGATCTACTTGCTGTCCAAGGGACTCTCAAAAGTCTTCTCCAGGACCACAATTTGAAAGCATCAGTTCTTCAGCACTATCCAGCTCTAGGTCGCGCCCATTCCATATAAGGCTTCCGACTTCCCAGTGGACCACCAAGATGGTCCTCGTCTTCTTGGCCCTTTTATGATGGGCGTTCCAGTTGACTGATTCAGATCCACTCGAGAATGGCATCAGGGCAACTAAACTGGAACTTTCCCAATCTTAATGGCCTTCCTGGCCTCTCTACCTAGAAACTCTTAAGAAACATTCAAATAACCATCTTAGGACGCCACCAATGAACTGCATACACATAAATGCATGAATATAAGTAGTATATTGAGAAACATTGACTCAAAAATTTCGATCTTTCAATTTCTTTTTTAGGAAAAAACCCTGGCTTTGGCACTGTTGTTTTCCTGATTTAAAGAGCAATTTAGTCAGTCAGTGGGGTTGCAAAGAGTCAGACACGACTGAGCGACTGAATGACAACAAGCACCATCACGAGGGGTCTCCTAATCTCTCACCTGCAGGAGAACAAACAAAAAACCATTCCACTGTCTTGCTATAACGTTCCACAGCCCCAGACAACCGCAACAGTAATAAGTCAAAATTCACTTTGGGCAAATTAACACAGACTGGCCCTGAATTTTTTCTCAGTGGCCAATATGAATTATTTAGTGTTCCTAAAATTAGGGGGCATTTCCAACGCCTGTGGTGACCACCCCTCAGATGAACGTCCGCCGCCATCACAGACGGTTGGCCAGCTGGGTGCCGTAACAGCGACCGTAGGTCACTGGAGCTGATCTCCTGGGGCCGCCCTGCTGTTAGGATGCTGGGAGCGTGAGAGGAGCGTGTACTGGTGAAACCCGCTCTAGACCCGGCCGCTCTGGGCCCCAGCCAGTGCTCTCCTCTCATTGCCAGAGACACACACCACCTTTGCTCACAGCCAGGGTCTTGGCAGCCGGGCACTCCTCGTCAAGTCTGGATGTCTCTTTTCTGCAGTGCATTTGCAGGAGGAAAGGGGAAAGGCTCTGCAGGGCCCCAGTTTCCAGATCAGACAATAGCTGTGTGCTAGCTGGGTAGTCTCAAAATCCACGTCTCAGCCACTAATGTAGTAACTTGAGCTACATTACAATTGTGCAGAGCTCATGAATTTTAAAAGGCTCTTATGTTTAGGGACTTTCCTGGGGGTCCGGCAGTTAAGACTCAACACTTCCACGGCAGGGGACGCGAGTTCAATCCCTGGTCGGGAAACTAAGATCCCACATGTTGTGTGGACAAAAATAAAAGACTCTCGTGTCTAAACATTTTTAGAAACACTGCATTCTCTACTCCTCTTGCAGACCCGCACTTCTTAGCACTGTAAAGGCTCTGAGAAGTCCTGCAGTGAAGAAACTGGTTAAACAACTTCATGCGTCCACCTTTCCCCATTGCCATGACCACCAAACGGTTTTCAAGGACTATCTTTTAAGTCCCACGAAGCTGCTGTATAGGAGGGGCAGCGCTGGTTCTTTCCAACATGGATGCTGGAATCTCTGGAGCACTGCATTCCTTCTGAAGGTGTCTGTGACATGTGTCAAGTAAAAGACACTTCCTGTTTTGTGACTTCCCGCCTCAGATTAGTTAGAACTCCTTTGTTTTCAAGTGAGCACAGCCTTCTTCAAACTACTGTGCAAATAAAGGTCTATGAGAGTACAGAGAATATTGGGAGGGGGTAATATAAAAATTAAGTGTGCGCTAAAGAATCAGTACCTTGAGGGGGAGAAGGAAGGGGGGTGGGATGAATATATATACACTATTGGTACTATGGGATTGGGTATTGATATATATATATACACACACTATTGATACTATGTACAAAATAAATCACTAATGAGAGCATACTGCATAGCGCAGAGAACTCTGACGCGCTATGGCGCCCAATATGGGGAGGAAGTCCACAAGGGGGGGGCTGTGTGTGCACGTATGGCGGATTCATTTCCCTGTACAGTACAAACTAACACAACATTGTAGAGCGGCTACCCTCCAATAAAAGTTCATTTTTAAAAATCACCCAGCTTCCCAGGTGGTGCTAGTGGTAAAGAACCCACCTGCCTATGCAGGAGACATAAGAGACATGGGTTTGATCCCTGGGTTGGGAAGATCCCCCAGAGGAGGAAATGGCGACCCAGTCCAGTACCCTTGCCTGGAGAAGCCCATGGACAGAGGAGCCTGGCGGGCTAGAGTCTATACATAGGGTCGCACAGAGTTGGGCACAACTGAATCAACTTAGCGGCAGCGGCACACTCAGAGCACAAAAGAGCTGGTACCTTGGGGACTGAATGTGCACCCAGCTGTGTGCAGTTGGAAGGGTGTGGACGGCTAGAGGGGCTGCCTCAGCTTCTGTGTGTCTTTTTTCCTACCTCTCTCCGTCCTAACTCCCCGCAGCCATGCAGCCAGCCAGCCACAAGGCCTCGGCCTCTCCTTGCTCCTCCTCACTCCTGCCCACCGGTAGCTCCAGCTAAACTAGCCCAACAGAGAGAGACAGAAAGAGAGTTTCTCTTTTCTCCCATTTTTATATCAATGGGACTTTGGGGCACCCAGCTTTACTTAAACATCCCCTGCTGGGATTTATCACCTGTCAGGAGGGTCCGTTGCCACAGCTGGACCTCCTGGGTCATGTACTTCCCCCTGGGGCCAGGAGGGGGCAGCACACAAAGGGTCCCAGCCCCACCAGGACTTCAGGGAGTGAAGAAAGGGGTCCCCAAAGGAGAGACTGTTTCCACAAAAGAAAAGTGAAGGAAAGGATGCTGGACACACAACCGATAATCACAGCAGACCACTGCCCCTCTCAGGAAACATGTACAACGAAGCCCCGCGGTGACTCATCACTTCTATTTATCTTAGCTTTTACTTAAACTAGACAGCGAAAATCTTGAATTTGCACCTAGTAGGCTATGGGAGGGATTCTGCCCTTATGTCAAAGACATCTGTTGGCCTATTTCCATCTACAGGATGTTCTCCTGTAAAAGGGAAGTTAGACTGTGGTCCAGATTGCCTGGGGCACCTGCTTGCAGTCCATGGGTTCACAGAGTTGGACACGACTGAGTGGCTGAACTGAACTGAACTAGATCACCAGCTGTTAATCTGAACAAACAGGTCCTTTTCCTGAGTCTTCCACCGTAAGTATTTCTGCCTGGACAAGGAGGATTTATGATCAAACCAGCCATTCAATAACACAGCCCAGAACCCTGAAATCACCAAGGCTGCTTGCATCAGGGCAGAAGGTCGTTCAATACTCAATTCTTGCTTTTCCTGGAGTTTTGTCCACACCATACCAACACAGCTAGTTTAAAAGTGAAAAGTCAAGTTCATCACACAAAAGCATTGCCTCCTGAGGGCCTGTCAGCTGTGACCAAGGGTTTCCTAACAGTCATGGGTTGCTTAGGCATCATGGTCTGAAAAGCTATCAAGTTTACATATATATTAAAAAAAAAGATGAGGCTGCTCAGGTGGAAAAGTGGGACCATATGTATGTGAATGAGAATTTAACCTACTCATGCTTAATTTCTCATTATTCTTAGAAAGAAAATGGACACAGTGCCACACATCAGCCTGGTAGTTCACTAGCTCCCAAATGGATTGGAAACATGGCTCAGAGTGGCATTACTGCCATGAACCAGGCATTGCTGGAAGACATCAGCACGCACCTTTGGGCTGAGACTTAAAGGATTCCGAGGATCATCCAGGAGCAGGAGCTGGGATGAGAGGGTGAGAGGAACACTGTGGGTGAGGCTGTGGCATGTGTGTGCTCAGTCGCTCAGTCGTGTCCGACTCTTTGTGACCCCATGGACTATAGCCAGCCAGGCTCCTCTGTCCATGGGATTCTCCAGGCAAGAAGACTGGAGTGGGTTGCCATTGCCTTCTCCAGGGGATCTTCTGACCCAGGGATCGAACCCACATCTCTTGTGTCCCTTGCGTTGGCAGGCAGATTCTTTACCACTGTGCCCCCTGGGAAGCTCAAGCCTGTGGAGTCCTGAGCATCACTGAGGAGCTATAACCACAAGAGTGTAGCTGAGGGCTTGTTTCCAGCCACCGACAGGGCACCAGATGGCGTGGATCCAGCAGAAACACACACACACACACACACACGCACACGCACACACTGTGGCCAAGATGGAAGCCCCTGCAGCCCTGAGCTGACCCCTTCTCCCACTCCCTGATGGGCTGACCCCTCTCTCCAGTAATCTCTGTGCCTCCTCTGAAGCAGGAATGGTCTCTTTGGATTCTTGTCCACTTCAGAGAAGAGAACTCCAGTAGAGAGACGGGACTTACAGTCGATGTGCCCAGTCCACATCCATGCCAGCTTTATTTTGAAAAATCGGCCATCTGACATGATCCTTTCAAAACCTATGTGTACAACAAGACCTTCTGAAATTAGAATCTAGATGGAGGTCACCCATCTGACTAAACTGAATTAATATACTTTCAGCCTCCAACTTTTTTTTTATAACATGTCCACTAGTGTGTGCTCCCTTAACAGCAGGAAATGTGGGCTGACCATTCGGAATGTAGACATACTGAAATTATTCCCATCCTCTTATTTCTCTCCCAACTTTGTTCAGCCTCCCTGGCCTGGATGTCTGGGGGGCCAGAGGCCACTCTCTCAGGTCTGGGCAGTGCTCAGGATGGCGACATGCCATGCACACCCTGTACCCACACTTAGAGCTCAGTGTGTATTCCCTGGCCAGCCTCTCCCACCACCAGCAAGCAACCCCAGGTGGGAACTCTCTCATAGAGCCTGGGAGTCAGCAGGAGCTCAAAAAATACCTTAGCAAAATGAATGAATGACTGGTTGTGGTTGGTTGTCGTTGTGGTTTAGTCATGTCCAACTCTTGCAACCCCATGGACTGCAGCCCTTCATACTCCTCTGAACATGGGATTTCCCAGGCAAGAATACTGGAGTGGGTTGCCCTCTCCTTCTCCAGGGGATCTTCCTGACCCAGGGATTGAACCACAGTCTCCTTCATTGCAGGCAGACTCTTCACCACCTGAGCCACCAGGGAAACCAGGGAATGAATGACTGGGTGCTCTTCAAAAGCAAAGACATGTTGGAACACGTTAGCCCTTCAACACCTACAGGCATGAATCAGCTACACAGGCCCTGCTGCTGATTCCTGTTGTAGGATGAAGGCCTCCACTGCCTGGCTTTGCAGGTGAGACCCAGGCAGAATGACGTTTATCATTGCTCCCCTTTTGCTGGAAAGATGACATTGTGGCTAGAGACGGTCTCTAGCCTTGCAGCCCGGTGGTCTGTGGGGCAGTACTCCTCCCCTCCAGGTGATTAAGGACAATCAGTCAGAAATAGCCACCAAGGTCCCTCCACCAGCATGATGTCATTGCTCATGACAGTCACACAAAGAATCTAATGTTTCAAAATGGGCTTTCTAAAGCCATTAATTACCGCATTATGTACTGTAATTACCCAGGTCAGGATTTTCACAACTCAGAACTAACTAACTATATTATTAAATAATTAGCATACAGTTGGGATGTTATATTTTACATATTAAAAGAGGCATGCTATGTTAGAAGCTCTAGAATGTCAATTCCATGGTCTATCACTCAGTCAGTAAAAGGGGTATCGTTGTGTCAACCGTTGGCAGCTTTTAGTTTTCACACCTCCAGTACAATAACCCTTTAACTGAACATTTCCTCAAGAAATGGAGTGGAGATGTCACTGGAGAGATTTCCAGAAGCTCTGGGCTGTGGTGCAGAGACAGAAAGAGATCCCTGAGGGAGAGGATTCTGGCTACCAGTTCCTCCCTGCATAGAGCTTCCCAGACACAAAGGGTCTAAGGAAGGCATGGAGTTTCAAAAGGTGTCAGGAACATTCTGGAAGATTCAAATAGCCAAGTTCAGGAAGTGTGGGGAAAGGCAAGTCCATCTTTAAACCTCAAAGAAAGAAGCAGGAGTCTCCAACAAGGACCAGGCTTGGAGGGAGGAAGCAATGTCTGTCTTTGCTGAATTCCTCAGTTATGCCCGGATACTTTCTGTCTCTGGGCCTCCCCTGTATTCTGTTCCCTGTGCCTGAACAGCTCTCTCTCAACAGCCCTCTCCAAAATCATCCCCCCAATTGCTATTTCTCTTCCTCACTTTCTCATCAAAGTGAGGCCACTGATTCATTCAGTGAGGCCAAAGGGGTGGACTGCCCACACCAACCGAGAGTTCAGAGGACCTGTGTGCCTGGAGCCCATCTTTTCCAGAGCCTCAGGATGCTCCCAGCTGGCTGCTCAGTGGCCTTTGAAAGGTGAGCAGAGGAGGGAAGGGAAGGAACAGTGACTCAGTGCCTGCTTCCAGAGCACCCCAGAGAGAAACCTCCACATCCAGGAAAGGCATCGAGAAAAGACCTCTTAAACAGAGGGGAAAGGCCAGCAACAGATGCTTCTGAAACTTCTAGAACTACAAATGGATGACATCAGCCCAAGAGAAGTCAGCTGTAGGCCTGCACAAGAGCCTCAGGGAACTGCTGAGTCACTCCCTACACCCACTCTCCATCCCTCCCACCTCCAATCAACCAGCCTTCCAGGTTCCTGAGCTTTCTACCCAGGAGCAGAGGAACGAGCTAGTCCGCAGTGGAACTGAACCATCGGAGCCTTAATGACTGGTTTCTGGGATGATGTATCAGAGCAGCGGGGCCTTCAATCAGAAGCGTCTGCTTCGTCTATTTTTCAAATCTATGCACATTAAATTCACCAAGAACATGTTTGAAGACTGCTCCCTCTAGCAGTCCCGATTTTACTTCTATGCAAGAGTGGCTGCTCTAGTCTGCAGACCAATCCCACCCCCTGCCCTCCTAAAATTCCAGTCTCTGAGGAGAAAGATCTGGTGCTCTGCCTTCCTACCAGGAGGCAGAAGCAGGTATAGGAAGTCAGCATATTTCCCTGCCTCCCAGAATCATGGATTCCTATGGCCCCGGGCTCCCCTGTCTACAGGCATACACCTGTAGGCTGAAGGTCATGGACGTACAGAGAGAAGGCCAAGGAGGCCAACCTCTCACTCTCTAGAGCAGCAGTCTCCGCACTTGGGGTTCACCAACTGGTTGGCATTGCCCTTGCCTGACCCCCTGCCCCAGACCCACTGCCCACTCTGTCCTGAAGCCCTGACTTGGGTTGCATGTAGACATCCTAGGCTGCAGGCCTGTCCTGAAGGCCCAAGCTCTGCTCAGAACTTGGACTCTGGACCCAAACCTCCCTGAGAGCCCTGCCTAGGTATCCAACCCAAGATCTAACCCCTGCTGCATGTGCAAAAGCACATTTCCCTTAAGTTCTCACCTCAATCCTCTCTCAACATCCACGAATCATTCACAGCAGACCCTTCTTTGCCTTGCCCTCCCCTGAGGCTCCTCCATCTTCCAAATGAATCTTGTTATCACACTGTTACCAAGGAGTAGAAAAAAAGAATAAAAACAATCAAAGTAACACCCCACACTCCAAAGCAGCATATTATTCATGCTTCTTAATTGTAACGTTCTCATAGATATTAGTTTCACTTTTTGATGACTTTCTAGGAATATGGAACATGAAGGCTTTTGCCCTGTAAAGCACTTGCTTATATTAAATTATGTTGGGGTGGTAAAGAATCTGTCTGCAGTACAGGAGATGCAGGTTTGATCCCTGGGTTGGGAAGATCGCCTGGAGGAGGAAATAGCTACCCAGTCCAGTGTTCTTGCCTGGAGAACCCCGGGGATGGGGGAGCCTGGTGGGCTGCCGTCTATGGGGTTGCACAGAGTTGGACACGACTGAAGCGACTTAGCAGCAGCAGCAGCAGCAGGAACCAGTATTATTGCCTGGACAATCCCATGGACAGAGGAGCCTGGCAAGCTACAGTCCATGGGGTCGCAGAAGAGTGAAACACGACTGAGCACTCACGCACACTGTGCATGCTGAGGGGAGGGGGGGGTCAAGGTGGCGGAGCAGGAAGACCCTGAGCTCATGCTGTCCCATAGTCACACCTAAATTACAGTGACATGTACGTAGAACAACTGTATCTGAGAACAACCTGCAGACGAGCAGAGCAGATTCTTTACAGTTAAGGGTAAAAAGAAAAGGCCACAGGAGATGGGTAGGAAGGGCAAAGAGGCAGTCTAGTCAGAACCCACACCCCCATGGTGGAAACTCACTATTGGGAAGGATGTCAGAATCATGAAGGTCCCTGATGAGCAGTAAGGGGTCCAAGCCCCATGTCTGGATCCCCAGCTGGGGATGGTCCACCAAATTCGGGAGAAGAATGGATGAACTCAGTGAGAACTTCGTAAAAGAGATAGAAAATATTAAGAGAAAGTAATCATAACCGAAGAATACAATCACTGAAATGAAAGATACACTAGAGGCAGTCATCAGAAGATTATAGGATCTATCCGACGCAGAGGAACACATCAGTGATCTGGAAGACAGAGTAGCAGACATCACTTAATCAGAATAGCAAAAAGAAAAAATAATTTTTAAAAACAAGAATAATTTAAGAGCACTCTACAAGCATACTAACATTCACATTATAAGGGTCCCAGAAGAAAAGAGAGAGAAGGGACAGAAAAACCTATCTGAAGAAATAATGGCTGAAAACTAACTTGGCAAAGGAAACAGACATCAAGTCCAGAACGCGTAGAACCAGTTGAACCCAAAGCGTCTCCAGTTGAACCCAAAGAAACCAAAACACGTTACAGTGAAAATGCCAAAAGTTAAAGATAAAGCATAAACAATAAAGTTAAAGCTTAAAAACAGCAAGATGAAAAAAAAAAAAAAACTAGTTATGTACAAGGGAACCCTCATAAGACTATCAGCTGATTTTTTCAGTAGAAATTTATCAGGCCAGAAGGGACTTGCATAATATATTCAAAGTACTGAAAGGAAAAACTTACAACCAAGAATGCTCCACTTAGCAAGATTATCATGCAGAATTAAAGGAGAGATGAAGAGTTTCCCAGACAAGCAAATGCTAAAGGAGTTTATCACCACCAAACCAATCCTGTAGGACATATGAAAGGGGCTAATTTAAATAGGCTTCTCTGATAGCTCATTGATAAAGAATCCACCTGCAATGCAGGAGAGCCTGGTTCGATTTCTGGGTGGGGAAGATCCACTGGAGAAGGGATGGGCTACCCACTCCACTATTCTTGGGCTTCCCTGGTGGCTCAGCTGGTAAAGAATTTAAACATAAAAATAAAAGGCCACAGCTAGAAACAAGAAAACTATGAAGGAAAAAAAAAAAAAAGTCTTGCTAGTATGGGCAAACATACAGTAAAGGGAGTGGATCAACAACCTATAAAACTAGCTTGAAGGTTAAAAGACAAAAGTGCTAAAATCATCTATCTCTGAAACAGTCAGCTAAATGATACACAAAATTAAAAGGCATAAAATATGATGTCAAAGACATAAAATATGGTGTAAAAATGTAGTGATTTTATGGTACCCTCAAATTTAAGCGATCATCAATTTAAAATGACAGTTACATACATGAGTTGTTATATATGAAACTCAAGGTAACCACAAACCAATAACCTATGACAGAGACACACAAAATAAAAATTATGGAATACAAACATAACACTAAAGAAAGTCGTCAAATCATAAGGGACGAAAACAAGAGAAGAGAGGAACAGATAATTAGAAAGCAACCAGAAAACAACAAAATGTCAGCAAGCATGTGTGTGCTCAGTAGTGTTCAACTCCGTGTGACCCCATGGACTGTAGCCCACTAGGCTCCTCTGCCCACGGAGTTTCTGAGGCAAGAATACTGGAAGGGGTTACCGTTTCCTATTCCAGGGGATCTTCCCAACCCAGGGACTGAACCCATGTGTTTTTCATCTCCTGTACTGGCAGGTCATTTCTCTACCACTGCACCACTTGGGAAGTCTTATATGGACCAAATGGTCCAATCAGAAAAACACAAGTAGTTGAATGGATTTTTTAAAAAGTCAAGACTCATATACATGCTGCCTACAAGAGACTTACTCCAGATTTTAAGTCACACACGCATAGACTGAATGTGAGAGAATGGGGAAAAGTATTCCACCCAAACAGAAATGAGAAGAAAGCCAGGCAGTAATGCTTACATCTGACAAAACAGATTTTTAAAACAAAGACTGTAACAACAGGCAAAAAAGGGCACTATGCAATGATGAAAAAAAAAGTCAGTCCAACAAGAGGACATAATGCTTGTCTATACACCCAACACAGGAGCACCTAAATATATAAATCAAATATTTCGAGACATAAAGGGAGAAATGGACAGTGATACAATAATAGTAAGGGGACTTTAACACCCCACTTACGTCAATGGGTAGATCATCCGAACAGAAGATCAATAAAGGAACATTGGCCTTAAGCATGTTAGAGATCAGGTGCGTTTAATAGATACATACAGATGGGTTGACAAAAAAAAATCAAAGAGGAAATCAAAAAATATCTTGAGACAAATGAAACTGAAAACACAAAGGAGGTAACAAAAGCAGTTCTGAGAGGGAAATTTATAGTGATGCAAGGCTATCTCAGGAAACAAGGAAAATCCCAAGTAAACAATCTAACCTTAACATCTGAAAGTGTCAGTCACTCAGTCATGTCGGACTATGTGTGACCTATGGACTAGAGCCTTCCGGGCTCCTCTGTCCATGGAATTCTCCAAGCAAGATACTGGACTGGGTTGCCGTTTCCTCCTCCAGGGGATCTCGATCCAGAGATCGAACCTGGGTCTCCCTCATTGCAGGCAGATTGTTTACCATCTGAGCCATCAAGGAAGCCCCCATTGTCCAGAAAGGAACTAAAAAAAGAACAAACTAAACCCAAAGTCAGATGGTGCTAATGGTAAAGAAACCACCTACCAATACAGGATACAGGAGACATGGGTTCAATCCCTGGGTTGGGAAGATTCCTTGGCAAAGGAAATGGCAATCCACTCCAGTATTCTTGCCTGGAAAATTCCATGGACAGAGGAGCCTGGCAGGCTACAGTCCATGGCGTCAAAAAGAGTCAGACACAACTGAGCAACTGAACACATAGTAGAAGAAAGGAAATGATAAAGATCAGAGAGGAAATAAATGAAATAGAGACTTAAAAAACAACAGAAAAGATCAATCAAACTAAGCTAATTCTTTGAAAAGATAAACAAAATTGATAAAATGTTAGCCAGACTCATCAAGAAAAACGAGAGTAGAACCAAATAAAAATAAAATCGAAAATTGAAAGAGGAGAAACTAGTGGTAGCCAGAGGGGAAAGGGTGACGGTTGGGCAAAGGAGATGAAGGGGATTAAGATGTAAAAACTTCCAGTTACAGAATAAATAAGTCATGAGGATGTAATGAACAGCATAAGGAATGCAGTCGATAATATTGTAATAACTTCGTATGGTGACAGATGGTTGCTAGACTTATCGTGGTGATCAATTTGTAATGTATATAAATGTCAAACCACCATGTCGTACACCTAAAACTAACACAATGTTGTAGTCCAACTCAACTTCGATTTTAAAAGGACCATTTTACACGAAGTCCTCAGTCCATTCACATTGCTAAGAGGCTTAACACACTTTGCCAAAATTATAATCTTTTTTTAGTAAAAGGATATTTAACGTCTGCAGAAGCCAGATTGCCACAAACTATCTGCCATACTCAGAACTGTCCAAAGAGCCCCCACCCCAGCCCCAGATTTTGCCCCTGGATTGCCATCCTGGTCTTGCAACACTGGAGTAGGGACTGCAAGCAAGAGCAACAGGCAGTGAGGGGCACGGTGAACCTCAGTTATCCAAAAGGGTCACACTCTTCCCAGACTTAAGAGGTCTTGCTTATTTGACACCTTTTAGAGACAGAAAGAAGTCTTCCCAAACTGGGAGCAAGAAATGCTTGAATTTTCTCAATTTGTTGTTGAGGCTTAAAGGGAGATCATATCCGGAGAGTCTTTTGCACATAGTAAATGCTCAACCAATCATGGCCAAGATGATCAGGACTGAGTTCGGACAGTTCCGATGACAACAGAAGCAATACAGACGCTAATTCCAGGGTCTGGGGGAGGGGGGTGCTCGCAGGGTTGACACTGGTGAAGGGCAGGGGGGAAGCCTCTTCGCAGGGTTCCCCTGGCACTACTCCTCTGCAGGGGCAATGGGGCTGGCTGTGCTGGGTGCTGGGCCCGTGGAATGGGAAGCATCGAAGCCAAGGTTCACCAGCCCAGTTCCTGGGCCCAGCTTCTAGGAAGCAGGTACCTGATCAACACAAGACAGACTCTACTTTCCCACCACTCCAGAGAACAAGGAAGAGAACTCACCTGAGGACACGAACATTCGATCAAACACCTCGCTATTTCACAAGGGCCTCGTTGGCGACGACCTGACAGCAGCAAGACACATCATTGTCACCAGTCCTCAAAAGATGAAGGGACTTGCCCAAAGTCACATGGTTGGAATTCAAACTCAAAATCATAGGTTCCTTTCACCATGGAGCTGAGAAACAGGTTGCCTTTAAAAAATCAAGGTTATTCTGCGACTCCCCTTCCCAGTGGTTAAGACACTGCCCTTCCACTGCAAGGGACATGGGTTTAATCCCAGGTCGGAGACCCAAAATCCCACATGCTATCCGGTGCAGCCAAAAATAAATAAAATAAAAACTGAAATTGAGGTTATTCTTACTATTGGATGAAATTTTTGTTTATAGAATGAGGATCCGGTCAATCCTGTCTAAGCCTTGGGGATAATGGCAGAGTCATCTCACGGCCGTTGGTCTCTCTGAGAAGCAGACAGGGCCCCCCAGCCTGTCTCCCCCTCCCGTCTCCCGATCCCAGCACACCTCGGGTACCATTCGTCCATCTCCAGGCACAAGCTCTTCAGCTGTGCATTTCCAATGGCGCCGTGCACAGCTTGCCTGTAGCCCTGATCCCCACATGTTATCCTTTGCCTTTATCTTGTTAGCATAATGTGCAGCTTCATTAACCAGCCAGATGAATCATTTAGTAATTGGAGCAAATGAATTTAATTTTCCACTTTCTATTTTTTATAATAAAACAAAGTCATAATTTGCCCACAGGTCAAGGAAGGCTCCAAGTTGCTGTTTTTGAGTCAGTGTTCAGCTGAAAGTACAAAGTGGCACACAAGGATGGAGTCGATCCCTCTCGCTGATCTCGCCAATGTTATTGCTGTTTCTCGAGCACTAAACCCAGCTGGATCACTTTCTCAGTTCTACAGAGAATGAAACTCAGTGCCGGGACGAGAATTCATTTTTCTTTTTACCCATGAGCTATTACCACAGCAGTACGAAGAAGGGGAGTAGCTCATAGAAAAGAATGTGCAAAGTTATCAAGGTGACGTCATAGAATCAATTAGATGTAGAAGTATAAGAGAGTCAATTTGTCTCAGAAAGGTTTCCTCCCAAGAACTCTACTCCCCTCCAGCCAAGTGACCTGGATTGATAATATACACCTGCCTTCTCACTACCCTGTTATTGACAGACACGAATCCCAAGGATGAAGCAGTACTCGGAAATATCAACGGCAGAAGGAAGACTAATTAGCGCGGACCCCCTACCCTCCTTCCGACATAGCTGAGATGTGCCGGTTGTAGGCTCCTCGTAACTGGACTACCCGCTGCCTCATCCCTGATTAAAGCCTGGCTGCAAACTAGAATGCAGTTAATTTATTATAAGTTTTATTAGGCATATAAAAGGAAGCAGGAATGACTAGCCCTTCGTTGCTCGAGATACATTTCATCCATGACTCAGAGCAGATTCCTCACAGATTAAGCTTGTTAATTTCCCTCCCCGCCAACATTCTTCTCTGCATTGCTCAAGCAAAAGCTACCCGGCTCTTGTCTGAAATGGATGGGATGAAAAGGGCTGGGCCCCACCCCCTCACATACAACAGTTACATTAACCACTTTGTCCTTTTAATTCTTCTAATTACATGCAGGGAGAAAGCTGCCGCCTTAGAGGCTCGGCTCCTCCGCAGAGCACAAGCCGCTGGGCCATTGCTTGGGGCTTTTTGTTGTCTTATTAGGGGTGCTTTTGTTCAGAGAGATGGTTAAAGCCATTTTCAGCAGTCAGCGAGATGAAGCAGTTTCAATAAGGATACAATGTACTTGTTTAAATTACCTTTCAAAATGCTCAAAACCATTAAGGGGGAGGTGCTGCAAATAAAAGTTGGATTTTTTGTTATAATGTTTTACCCTAATAACAGCTTTTATTTTATTATAATCCATTAGTTGACAATATTATTCTATAGATTATTAGGCAGCAATTTTGTTATTTTATCACACTTTCAGCACTCACTCACCGGGCCAGGATCCACAAATCTCAGTATAATATGCTTTCAATTTTGTTAAAATCTCTATTTAACTGGTTTGGCTGCGGAACATCTTGGCAAATGTGTTTTTAATTTCGTTCTAATTAACTTGACAGTTGACAGAACTCGACAGTGGTGTGATGGTGTCCCCTTTTTCCAGGGTCCCTGCTGCTCTGTTCCTGGGGTCCATTTTTTTTCTCTCTCCAGTCCTAACAAGCAAGATGTCAGAGGTAACACCCAGGAGAAGGGTCTTTCGTCTCTGTCAAAAGTACATGCAATTTTTTAAAAACCAATTAAAAAATCTGGCTTTCTTCTTTATCTGTAAAAAGAAGGTCTCTGGCTCTGAGGGGTTATCAGAAATGGCTTGTTCCTATAGGTGTGGATCCTGAAAGATGAAATGAAGGCAGAGCAAGTAAGAAAGGAGGGTTTGTGTTGCCCATGTAGGGTTCTTTCCAAATAGATGTTATGAAAGAGAAGCCATGTTCCTTCTATTTCACCCATACTTAGTGGGCAAGCAGCCTTAAACGCTCTACTTTTGGCGGGGTGTCAGCCCTGGAATAGCAGCTTTAAGACAACTTACCCTTGCTTTTTAAAAAATTCTAAATTTCCTCTGTTTGGGAGAATTTTGCCCCAATGACCACTCTCAAGGGACCGTCTGCTTCTCTGCTTCCAGAATTACAGCATCTCAGAGCCAGGCATCTTCTCGAGCCTGTGCAGAGCCGGCAGGGATGTGGGTGACCATAAAGAACTCATTGTTTCGTTTTCGTTTGTTTTCTGAACAAGTTATGCCTTCCTGACAGAGCAGTAAAGCAAATCTCTGTAAAGTGAACCCCATCATCTGTATGACTTTTTTTACGCAGAGAGATGTGGGCATCCAGGAGTCTGCATGGAAACCTTGAGATGATTGGACCCCAGGTTCTTGAGTGAATACTCACAATTTGCAGTGAGTCTATGGTGCAGCTTCTCCCACCAATGAAGTCCATCTCTCTCCCGCCCTTCCCCCATCTTTCTCCCTCCTTCTCTACCTTTCTCAGACCTTATGAATTTTGCCCCTAGTTGCAAATTCCCTGATTCTACATTTATCCTACCCATTATGCTTCTATTCAGTTCTTAAGGATGTCAGTCCTACCAGGGCTCTCAGAGATGAATCACTACAACATCCTCCTCATATGAATGACAAAAACTCATGGTACCAGCTGGAGATGGAGCAAACTAAGCCTGCACAAGGCTTCCAACACTTCGTCCATGCTCTTCCCTGAATATTTCCTCAGAGAAGTTCCTCTGTGCATGCTTGCTAAGTCCCTTCAGTCATGTCCAACTCTTTGTCACCCTATGGACTGTAGCCCGCCAGTTTCCTCTGTCCACCAGATTCTCCAGGCAAGAATATTGGAGTGGGTTGCCATGCCTTCCTCCAGGGGATATTCCCAACCCAGGGATAGAAGGGATAGAACCTTCCTCCAGGGGATATTCCCAACCCCAGGGATAGAATCTCATTACATTTCCTGGAGGATTCTTTACCACTAGCAGCACCTGGGAAGCCCAGCAGAAGTTCCTACCATCCATCAGAAAGAAAAAAAAAATCAGAGTGGTCTTCTTTCTAGTCTTTAA
Organism: Antilocapra americana; assembly: GCA_007570785.1. Lineage (NCBI taxonomy): Eukaryota > Metazoa > Chordata > Mammalia > Artiodactyla > Antilocapridae > Antilocapra > Antilocapra americana. Next base: position 12,188,582 of record ML660216.1, on the reverse strand, counting down.
ATCTGAATTTTGACTTTCCATTTTCATTTAAAACAAAGATGTTGTTCCACAATTGTTTGGTATAGGCCATTAGGTGACAACAAAGCACTTGTGTGTGTTATTAAGCGCTCCTGTGTTTCAAGCAAATGAAACATAGACCAGTGATTTTCAAGAGGGAGTTCTTCTCTTCCCCTGGGAGACATCTGGCAATGTCTGGGACATTTCTGTTGTCATGTTGGAGGGTGTGCTCCTGGCATCTAGTGGGTTGAAGCCAGGAAGGTGGTAATCCTCCTGCAGTGTACAAAACTACCCATGCCCCCCGACCACCCCAATCTAGCCCTCAAACCCTGCCTCAGCTTGCCCTCAGGGGGCTTACATCTTACTCATGAGAGGAGAAGGACTACATTGTAAGAGAGAAAGGGCTGGGTCACGTCACCAATGCCTGGAGAGCACCTATCTTTTGCCCACTTTCCTGGCCTCTGCTGCAGAGTTTTAATAACTGTGCCAACTTCCCTTGGTCTGCTTACTCTTCTATTTACTATTCTAAATAGTAAACTATTCTAAACTCTAAACAGTAGAGGCATAGTAAATAGTAAATAATAAATAGTACATAATAAACCTAAATAGTAAGTAATAGTGGAGGTGTAATGGGGAACACAGGGAGATAACCTAGCCAGGACCCAGCACACAGCGGGCAGTCACTGAGTTGGAATCTGATGATGATGAGGCTGCCACCTGCTGCTTCAGCTGAGATGAGGAGACTATGAGTCTCACGATCCAGTAGATTTTTGTCAGGACACCTAGCATCTGTCTACTCAAAGTCTCTAGGAATCTCCGGCAACTGTCCCATTATGGGAAGAAGTTCAGAGACTTGTGACAATCTGGTGGGAAGAAGAGGAGAAGGAGCCAGAGAAGAGAAAAAGAAAAGAAGATGCAGGCTGTCCAGACTCGGGGGCCACCTCCCTGCTCCACATGGTCCCTGCCCAGAGAGGCATCAACAAAGCCATTGGGAACCAGCTCGGGCCACACAAGGGCTAAGTCCTGCTTGCAGCTGCCTCAATCTGGCCCATGACCCTGAGCAAGGACCCTGCTCCACCAGCAACTCCGGGCTCTTTCAAAAATACAGCCTCATGCTTCTATCCAAGACTTGCATGGCAAACTCTTTCACTAGGTGCAGAAAACCACCACTATCTGAAACCATTCTTTCTGATCTGAATATGGGTTTGCATCCTTAAATAATAAGCTCTCAATTCCCAATACCCTCCCCCATCTTATTTGCATTAATTCTATGGATTCACTGGCTTCCCCAGTAGTTCAGCAGTAAAGACTTTGCCTGCCAAAGCAGGAGACATGGGTTCAATCCCCAGGTCAGAAAGATCCCCTGGAGAAGAAAATGGCAACCCACTCCCGTATTCTTGCCTGGGAAATCCCATGGACAGAGGAGCCTGGCCAGCTACAGCCCATGGGGTCGCAAAGAGTTGGGCATGATGGAGGGAATAAAAAATGACAACAGTGATGGATATACTGCAAGGGTGGAGGGTATGTGAAAGGACCATCTCAGAAAGACACTGCTTGTAAAACTTCTGTCTCAAATTAATGCCAAAGAGAAGCAACATGTTCTTCTGATACTTTGTTTATCAAACTGCTCTCTGGCTTGTGAGCATCCTGTCAAGAATATATATTTCCAGGGCTCCAAGTTGCTCACAGTTTAACAACCAGCTTAGTTATACCACTAGAGTTTAACTAACATACTGCTTCCTATGGAAACAGCGCTAGAATGATGACGTCAGAGCTCCTCGCGAAGCCAAACTTTCCTCCTTCCAGATGGATGGCCAGAGTTGGAGGTATTTCTGCTCCCAGTGCAGCCTCCCAGGTGGAGCCTTGCACACCGAGTAATGGCCCCCATCTTAGCAGGCCAAAATCAAATTTTGCTGGGAACACTATAGCAGGGCGTGTGTTTGGCCATGGAGCACCACGTGTGGCCATTGGAAAGAAAAGAAAAATCAATAGGGTTCAGTAAAACAGCAGGCAATCAGGGCCCAGCCCTGGCTTAATTACAGTTTCAGTAGCATTTGCTTTAATTGGAAAGAATAAAAGAAGTGAAGTGGAGTGAATGAAGAAATTAGCATATCTATCACTGTTGTCACATTGTACGGTGGCCTTAAAACATGGTTCACTCTGTCCTATCTCTGAAGCCTGCCGAGCACTGGAAAAAATCTGGAATGGCAATTAGCAAACCCTCAGACTCCACCTTTGTGAGAGTCTAATTACAGTCGTTTATCACCTTTGGGTGGTATTTTAAAAAGTCTGCTAGATGGGCTAGATACACTTTTCGACAATTCTTAATTATGCCAACATGGCACTATCCAGGCCAGAACTTCAACCATCTCATGCCATCTATCTAAGGCTGTCCTCAGTCAGCTGGGGCAGCCCAGAGAAGTCACAGAACCTGGTTTCCGATTAGACAGTGGGTCCCAAGTGCAGCTTCTGCCAACTGGAATTTTACTAGACCTCCCAACAGTCACCAATACAGGAAATGTCAGAGCTTCAAGATCCCTAGGTACCAACTAGTCTATCCATTTTATGGATAGGGAAACTGAGGCCCAAGATACCCAGCTTTGAAGAGAATACAACAAGGACTTTTTCCAGGTCTATTTTTTGGCAAATTCCAGCCTATTCTGTCATAATACTTCATATCGTGGCATCTCATAGAAACCATTACTGTTGAAAGAAAATATTGTCATATGGTATTAAATTTCACTAGGAGTCAATTATTTCCTGTAACCCAGCTATTCATGTAACCCAGGTAATGATTTCACATGCCCCAAAGTATCTGACCTGTCTCTTGAGAAACCTGTATGCAGGTCAGGAAGCAACAGTTAGAACTGGACATGGAGCAACAGACTGGTTCCGAATAGGAAAAGGAGTACGTCAAGGCTGTATATTGTCACCCTGCTTATTTAACTTATATGCAGAATATATCATGAGAAATGCTGGGCTGGAGAAAGCACAAGCTGGAATCAAGATTTCCAGGACAAATATCAATAACCTCAGATATGCAGACGACACCACCCTTATGGCAGAAAATGAAGAGGAACTGAAGAACCTCTTGATAAAGGTGAAAAAGGAGAGTGAAAAAGTTGGCTTAAGGCTTAACATTAAGAAAACTAAGATCATGGCATCTGGGCCCATCACTTCATGGGAAATAGATGGGGAAACAGTGGGAAAAGTGTCAGACTTTATTTTGAGGGGCTCCAAAACCACTGCAGATGGTGATTGCAGCCATGAAATCAAAAGACGCCTACTCCTTGGAAGGAAAGTTATGGCCAACCTAGATAGCATATTGAAAAGCAGAGACATTACTTTGCCAACAAAGGTCCATCTAGTCAAGGCTATGGTTTTTCCAGTAGTCATGTATGGATGTGAGAGTTGGACAGTGAAAAAGGCTGAGCACTGAAGAATTGATGCTTTTGAACTGTGGTGTTGGAGAAGACTCTTGAGAGTCCCTTGGACTGCAAGGAGATCCAACCAGTCCATCCTAAAGGAGATCAGTCCTGGGTGTTCATTGGAAGGACTGATGTTGAAGCTGAAACTCCAATACTTTGGCCACCTGATGCAAAGAGCTGACTCATTGGAAAAGACCCTGATGCTGGGAAGGATTTGGGGCAGGAGGAGAAGGGAACAACAGAGGATGAGATGGCTGGATGGCATCACCGACTCGATGGCCATGGGTTTGGGTGGACTCCGGGAGTTGGTGATGGACAGGGAGGCCTGGCATGCTGTGGTTCATGGGGTCGCAAAGAGTTGGACACGGCTGAGCGACTGAGCTGAACTGAACTGAAAGTAATACATTTAATATTTAATACAAAGAGGCTCCTCCCCTCAAAAATCAGTCGATGACTATGAGTTCGGTTAGAATGTAGCCAAGGAAATTTTTTCAAGATCACGCCTTCTGTGGAAGAAACACATAGTGGAGGCAGAGATGACCTTCCCATTAGCTTGGATTCTGGGAGCGAAAGTCAAATAATGACAACCCACCCCAGTATTGTTGCTTGGAAAATTCCATGGGCAGAGGAGTCTGGTGGGCTACAGTCCATAGGGTCACAGAGTCAAACGCAACTGAGCACGCATGCAGTAACCCCAAGGGTCTCAGGGAGGTGGCTCATAATAAGAGCTCCATTTGGGGGGGTCCTATTTGATTCTGAGTTGTCTGTCACCTGGTGGTACCATTATCCCCACTTTGAAGATGAAAAGACTGAGGCTCAGAAGAAGTCATGTGCCCATGGTCAAATGAACCACGAGCTGGGCTTTAAACTCAAATTCAGTGCCAAAGAGTTTTTCCCACCAGTTGTAGGGCCCTCCTAAAGCAAACGACCACTTCCAGAGTGGAAAGAGAGAGAAGGCCTGTGCACCCCACATGGTGAGTCCAGTCTCCTCCTGGCAAAGCCGAGGCCCAGGCCGGGTCCTCCCGGGCATTTACCCAGACCAGGGCCTTCCTGCCCGCCCCTGCGGACAACACTGCCCTTGGTGACAAGCCCTCAGAGCAGCAGCTCCTGAGCAGCTGAGCCGAGCTGCCGCGGGGCCAGGATTCAGTCACCTCCGAGGTCAGAGGGGAGTGGCCAGGGGAACAGTAGGGAGACCTCCAAGCAGAAAATTACAGGGTGGAGACGATTCATGGTCCCTTCACAAAGTGCTCATCGCTGGAGCATGGCAGGGCCCTGTCCAGGGCCAATCCTAAGGGCGACTCCACAGGGCCCCGCCGTGCCCCAGCCGCAGGGCGGTGAGCTGAACACTGGAAGCGCTTAACTGCCTGCAATCCTCATCGCCCAGGAGGGGCTGAGAAAGGTGTTTCACACAAAAGCACGTCAGAGCCTCTCAGGTAAAAGGCAGCAAGCAGCCGACTGCAAGCCGAGGCCTCTGGTCACCTGGGCCTAGTGAGGGTCAGTGCCTGGAGGGCCAGGAAAACAGCTCTCTGACTCATCTGCCTCCAGCATCTCCTTTGGGGGTTGTTCTGAGCTCTTGGTCCTGGCTCAGGGGCAGGCACATCACATGAGGGGCAGGCAGCCTCCAGAAAGGACTGTGGGAGGGACCAAGAGGCATAGGCCTACACTCCAGAGATGAGAAAGAAGCTGCTCTCCTGGTCGAGGGGAACCCTGCTGGCCTGGCGACTGGGCATCTTGCTGAGGACCATGGGGACTCAGGCCGTGTGGACCACAGAGAGCAGCAGACACAACCCCGGCTCCATGAGGAAGGACCCCACTGGCCACTCTCGTTGACACGCTGGCAGGAGAAGGTGCAGGGCTGGATACTTCCCCAGTGACCACAATGCCTGGGCACGCTCATCCGTGGTCCCCTTTTGTCCTCATGACACCTGGGGGGCGGGGGGCGGGGGAAGGCTGGGGTCCTCTCTGCAGGACCTGGAGCGAGCCACCTCTACTCTGGGCCTTCCATGACACCTTCTGTGTCTGTGACCTGAGACATGCTCCTTGTACAGGGCTGGGATCTGAACTCAGACTAGCAGTGGGTGGGCTGGATCCTGTCTCCTCCTGACCACAGGCTCAGACCAGGGATCAGGGGTCAGCCCAGGGAGGACCTCAAATAGGAAAGAATGAAAAGGATTGAGTCACCAAAAGGCACAGAAGATTAATATAGGATCCGAGGGGCCAGGGGTTGTGGGGAGGTGGCAAGAAATGGGGGCCACACTTGCAGAGGCAAGCATCCCCGACCTCAGGAGGGGCTGTCAGAGGCCAAGAGCAGTCATCCCAGCCAACGGGAGCCACAGAGGCTGGGCCACACCCTCGGAGCCCCTGACTCCCTGCATTCCTGAACTATCCCATGGACCCCACAAAGCACTCCACTCCATTACGAACTATCAGGACCCTGCCCACGTCCTGCTCACGAACTGTGGGGTCACCACCTCTGTCCTGCCCTGCTGTTAGGAGTAGGGACCCCAGTTAGCCCCCCTCTGCAGACTAAGCCTCAGAGGCAGAGGTGAGGGTGGAAGGGACCACTGCGGGCCAGTAGCCTAACTGGACCCAGGCAGGCGGGCCCTGACCTCCTCTCTCAATCCTGTGTTCCCTTAGTGTCCCCATGGCCTCTTCTCCCACCAGCCCACACACTCAGCTTCTGAATTACCTGACACTTTGATGCGGAAAAGCAAAAAAAATTCAGTGAACCGAGGGCTAGTCTCTACCCCGCAGGATAGGCCCCCAGGGTAGCCTGCCCTTGACCCCAGGTTCAACTCTACCTTCTTCTGTTTTGCTTTTTCTAGGAGAACAGAGGCACAGAGGCCCAGCTCTGCAAGAGCAGTATTGCTAAGAGGTTAGGCCCACTGACTGTGGAATCAGTTACTAGTCTGAGTTCAGATCTCAGCCCTGCAGCTTTATAGGAGCCCAAGCTACTGATTCCACCCTGGGGTCCTGTGGCTTCCTCACCTGGAAGGCGGGATCAGAGACATTCACCTGCGCAGACCGGCTGCAAGATTCAGTGAAAAAAACGCATGTGCGATTCTCAGGATGGGGCCAGGGAGGCTCGGGGTGCTGCCATCCTTCTTACCCCTGGGTGCCCCAAGGCAGCACCCCCAGTGCCTGGCAGGGCAGAGGGGCCCCCGTGGGGCAAGAGAAACACCACAGCTGGCAATCGAGGCCTGTGGTAGGCATCCTAGCCCCGCCAACCCATGACCGAGTCAGGTCCCTTCCGCCGCGGGCCTCCTGGACCTCCGGTTCCCATCCTTGAATGGTGGGGGCGGAGCTTATCAAGGATGGAGTCCCGCCCACATCCAAGACGCTCCTTCCCCAGGGATCGGAGAATCGCAGGCCACATACTCTTAATGTGAGCTCTGTGCTCAGCTGCTTTTCACCCTGCTCACCCACCGCTTCTAAAGCCCTGATGGACCCGCCTCATCGTGGCCTTTCCGACGGGAGGTGAAGGGTCTTAGCGAGGAGACTGGTCTCCACGCAGCTGAAATGCAGCCGCCACCATTAACTAGGACAAACACGGCGTTGCGCGTGGCTGGGCCCCGGGCGCGCAGTCACCAGGGTGGTAATTAGCAGGGGAAGTATCCTTTAGGCAGCTTAGCCGCAGAAAACCATTTTCATTGAAAATATACATTTTGTAATTGCAAATGGAAAGATTACCTGTAATAGCAGTAACAGGCCCATTTCCTAATAAGATGAACACTATAGCTGATGAGTGAAGCATCTGGGTATAGCTCCTGTACACCATTTCTGTACTGCAGCCTGCCAATTTGTTTCAGCGGCGAAAAGCGTGATTTAGTGCTTGTAGCATTACCATCTGTTGTCGTTATTACAGAAATTATATATAAACCAGTTAGTAAACACTTTGCCGAGTTGTCTGTTGTTTTGATAATCACCCATAATAACATCTAGCATCAATATGGTCTTTAAACCCGATTTGGGAGTTAATGGAATAAGAGGAGGCAGTCTGTATATGCACCGGGGTAATGTCATTAGGAATGTTTGTGAAGAACAAATTAAATCAGTTGTAAATTGTGCTCTCAAGTCAGCCAGAAAACCAGTCTTGTTCAGGAGAAGGGATTTATATTTTAACCTCGTGCAGAAAATGCACTTACACAGATTAAAATAAAATAGAGACTTCGCCGATGGATGGAAGTGGTAATTGCTAGCGCCTTAATGGCTTCCTGTTGGCTGTGTCATGCAGTAGGCACAGCTATTTTAAAAGTTAACCGGCACTCGGGGTCATACTTTCACTGATTCAGTCATTAAACCAGGCTAGACATGTCACTAAATGGCTGATTATTCAAATCACCAGCCTGCTCCATGGTTCCCCGGTGTCGTCTTTCGAACATGGGGATTTTTCAGGGGATGGTTCTCATAAAATCGAGATGAGTTGGATTCAAGTATGAGTCAATGGTAGCCCTGGGCTGGGGTCTGGCCCAAGTGGAGCGGTAGAGGGATGCCCCCGCCTGCTTTCTCAGATGTGGGGGTGGGCATGGGTAGGTGGGAGGCTGTGGAGGCTCCCCTTGGTTGCTTGGATGTTTCCAGGGTTCCTGGAGAATCCAAAGGGGAGCCATGTTTAGCCAAAGAAGCACCCTGGGGGAAAGGAAGATGGCAAAGGAGGTATTGGGGCATCTATTAGTCCACTGTCAAACCATCATTACACCTCTGGTGGCGGGGGGCAATAGGTAGGAAGGGGGTGGGGAGTGGATCCTACTTCTGTCTCCAGAGCTCTGAGTTTTACTAATCTGCAGTGCTTCCTCTTACTTCCAGAGCACATTCAAAGCATTTCTCTCTTATGTTCTCCTGATATCTCTGGGAAATAGGTGTTACTAATACCCCACCATTAATACTCCAGTTGAGCAGGCTGAGGTTTCGAGGAGGTCGGGCTTGCGTTGAGTGAGAACCCCATATTGGCAAGAGGCCAGGTGGGATCAGAACACAGATTTCAGTGGAATCTGTACATCTTTCCATGATACAAAGCTGCTAAGCAGGTGGAACCAGACATAGCCCTCTGCCGCTCAGAAGTCAAGAACTTCCTGTCTGGACTGTGTATGTGGGTGCCCTGGGAGTGGGGGTGGGGGCAGGAAGGATGGCAAGACCAGTTCTAGAATCTAGCCAGGTAACGAGGGATCTCATCTAACTGGCAGCTGCAGAAGCTGGCTTTGGGGACAGGCTGGTGAGGGCACAGAAGAAGCCCTCTGACAAGTGCTTGTCCCAGCACAAGACGGATATGGATTGGGAGTAGCAGCTGAGGTCACAGGAAGGGCTGGGCCCCCCAAAGGGCCGGCCAGATGCCAAGCCTCTGGCCGCATTTAGCTGAGAGCACAGAAGCCTTGTGCAATGTTTTCTAAAGAGCAGACATATACGACTGACTGTCCTTAAGATGATTTTTTTTTCCAATGGTCCATATTGCAAACTCATTTTTACCTGATTTATTTTAATGTTACTAGTAAAGCTATAAATAGCACATCAAATCCATAGTACAAAATAGATTTGGTTTTAAAGAAAGCCTTTTAAAAAGAAACCTAATTAAAACTGGTCTATTTTTTAAAATATTAAGTAAGTTTTCCCTGATAGCTCAGTTGGTAAAGAATCCATCTGAGACCCTGGTTCCATTCCTGGATGGGGAAGATCTGCTGGAGAAGGGATAGGCTACCCACTCCAGTATTCTTGGGCTTCCCTTGTGGCTCAGCTGGTAAAGAATCTGCCTGCAATGTGGGAGACCTGGGTTCGATCCCTGGGTTGGGAAGATTCCCTGGAGAAGGGAAAGGCTCCCCACGCCTATATTCTGACCTAGAGAACTCCATGGACTGTATCTATGGGGTCACAAAGAGTTGGACATGATTGAGCAACTTTCACTTTCACTTTCAAGTCCTAGTACAGATGTTATACAGATGTGATGACAGTCATAAAGAGAATGATTAAAGCTTAGGTTTCAGAGTCGGGACAACCTTGGTTCAAATTCTCACCTGGTTTGGGGTGGGTCTTTATCTCTCTAAGTTTATTTCCTTATTTTCTAGGTTTATTCTCTAAGTTTATTTCCTAAGTTTATCCCCATCACACAGGGCTGGGGATGACAGTAAGGGGGACATTCGAATACCTGCACGGCTGGGGATACTCAGCAAACAGGGACTCAGCAAACACAAAGAGACCCCAGGGCTTTCTCCCAAGAGCGTCCCAGAGATGTCAGGTCGGGACTCAGTGTCCGGTGTTTTGGGCATATTTGATCAACAATGGCAGAAGTGGAACACATCTTGAAGCAAAGCCCCCCCACGGGCCACCATTCTGATGCCACAAACCCATCCAAGGGGATGAGGTCCCCTGGGGCCAGATGCGACACCCAGATGTTCTAGTCCAGCATGGGGTTTTGGTTTGGGGTTTTGGTTTGTTTTAATAAACGAGAAATACAAGGTCCAGAAACATCTGGTCATTTGTTCAAGGTCACACAGCAAGTTAAAGCCAGAGCAAGACGAGATGCCCCCTCAGTGAACCCTCTGGTTGCTTTAGGACATGCCGGGGCCGCGGGCTCCATGACTGTCATTAAGTCATCACATCAAATGATTAAACCCAGACTGCCAGGTTTCACCACCATCATCATAGCCATGTTCTATAGGAGCACGCCAAGGCACAGAGAGGGCTAACCCCTGGTCCTTTGCCACCCAGTTAGAAGGTGAGAACAGCCAAGCAGTCTGACCCTGGAGGAAGAGCGATGCTCTAAATCAAGCTAGTACCCTCAGTGGGTCAACAAACGGCAGTCCAAGCGCCACATTCCATCTGCTGTATATTGCATAATGGCTGGTGAGCAAAGAATCGTTTTTATATCTATAAACGGCTGGAAGAATATTGCATGAATATTTTTAAAAGAATATTTCATGACATGTAAAAATTACATGAAATTCAAATGCCCAAGTCTGTGAATAGATTGGAACACAGGCTCACTTATTTACATGTGGTCTATGTCTGATTCTGTGCTGGAGCAACAGGGTTCAGTGGAGACCCACAAAGTTTATAACCTTTCCTATCTGGCCCTTTATAGAGAAAGTCTGCTCATCCCTACACTGCCTCGGAAGCTCCGTCAACAAAGTGATGAAAGGAAAAGAAAGGGCTTTTGTCTGCAGAGTATCATCCCAGGAGAGTAAAAGAAGTGAGAATAAAAGAGACAGAAAAACAAAAGAAGACAGAAAAGGAACTATGCATCTTGAACAAGACAAGAAGGCCAGTTGTGCACACGTCAATCTAACACGGAGATTTCAGATGTAAAGGAAGAAGAAGGTCTCAGTTTCAGAGCTAAATCCCACCCCCAGTGCGGGGGCCAGGGTGATATTGCCTGCCAAGTCATTTCAGTCGTGTCCGACTCTTCGTGACCCTACGGACTGCAGCCCGCCAGGCTCCTCTGTCCATGAGATTCTCCAGGCAAGAATACTAGAGCAGGTTGCCATGCCCTCCTCCAGGGGATCTTCCCGACCGAAGACTCGAACCCGCCTCTCTAACGTAGCCTTTTTTGGCAGGCGGGTTCTTTACCACTAGTGCCACCTGGGAAGCCGGGGGTGATATTGACCAGGAAAGGGAGCCACAGAGACTGGGGCAATGTAAAACTAGTTTAGGTGCTTGAGTATTTTTCATAAATTCATGTAATTATTTTAATTAAAAATCTTTAAAATATTAATGGGGGAGGGGACTCTGAAACAGAGTTAATTATAGCAGGCTCCACTCGCCACATGTACTTAAGACCCCGTCAGCGTTTCCATTAGGAACCGCTGGCTCTTCCGGGGGGCTATAATTCAACCAAATAAATTGGCCACGGGCTGAAGTTTGACATGCAGGTTTGCAGGGTGGGAATTAATTGTTTAATTGATTTGAATATTCAAGACCTAAACGCAGAGGGGAAAGGAAAATATGTTGCCATTCTAGGAACTATTGGCCCGAAGACACCTGCCCTTTCCATAGCCCGCTGGTGATCACTGACCCTATTAAAACCCCACCATCCATCCTTACAGTTCGAACATACAGACCTATCTACGGCTTTGCACCAAGAGGTTCTAAGTACCTTACTTAGCTCTTAAATGTGTGCCTCAGTTTTCCCTCAAATGAGCTTCATTCATCTGGAAAGGAATCTGTTCATGTGAATGTGTTTTAAAATAAGCCTTTTCATTTTGGGTAGCTTCAATATACAACCAGCGGCAATCACAGGCTTACCTTCCTTTGGCTGAAATTCGATCATTAAACCAACTTGACTATTAGGGGGAATATCTGGCTGGAAAATGCATTTTAGCCCTGAAGAATATGCCATATTAGTGAGAAAATTACTCTAAATGGGAACAAAGCTGACAACTGCTGCTTGCAGACTAATGGCCTAGTGTATATATCGTACCCAAAAAGCATGTCATCACCCAGCTCTTGAGCAAATCACTAGCATGAGATTCTGGTTGGCAGAAATGGGACATTACAGATGTCGCAAAGGTTTTAGGCATTTTGGTGGGTTTCTCCCCTCTCCTTTTACTTAAAGCCAAGAGACCCAGTATCCGCGTAACCTGAAAATCCCAGTAAGCCCAATGCTGTGAGTAGACATGGCCGCCTGCACGTAAAAACTCATCCGGTCCTTGCTTCTATGTGGGATTACTCAGTAGCCATTTAATGCAAAGTCGCATCCCAGGAATGGCAGAGTGTTTTCTTACCCATTGCAGAGTTATTTGACTTGGAGGATGCCCTAAGGCCTCCCAGGCACACGAGATGTCAGGGCAATGACAAGAGAGAAAAACCGTAATTGCACAGTAAACGCAGTGACTGAGAGAAAGGAAGGCATGACAGGATCCTGAGAAGTCCTCAAGATGAAAATGTGAATGCTGGAATAAAGGGGAGAAAAGTTTGTTACATTTTCAGACCTTGATACAAGCTCCCTGATGAGAACAGATTCAAATTTAGGTTATTTTCTATTCTTATTAGGGGGAAAATGTTATCAATTTTAATAAGGTCCAAGAACATTCATTAATAGGATGCATTTTCCATCCACCTACAAACACAGTGAAATCATGTAGGTGACTCGGAACTTTCAAATAAAGGCCAGCCCCACTCCATGTCTCCTGATAGGGGATCTGGAAAGGGTGGGATCTGAACAATACCAACCATCATGACTTTATTCTTTTTTGTGTGTGCTTCTTCAAAGCTCCTAATCTAGATATTATTCCCCATCAATTTTTTATGAGACCTAATTCATTTACTGAGATTGCTACTTTTGCAAACTTTGGGCTACAGGCTCTCTTTGGTTGAAAATTTATCTATAGAGGAAAAGAAGCTTAAAGAGAAGTAGATATAAGTATATGTGCAACTGATCACTTTGCTGTACACCTGAAACTAACACAACATTGTAAATCAACCATACTCCCATATTTTTTAAAAAAGAAAAATTATGGTCAAGAACATAGAAATTTGGCTTGACAGTGCCCAGAAACCCATAGGATAGCCCTTTAGAACTTGAAACACCTACACCTTGAACTAAGAAGGCAGGTAAGTGGGCCGGGGAAAAATAACCAGGGAGCAGAGAATCAACGCCCTGCGGTATGTGGAGGGGGAGGGGTGACGCCAGCTACTACTCAGAGTCCCCACGTGGCTCCGCAAACAGCAGACAGCACCTCCCATCAAGGACTGTTTTTGTGTTTCTTTTCACATGTTGCTCTGGATTCCAGAAACAAGCATTTTGCCTGCATTGGCCCTGAGAATATAGATAGAGAAAGATGATACAGATATATCAGACTCTTCAAGTTCAAAACCTCACATTCTCTTCAGTCAGATAAAGAGCATATTCAATCTGTTTTAAAAGCTGAAGTTTAACATGTGCTGTAAGAAATCTTTAAGCAGGAACCCTCCTACACGGTTGGTAGGAATGGAAGCTCATACAGCTACTGTGCAAAACAGTGTGGAGGGTCTTCAAAAAGACTAAAAACAAACCTACCATACTATTCAGCAACCCCACACCTGGGCATATATCTGGACAAAACTGAAAGTCAAAAAGATACATGCACCGCTATGCTCATAGCCATGCTATTTACAATAGCCAAGACGTGAGAACAACCTAAATGTCCATGGACACACGAATGGGTAAAGAAGGCATGGTGCATATATACTATGAAATATTACTCAGCCATTGAAAAGTTTGTGGCAACATGGACAGACCTAGAGATCGTCATACTCAGTGAAGTCAGAAAGACAAATGTATCATGTGATATCACCTATACATACAATCTAAAACAGGACACCATTTAACTTATCTATGAAACAGCCTCACACACACAGAGAACACACTTGTGGTTGCCACGAGGGGGAAGGGACGAGGGATGGATGGGAAGTTGGGATAAACAGATGCAAACGATGGGCTTCCCAGGTGACCCAGTGGTAAAAGACCCGCCTGCCAATGCAGGAGACATAAGAGATGCAGGTTCGATCCCTAGGTTGGGAAGAGACCCTGGAGGAGGGCATGACAACCCACTCCAGTATTCTTGCCTGGAAAAGGAGCCTGGCGGACTACAGTCCATGGGGTTTTCTAGGCAAGAATTCTGGAGTGATTTGCCATTTCCTACTCCAGGGAATCTTCCCAACCCAAGGACTAAGCCCACATCTCCTGTGTCTCCTGGACTGGCAGGCAGATTCTTTACTAGTGCGCCACCTGGGAAGCCCAGTTGTGAAGTAATCATCATACTGTGTACTTGAGTTGCAGAGTCCGCAGGGTCTCAGAGTCAGACGTGATTGAATCGACTTAGCACACACGCACAATGCAAACTATTATATATAGAATGGATAAGCAACAAGGTCCCATTGTATAGCACAGGGAGCTGTATTCAGTATCTTGTGATAAACTGTAATGGAAAAGAATATGAAAAGGAATATTTATATGTATAACTAAATAAGCTGTACACCAGAAATTAACACAGCATTATAAATCAACTACACTTGATAAAAATAAATGTTAAAAATTACAGAAACTCTTAAACAAGAACAATGTTTATGACCATGGGTATTTAAGCAAATAGCAAATCTGTGATAATTACTCAACTCATATTTATTAAGCTGCAATTGTGAGCAAGGCACTGTACTAGGCTCAAACAAAGGCTCACAGAGCATCTTGGAGAGAAAGATTCTACAGAAGAAGATAATTAGTAATGCAAAGCAATACATTGTAAGATGTTCAAGCTGAAAGAAGCTTGAAGGTCATTTACCCTAACACGCCCATTTTACAGATGAGGAATCAGATTCAAAGTGACTTGCTTAGATTGTGGGATAATCAGAGGCACAACTCTCCCATTGACCGTGTGTGCCACGTGTTGTAGTTCAATTTCCAGAGTCTTTGAAACGACCCTACAACAACCAGTTTACAGGTGAGAAAACTGAAGTTCAGAGGGTTAAGTCATTTGTCTGAGGTCAAACAACTAGTGACAGAGCCCCCCGCCCCCGATTCCAACCCAGTTCCATCTGCTTCCAGAGACTTGTCTCTCATCCATTAGCTCTGCAAAGTTAAATTAAGAAGTATGTCCCATGTCCTCATCTGTATGGGAAACCCCAATTTATCCTGAAAGACTTGCTGGCTTGGTCCTGTCTTTCTTAGAGCCTCCCTGAGTTCCTCTGGCCACCCCACTGTGCTAGATTCGTGTCTGTGCCCCACCCAAGGTTCCCCCGTTGTGTACCCCTAGCCTGCTGCAGGGCAGATGCCCCAAAACCTCAATGGAAAGAATCCAGTGGATCTGCCAGACCCTGACTCCAGGGGCAGTTCATTCTGGGGGTGCGGAGCAGCCCTTGCCTTTAGATTCCAGCCAGACCTTCCACCCACACTGCACTCTGGGCAGGTGGGGACTTGAGACAGGCTTCCTGGCTCTCTTGCACTCACAGCCCCTTGGGAGGCGTAGGCTCTTCTGTCTCAGGCCCCCTGCCCAACACACCTACACAGTCACTGGAAACCAAACACGCTCCCCCAGGAGACTCTCTTCGCCTTGTCCCCTTCCCCTCCTCTCCCTGGACCCCAGCCCTTTCTTCTCCCCAGCCCCTGATATACACCAATATCAGCCTTGACTCCTCTGCAACTCTTCCCATGCTGAGGGGAGGGAAGGAGACCCAGCGTATAGGGGAGGGGGCTCTTTGAAGGTCAGGGTTGGCACACCTGCCGGACCATCAGATTTTATTTTATTTTTTTTTTCAAGAGGATATTAAATCTTTTATTGATTACACATGATAATGGATGATACACAAGCTTCATTCCCATCTATAACTTTATCTGGTACCATACTTCAATTTAGATATATTGCATAGGATGTGCCAACAATCATCAATAACCAAAAAAAACCCTCCATGACTTTGCATGGGTGACCCTTTTAATGGTGAACTCCAGGTCACAACACAGTAACTGTCAGTTCAACTACACCAAGGTTCTGAAGAGAACAGCTTCTCCACCAAGCATGTTGTAAATAAATTTCAAATGGAACCTGGCATCACCCTGAAGGAATTCTAACTTCACACTGTTGGGGTAGTTTACCAAAATGGCTTCAGAGTAGACTAACTTTACACAGCACATTTAAAAAAAAAAAAAAGACATTTATTCAGCGTCATGATCAGACTATTACATTTAGCAATCAACAGCATGGGTGCAAAAAAAATTCTACATTAAAACCCTTTGTTGGAATGCATTACACTTTCCATAGAATAGAAACTAAAATAACCTGTTATACAATTAGTCACAAGTACAGTCCTCGAGTTTTTTGCCCATACACATGAGTATTGTCTAAAACATGTCTTCTTTGTAGCAGCTAGGCCCTGCCACCACTGTGCTTGGCTGAGTTCACAAATCTGTTGTAACCTGTAGCTTCCCTGTCACTTCTCTGGCTCTCCTCTCCTGCTTAGCTTTGTTTCCTGGCAGTAATTAAAACCTTCTGCCACTGCCATAGCTACTGCTGCTGCTGGAACCACCATAGCCACCTTGGTTTCGTGGTTTGGCAAAGTATTGGCCTCCACCACCATAGGGGCCAGAACTTCTGCCTCCAAAGTTTCCTCCTTTCATGGGTCCAAAATTTGAAGATTGATTGTTGTAATTGCCAAAATCATTGTAGCTTCCGCCACCTCCAAAATTGCTTCCGTCATTACCAAATCCATTATAACCACCCCCACTGCCACCATATCCGCCACCACCACGGCTGCCGCCAAAGCCGCCTCGACCACTGAAGTTTCCTCCACGACCAAAGCTGTCATCCCCACCGAAACCACCTCCACGACCGCCACCGAAGTTTCCAGAACCACTTCGACCTCTCTGGCTGGATGAAGCACTAGCCATCTCTTGCTCAGACAGGGCTTTTCTCACTTCACAGCTGTGGCCATTCACAGTGTGGTATTTCTGAATGACAGTCTTGTCTACGGAGTCATGGTCATCAAAGGTTACAAAAGCAAAGCCTCTCTTTTTGCCACTGCCCCGGTCAGTCATGATTTCAATCACTTCAATTTTCCCATACTGTTCAAAATAGTCTCTCAGGTGATGTTCTTCAGTGTCTTCTTTAATGCCACCAACAAAAATCTTTTTCACAGGTAAGTGGGCACCAGGTCTTTGAGAATCTTCTCTTGAGACGACCCTCTTTGGTTCCACAACGCTTCCGTCCACTTTGTGTGGCCTTGCATTCATGGCCGCATCCACCTCCTCCACCGTGGCATATGTGACAAACCCGAAGCCTCTGGAGCGCTTGGTGTTTGGATCCCTCATAACCACACAGTCTGTGAGCATTCCCCATTGCTCAAAATGGCTCCTCAGACTCTCATCGGTTGTTTCAAAGCTCAATCCTCCGATGAAGAGCTTCCGCAGCTGTTCGGGCTCTTTGGGAGACTCTGATTTAGACATGACGGCAGTGGAGGCGGGGAAGACTTCAGCGATGCTTTCTCAGTGGCGTCCACGGGCAGAAAGCGGACCATCAGATTTTAACACCCCAGGGATGGCTCCCCTGAATACCTCTGTTGAGATCTAAGATGCATCTTGCTCTGCCTTGAGTGGCATTACTAAATGCCCTTTTGTTATCTTCACTTCAGTGAGTTCCCAAGAGGTAAGTGGATGTGTGTTGCGGGAAGGGGATATGACCAGCAGGAAACACCATTCTTCCACTTAATGAAACCTGACTAGTAATGAAAGCAATTTAAGGGCACAATGTGGATCTGCTGAATGATTAAAAAGACAAAATTTTAGAAAAAGTAACTTGCCTGGGGTTTCAAGAAAACTAAATGCAGTTACTCTCAGTAGTGATAAGTCATCTCCTGAAAATTCCAGCAGATTTGGAGTAAATATTGAAATATCCACTTTTATCCCTGATGGGGAAATTGAAAGCTCCTGAGAATCTAAAATTCTAATATCAGTGTCTCATCAATTTGCTCAAATATCAAAATACAATGAAGATATTTAGACTTAAACTACAAAGGTGCAATGGGCTCCTTTTATTTCTTTTTTTGATAATTTGGTGTGTATACGCGTGCGCGCCCTCAGTCACTCAGTCGTGTCTAACTCTTTGCAACCTCATGGACTGTAGCCCACCGGGCTCCTCTGTCCATGGGATTTTTCCAGGCAAGAATACTGGAGTGGGTTGCCATTTCCTTCTCCAGGGCATCTTCCCAATCCAGGGATCAAAACAGGGTCTCCTGTGTCTCCTGCAGTGGCTGCTCAGTTCTTCACCATTTGAGCCACCTGGGAAGCCCCTTCGACAAATCAGAATACAGTTCAAAACTTATCATTCCTCTAGGTAACCGCTGTTACCATTAACACCACAAAACCCTGGACCTGAAATTGTTTTAAAGAGCCCATCAATTGAATGCCTACGTGCACTAGCCTTGGTTTTAGCCATTTAAGGAAGGTTGTTTGACCTAATTATCCAAAGCCCTGGGAGGACGCCTCAGCGGCCTGTTTACAATTGCAGAGTCTGGGCTCAGGTCAAATAACCAGTCCCGGTTTACACAGCTCAGTGGTGGAAACATCCGGATTCTAACCCAGGTCTGTCTATATATCCTCCAATCCGTTCTGTCTCCTTAGAATATGCTGATGTTTAGGATGAAATCATACCAACCCTTACACAGCCTGGAATATTGACTTTTTTCTATCACAGGAGGATTTTTTTGTTTTGTTTTCATAAATCTTCATC
This sequence comes from Antilocapra americana, assembly GCA_007570785.1. Taxonomy (NCBI): domain Eukaryota; kingdom Metazoa; phylum Chordata; class Mammalia; order Artiodactyla; family Antilocapridae; genus Antilocapra; species Antilocapra americana. Next base: position 12,169,978 of record ML660216.1, on the reverse strand, counting down.
AGCCTGCATATCTGTCACTTCTGCTCATTCACCCATTGCTTTCTCACCTCTTCATCACAGGATACCAAAAACGTGTGGCTTGAAATGTCTACTTTTGAGACTCTAGGTCAAGAGGCCAAGGTCATGACCACTTACTGGTGATGTGAAACATGGTGACGCTGCCCTCCTGGTATCTGCCCGTGGGTCCACGTTTCTACCCAATTACTAAGACAAACCCCAAGCTCCTGGCCTGAAAAGTCCAGCAAGGACCCATAGCGCTAGCATATATTAAGAAAAAAGAAATTGTGCAAACTTGAGGGAAAAGGGTCAGCCACAGTAGTAATTAAAAACGCAAATTGAAAAACTGAAAATAGGACTTTTGCCCATCTATCAAACCAGTAAAAATTTTGTAAACAATAGGACTACATACTGAAAGGAAATGATAAACTTTGCCTGTGGGACAATAAATTAGTACATCTCTTTTAGAGAAGAGTTTAGTAATACATAAGTGTATCAGTCACTCAGTCTTGTCCAACTCTTTGCAACCTCATGGACTGTAGCCCACCAGGCTCCCCTGTCCATGGGGTAAGAATACTGGAGTTGGTTACCATTCCCTATTCCAGGGGATCTTCCAGACCCAGGAATCAAACCCATGTCTCTTGCATTGCAGGTGGATTCTTTACCATCTGAACCACCAGGGAAGTAATACATAAGAGAAGCTTAAAAATGCTCACCTTTTGAATTAACAATTCATTTGGGGCCCTAACCCAACCAAATAATCTGAAATTTTAAAAATGCTTTGTTTACAACTTTGTTTAATTAAATCATATTTATAGCAACATATATACACAAACCACGAAATAACCCCAAGCCACAATAACAGATAATGTTTAAGTAATCTATGGTATAACACATAAAAAATAGAATAGGATAAAATACTAGGCAACCATGAAAACAGTATTTGTAAAATGGTGTGTTTGATTCAGTTTTTTTAGTTACATGTGTTGGCTACAAATACAAGAAAAAAGAACACAAAGAAAAAGAAATACATTAAAATTCTAGCAATGACATTCTCTAAGAACTTGTATCCGTTTTATTATAGTCTTATTTGACCTTTTTACATTTCATCCTTACAATCAAAAAAGAAATAAGCCTTTAATACTATATTTACAGAGCATTTATGATAATGTATAAATAGGTATGCAGTTATATATTAGTGGAAAAACAAAAAGATGAATATGATTTCAATATTTCTATTTAAAAGAAAGGAATTCAGATATTACAGTGGGTAGTCTTATGAATGATTCTATTTCTTCTATTATTTCTATACTCTTCATTTTTTCTAAAATATCAACACTATTTTCATACATATAAAAATCTATAATTTTGAAAAGTGGCTTTATTAATCACAGGTAGCCATAAAGTGAAAATGAGTGTCTGACTCTATGTGACCCCGTGAAATGTAGCCCACCAGGCTCTTCTGTCCCTGGAATTCTCCAGGCAAGAAGACTGGAGTGGGTAGCTAGTCCCTTTTTCAGGAAATCTTCCCAACCCAGGGACTGAACCCGGGTCTCTTGCATTGCAGGCAGATTCTTTACAGTCTGAGACACCAGGAAAGCCCAGAAAGCCATAAAACTGACTGAAAATTCTAGCTAGATGGGAATACTGGAAGAAGGTTCTGAGGCTTTCTTTCTTTGTTTAAAAGCAAGAACAACAAACAAAATGGTGCCAGGAAAAACTAGAGACATGTTGAAGACATGTCAGCCCAAACTGAGCCTTTTTCAAATTAAATTGATCAGAAAATTTGAGAGAAAAGTAAGAAGGGAATAACTTCTGCCCATGTATACATGTATTTAGACTCTTGTAAAGCCCGCTGTCCACTCTCTGGACAGTAAAAGCCCACTCTCTGGTGACCCTGGCAGGACCAGCAGCTAGGTGTCTCTTCCACTGTGCCCATGTGCCCAGCCTGCCCAGACACTCAAGGACTGACTGTTCTTGCAGGAGCTGATCAAACAGGGCACAGAATCACCTTCTCTCTCTTCGGGGCAAAAGCAGGGTTTCCATCCCAAAGGGGAATTATTCTCCCATGAGGAGGAGGGAGAATAATAATATTTTGCTTTGAAAATAATCTTATGACTGCAGCAAGTTGGAGTGCATTTCTGTGAGATGCAATAAAAATGCTATCTGTGTGATGACAAAGAAAATTCAGGAGACTGTAAGAGACTCAGGTTCGATCTCTGGGTTGGGAAGATCCCCTGGAGGAGGGCATGGCAACCCACTCCAGTATTCTTGCCTGGAGAACCCCATGGACAGAGGAGCCTGGTGGGCTACAGTCCATAGAATCGCAGAGAGTCAGACACAACTGAAGCGACTTAGTATGCACAAAGCACGTGGCAGGAAAGACAAACAGCCCAGTGGATAAAAACAAACAAGATAAAAGAAAAATATATTTTTTAATAAAAAAGAAAAAGAATAAATTCTCTATTTCTCATTGTAGTAGGAGAAAGAATTATGTCTCCACATGACCCCAGATCCATCCTCCTCCTTGCCCAGGTCCCCTCAGCCCGTTGCACGTAATCACCAAACTCCTGAGCCCCAGACCAGAGGGGAGACCTTGATTAGGGTTTACACTGAGCAGTGGGAGCTTCCTTGGTGCCTTAGATGGTAAAGAATCTGCCTGCAATGTGGGAGACCAGGGTTCGATCCCAGGGTCAGGAAGATTCCATGGCAAAGGGAATTGCAACCCACTCCAGTATTCTTGCCCAGGAAATCCCACGGACAGTGGAGCCAGGCAGGCTACAGTCCATGGGGTTGCAAAGAATCAGACATGACTGAGTGACTAGCAGTTTCAACACTACGCAGAGGAGTTTGACCCAGAGGTCATTATGACATCACTGTTATCCAATTATATCACCATTATCTAATGCCACACAAGATTATTTTGCTTAAAAAAATAATCTTATGACTGCAGCAAATCAGAGTGCATTTTTGTCTGAATTAAGAGTGTGTTATGGGACTTCCCTGGTGATCCAGTGGTTAAAACTCCTCACTTCCACTGCAAGGGGGTGAGGGTTTGATCCCTGGTCAGGGAACTAAGATCCTGCATGCCATACTGGGGCCAGAAAAACAGAGTGTGCTTTATATTGAATGGTCAAGCATGCAGGCTCTGGGGCTCAAATCCAGCATCCACCACCACCACACTCCTAGCTGTGTGATGACTGGGAATAGCTATTTAGCGTCTCTGAACTTCAGTATCCTGGTCTACAAAGTGGGGTTTGAGGACCGAAAGCCATCAGGCCACATGAAGCACTCAGAGCTGGTGTGCCCAGCTACACGTCGTCATGAGCTGGTAGAGGGAGTCGCAGTTCTTGTGTCTGAATCAGGGCATCCAAAGAGAATGTCGCCAGCAGTCCGTGGGCTCGTCATCACCCAGCTGAGGACCTGCTTTCTCATCACCTTAAGGATGGGTCCAGGACAAATGGACAGCCAGATGACCCATGAGCCAAACCAGAAACAGTTGAAAGTGTGAAACAGCACCATTACCATTAAGGCAGAGATAATCAGAGGAAAGTGAGATCATCCCAGACCAACCAAGACTGTGTGTTCACCCTGCGCAGCCAGAGAATGCTCCCCGAAACTCTGCTCTTTGTGGTCTTTTAACTCTTATGTTGGGCTTCCCTGGTGGCTCAGATGGTAAAGAATCTGCCTGCAAATGCAGGAGACCCAGCTTCAATCCCTGAATTGGGAAGATTTCCTGGAAAAGGAAATGACTGCCCCCTCCAGTATTCTTGCCTGAAGAACTCCATGGACAGAGGAGCCTGGCAGGGTACAGTCAGTGGAGTCACAAAGAGTCAGACACGACTGAGTGACTAATAAAAATTAAACAACTCACATTAAGGGATTGACTGAGTTAACCATTTACCACTCTCTCTGACAATAAGAGTTCAGGTGAATTGAGATATGGGGGATGTAAGGGTTTTTTGCATCTTTATCAAGGCATAATTTGCATATAACATAATACACCCATAATAACTGTACCCTGGAATGAATTTTGATAAACATAAATAACCACCATCAAAATCTAAAGCTAGAACATTTCCATCAGCCCAAAAAGTTTCCTTATGTGACTTTGCAGTTGGTCCGAACACAAAGCCCCAGCCTCAGGCAACCACTGACCTGCCTAGCTTTGCCTAATCTAGAACTTCAAGTGCACGGAATCACACATTAGGTACTATCTGTGCCTGGCTTTTTCTATTCGGCGTCATCCATGTTGCCCAGACCAATGATATTTTTATTGCTAAACAGTATTCCTTTGTGTGGATCCAGCACAATTTGTTCATCCATTTACCTTTGATGGATATTTGAATCTATTATGAATAAAGCTTCTGTGCATACTCTTGGACAAATCATCTTGTGGGCATATCATTTCATTTCTCCTACATAAATATTAAGAAGTGGAATTTGAGGTTATAAGGTAAATGTTCATTGAAGATATTTTATAAAGTGGTTGTTCCAGGTGGCACCAGTGATTAAAAAAAAAAAAAAACCCACCTGCCAGTGCAGGAGATGTCAGTTTGATCCCTGGATTGGAAAAATCCCCTGAAGTATGAAATGGCAACCCACTCCAGTATTCTGGCCTGGGAAATCCCATGGATGGAAGAAGCTAGCGGGCCGGAGTCCACGGGGTGGTAAAGAGTCCATTATTCACTCCCACCAAAAATGTGTGAGTTCCAGTTGCTTTTGTATTCTCACCAACACATATTAGTAATATTATTAGTAACATCGTCAGTCATTTTCATTTCAGCCACTCTAGTGAATGGGTAGGGCAGCTCATGACTTTAATTTGCGCTTCCCTGGGGACTATTGATGCTATACTGCTTCTGATGCACTTACCGACTGTTCACTTATCTGCTTCTCTCAAATAGCTTTTCAAAGAGTTTTAAAAGTAAGTTGTGGAACTTCCCTGATGGACCAGTGGTTAAGACTGCACTCCCATTGCAGGGGGTACAGGTTTGACCCCTAGTCAGGGAACTAAGATCCCCTGTACCACGTGGTAAGGCCTAAAAAATGAAAAAATAATAATAAACTTGTTTTTCTTCTTCTTATTGAGTTGTAAGAGTTCTTTGTATATTCTGAATATTAAACCTTTGTCAAACACCTATCTTGCAAATATTTTCTGTCTAGGACTTGTCTATTCGTTTTCTTAATGGTGTCTTTCAAAGAGCAGAACTTTCACATTTTAATGAGGTTCAATTTGTCAAATATTTTTTTAAGGTCTGTGCTTTGTGTGGCCCAAGAAACTTTGCCTACCTCCAAACAACAAAGATTTTTTTTGTATTTTTTTTCTAGAAGTTTTCTAGTTTTAATTTTTCCATTTAGATAATAATTTCCATTTGAGTTAATAATTTGTCATGTATGAGTTAGGGTTGAAGTTCATCTTTTCTGTATGAATATCAGGCTCTTCCAACACCATTGTTGAAAAAGACTACCGTTACCCTGCTGAATTGTTTAGGCATCTTTGTCAAATCAGTTGTCCATAAATATGTGGGTGTATTTCTGCACTCTATTCTGTTATACTGAAATGTCTACACTTATGCTGATACTGCAGAGTCTCCTGTTTACTGTAGGCTTATGATTAGTCCTGAAATTAAATAATGCAAGTTCTCCAACTTTTTTCTTTAAAAAAACATATGTTGGGCTGTCCATTTCTTTAAAAAAGAAAAAAAAAGAACTGTGAGCGTTTGTGATTCCACTGAATCAGTAGATTTATTTGGGGAGAATTGGCAATGTTGAGTTTCTATCCACAAGCATGGTATATCTCCCCATTTATTTAGAGTTTTTAAAAATTTATCAGTAATGTTATAATGAATTTTCCATCATTAATGAGTGTCCAGTTTTTTCAAATATTTTTCCTGCATCTTCTGAGAGAATCCTATGACTTTTCTACTTTATGCAATGTAAAGGGTGATTTCCATTGGTTTACTTTTAATGTTAAACTAATCCCATATTTTTGGTATAAATCCAAGTTGATTATAATGTATTATCCTTTCTGTATATTGCTAAATTCAATTTGTTAATATTTTGTTAAGGATTTTTGCCTCTATATTCATAAAAATAACTGAATTGTAGTTTTGGTTTGTTCTTGTAAGGTCTTTGTCTGATTTTTAATCAGAATAACTACAGCTTAATGAGAGACAAATCTGGATAATGAGAGTGAGAGTGAAAGTCACTCAGTCGTGTCCAACTCTTTGCGACCCCATGGACTATACAGTCTATGGAATTCTCCAGGCCAGAATACTGAAGTGGATAGCCTTTTCCTTCCCCAGGGGATCTTCCCAACCCAGGTCTCCCGCATTGCAGGTGGCTTCTTTACCAGCTGAGCCACAGGGAAGCCCAAGAATACTGGAACGAGTAGCCTATCCCCTCTCCAGGGGATCTTCCCAACCCAGGAATTAAACCAGAGTCTCCTGCTTTGCAGGTGGATTCTTTACCAACTCAGGTGCCAGGGAGTGACAAGGGCAGAAACAGGGAAGGGAAAGCAAGGTGAAATGAGCACATCTATAAAGTGAGACCTAACTGAATAGACACATATAAATTGAAACTTTACTGGGTCTTAGTTACAATTTCAATTTGAGTTTTAAAATATGAACTCAGTATTGGACTGGTTTTACTGTAAAACAAAATGAAAAACAACATCCATAACTAAGAAGGCAATAATTGACTCCCCTCTCCTCTAAAACAGTTGAGTCTCTCCATGGTCCAGAGATCAGTTCTGCCCACCACACTTAAAGACAAATTAGACTGAATTCCAGGGTACCACCACCAGGGTGACAAATGGTCTTGAAATTATGAAAGGAAAAGAAATGTTCCCACAAGGAAGGGCAAAAGAGTGAGGAAGAAGGACCGGTTGGCTGTCTTCAAGTTTGTGAAGGGCGGTCATGAAGGAAAGGAATTAAACTTGCTTCCTACGGCCCTCAAGAGCAGATCAAGGGACAACGGGTGGGTGATGGGTTTCAGTTCTCCATAAAGGCTTTGTAACAACTATAGTCACCCCAAAACTCAGTCTCAGATGTAGTAAGTCTCCCTGCACTGCCTGAGTTCAGGAAGAGGTAGCCCAGCCACTGTGGAAATGGTAGATGCCGAACAGAGAATTTGAATCTGCTTTGGCTAAATACTTCGCATGGTGACCCAGCCCTGTTCCGTCATGCCTGTCAATTGCTCCTTGAACAAAAGCGTTTCTGTGTAGCTTCCACACTATTTGCCCAAGAAAGAAAAATGGCCAAAATCCTACAGCTGTGGTTGCCAAACTTCAGGACTAATGTTTGATAAAGTTTTGATGAATTTTTAAAAATAGAAGAATCCCATCTGTCATCCATAAAATCAAATTTGTTCACTTAAAAGATTCTCCTTTATGCCAAGATTATGCCCTTACTGCTTTTCATCTGGTATTGAAGTGTCTTTTATGGAATGTTGGTGATAGTAGATGATCTTTTTAAGTGTTTACCCAACAAAATCAAAATTGGCGACTCTGTCTCAAATTTTCACTTGTTATAGTTATTGATTAATTTATTTCTTTTCATTTTATTATTAATTTTGGCTGCCCTGGGTCTTCATTGCGGCTTGCAGGTCTTCCCCAGTGGCAGTAAGTGGAAACTACTCTCTAGTTGCGATGCATGCCTTCTCATTGCGTGGCTTTTCTTGTTGTGGGGCACAAGCTCTAGGTGCAGAGGTTACAGAAGTCACAGCACGTGGGCGCAGTAGCCTCGGCTTGCTGGCTCTAGAGAACAGGCTCAGTAGCTGTGGAACACAGGCTTTGTGGCTCTGAGTCATGTGGAGTCTTCCCAGACCAGGGATGGAACCCGTGTCCCCTGCACAGACGGGCAGATTCTTATCCCCTACCCCCACAGGGAAGTCCCAGTTACTGCTTTGTAAAATCCAAAGTGTACAGCAGGTCACTCAGCTAGGTCACCATGAGGACCTTGTATTTGTATCAACCAACTTGTATACAACTTATGGAGGAGGAAATGGCAACCCACTCTAGTATTCTTGCCTGAAGAATCTCATGGACAGGGGAGCCTGGTAGGCTACAGTCCATGGGGTCTCAGAGTGGGACTTACAAATTACATTTACCCAAACTAGATCTTCTTAAAGTGTATTCCATGGGATAACGAGGGGGAGGCGGAATTGAAACAATTCATGTCTAGATTTCTGCATGTCTAAGAAATACCTAAACCAGGGAATAGTTTTTATCAGATCTTCAAAGACAACCAACCCCTAATTTAGTCTGAGAATATGGAAGTTAGGTTGAAGGACTGAACTGAAATGACCTCTAATATCTCTTTCCAGGTCTACAATTCCAAGTCGACTGTTTTCAAAATCCTAAGCACGGAAGGCTCTCTGTGCATGGATAGTTATCTGAACACACTTAGGGAGCCCCGGACAGTCAGAGAACATTCATGAAGTCACTGAGAACCCAAGGATATAAAGGAGATCCACCTCTCTGTAACTTCCTCTCATCTAAGACTCTCTCTGGATATTCCAAACTCCAGAGTAATCTCGTAAATTCCTAGAGCAAATGAGGTCATCTCAGAACAGAAACTCTCCCATTCTTCATTTATTAAGTCGCAATTATTCTTACCCTAATGAGATGTTAAAATGTGATGGCATCAGTGTATAAATATTTGAGTTGTCAACTCATGGTCTCTGCTTAAATTCTTCTTTTCTGGAACACACTCAGACCCAGTCAGAAAATATGCTTTCAGCTTCTGCAGTGTAGATGAGTACCGTCAGTTCTGGGGAAGAAGTTTTCACGATGCGAGAGCTTTAAACATGCTGGCCGGTTCTACTCTGAGACGATAGAGCAGCCGCAAAGCTATACAATACGGCTTTTGTTCAAGTGGCAATTAGCAGAAATTATAGACCAGAGGCAGCGTCATTGTGCAAAGGATTCAGTCAAAGTAGACCCAGACCAGTGTTCATTAGACCAGCCAAAAGCTGGAGAATCCTCTTTTAAAAAATTAAACAAGCTCTCAGCCTATTTGCTCCAGTTATAACCATGCTGAGGAGTATGCTTCCTCTTGCTTACAGATAGTACCTGGAGAACACTCCTGGGAGGGGGAACTCTCTAAGCGTTGGGTCTTTGATTGACAAATGCATTCAAGGGGAAATTGCTGGGGTGATTTTATTCATTATTAGGAAAATGAAGGAGCTGGACTGTGCTGTCTTGTAGCTCCTGTGCCAGTTATAATAGCATCTCTGGTTATTTTATTTTATTTCAAATCAGACATTAGAGTGTGAGGATCCTTGCTGGTTTCCATGGGGTGGCAGGGAGAGAGTCCGAAGAAGAAGAACAGAGTAATTAAAGGGAACATGCAGAAATTGTGCAGAGCACAAGTCTCAGAGTCTCAGGTGTGAGAGGCAGTTCAAGGCGCACCTGGTCTACAAGGGGTCCCAGTTCAGTCCTTTAAATGGCCATTAAGTAATAAACCAAGCCCCCTGTATCGGCAGTATCCACTCATGTGCTTGAAGAGAACCACTGTGTCCAACCACCCGAGTCATCCCCACACAGGGCAATCTCTGTTTTCAGGTGTTTTGGGGGCTCCTGGATTCTCCACCATCCCCTTTCTTTCCTCTGGCATATTCCATGTCTCTCATCATTCCACACTCACCTAAAATATGGAAACTTAACCCTGGAGAAGGAAAGCCTAGAAGCCTCTGATAACCACTCTCAAGACTTTCAAGAGTCAACACAAGGAGGCTGCGCTTGACTCTTCCGACTTCACAAGCAAACAAGTAACACTGCGTTGTCTTAGAAGGAGCTCCCAATTCTGCAGGAACTGAGGCATGCAGACTTCTTCCTAGTTGCCCGTTGAGCTCATTAGGTGTCTGAGTGATATTGCAGAAAGCCCACAAACCCAGGCATGGAGAGTCAGCTCTGCCCACACTTTCTTGAGTGGCTTTAGGGATGCCATCCCCTGGCCCTGAGCCAGTTCCACCTCTGGGCTCTCAGAGGACTGGACTCCTGAGGCTCCCAATGGGTTGGGGCATCTGCAGAGTTACTACTGGTAGGGCTCAGGAACCACTAACTCATAGAGCCTTGTCTAGAGACTAAATGAAAGGACAGCTGTCATCCCAGGAAAAAGCTGATGCTCAGAGGGCATCTCTGAGCTGGAAACACTGGGACCCACAAGACTAGATGATTTCCAAGATTCTGAAGCCCCTTGCAGCTTAGCTGCCTCATAAAAGCAGGAGTCCTGATGGCTGAGTTATCTTCTGCAGGTATACTCTGCCTCTGGATGAAAATTTAGAGAATCTGCTACTGTGGGTGAAATCCTCCACCTTTGGCATAATCACTGTGTTTTGTTTTGTTTCTAATTTAAATTAGGGACTTCCCTGGTGGTCCAGTGGCTAAGGCTCTGAATGCAGGGGGCCCTGGTACGATCCTGGTCAGGGAACTAGATGCCATGGGCTGCAACTGGGAGCTCACATGATGCAACTAAAGATCCTGCGTGCTACAACAAAGACCCAGGGAAGCCAAATAATAAAATAAACTAAAATCTAGAAATGAAAAGTCAAATGTAAACTCTTCACTCTTAAAAGCACTTCATAATGGTGATTTTTAGAGATTCCGCCTCAAGCAGAGCCCTACATATTTTGTCAAATCAACCTCAGCACTTTTTTTTAAAGTGGTTTATTACAGTGATAAAGAGCTTGAGTTTAGGAACCAAACGGACTTGAGTTTCTAACCTGGCTTCATTACTTACTTAGCCCTGTGATCTTGAGAAAGTTACCTGATCTTCTGAGCCTTAGTTTCCTCACCCATAAAATGGACATAAGCATCTAGGTTTTCAGAGGTGTGGTGAGAAGTGAGATGCCTCCTGTGAAGCACTGAGCAGGTCTAGCCCCCACTATCAGTGTGATCTCTCTGGAATCCATTGGATCATTTTTATTAAACCAGATGTATACCTTGGGTTTTGGATTACATGGAACCACATCTTCTATAGGAGGTTTATACCTGACAGAGGAATCTAGCCCAATTCTCACATTTCCAAGTGAGGAGTTACACTCTCACAATTAATTGCACAGATGGAAATGGCCCCTGGGTAAAATCTGTGAACCCAGCACTCCCTCTCCAAGTCTCCAAGGACTCTTCTCTCTCCTCCCCTCTGTCCTTCCCTAGCCGGACACCTGCACCTCATCTCCTCTCAGCTGGTAGTGCTTTCTGGAGGAAGGGTCACCTCCTTCATCATCCCTGTCTTGAGGCTGGCCTCTGGTAGCTTCAGAAGTAAGTCCACTTTGCCTTCTCAGAGAACCCGGGTCAGCTCCCCTTGAGGAGACAGAGGGAAAGCCTGCTAATGTGATATGGGGAGGAGATTCCTTCAGCTCAGCCGAGGATCACCCCTTCCTCATCCCATGAATGTCTGAGAGCAGACGTGAAGAGAGCATACCAGGCCAGGGGACCGACCTATGCAAAGGCCCTGCCTGGAGGCAGAAGTCAGTGCTGTCCAGCTTAAGAGAGGCGGAGGGCCCGAGGCAAGACCAGAGCTTCAGGTCCTGGGCCGCGCTCACTGCTCTTGGCTTTATTATTGCCTCCTCAAGACGGAAGCCATGGCTTCATTTGCACCACTAGTGTCCTTGGGAATGAGGCAATCCACCCCTGAGGTGATGCGATGTTTCACAACCTCAGGTTGGTATGCAAATAAATGCAAATGTGGCATCAGTTATCCTGAAAGACGAAAGGCACGAACCCCAAGAGAGACGTACCAGCACACTGTATGTCTGTCATGGCTCACAAGGATCGTACTCTTTCATTACAGCTTTCTTCCTTAAGTCAGAGTCCAACTCCATGAAAGTATTTGCCAGGTCTGATTCAAGAAATTCAACCTGCATGTGAAATACAAATAGGTTTTCATCTCTTGGAGCTGGTCATCAAGCCAACACTCTTGACTTCACAGAGCTTCATTCCTAATGGTCCTGGGAGAAAAGTATCAACATCCGAAAGACCATTTGAATTTTCCCCTATTAGTGACCAAGCTGAAGATACAGCTGAGACAAGGGGGTTTTGGAGCCAGAGCCTTGGGTTCCAGCACTTTCTCTGCTGCTGGTAATCATGGGACCAACAGGTCCTAGCAGCAAATCTCTGAGCCTCAGTTTCCTCATCTGTAAAACACAAAGATAATGATCACTTTGTCTCTTTCAGAGCCACAGAAGATGAATCATTCTTCCCTTCCCTTGTCTTCCAACCCAACTCCACTTCCCAAAAGGGAAAGACGAAGAAACCAGGCTTGTGTCGTGTGGATTGTTGTGTGACGGCTGCTGTTGTGGGGACTGGAGATGACACGTCCAAGTGCCCTTTTGTTGTTGTTCAATCGCTAAGTTGTATCCGACTCTGCGACGCCATGGACTGCAGTGAAGTACTGGGACATTACAAAGTCAGCTGGGCACAGGGAAGCCTTTGCAGTCTCCATCTCCATGCTAATGATTCGAGGTGTGTGGCCCTCGGCCTTGGTGCCTTTTCAGGCTGTTCCACCAGGATCTATTTGCATGGCTGCCCCCTGGCATCAACATCTGTTTCCAGGCGTTCTTCAGCAGGAGAAAATTCTTGCCTTTGGTGCAGAGGGGTGGTAATGATTCAGACACTCCTCTACCCTAAACAGATTGCAAATTTTTCCTCAATGGGAAAGAGGATACACTATAAAATATAACATTTCCTTAAGGGTTTGTGGGTTTTCTTTCTTATAGTTAATCATGTTTTGAAGCATTTAGGAAACAAATACAATGCATCTCTTTTTTTTCCTTAATCATGACCAAGTAAGTTCCCCTCCAGATGGAAAAACTCTAGGTTTTTAAATTAAGACCATTGTATCTATCTACTTTTCAATGCTTTATTTGGTTTTAGAGCTGGAAAGGGCCTTGGAAACCACCTCACTCAATGCCTTGACTTTCAGATCCAAAGAACCAGAGCCCAAAAGGATGAAATGACCTACCTACGGTCACGTAGCTTGTCAGAGACGCACCTGAGTTGAACCACAGGCTTCCAGATCCACAATAAACTGTCTCATTTTTCACTGTGTTGCCAGCAAAAAAAAAAAAAAGCACCTTGGGAAGGAGAATGAAATAAAGCTTCTTTCTGGATATTTGTGCATCACTCACAATTGGCAGGCTGGACTTTCAGTGTGTTTGCAATGGTCTGACTTAATAGGTGACCTATGTCAGACTGAAATTTACTCAGGGAGAAGTGTTGAGGAAACCCCAATTCCTGCTATCCACTGAGCAGGAGTCCCACAGGATGTCAGGGGAACACAAACCCAGGCAGAGAGGTCAAACCTATGAAGTCAAACTTATTAAGTCATATGCAGCAAGTTTCCAGGTGTAGCAAGCTGTACAGGAAGCATACATACACTAAAAAACAGTGTTTGTGGTTTTGCCAAAATTCAAATGTAACTGGGAGTTCTACATTTCATCTGGCAACCCTAACCAAATAGGTTTTAAAAATACAACATTCAAATGTAAATCCCAAATTGAAAGCTACAAAAATAGCTGCTCCACGCTGTCATTTTGAAACCAAACTGCTTCTCACATGGGCAACCCTACATAATATGCTTCAGGTGATGTCTCAACAGGAATTTGGTTACATACGCAGGGTGAAACAGTCTCCAGAGTGACATAAAAATCTATTAAGAAAGCTAAATGTCAGTTCAATCAAAAAGCACGTGTAGAACAACCTCTCTAGTCCCCCTGTCTCCGTCCTGCTTCTTGGAGCCTGTGTCTACACTTGCCATTCAATCCTCAAAACACCATCGTCGGTCCCTACTCTTATCGTGTGACCAGGACACACAATTCTTGCCAAGGTACACGACAACTGAATACAGTATACACTCATTATTTGTAGTAGTTATATTCCATAAAGTCACTATGAATACTGAATTAGCAAATACTGAGTCACAGCTCCTATTGGAAATACAGACTTAGGTTCCTGCAAGCCTCTGGGCACTTTTTCAAATATCAGCATATACACAGCCTTGTTGTATGTGTGTTTCTGATTAAAGCCATCTTATTTAATATATATGGTTTATTCATTAACACTGGACTCATGGCCGGCAGCATTATAACTCGTGCCTAAATGTAACATACCATACATATGTACTTCCATTGTAAAGCCTATCACAGCCTTCCTGCACCTAGGAACGCTACACACACTTCAGCACGAACTCACAGGCGGTTTTAAGATCGTCAACCAAAGCGCAAACAATGTAAAAATCACGGCACTAAATAGATCGAAAAGGACACTTATTACGAGTGACCATGGACTCCGCCAAGCTGGGCAGCAGTCCTGGCAGCAGCCTCACTGACCACGTTTCCAGCTCTAGCTTCTCCATCGCCAGAGTACCTAGACCACAGGCCACTGGCCCTGAGACTTCCCCTACTTCACCTCCTGTTAACTAGAGCAAATGAAACAAAGGGATGACACACAAGAAAAGAGACACAGGTGAGAATATGGGTGACGACTACCGAGGTGTGCCTGATTCTGCGCTAAGGGCTTCCCCCATCACTTGATCTAATCCTCTCTAGCCTCGTGCTGGATACACAAAAGTGAGAAGTTATGTACTTTGTCCAAGGTCACCTTTGATAGTTGAGTGTCGGGCAGATTCTGAATTATCTTTCTTTGGTAATTCCAATTACCAATTTCAATTCCAAACTGTCTTTGTTGATCTGGAGCCTCATTCCAGATCTGGACTTACCAAACTATGATCTGTGAGCCAAACCCAGGCCTGTTCGTCTATGTATCATCTATCCTTCTTTCGTGCTATCAGGGCAGAGTTGAGTGGCTGCAACAGAGACCTCCGGGTCCGCAGAGTCTATAACGCTTACTTTCCAGCTCTCCTCAGTAAAGCTTGGGCATCCCTGCTCTTGGTCACTCTGAGATGCTGCCTCTTGGTGATGAAACCATAGAGAAATCATGCTATGGGAGAGTCTAGAAGGCTGTAACAAACCCCCCACATAGGTATCAGTCTCCCCATTTTCAAATGAGGAAACTGGGGTATAATCATTCAAGTGCTGCCCAAGGTCCCAACTCCCAAGGGGCCAGGCTGGGACTTGAGACCACATAGAACTTCCTCCAAAGCGAATCCTGGGGCCACCAAGACCTAGAGATGAGGCCAGATGAAAGTCCCCAAGGCTTTCACTTCTGCCCTATCTTCATGCATTCGCGACAGATCTACAACATGGGGCAGAGAGACCAATCTCTGTCTTGTACATTAATTGTTCCTAAAAGAATGCCCCAATTCACAAATGCTGATTTTGATTAAAATCATCAAGATGATTTCCTACTTCCAAAATACTGACAAAATAGCTTTTTTATCTATGTAGACAAAAAACTAAGCGAGGATTATTTAAATCAAGATTATGTACAACACGCATCCTAATTACTACACGATTACCTAGCTAAAGAGTGGATATTAGTGGATGTTGTTTTCGGCTGGCAGTCAAATCCAAATTAATAGCATTCTAGGCTGATCTGGATCACAGATAAAATTAAATTAATGTGACTCCGAGCCAGCTCTATTTATAAGCAAAGCCCAACTACAAAGAGAAAAGAAACATTTTAAGATGCAAAAATATGCCTCTGAACACAAGCCAAACATGGATTTTTAATTAAAGCACCAAGATTTTTTTCCCCTACCGATTGTTCCTTTTGGGTATCAGCTAGATATGTCAGGGCAATCCTGGAAATTGGGCCTGAGATTCTGAGGACAGCTGAAGGTCAGAGAGCAATGGGGACAAGTTTTCCCAGAGTTCAAACAAAGGAGACTTACGTGATGTGAATCTGAGCTCCCAGCTTCCAAAAACTCCCTGTGCACCAAGATGAAAGAACTCCAGGAGGGAAAGAGAAAGAACTGAGACTTTTATTTTGAAACAAGTTATCTCACTCCCAGCCCCATCTCATTGCTCCAACCACGCCCAGGAATGAACAGGAGAAATAAATGATGGTCTGACCCAAGAAGACTCATCCCTCATGGGTCCCCAGAGTTGCTTTCCACTCTGCCCCTCGGGGAGGGCATGGCAACCCACTCCAGCATTCTTGCCTGGAGAATCCCCATGACAGAGGAGCCTGGTGGGCTACAGTCCATGGGGTCGCAAAGGGTCAGACATGACTGAGTGACTAAACAAGAACAACAAAAGCAGTCTCTATAGACTGAATATGTTATTGTTGATCAACCACTAAGTCGTGTCTGACTCTTTACAACCCCATGGACTGTAGGATGCCAGGCTCCTCTGTCCTCTACTATCTTCTGCAGTTTCCTCAGATTCATGTCCATTGAGTTGGTGATGTTATCTAATCATCTCATCCTCTGTCATCCCCTTCTCCTTTTGCCTTCACTCTTTCCCAGCATCAGGGTTTTTTCCAGAGAGTCAGCTCTTCACATCAGGTAGCCGAAATACTGGAGCTTCAGCTTCAGCATCAGTCCTTTCAATGAATATTCAAGACTGACTTCCTTTAGGATTGACTGCTGTCATGTCCTTGCAGTCCAAGGGACTCTCAAGAGTCTTCTCCAGCACCACAATTTGAAAGCATCAGTTCTTCAATGCTCGGCCTTCTTTATGGTCCAACTCTCACATCCAGGCATGACTGCTAGAAAAACCATAGCTTTGATTATACAGACCTTTGTTGGCAAAGTGATATCTCTGCTATTTAATATGCTGTCTAGGTTTGTCATAGCTTTTCTTCCCAGGAGCAAGCGTCTTTTGTTTTCATGGCTGCAGTCACCATCCATGGTGATTTTGGAGCCCAAGAAAACAAAACAGACTGAATATATGAGGAAACTTATCATATCATCTTCCCAACAAGCAATTCAGACCCTGGGATCCCTCGTGTACCCCATGCTGCTCACAGAACATTGGAAGAACCCAAGAATGACTCTTGACTTGACTGAGTGGTCCTGCCTGAAAATACACAGGCCCTCTTCCTACTTGGGAAACTTATAGCCAAAGATAAACAGCATGAAGATGGGAGGCCTGTTTCTCTGAAAAGTAATACAGCAATCCAGCAGACTTCCTGAGGTTTCCCTCTGTACGTTGGTTGATGGACACTCACAGGAGAGTTGATATTCTTCAGGCTGATGCTGAAACTCAGCGTAAAAACTCTGACCCATATTCTTTCTTCCATAAACCACATGGCCTATGGATGTTCTACTTTCTGAGGCTACATGCCTTTTCAGATACAGAGGTTGTGCATGGCCACTCAAGGGAGTGGATACATTAGGGGTCCTGTCAGTGGACCCTTGCATCTAAAACCAAGAGACCAGTGGCTAAGAAGGACCCCTTCCATTCTGTTCACCATCAGACAGTCCCCTAGTATAGCTTCACATCTCTGGTTTTTCTAGGTTGTAGGAAGACGAAAGATCTGGCCTTCCAGCCTCTAGTGCATGAGATTTTAATTTGCTGAGTGCAACCTTGAAAAGCAGAGTAATTTCCCTTCTTTCAGTGCTCAGAACCATCAAACGAGAAAACCTTTTCAGTTTTAACAGCTTCATCCCTTTGACTGGTGATGGTACATGCAGACTTCCTTGCCAGTTCATCTGGAATCAGGCTCTTTCGAGCATCAAACCAGACCGGAAAGCTATCAAATGAATACAGATCTCTGAATGACAAATTGGCGTGCAAGCTTTTTCCAGCCCAGCATCCAAGGATGGGGTTGGCTTTTGTTGAGTGCATGGTGGGGAGAGTTTTGTGGTCGCTTTCAATTTGAGGGCTTTGCTTTTGCTTATTTGTTTGCTTGCTTATTTGCAGGGCTAGTTTATTTATTTTTTGCCTTTCACTGTTTCCAATCTCCTTTGTGAAGAGAAGACTGGCTCTGTCATCTCCTGTCAGCAAGATCAGGGACAGCTTCTATATTTGATGTTGAAAGATGTAACGGAAATCTAGCACTTGAAAAACCTAAGTGATTTAGACAAAGAACGACCATTCCTGCTTGTGAAGAATCTGTGGTTAGCTCAAACTTTTCAACAAGACATTATTGATTGAGAACTGAAGTCAATATACCCAAACATATAAGCCACTGGACAAGGACTTAAAAATGAGAGACATTTCAGAGGTTTTCCTCAGCCCTGCCTCTCACAGCTGCCATCCAACAACTTTAAAAACAAACTTAACTTTTCTAAACAAAAATAATTTCATCATTTTGTGTGGCATTAACACCCCGCTACTTGGATATGTTATCTATATTTTTCTTGTTGACATCCAACCAATTCAGAGCTAAAAATCCATCCTCTGGTTTTTCTGTGGGTCGTAAATCATAGAAAGGTTATATTTTATGAAAGCTGAAGCTGGGAAGTAAACAGCATATTTATATCCAAAGAGTTTCATCCATTAGGCAGCAGTGACAGGGCCCTGTGGGCCAGAATCTAGTTTTCTTACTTAAAAAGCTTAGTTCTTCTGTAGACTCCTGCAGGGACCTATAACAGTTGGAATTGGGTTTTTTATGCCTTTGAGGCCTCCGAATGAATGTTACACTTTTCCATTATTTTCTTTTTTCTTTTGAGAAAACTAGGCTACCTGCTTATTGCCTAAAACCTACACCCCATGATCGTACTGTTGTAAAATCTGTCTTCTGCTCCTTCCTCCCACATCTGATCAACATCCCCAAAGTTTGTTTAGAGAAAGTCTGAGTGTCCTGCAAGGTTGTGCTGCATTTGCTGAGATGGGGGATGGCTCCCTGAAATGATTTAAGCCGATGAGGGACACACCGAATGGAAACTTCAGCCCAAGGGGCACCTGGCAACTTTGACCTCCTCTGCCTCTACAAAAAATAAAGATAAAAAAGCTTAAATCTTTTTTAATATCTCCCTTGTTCTAGCTTGTAAATGCCTTAAAGTCTTCCAGCTATTTCACAAGACAGTACATGGCTGAAATAAAAAGGCATAAGTCCAGATCTTGCATTTCATAATACTGTCTGCTATTAAAATGTTAGTGTGTCTGCCCCTTGGGCTATTAAAAGATGATGCGCCTGACCTGTCTACAAACTTGTAATTTGTGGTCAGGATTCCAGATCAAGATCTATGCAGATAAGCATGTAGATTTCACACCATTATTACATCAGGCAAGGAAGTATAGGTTCAGAATCAGCAGAGTGATCACCCTGAAACTAGCCAAATAATCACGGACAATTAAGAAAATGAAGTATCTGAGTCTCAGTGCTCTTTTTATCCACTTCGAACATATATTTGTTCTTTTGATGTCCTGTGTGAATAGGGGTGCTTTATCTGACTGCTGATGGGCTAAACAATGCATCTGAGTTGTAATATAGAACTCCATTTGCTAGGACTATCATCTGAAAGGCCTGGACAATTTATCGAACACTGCAGATGAAAGAAAGAGAGGGGGAGAAAAATTTAAAACTGACCACTTCTAAAATGAAGAAAATAGGGCAGTAAAGGGTATTGTAATATACTTTAATCTTCCTTAATGTAGAAAAATATGAAATGCCATTAAATCTTCCTTTGAAATGGATGTGGTCACATGGCTTGAGCACCCAAATCTAGTTAATGAATCTATTTTTGAGGCAAACAAACAGGAAAGAAGTGGTGAAGGAGTGATCTGTGCATTATACGACTAATTCAGAAGATGAAAGGCAGAAAAATTAAAGTTAAATTCACACAAATATTAGAGGTAAGGAAAATGGTTGCAGGTGTAAAAAAGGGAAGCCTGCATTTCCCCTGGGTGGGTGTTGGAAACAAGCAGACACTTTCTTCTCAAGAGCAAAGTCGGGAGAGATGAAAGTGTTTCAGGGGGCCCAATAATTAACATTGTAAAAGGTTTTCTTAATAAAAAATGATCCCACAATAATAGCAATTTAATCATTTTATTTGAAAAATTAAATCGATTGCAAGCATTCATTTGTGAAGAAGTGGCGTTTACAGAATTTGGGTGACCTTATCCAATCAGATCTCCACTTTAATCACTTTAAATGGAACCAATATACAAAAAGAAAGCTGGCAACAGTCTGAGATTCAAAGGGCAATAATCTGGGGAGATTAACAGTCCTCCACAAAGGGCCCACACCACCTACTTATCCTTCATTCTTTGTTACAGCCAGAACATTACTAATGGAACTCAGAGCACGTGCCAAAGAGTCTGTTGGGGAGACGGGCTTTATTAGGGAGTCTCATTGGTGTCCACATTCACTGCCCATGTGGCAAAATGGCCTTGGGGGCATACTATCCCCTCGATAAAATAAAGAAACTTTTAGCACGTTAATGCAATGCTGAGGGTTGACCTTGGCCAAACTTAAATTATAAAGGATGCCAAGGTTTAATACCTATTAATATGTAAAGCATTATAAATGATATTTTATTGCAAGACCAGAGTATACAAAACATTTTTCACAGACATCGTTTAATGTGATCTTCACATCAGAGCCCCTTTTCTCGAAAAAAACAGGTACCCACTCTCTCCTTTCTCTGCTTTGGACACCACCTAGGCAGGCAGGGACACCCCCACCAGCTGACTCTACAGGTTGAAGAAGACAGTGGAGATAACACATCTCTCAGAATCCCAGCTCCTAATCCTAGGGAACCTGAAGACCCAGCAGGGTCTAATGTTCACTTGGTCCAATATAGGGTCAGGGAACAGATAACATTACATAAACGTGGCTGCAAGAACATGAGGGAGACGGGGGTGATCCTCAGAGAAGGGGAGAAGGGCCTGGAAGACATCGCAAAGATAGCTTTTGTCCAGAGCAAGGGAACATAAAAATTAAGAGCATGAATTCAGATGCCAGATTTTTCAGCTGTGTGATTGTGAGCAAGGGTCTTGACCCCTGTGCACCTCTGTTTTCTCATCTGTAAATCAGGGTGATAAAGTCACCTATCCTGTGTACTGTACTATGTCACTTCAGTCTTGTCTGACTCTTTGTGACCCAGTGGACCGAAGCCCACCAGGCTCCTGTGTCCATGGGATTCTCCAGGCAAGAATACTGGAATAGTGGGTTGCCATGCCCTCCTCCAGGGGAGCTTCCTGACCCAGGAACTGATCCCACATCTCTTGGGTCTCTTGCAATGGCAGGTGGGTTATCATCACTCAGTTCAGTTCAGTTCAGTCTCAGTCGTGTCCGATTCTTTGCAACCCCATGGACTGCAGCACGCCAGGCCTCCCTGTCCATCACCAACTCCCGGAGTTCACCCAAACTCGTGTCCATTGGGTCGGTGATGCCATCCAACCATCTCATCCTCTGTCGTCCCCTTCCCCTCCTGCCCTCAATCTTTCCCAGCAACAGGGTCTTTTCAAATGAGTCAGCTCTTCGCATCAGGTGGCCAAATTACTGGAGTTTCAGCTTCAACATCAGTCCTTCCAATGAACACCCAGGACTGATCTCCTTTAGGATGGACTGGTTGGATCTCCTTGCACTAGCACCCCCTTATTTTATATGGAAGGTTAATGTGGGGATTAAATGAGCTAATGGAGGGAACACTTTTAGAACTACGTCTAAATAGATAGCATAGGGAATGTACTCCTTACAACTGTTGACTATCATCATCATTATTTTTGTTTGCCCCATTTTCTTTAACTTGAAGAAAGTGAACTTCAGAAAGGTTACATGCCAGGCTCACAGCCATGAGGGGTGGCCTCTAACATCAATCTTCTTCAAGCTACTGCCCTGCTTATGCCCCATTAGGGCCGGACTATGTGTGTGCGCACCCTGGCAGGCTAACGTTTTCCGCCATTCATTCCTCACCAGCTGTGCCCCGAGTTCCGTCACAGCCAGGGAGAGAGGGGAGGCCATGAGGCAGCGTCCCACCCTGCACTGGACTAGTTGCCATTGTTTAGTCACTCAGTCACGTCTGACTCTTTATGATGCCATAGACGGTAGCCCATCAGGCTCCTCTGTCCATGGGATTCTCCAGGCAACAATACTTGAGGAGGTTGCCATTTCCTTCTCCAGGGGATCTTCCTGACCCAGGGATCAAGCTTGTGGCTCCTAAATTGGCAGGTGGATTCTTTACCACTGAGTCACCTGGGAAGCCTATGCACGGGACTAGCCCATTGTCAAAACCAAGGCTGCGTGGTCTTCCAGACCCACCTGCCCAGAAAGCCCATTGGCTCTGGTCACTCAGATTTGCTGCCCCCCTCACTTGACCCCAGCAGGCTTTCCAGAGTGTTCCTTCCAGCCGCATTCACGCCTCTGCCTGGGAGCAGTGTAAGAACCTTGGATTTCTCTTTCACGGTATGTTTCCATCAGTGTGAAGTCACCTCACAGAGCCTAGTATTAGTAGTTGCTCAATAAACGGCGGCCATTACAGTTCTGAAAAGTGTGAATGTGTTAGTCACTCAGTCGTGTCTGACTCTTTGCGACCCCATGGACTGTAGCCTGCCAGTTCTCTATTCATAGAATTCTCCAGGCAAGAATACTGGAGTGGGTAGCCATTCCCTTCTCTAGGGGATCTTCCTGACCTAAGGATCAAACCTAGGTCTCCTGCATTGCAGGCAGATTCTTCACCATCTGAGCCAGCAGAGTAGACTCATTACTGTTACAAAGGGAAAACAAACAATGATGGAGCAACCTACAGGCTCCCAGGAGAAGCTGAGGCCGAATCAGGGCCAGTGTTGATGCTTTCACACCAAGCCTTGGGCTCAGGCTCCAACGAGAGCCTCTTGGTACCAGCACGATCAACCACTGGGCACTGGCCAGCCTGACTCACAGCACACTCTTGTTGTCCGAGAGTGAGGGACAGGGGCAGGATACCCCAAGCTTTGCTCTAGCTCAGGGCTCTTCTGTGTTCTCAGAGGGCCTTCCAATATTTGCCTCAAACTAGCCTTTTTATCATATATGGTTTTTTAGCATAACCACCTGCCTTCCAAAACTGAAAGCAGGGTGTGTGTGTACTCAGTTGTGTCCAGCTTTTTGTGACCTCATAGACTGCAGCCCACTAGGCCTCGATGTCCAAGGGACTTTCCAGGCAAGAACACTGGAGTGGGTTGCCATGTCCTCCTCCAGGGGATCTTCCCGACCCAGGGATCGAACCCGCGTCTCCTGAATCTCTCGCATTGCGGGCACCACTGTGCCACCTGGGAAATGCAGTGGAGACACTCTGATACATCAACTAGGGCTGCAACTTGTGTCTGAACACACCTCAGAGTAAATTTTTTCCTTTATTACTGTTTAATTAATGAGTATGCTTAAATCTTAAGGTAAGCCTTTTTTTTTTTTAACCATTGGCAAGCAGGATTTATTCACTGCTACAAAAAAAATAATAAATAATCTAACCTGAACTGGAGCTGAGGTTGCTGTAGGTTGCAAATGTAACTCATAAACTCAAATTCAAAACAGTTTTATGGTCCATACTGATTGATTTTTAAATATTGCTCATTTGAACTTCTAAAATAAATTTATACTGCTAAAGTGTCCTTTTTATCTATATAACAGATGTTAGTGATCCCAATAAAATTACATTTGAGAAAAGACTAAAAGCCTCCTAAGAAATTTCTACCAACAATAATCTGGGGGGATAAGTATGTCCCAAACAGTGCATAGGGTTTTTTTTTTTTAATATTTTTAGTAATTTTAGTGTTGTTTATCTGAAATTTGTTTATCTGGGCATTTTATATTTTACCTGCAACTCTACCCCAAAGTGAAACCAACTGACTCACCAGGCTGGGGTGTTTGTTTGTTCAACTTGGTTTGATTTGGTTTGGTTTTATTGATGCTGGTTTAGGTTTTGTTTATCATCAGCTTCCCTGCCATACTTCTTACCCAGGGAAGTCCTCAGCTTTCTCAAATGAGTGAGACAAGTAATAGCCATCATTCCACCCACCTTGCAAAGAGTGAAGACATCAGAAGATGACAAAAGGGAAGAAACCTGGAAATGGAGCCACCAAGAGGTGACTCTCTGAACCAAGACAAAATGGGGAGGGCAGTGGGTTTCTTAGGGGAGCCAGAAACCCTGGGACATGACCCCTCTGTTTAAAAGACCGTGCTGGTGCTCACTTCTGCAACACATATACTAAAGCTGAAATGATACAGCAAAGATTAGCATGGCCCCTGCGCAAGGATGACATGCGAATTTGTGAAGTATCCATACTTTTTATGGTTACCAAAGGGGAAAGAAAGAGGGGGCGGATAAATTAGGAGCTTAGGATTAACAGATACATACTACTATATAGAAAACAGACAATCAACAAGGAATTACTATATAACATAGGAACACTGCTCAATATTTGTAATAACCTACAAGGAAAAGAATCTGAAATAGAATATATATATATATATGTACCTGCGTGCTCAGTCATGTCTGACTCTGCGACTCTGTAGCCCACCAGGCTCCTCTGTCCATGGGGTTCTCCAGACAAGAATAATGGAGTGCGTTGCCTTTCCTCCTCCAAAGGACCTTCCCAAGCCCGGGATCGAACCTGCATCTCCTGCACTGGCAGGTGAATTCTTTACCGTTGCACCACCTGGGAAACCTCTACAGATACATATATATAGTTATATTTATATATATGTGTGTGTGTATATAACTGAATCACTCTGCTGTATAGCCAAAACTAACACAGCATTGTAAATCAACTATACTCCATTAAAAAAAAAAAAAAGCCTATAGGTACTGGGACAATGAATTAAACACTCAAGATGCAAACAGCTCCGGTAAGTTAAAGAGAAAGCTGTCAGCCCCCAGTAGAAAAAGGAAAGGGCGTGCCTGCCACGCAGCGGGACCCAGCGCCTGCCAGCCATGCGTCTCAGGGAGGATCCTCGACGTTGCCCAGGCCCGCATAGACCAGAGCGTCTGTGAACGGGGTTAATATGAAGGTGAAGCGAAGCAATGCGCCCCACAGGACATTCAGGGATGACTCTGTTCCCTTGTCAGCGAAAGCCGTACTTAATCATTCCAGAGAAAAACTACGAATGAATAAGCAAAAAGAAAAGGAGAGAGAGAAATTCTACTTTACCAGAAATAAACTGAAATGAAAATAATGATGCATCATACTATACTTATGAAATTGGCAAAGATTTTAAGAATTTTAATAACATTATTTAAAGCAGCAAAAAAAATTCATAAATATTCAATGAATGAAGAATGATTCAATAAACAATAAGAGGATAAATATACAGAGAATGGTTAAATAAATAGGAATTTTTAAACAAATAAGGGAATGTTTAAATAAATTATGAAATTCTTTATGCTGTACCTTATAAGAATGACCATAAGTATTTTTGTAACAAGAAAAAAAATGTTGGTTAAAGATAAATAAAACTGAAATACTGTGAAATGGATATGGGTTGGGAAGAGATTTACGGAATGTTCTTTGCACGTGTGGATGAAAAGCTTTTTCCTCCCCTCCCCCTCCTCTTCCTCTTCTCTGTCTCTATGTCTTTCTTTGTCTCTGTCTCTGCTTTTGTCTCTCTCCCAGGCCTGGCTCTTTCCCAGAAAGAACAGTGAGTCCTGGTTTCCTGCATTCGGTGAGGGTCTTAGAAAATTCTGAGTGATGGAAGGACGGTTTCGAACTCAACACTCTATTGCGAAACATCCCACATTGAAATTCCTGAAGCCACTCTTCTTAGACCTGCTCCTTCTCCAGCTCCTTACCGACAACCATCATTCAGCCCAAGAGCTAGGGGCTGCCCGGAGAAGAGGAGGACCTGGCCTAATTATAGAAACACCAAGAGAGTTCCCACTGGGCCCTCCCAGGCCATCGTCTTTAGTCCTACACCAGCATCCAGTGGCCGCATTCTGTGCTCATCTCACAAATCAAGGTGTAGCAAAGCATCAAACCCTAGGGTCCGCTCAGGGGGCCCTGAGTCTGATGGGGACATGGACACTAAGTCCCAGTACCCCAGAGATGCGATGAGCCTGCTGTGGTCATGGTGAGGTGCACACAGCATGATGAGCACCAAGGGAATAAGGAAAGGGGTCCAGGAGTCTGGGACAGCTTCACAAGCAACATGCAGGAGCAACTGGAATCTTTGAAGCAAGGAAGAATATTCTAAATCAAGACAACCACATACTCAAAGCCACCAAACTCGAGATCATGGCAGATCTGGACCCTGTGGGTGTTTTAATGTGGGGGTGGGGGAGATGTGGTCTGGCCAGGCCAGGCAGAGCCCTGAATGCTCAGTAAGGGGCACTGGCTTCATCCTGGTCATGCCACATGATACAAACGCAGGAGGATAGCAAGGGAAAAAAAAAGACAGGAGGAGACTGGCCAGGATCAGCTGCTTGTGGACACTCGATCACAGGCCCCTCCCCTGTCTCTCCGTGCTCAGGAAGGGTCTGCCTCAAGCCCCGGTTTTCAGATGCTCCCTGCAGAGGAGTTGGTCCAAACACCAGGCAAGGTTTCCAAGTAACAATCATCACAGCCATCAAGATAGCCATCCTTCCCAAGCACAAGGCCACAGACCTTTACTAGACCAGCCTGGAGCTCCCAGCCGTGGCCCCCAAGGAGACGTTTGTCTCAACAGTGGCTGAAAGCCGTGTCCCTGTTCGCGCCAGGTCCAGCCTGCAGCCCAGGGGCTCTGGTGGACTGGCAGTGCCCTCTCTCGCCCGTCTTGATCTCAGGGGGCAGTTGCAGAGGCCTGAAGCCCCTCTGTCCTCCGCCCAGGTCAAGGCGTGCCTCCAGCCGCGTACAGCAGGTCCGAGGAAACAAACAAAGCACCACCATTAACTCCTTGCCGGCACCGGCCCTGCTTTCTTTAAATCCAATTGCAATCTTAGAAGCCCGACATCGCCTGAAACAAAAGCCTCACTGATGCCTGGAAGATGGCTTTGGTGAAAGTAGAGCTCATTTCAGAAAATCAAAGCAAAGAAAAATATTGAATACAATTCAGGGGCATAATGCATTATTATGGGCTTTTATGGATTTTATGTATAATTTCGTGTAAAGTTAAGAGGCTGAAGCGATCTCTTACATTCACTGTATTATCAGCCCAGCTCCAAACAATGTTCCACATCTTATTATGTTCACAGTTGACACACTCTCAGACAAATGTGCAGCTGTCTTACTCTGCTATTCATTTCCTCATTACTATTTTATAAATATATGATTAACAGTTATTGCAGCTGCCTAATTCACATTTATTGCAAATGCAACCCCACAAATGAATGCTCAAAGCAAAGAGATGTGGTTTTAGAGTAATTTAAATTTTACAGTTCCATTTACCCTGCTTTTTAATTTACTGCATAATGACCCCATTAGAATAAAGCACATCTGGAAGTTCTTTGGGGAACATTTAATTTTCTGTGGCTTCAGTACTAACAGAACTTGTACCATAAAGCCCACAGATGCCTGGAAGACTGTACAAATTTCCACGTTTTATGCCAAGATGCTGGTTAATTGTACAAATGAGACAACTACAGCAAAGAGTGAAAATTTTCTTCCCCAGGTTGAAAACCAAAGACGCCAACCCAGGATCTTGCCCTTGGCAAAGTTTGTACCCCAGAAACCTGAAAACAGTCCCCTGCTTTTTGATGTCCACTTAGCCTGGTTCCTTTGCAGGAAAGGAGGCCGCCTGGGGCTGAGGGAGTTTCTGTTGCTTTCCCCCCCAACCCCCACACGACTTTCTCCCCTCTTTGGCCCTCACTGTGTGAAAGGGAAAGCAAGGTAGTTTGCAGAGCTCCGGATGCCTGAGTGGTTGGGGTGTGAGCAGGGCTCAGCCTGGTCTTCATCTGCTCTCAAGGAGGCTACAGATGCAGCCAGATTCCAGCAGGTCACATTAACGGAGTCGTTCAGAGTATCTGAAATTGATTTGAATATTCAGTACAGATCAGTGCAGCAGAACTCATGTATGAGAAATAATGCGAATCCATTGCCATTGATTAGCTAATTTATGTTCTACAACTAATCGAAGCACAAATCTCATTAGCCACAGGTCAGTAAGGCTCGGAGAGAAAAAGATAATCATTTTGGTAGCCTAGTTGGTTGTAAAGACACAATTAGAAGCCGACCGGTTTTCCAGGCTTCTCTGCCATCCTCCCAGCTCCCAGGCCAACCGTGAAGGCTCTTCCCCTCGGCTCTGCCGGCCACTGGGAAAGAGGTCTTCGTCTGTAATCATCCAAGGTACTTCTTTCATTTCATGCAATGACAACAAACACAACTTCACTGCTTCTAGACATCCATAGAGCCTGTAAGCTACTTAGAGCCACCGCTTGCACTGAGAGCGCACTGTTAATTATCACCTTTTCCATATTTTAAGCACTGGGTAGATAAAAGGTTTCAAGGCTGGGACAGGGAGAATGGGCAGTGGGGGATGGCCAAGGCTTTCCAGATTCTGATGTGGCAGGTGTTTTTAAAACCTGTCTTTGTAAAGCACAGGGAGGGCAGGCACTATCCAGTTAGGATTTGCAATCTGAACCCTGAGCTCTGCTCAGTCAATTTTGGGCAGAGATTTTTAACCAGTCTTACATATGGAAGAGACTTCCCTGGCGGCCCAGTGGTTATGATGCCACGCTTCCAAGGCAGGGGGGCACAGGTTTAATCCCTGGTCAGGAAACTAGGACCCCCACATGCCATGCATGTGGAACTGCCAAAAGGGAAATTTTTAAATTTTAAACTAAATAATATGAAAGATAGGAAAATAACAGAGGGAAGGAGCGGAATCCTTCTTTAACTTCACAGTAGGAAGCAAAACTCCTGATACTGGTAAGAATAGGATGGCCAGCAGCAAATTCCTCCTGCTGCTCCCTGTTGGCCATGTCCACAGGATGGCAATTTTTTTTTTTAAAGGACTTGTTTTCAACAGTGTTGGAACAAGCAGAAAACCAAGACTCCCGACAGACTAGCCTTCTGCTGGCCACACAGACCCTCTACGAGTCTTTTGGCATATAAGACAATGGATCATAGTGAGGACCTTTGCTAAATGACCAGGGACAGAATCCCAAGTGAGGGCTTTTGAATAAAGAAATAGGAAAACAACACACCAAACACAGATGTTTTCACCAATCCATGATTCCCGGGTCATTGCAACGTCTTTCTGGCATTATAAAAGGCATTACTGTCAGTCGGCCAGAGCGTCTTTCAGCAGTGTTAATCTACATTCTCTTGAAACAAAGGACCATCCACATTCCTTCAGGTCTACTGTACTGAGGAGCAGGGCATTTTTTAAAGAAGGGAGTTGGAGCAGAAGAAACAGGCATCTCATCTTCCCCCACGGGCATGTGTGGTCAGTCATGTCCGATTCTTTGTGACCCCATGGGCTGTAGCCCATCAGACCCCTCTGTCCATGGGATTCTCCAGGCAAGAATACTGGCATGGGTTGCCATGTCCTACCTGCACTAGGACCTGGACCTAATTGCACAGGGCAAAGAGCCTTTACACATGCCCCGAAATTCAAAGAATACTCTGCACTTCCATTCTTTAATTTTACAGCACCCACATTCTTACAGAAAAATTAACTGTCTTGAGACTGAAGCTTGCTGACGTTACCTCATTGCAGCACTTTTATTTTTACGTTGAGGAGTCTAATAACAGCCTACACTGTACAACACTACTATCAGACATAAAGTGGGAAGAGAAATCCCAAGAGATCACAGTTGGCCAAACCCGTTCCCATTCCCGGGAATTCCAGGCTGTTATCTTTCATATATGACCATGCCTGCAGGGCACCAACTTCCATGTGGGGTGGTTTATTCATTAAGTCATGTCCAACTCTTGTGACCCTGTGGACTGTAGCCCACCAGGCTCCTCTGTCCATGGGATTTCCCAGCCAAGAATACTGGAGTGAGTTGCCATTTCCTCCTCCTGGGGATCTTCCCCACCTAGAGATCAAACCCTGGTCTCCTGCATTGCAGGCGGATTCTTTACCGACTGAGCCACCATGTGGAGCCCCCACCTTCCCAGGATGTCACCAAATGTGACACAACCTTGGCAGGAGCCTGGAACCCCTGTCAGGCTTTACTCTCATGAGATTCACCTCTTCTCTCGCTCCCACATGAGCTCAGCCTGTCTGGGTACATTGCACAGCGGTCTCCTCACTCCCCACCTTCCAGGGAGTCTACCAGCGATGGTAACTGCAGCCAGTCAAGTCCCAGTCCTTCCATGCATTCTTGTTATTTCTGTTTTTAATTTCACAATACTCAACACACAAAAGAATAGATGGAACATGTGTGTGAGTTACGAAGCATAATAATAAGACACACATTGTGAAACCAACACTCAGCAGGAGAAACAGAATGTTACCAACACAGGCAGTGTTATTGATTTGCTCCATGACTGATCATCCCTCGCCTCTTCCAAAGGAACAGCCAGGATCTTGAATTGTCTGCTTATCATTTCATCATCCAAACACTATTCTTCAGTGTTGGTTGATTTTTGCATTTTATAACAATGGTCTTTTACTCTGTATGATCTTCTGCATGAAGTCTGGTTCACTCAGCATCTTGTTTCTAAGATTCACACAAGTACTTGTGGGTAGCTGGAGCTCATTAATTTTCACATACATGTAATACTCAAAGTCTATTTAACCATTCTCTTATCCATGGATGTTAAAATGGTTTCCAATGTTTTGTTTTTACCCACAGTGCTGCTGTGAAAGTCCTCAGGGCACGTGACCTGCCGCACACCAACAGGAGTTTCTCTGAGGTCTGGTACACACCTGTGAGTCAGGTGCTGGGCTGCATGTACGTAGCTTTACAAGATGATGCCAACTTACCTTCCAAAATAGTTTTCCAGTTTATGCTCTCCAGCAACATGCAGGTGTTCCCATTCTCCACGTCCTCATGTATGCACGGTGTATGACTTCTTAGATTTTTGTCAACCTGGTGAGCGTAAAATGGTAGGTTTCTGTGAGATTTGTGTGTGTGTATCTGTGTGTGTGTCTAAATAGAGATGCACCTTTGTTATTTTGATGTGGTGAAGAAGAGTCAGGAAAAAACCAAAGAAGAAAAACTTCAGTAAAAGGAAGTTTTACTGTCCTACCTACTAGTGCAGGTAGGACATGGCAACCCATGCCAGTAGGCTACTGGTGGCTTGATTAATTTTTTAAGCTTTATTGAGATAGAATTGACATGTCACAAATATTTCAAATGTTTGTGATGATGAAACAAACATTTTGTCACCACGATGTGATGACTGAATTTATGTATATATTGTGAAATGATCACAATAAGGTTAATTAATCCATCCTTCGTGTTACATAGTTTGTGATTTTAATTTTCATTTTCCTAATTACAAACGAAGTTGAACATCTTTCTGCATATAATTGGCCAATCTTCTCTACTACTTCATAAAATGTCTTTATGAGCAAGTCTTTTTCCCATGTTTCTGTCACATTGTTTGTGTCATTGTTTCCCATTTGTCTATACTCTGAATACTCATCTTTGTTGTTTATGCTGCAGATATCTTACCCCGCTTTTTGTTGAAAGAGTTTTGAATTTTAAGGTAGTCTAACGTATCAACCTTTTTGCATTTTGCCAAGAAACCCTGGCCTACCTTGAGGTCATAAAGAGATCTCCTCTATATTCTTCTTAAAATACTCAAATGTTGCCTTTCACATTTCATCTATCTGGGAGCGATTCTGTATATGATGTGAGGTAGGAATCCCATTTCGCTTCTCCCGTGTGGTTACCCAGTGCCCCCAGCACTTTTTACTGAGTAGTTCATGCTTCCCACAATGGTCTGCAGTGTTATTTGTGCATGGTTTGCATCCAGGCTTCCTATTCAGTTCCATTAGACATCTGCCTACTGCTGGGCCAGTATCACACTATCAAAATGACTATAGCTGTATCATATATCCTGATGCTTGATAGAGCAGGCATTCCCCACTCCCTTCACGCACACACAACATTTATTTAGCTATTTTCAGTTTGGTTGACCCATTTTCCAGTAGGGAAAAGAAGAAGGAGGAGAAATAAAAGGAAAAGAATAATGGAGGCTGATTTCTATGTGCCAAGCTCTGTGCTAAGAATCTGACATACATGATCTCATTTGAGCCATAATAACTCTGCAAGATACTTATTTTTTTACCTTTATTTCATAAATAAGAAAAAGGAGGTTCAGAACAGCTTTGTGACTTACCAGATTCAAACACCAAATAAGCAGCAGAGATGCAAATCCTAACTCAGATCTATCGGACTCTGAAGCCAGTGCTCTTTCAGTTTCACTGGGAAGCTGAGATTCCCAGAATCGTGTTGAGAATCTCTGCTTTAGATGCCACCAGACTTTCACCTTTTCTCTGCCCTGCTTGGAAACTGCATCTGGGTGTCTGAGGGTTTGGTGAAGCTGACTTGGCTCCTCTGAATTCCTGCCCAGACACACATTAACCCCCCCCCACCCCTCCGCACCAAGATTGTGCCGTCAGCCTGGCTAATTGTCCTTTGTTGAGCATTTCTCTCTAATTGTGAAGCCTTTTCTGCTCAACCTGGATTGTGGAAGGAATAGAAAGAGGCAAAGTGGAAACTATTCCAGATGAGATTCAACTTTCTGCCTACAGCTTTTGCCAAGAAACTCAAGAAAATGCCCGGCACTGCCCTTTTCAGATGAGAACAGCTGAGCTCCCTGCGCACATAATAAACCCAACCAGCCTGGTGGCGTTAATTACATGGTTGAGGTTAAATATATTTTATGGACAAAAGAAATGATAGACGGGTTCTTTGCACAAAAGATTTCAGCTCATTTGAGGTTTAACCATTTTTAAATTTAATAATTTTTTTAAAAGCCATGATTGAAAAGGTCAGATCTAATTCTGCTGCCAAACCCGAGACTGCAGCTCGGAGCCAGCGGAGGATGACTCAGGCCTGCGGGACGAGACAGCTGGACGAGGCAGGGCCCGGCCTCCACGTGCGACTACGGGTTCGTGCAAAGATCCGCTGCATCAATTAGGGCCGGTCTCGTTTCCTGGCAGGTCTCATGGCAAGTGTCTCATTTACTTTTCCAGTTTTATCACGGTATTTTCCCTTTCAGTGTTCATCCACGGTCCTGATTTCCTTTGCCAACTGCCCTGCCTGTACCTGTGAATTTATTTTTAAATAGTGTTAAGAGGCCTGCCGTTACATTTCAAAACCGGTCCAGAATCCAACAGGATACTGTCTGGACCAACGAGGCAGGGTGGTTAGTGATACACATGTTGACTTGCTGGTCACTCAGCCATTGGGGAAAATCTGTCCACGAGTCAAACAGGGACCCAGGAGACTCTGCTATGGAACCCACCATTCCGGGAGCTCTTTCTACAGCTGTTCGAGTTCTGTGCCCGGAACCCATAGCACAGGGGCATAGCTTCAGCCCCTCCAACACCTCTTTGGGTTCACCTAGAGCCCCTGGTCACTGGGCCAAGTAAGGGGTCTGCAGAGGAGGTGGGAGGGACCTGCACAACCAGGACTCTGAATATAACCTGGGTCCCAGCCCCCAGGGTCCCAGCTCTAGAGGACCATGTTCCATTCTTTGCCCAAATGGGCACATGCATGGAAAGCACAGCCTGAAGCTTAATTCTCCAAAAGCTCCCTTAAAAAAAAAAAAAACTGTAAAACATCATCCATGAGACAACAAAATCCATCAAACTGTAACCACCACCAAGGTCCTCTTTGGAACTGCTGTCAAACCTCCAGGCTCTCGGCTTGCCCTGAGTTTGAGGGGTCCAGTCTCCACTCTGTAGCCAGAAGACGTCTCTAAAGCACCCGTCGGCTCACCCCCTCGCCCCTGCCTCCCTCTCCATGAGGCTCCCCATGGCGTTGGGGCAAAGTCCACCATCTTAGCCTGGCTCACAGGCGGCCACAGGACCAGGCCTCTGCTGCTGCCCATGCCTCTCCTCTGCGCTCCAGCCACACTCCATGCTGTGCCTCTGCACTGGGTCTTAGGACAGGCTGAGCCCTTGCCCCGGAACACACTTCCCGTCTCCACCCCTAGCAAAGCCCTACCAACTACCTACGAGCCCCGGTAGACCACTAGACGCCAAGCCCTGTAATAAGCACATGGAGACATTACCTGCTTTTGTTGTCCTCAGTCCCAGGTGGCTGATTTAGAGGTGGAAAAACTGAGGCCCAGAGATGCTCAGTGACTTATCCACTGCCCCACAGACAAGGCCAGGCTAGCAGGCTGAGGGTCTGCAGGGTCTTTCTAATCCATTCTCCACCCCAGGAGGTAGGTAGAGATCAGGGCACTCCTCTGTATCCCCAAAGCCTTCTGTGCTGACCTCTAGAAAACAGACTCCTTGAAAGTATTTGTCTTTGTGTCACCAGCTCCTGACCAATGCCTAGCCCATCACAGGGGCTCCATTAACATGTACCCAAAAACAAGGGATGAATCATTAGGAAAGGTATTTATTGGTAAATGGAGTTATGTAACAGCCACAGAGGAACACTGCAGAGCTGTGTGCCAGGAAGTTATTGTGGAGAATGCCATCGGTGCAGAGTCTGTGGGGACATAGCCACTCAGGACTCCAACAATGGCTTGAGAATTGGAGGGCGGACCTTGGCAAGTTTTGGTCCCCAGTCTCTCCTCTCGTGACACCCAGCACGCTTCCTGGCCAGCTTTCAGTGCCATTAGCTGTATAACCAGGGCCCCGGTTTGAGTATTCTCAACTAAACACATTATTAGAAAGATAAATCAGTTGCCTGATCCAATGTATTTTTGAGGCACATGCATGTAAATTACATTTGTCCAGATGTTTAGCAGGTCCGTGCCAAACCATTTAAAACATAAAACAGATAAGTTCCTTAAGCCTAATTTTCAGCTTCCCAAGGATCAGTCCTCAGCAGATGGCCGGGCAGATGAATTCTGGAGAAAAATTAAGGGCTGTCTGTATCTTTCAAATTGACATGGAGAGCAGTTGGGTTCTGCTAGAAACTAAGAATGACCACAAAATGTAATTATGATTGTAATGAGAATGGGTTAAGCTTAAACTATTTCTCATTTTCATTGCAGTCACTGCCACAAGATGGAGTGGAGATTAATGCCAGGCCATTTCCTGTGCTTGTTATACTCTTTGTCATTAGAATAAAACATCATCATTTGAGCATCTCATGTATACTGAGAAGGATAGCCAGGGAGGGGTGGCCACACTGAGCACCGGTCAAATCTCTGTGCTCTGGTGGCTCCCTAGCAGTTGGCACAGGGACTGGGGTAGATTCACGGTAGCCCAGGGCCCCCACCCCATGTCAGCATTCTGCAACCCGGACTAAGACGTGAAGCCTCACTCTCTTCCACTGCAGGAGGATGGCCGTGCAGTTCTTCCGGGCTGCTACAGCCCACCATGCGGAAATGGCTTGCGGAGGGCTCTGCAAACTGTAAAGCACTGTTCAAACA
Organism: Antilocapra americana; assembly: GCA_007570785.1. NCBI lineage: Eukaryota > Metazoa > Chordata > Mammalia > Artiodactyla > Antilocapridae > Antilocapra > Antilocapra americana. Next base: position 12,134,776 of record ML660216.1, on the reverse strand, counting down.
CAAGGGAGGGAGATTACACGGGCACCAGCTTCTGAACTAAAAAGATCTGAGTTCATTTCCCAGATCAACAGGCCTAACTGTGTGAACCCAATGAAGACACGTGACACCGAGGGTCTCCTCACCTGCATGATGAGACTAAGACTATACACCGCATTAGGGTTTTGTGAAGAGTAAAGAAGTTGACGAATATCACGTAGCTAGAATGGAGCCTGATGTATGCTTAGTGTCCCATGAATGGTGGCTGTGATTTCTGAGTGATGCTCATTGCCAATGCCATCTTCTTCATTATTAGATGCAGACTCACTAATATTCTAGTGGAATAAGAAACAGTGCTGAGAATTGTTCACTCAAGTCAGGGGTTTTGCATCGCAGAATTCTTCACTGGAACAAAGTCTTACCTAGAAGTCTCACCTGTGAAACAGATGAGCTGCTTTGGTTGGAGAGGAAGTGAGGGGCCCAGGGGCCATCACCCAACTGCTGTCCCCAGCAGCTCTTATGAATGCAGCTCTGTAGAGCCCAAGCACTAAGTAAACACATAGTTTGGCCTGGGTCTTGCAACCCGTACCTGCTGCCTGGCTCCCTTGAACTCCTTCTCATCCTCTGTGGGCCTCCTCCAGGGTCACCTCTATTTGACACCCCCCAAGCAGAGTTAGCCCCTCTCCCTTGTGGATTGAACTGCCGTTTAGCAGTTTGGAAGGACCTTGGCAACCACTTATTTTTGCAAAGTTGTATAGCAAACATTATCAATTTCCCAAAATTTTTCATCACCCCAAAAAGAAACCTGTGCCCATTAGCTGTTACTTCCTGTTCCCCTCCCCCTCCATCAGCACCTGTCAAGCACTAATCTATTTCCCAGCTCTATGGATTTGCCTGTTCCGGGCAGTTCACACAAATGGCACAGGGCCTGATTAGTAGTAATAAGTGTCTAAGCGGATGTAAGGATATAAGAGTAAGAATTTCAATTTAAAAATATGAAGTTTTTTAAAAGATTTCCTCATCAAATATCAAGTGCTTTTTGATGTGATAAAATTCAAAGTACCAAACACTCTCTATGAAGTATCCTTGGCCCTCAGATAGTCATTAAACCTAACTTCTAGCCCACAGGAAATATAGCACATAAAGATACAAGTGAAATGACACACAAGAAAGCAAACAGAAAAATACAGGATGTAGAAAATTCCAGATGACAACTGATCATTTTCTCCAATGGGTCAATAACCTGTGCAAAATAAGGTTTATGAGTGAGAGTATTCTAGAATAAAAGATACTTAAGAGATAACTGGGAGATTTTATTATTTGCTTTAAAATAGACTCCCAGCCAAATCTTTCCTAATGGCCCTCCTCTCTGCAGAAGGACTGTACTCCTAGCCCCTGGGGAGTAGGATGAGCATAGGAAAGGTAAGAATATGGGACCGGGACACATCGCAGATGAAGCTTGACATGCCTTTGCATGTCACTCCATCTCTTTTCCCAGAAATGGGCTGTTCCTTCAAGCTGGGCCTGAGGATAAAGTGCTGCAGCCAATTTGTGGCAGATGTGGAATGTGAGCCAAGAAAAAAACCTTTGTGGTTGGAAGTCACTGAGGTCGTGTGTGGTGGCAGGGGTTAGGGGGGGCAGTGTGCATAACTTGTTATGACAGCATAACATGTCTTAAGCTGACTACCAGCAATCCCTATCAGATATTAACATGAAATTGTAGTTATTAAAGAATGCCCATAATTTGTTGAAGTGCATATTTAAGATGGTAGGGATGAAATGCAAGATAGCCCCCAAGATTCATATCACCTGCTGGTCCCACTATGAATAATGCCCTCCCCCTGAGGTTTGATAGCATCATGAACCCAATGGACATGAGCTCAAGCAAACTCTGGGTGAAAGTGAAGAACAGGGAAGCCTGGCATGCTGCAATCCATGGGGTTGCAAAGAGTCAGACATGACTTAGCGACTGAATGAAAACAATCTAAGTGGGAAGAAAACCTGTGAATATGATGGCATACCACTCCCATGAGAGGGTGTAAATCAGCTGACTTTGAATTAATCAAAAGCAAAATTACCCTGGGTGGGCCTGGGGTCTAATCAAGTGAGCCCTTAGCCAAGGGTAAAGTGTCAAAGAAAACACTCCTGCTGGCCTCAAAGGAGATGCAATCAGCCATGCAGAGAGCTACCTATGGGACCGCCTCTACTTGCTGAGGGCCTCAGTCTTACAACCACAAGGAATTGAATTCTGCCAACAACCACGTTAGGCAGACCTCAGGCCAGGCTGACATCTGGATTGCAGCTTTGTGAGACAGAGCAGAAGATCCAGCTAAGTTGGGTCCAGAGTCCTAAACCTTGGAAAATGCGTGTTGTTTGAACAGCTGAATCTGTGGCTGTTTGTCATACAGCAACGGACAAGGAGCACAGTGTCTGTGACTTGCTTTAAAATGATTCAGCAAAAAACACGGGAGACAGGCAAAGCAAACAGAGCAAAATCTTTCTCGTGCTTGAATCTGAGTGATGGGTAGGTGAAGCTCATTATCCTATTCTGCCCACTCTTATGAAAGTTTAAATTTTTTCATAATAAAAATTTTAAAGGATGCCAGAAAGTAATTTCCCTTACAACAAGGATCCTGAATTCTATTCATCACTGTAACCCCAGCAAGTAGCACAGTGCCCAGCACATAGTAGGTGCTCCATAAATAGTTGTTAGATGGGTATATTACAGTTTATGAACTCACAACATCTTTTTTGCATTAACTCCATTTTACAGATACAAGAATTGAGGCCCAGGAAGTTTGTGCCTCAAAGTAATGAGTAATAGATGAGACTAGGATTCCAGTCTTCCAGTTCCTGACCCAACACCCATCAGATCTCTCTTTGGACTCTAATGTCTTCCATCCAGATATTCTTTGGGATTTAAATAGCTGCTGTTTCATTCAGGTTTATTGGGAGAATTTACGAACACTGCCTCAGTCATATTGAGACATCCGTTAGAAAACCCAGCCAGGCAGGTTAAATGTTAATTTCCTTTCTACTGTACCATTGTCTAACCTCCTTCCATGAATCAAAGTGAGTAAAAAGGTTCTTCACTTACTGACATAAAACAAATTGAACAAATTATGTTACTTAACTGAGGAAGAACTAGTCCCTCCAGTGATTCCAGTCCAGCCTGAGCTGAGCCTTTTCTCCTTATTAACATGCACTTGCAAATGAGGCTTGGGTTTTTTAACATAATGTTGCATTGATCTCATTAGCATATCTGACTGCATCACATCGGGGATCCTAATCCCAGGCACTGCTTCTAGGTAACACAGCGGCCTCTGCCTGCTTCTTAGCAGCCTATGAATCACACTCATAACCAGGCCATGAATCAGAGCCGTAGGTGGAAGCCATTTCTAACGATGATATCAGTAACTTGGGAGCACACAGAGAGCTCAGAGTGAGCAAGAACCTTCCCAGATGTTAAATAACTGGCACAGACTGCTGCATATTTCTTTTCCTTGAAAAATGCTGATCACAGAGAGCGGGAATTTTAAGCTCTCATCCACTGGAAGGACCTCTGGGGGGACCCTGGGGGAGCCGTGTCTCTGAACTCAGGCCATGCACAGACACACACCGGTTGGTTATTGTTGGAAGCACCACAATCCACACGGGAGTGGATGTGAACAGCCTGGCACCCTCCTGGAGAAGCTGGAAGGCGGGACACTGTCTCTCTGGGGACTCGATGGCTCCAGAGAGGGCTGTGGTTTGTCCTTCACTCACTCTGCCCCTTTGTCACTTCTCTAATGTTATCTTCTTATTTCTGCAAAATGAGGATGGCAATAATCATTCTTGTTAACCCTATTTCATGTTCTTTTGGTGATTTCTTTTTGTTTTTGACTGCACTGCTCAGCATGCAGGATCTCAGTTCCCCGACCAGGAATTGAACCTGTGCCCCCTGCAGTGGAAGCATGGAGTCCTAACCACTGAACCACCAGGGAAGTCCATCTTATGAACCCTATTTAATAAATGGGGAAATTGAGGCTCACAAAGGAAGAGTGGTAGGGCTGACCCTGGAGCCCAGATCTGCCCACCTCCCAAGCCCACGGTTCTTCTCAAGAGGTCTCAGGAGCATCCTGTCACAGAAGGAATGGGCTTCTGGGAGGAGTCGAGGAGCTAACAAATGACATTCCCAGTTCCCATCATTAACTGGCTGCCTTGGCCTCTCACAAGGCTGCATGACCTGAGGAGCAATCAAAGGAGAAGAACTTAAAAGCCACTTTAAATTTCAGACCCATTCAATTCTGGAACATCACTCGTGAGGTGTAGCTTCTAGATGAAGTTTCTAAATGACTAATACTCTCCTTTGTCCATTTCAGGGGAAAATGAATGTTGCAGCTAACATTTGACATCAATCGCCCAATCACATGTTGTCACATCATTACTCAGCTCTGTGACAAAGGCAGAGGATAGAGTTCTGCAGCTGAAACTGTGCAGCAGGGTGAGGAACCAATTCAGGGACCCTGGCGATGATGGAAGCGGGAGCAGAATGAAATTTGGGTAAAGAAGTGCTGTGTAATGGATCATGTTGAGGAGGAAATGGGAAGAAGAGGTTTTTGCTTTATCCGGATGGCTCTTCATTTCACATCTGATTTTTTAAATTCTCTCTGTATATCAACTTGATTCCAGGATGCCACTGATGAGCCTGTCAGTGAAGGCAACCGGTCACCAGGGCAGAAATGGTGAAGTGTCCATTACCAAAGTTCAAGGGCAGGCCAGGTTCACCACCTGCTACTTCAAAATCAGGCCTCCCCACTCCTCCTGTTCAACGCCTATGAGGTATAGTTAGGGAATTTGGGGTCGACGTTTCCACACTGCTATATTTAAAATGGATAATCAACAAGGACTTGCTGTATAGCACAGGGAACTCTGCTCAATGTTATAGAGCAGCCTAGATGGGAGGGGCGTTTAGTGGAGCATGGATACATGTATACATATGGCTGAGTCCCTTCGCTGTTCACCTGAAACTATCACAACTTTGTTAATCAGCTACACTTCAATACAAAATAAAAAGGAACTCTTTTTCTTCTGCCAAGAGAAAAGAATGGAACCTTCTGAATCTAAATCAAGACCAGTGGAGCTGAAGTGGAACTGCCATGGCTCAGTAACACCTTTGACATCTTCTCGTGATGGGAGAACAGGTAAGAGGCTCTGAAGATCACTGTGAGAGGTGTGGGACCAGTGGTTTCTGCTGGCTTCCGTGTACACCATTTTGCTACAATGGTTTATTTATATAGGCCCCATTCCCTTGAAGCTCAGCTGGTAAAGAATCTGCCTGCAATGTGGAAGGGTTCGATCCTGGGTTTGATCCCTGGGTTGGGAAGATCCCCTGGAGCAGGGAAAAAGCTACCCACTCCAGTATTCTGGCCCGGAGAATTCCATGGACTTCATTGTCCATGGGGCTGCAAAAGAGTTGGACGCAACTGAGCGACTTTCACTTTCTCCACCATGACCCAATTTTGCGATGATGTTGTTAGTAAGACGTGGGCAGCTTTGGCCAGGAGAGAGCAGGTGTATAATGGATATTAGTATTCACAGAACAGTCAATACTTCATTCCTTCTTTACTCTCTAAGGAAGAACACAGAGAACCCAGGGCTTTTAGGCCCTTGACAAGCTCTTCATTCATACAGGGCTTCCAGAGGCAAGTGTGAAGGTGACCAAGGTGGACAGTTGGATAAGCCCACCCTCTCCCTGGACTCCACCCCAGGGATATGCTTTTATGGCTATGACTTTGCTGAAACAGCTTAGCTAGTCCCCACCATCCTTATTTCATCATCCATGGAAGGCATATTCTATATGATGGACTGTCAGAGGTAGTACTAATAGGGAACAGGGACCTAGTCATAGATTAAGGTTTTTTACACTAATTCTCATAGACATACTTTCTCTTTAGAAGTCCTTTTTCCATAGGTTGCACTTTCCTGGGATGCAGTCTTAACAGATCCTATCGAGCCCTTGGAATGAGTGGCAGCAGTGAGAATGGGGCGGGAGGGGGGAGTCTGCAAAGGCAGCAGAGACAGACCTGAAGGTAGACGGGAGAGGGTCTGATAACAGATGAGGAGGTTTGGGACAAAGTGGGAAGACCAGAAAAATATTGACATCTCGAGTATGAGAAAATGATGGTCCTATCTCCTAAGGAGAAGAGGAAAACCACAGACATGGACATGATGCTAATGGACATCCCAGGGGAGAACTGGCCCAGAGAGATAGGTCTGAGTGGGGGCTGCAGTTGTGATGATGACCCGTAGAGGAGCCCTGGGGTCCCACGGGCTGACCAAAAGAGGCACACACGCGTAAATGTTTCCTTGGAACCATTTCTAAGTCTGCATAAAGGAAGAAAGCTTTAATTACCCACAGAAATGAATGGGAATATGACCAAGTCCCTTAGGAAAAGGAGCCCTCTTGCCCTATAGGTTCTCATCCAAACACACTAGCCACTCCCTCGTCATTTAATTGGGGGAAGCAAATCTCCTCTCAGATATAAAATATTGACTTGAGTTGCTTATTTCCCTAAAAGCTCTAACTTCAAATGTGTAGGTTTGTGTTTTCCCGTAATTAGCATGCTGTATCTATTCAGAATAACTACAACATCCCTTCCTGGTAATGAAAAGTGATTAATTACCAATTACAGCAAGTATCCAATTTCGTGCCGTTTACCACTGGTCTATACCGCTGAATTGCTAGCGTTCTAATTGCAGACATTAAAAGTTCTAGGTAATTATTGCTGAACGATCAGTAATATTAAAAATATTGGTTGTGGCTATTATTACATTTGCTCTCAACGCAACCAGGACTTAAACGTATGCTTGAGCTACCAGCCGTTTCATCAGGCTATTTCTCTGACTAGTTTGGAAGAACTGGGTTTTTTTCGCCCTTTTCTCAGAGTCTATCCCAAGTCTATTAGCAGCTCTGGGCTCCCCATTTTGTAAAGCTTTCGTTAAGTGAAACAAGCTAAAAAACCACTAGTAGGTGCCTTCAGTGAAGTAGGCAGGTAATTATCTCATTTACAGATAACCACATGCGTTTCATTTTTCAAAGCACAAAGAGAAAACTAGCTCTAAATGACACTTTTCCATCCTCATTACAGTCACTAGAGAAATATCAAATTAGGAATTTTGTGCAAATGCCAACATGAACTCTGACAGAAGCCATCGACAACGGGGACATTTGCAAGAAATGTCTTTGTCCCCAAAGTGGAAACCAAGGAAGAGTCCTGAGAGCTTGAAAAGGGGATTTTTTTTTTTTAGTGTTGCTTCATTTCAGTCCTCCAAACACCTGAGCTGTACCTCTGCGTGCCTTGTGTATCTGGGAGCATGCTAGACACAGCTCAGGAAACTGGAGAATCCATGCATCCAGGTGGTCCTGGGCAGCCAAGGGTGCCAGAATCACCAAAGCCAATAACTTAGCTCACTCTGTGCCTCTATGGACCCACAGAGGGTGACTGGAGAGAAGGCCAAATACCATTCAGTGAGTCCTGCATGAGCTAACACAGAGGACAACACCGAAAAAGGGGGGGCCAATTCCATGGGGAGGTGGAATCAGGCTTTTACAGATAGAGGCTGCTTCAGCCAGGTATGAAAGGATGAACAGGAGCTCATCAGCTCCATACAGAAGGCTAGGAAGGGGTTCCCCTAGTGAGAGTTCATATCCAGAGGGCATTGGGACTTCCTGCGCTCCTCAGAATAAGAGAAGATATATGGAGACCAGGAAGTATCCAATTCAATAGGTCATTAAATTTGGAATTGTTTTGGAAAGGCTCTCAATCTGGCCCATTTTGTTGCTAACAACAAAATATGATCAACTATTAAAACACTGAACAGGAAAGAACTGACTAAACTACTAATGGGATCAAACACAAAACATTAAAATGCTCAGAGAATTGTTTTAAAAGCAAGAGACAAAAGCATATAGACAGAATATCTCAAATATGTTAAGTCACATGCACAGAAAGCAGAAAATACAATCCACACTACCAGAGTGGGGCCCGCATGGACAAGAGGGTCTTCTCTTCTCCATACTTCTCTGTATTTTTCAAGTTTTTCTATAATGAACTTGCATTTGTGATTTTTTTTTTTAAGTGAAAAAGATGTGCATAATAGACAAACCCTAGCCAGGGCATAGAATCCAGAAGAAACACAGAAAGAATATCAAGTGGCCCACCCCTGACAGACATACTCAGGAAAATAGGCCAGGACCTGAAGGCACTTCAGATCTGCAAAGAGATTTTATTAATTACTTTGATTCTATACTCACAAAGATTTTTTAAAACTTCCATCTCATTCGAGTTGAACTTTGCCATACCTCCTCACCACATGCTGGCCTTCAGAGATGCTCTTTTGAGATGACCTCATTATAATAATAATGGGAAGCAGTAAGCTTGAAATAACGGGGTACCCCAGGGTGAGGACATGCCTCCCAAGGGATCCAAGAACTTTCAGTCATCACAAGGACCAGGGATGGAGATTTACTGGTACATGAAGCATCCTACAGCCCTCCAGGAAGGGGTGCATTTTGGGGTACTATGTATTCATTTTGGGCACATCTACTGTGTATGTGGTTTTCTTCTTTACCTGCTGTATACAGCAGGCAGGCCTGCTTCGAGGGAAAGGAGGTCTATAAAACCCAATTGATTGATATGATCCATCACCATTTTTAGGGTCCATTGCACAAACTATTTTGACAGTCGAAGCTCATAAATTAATGAGCAAGCCCAAAGTGACACAATGAAGAAGATGTCGTGGCCGCTTCAATTTAACCACTGGGTGATTACTCAGAAACTCGGGGTGCAGAAGGTGCAGATGGCTGCCTCCCTCTTTTGTTCCTGCTTAGCTAGAAGATAAATGTCTGAAACTAAGGACCCCGGGCACTCAATAATAAAAACCTTTTAGAGAGGAGAGCCTTGCACTAGTTAAAAGAAACCTGTTCCATTTTTCTGGGGGGAAAAATGGAAGTAAGGTTTCCCAGTGGCAGACATCAGCCTTTTTATTTAAACTAAAAAGTTTGAATCCACAAAGGAAGAAAAGGAAGGAAAGAAAATGGAGAGGGAGGAGAGAGAGAGATAAGAATGGAAAACAAAGCCAACAGAATCATAATTTAAGGCAACAGGAGAAATTGCTGGGAAATTAAAGTGAATGAAGGTTTTGCATCTGGGAGTCATCATGTAATTTCTAAGGTATTCACAAGATTAATAAGAAAATCTGTGGCTCCAAATCCCCCAACAAGCTATTACAGGACTTCACAGCACTCTGTTTGCTCAAAACAAATAGTGGCTGCACTGTTCTAATCTCTAAAGAGAAGGAAACTCATATGTGAGTGGGAGGCTTAGATCTTAAAAGGGTTTTATATATATACACAGACATCACAGAACAGAGCGCCCAAAACGGACCTTTTGTTCACATCCAAAAGTAATTATTGCCAAAGACAAGCGATGATATAAGAGATCGTCCTTCCCAGAGGTCCGGTGGAAGGTAGAACTGATTAGAAATAGAATCACAAGTCAAATCCCAATATCTATTTAATAACTGAGTAAAATGTACTTCTTCTTCTCCTTATGAATGTAATTCCCTGGGGGAAAAAAATATCAACTGGACAGAATTATCTACATACAAATGGCACCCTTTCCGCTGAATGGATAGGACTCCGTATTTCAGTTGGAGCAACTTTTAAATTACTTGGAGAATTCATGGAATGTTTTTCAGTTTGACAGCTGTCAAGCCGAAAAGCATACTGTTATGTAGGAAGCAAACCTTCCAAAGATTTATTTTTTTTAATGGATTGGAAATTAAAAGGGCTTCAAAATGCCCTTTAGAGACCCAACTTGGGGACTGGACTGTGTTACAAGGAGACTTTTTCTTACAAGGGCTGAGAATTGGGACTGAAAGGGCAGGTCAGAGGCACTTGGATTGTGTCTACAGGAAGCCAAAACAAGTGTTTGAGAAGTGAAAGATGCAATCAAGCTAGCAGGTTATTGTGTCTACACAATATCAAAATGCCGGGTTGGCCGATGTCTTCTACCAGCCCTGAAGTCAAAGAAAAGAAACCAGAAGGGACCACGGAGAGATCACCCCGTGGGGAGGAGGAAGCCAAAGACCCAGAACCAGGGAGGGGAGGACTTGTCCAGGGTCCGATGACCAAGGAAGGGACAGAGCAGAGTCAGATCCTAGGCACCAACCTAGATTTGAGGGATCCCCCAAACCAATGGGCGGTGACCTCAATGTGGTGTTTTCATGGAGCAGGAGGAGCCATTGACTTGCCAGATTTAGCAAATAAAAATTTAGGGTGACTGGTTAAATTCTAACTCAGACAAACAATGAAGGCATCGTGCTCAGTCACATCTGACTCTTTGCAGCCCCATGGACTCCAGGCTCCTCTGTCCATGGAATGTCCCAGGTAAGAATACTGAAGTGGGTTGCCAATTCCTCTTCTTGGGGACCTTCCCAGCCCAGGAATCGAATCCCAGTCTCCTGCAGCTCCTCCACTGCAGGCAGAGTTGTTACAACCGAGCCACCTGGGAAGCCCAAAACAATGAATACTCTTTTCTTGGTATAAGGATGTCTCACATGGTTTTGGGGGCAGAGTTAAACTACAAAATGCATTCATTGAGTATCTGAAATCCACATTCTTGGGGACAGAGACAGAGTCTGATGATACCCCTCTCTCCCATCCCATAGCCTGAACCCATGGTAGGCACAGAGCAGAGCCCCAGTACACTAACCCACTGGTAGATGGAGTCAGTGGGTTTAAACGGCCTAAAAGATCAAGACTGGAGACAAAGCCAAATTCGCTGAAAGAGCGAATCTCCTTAAGTTGTAGAAGGCAGGGAGAGACGGAAGGAGGTAACCATGTGGTAAGGAGCTGAATGATTCAGATACTTTCTACAAAGGGTCCCATTTCATCTTCCTAATCAACCTTCGAGACCGGCCTCATTACCTGCCACGGTTCATGGATGAGGACACGGCGGTGCAGACAGGGCCTCGTGGAGTGGTGGGAAGGGGCCTCCTCCCAGGTCTGTGGACTCAGAACTTCTCTGTCCACAGAGTTCATAAAAGCAGCAAACCCAGCTGGAGTATGACTACGCATGCCAGACACCACTCCAGGCACTGTGGTGGGGTTTGTCAGAGTTCAGCTTCTCAGCGACCGTATATGATTGATAGATTCTTCTCCCCATTTTCCAGTAGAGAAAGTGCAGCAGAGAGCAGTTAAGGCATTTTCCTTGGGTCACACAGCCCTGAGCCTCCCTCCACTGCACCTCACCATCCAGACACCAGCTTAATGCCTGCAGTTCATTCAAACACCGTCAAGCCCCCTCCAGGGCTCTGAGCAGAAGGCAGGACCCAAATATGCTGTTCTGGCCTCCCTGCTGGCCTTGTCTTCTTGCCTGGACTTGCAGGACAGCGAGAACCCTCCTCAGTAGGAGCCTGCTGTGGAGTAGAGGCATCAAAGGAGGGACTTCCTGGTGGACCAGGAGCTAAGACTCCAAGCTCCCAATGCAGGGGGCCCGGGTTCGATCCCTGGCCAAGAAATTAAGACCCACATGCTACAACTAAAGATCCCCCATGCCCCAATGAAAATGGGAGACCTGGCACAGTCAAATAAATAAATTTTTGGTTTTATTTATTTATTTTTTAAAAAGACAGGGAGGGCCCCGGACGTAGTAGATTACAGCCCACAAGCTCCCTCCTAACTGTAGAAATCCTCTCTTGCCCCTTCTCCACTCTGAACACATTCAGGTTTGCTAGGAATTTTGACACAACTGCCATAAGCTATAATGTCCATTTGGTGAACATTACCCTTTTTGATTATCTTGCTTCTAAAACAAATGGACAATTCCCCTTATAGGAGCTAAAGGATTATGCTTGGTGCCTCTAAGACCTGCCAAACTGAACTCCTGCTGGTTTAGTGATGCCTTCCTAAGAGATCACATTTAGCAGAAGTTCTCTGACGCCTTTCCAGTTCCCAGTGATAATTCAACACAGAACTACAAGTACTCCTTGCGGGCCGATGTGCCCAGCATGTTGCCCAGACAGGGCAGAGAAGACATAGCTGGGCCCCAGCCAGGCCCAGGAGGGGTGTCATCTGCACAGGTCTCCCCACAAAACACTGCAGTCCCAGGTGTGGTTCTCACCCTTGGCTTCTGAGGGCAGCGGAGGCCAGAGCTCAACCCGGCAGGCAGGGGGGTGTGCTCACCACAGCTGCCACGAGGCTGGGTGTCTTGGGCAAGGTTCTTGTCTAGAGAAGGCACAGTCTCTTTCTCATCCTCATAACACACATCAAGTGTCCACTAAATTTTAACGAAAAATCAGTCAAGAGGTAAATTCGAACTGAACTGCAAACTCCGTTGTGCTATCAATCAGGCTCACCATCCAGATACAAAAAAGTTGCATTTAAAACTGACACTGGAAACAATCTACCCTGTAACCAAAAAAAATGTATGCCACAGTAGTAAGGCTATTGTGTAAAGAAATGAGATCTATAAAAATAGTGCTGAACAGACCAGTGACAACCTTTCTTTATATGATATGAGAAAACATAGTTTTGCATAAGAAATTGCTCACAAAGAGGTTGTTAGATATTCTGCTGCGCTTTTCCATATGTCCTTTTCACTAAATGGAGTGAGGCATCCCAGGTCTAAGACCTGCAGCCCACAGCCTGCCCTGCAGCTGAACCCACTGAGAACCAGGGCTGGCAGAGCTCTGCTCCACAAACTCTGAAGTCATCTAGCACCCCCTCCCCAAGGTCATCCATGCCTGCCAGCATCCCGTTCCCTGGGGGCTGGAGTGCAATGCACCCCACAGCCAACGCTCCTGAGGGACACCACCACACAATTCCATAGGTATCAGAACACCAGCCACACACCTGGACCCCCAGGTCACCAGAAGGCCCACCGCACAAGACCTTTCCTCCTTCTCTTTAAGTGTTCACTTGACTCATTTACAGAAAAGGACCTTCCACAAGGCATCTGTGTTAGCTTCCTATGGCTGCTATATTAATTACCACAAACTGGGGGCTTAAAACAAGATTAAATCTAGCCTGTCACAGTTCTAGAGGCCAGAAAGCCAAGATCAAGGGATCCACAGGACTGTGACCCCTCTGCAGGCTCCAGGGAGTCCATTCCTCACCTCCTCCAGCTTCCGGAGGCTGCTGGCATTCCTTGGCTTGTGGCAGCATCACCCTAATCTCAGCCTCCGTCTCCACACTGTCTTCTGCTCATTTGTCTTGCTTGACTCTCCCCTTGCCCCTCTAATTAAGACACGTGTGGTTGTATTTAGGGTCCACCCAGATAATCCAGAATAATCTCCCTATGTAGAAGTCCTTAACTTAACCACATCTAAAAAGACTCTTTTTCACCTCACACCTGTCAGAATGGTTGTAATCAAAAAGAAGAGAGAAGGGACTTCCCTGATGGTCCAGTGGTTAAGAATCCACCTTCCAAGTGCAGGGGCACAGGTTCAAGCCTTGACTGAGATCTCACATGCCTTGCAGCCAAAAAAAAAAAAAAACAACATAAAACAGAAGCAATATTATAGCAAATTCAACAAAGACTTTAAAAAGGGTCCACATCAAAAAAAATTTTTTTAAAGCAAAGAGACAATAAATGCTGGTGAGGATGTGGAGAAAAGATAACAAATGCTTGCACACTGTTGGTGAGAATGTAAATTGGTGTAGCCACTATGGAGAACAATATGGAGCGTCCTCAAAAAACTAAAAAGAGAACTACCTTAGGATCTAGGGGTCCCACTTCAAAGAAAACAAAGTTGCTGTTCCAAAGAAACTTCTGCACTCCCACAATTCATTGCAGCATTATTCACAATAGGCAAGACATGGAAACAGCCCAAGTGTCTGTTGACAGATGAATGGGTAAAGAAGAAGTGGTGTGTATACAAGGGAGTACTATTCAGCGGTGAAAAAAGAAAATTTACTGTTTGTAACAACATGAATAGACCACTAAGTGAAGTACTGTATGGTTTCACACATGTAAAATTTTAAAACACCAAACTCAAAGAAATAGGGAACAGATTAGTAGTTGCCAGAAGTAAGGGAAATGGGAAATGGGTAAAGATGATCAAAAGGTGCAAACTTCCAGTTAAAAGATGAGTAAGCTCTGGGGATGTAATATGCAGCACGGTGATTATAGCTGACAACACTGTATTATATATCTGAAAAGTGCTAAGAGAATAGGCAGTAAAAGTTCTTTTCACAGGGGAAAAAAATTCTTGTAACTTTGTGAGGGGATGGATGTTAACTAAAATTATGAAGTGGTAATCACTTCACAATATAGACACGTATCAAATCACTATGTTATACACCTTAAGCTTAAACAAATGTTATTTGTCGATTATCTCTCAACGAAACTAGTGAGGAAAGACTTTTTTTTTGTAAGGTTGAGCCTGCACTTGGAACCAGCCCATCCTGAATCCCTCCCCAACCCAGAGGAGTGTGTGAAACCCTTCAAGCTCATCTCACAGAAAGACCTCGCCCATCAGCCCCATTTAGGACTGCCTCCTAAATGTGTGTGTTGGATTGGAAGTGGGGAGGGGGAGGTCTCCTAGTATAGCCACAAACCCAATTTCAATCTCTTTTAATTAACCAAATCCAAGTACATTGTTAATAATGATCAAATGGATTTTTGTCTTCCATCTTGGAGGCGTGGGTATTTAAAACTGACTCCCCACCCTCCCCTCCCAAGAAACCCCTTGGATGTTCCCAAGCTCTGGACCTGGCACTCAAGCCCCACAATCCACACCCTCAGAGCCTTCCTGCTCCTTCGGCCTGCCACCCTCTCCCTTTCCAGCCAGCCATAATTGTTAAAGGAGAGGGGCCGCTTGTTTTGCTGCCTCATCCGGGAATGATTAAAGGTAGAAGTTTTTCAGACATTAGCGACAGAAAGAGTATAGTTAAAGCTGCTTTAGAAAGGGAGAGGCGTATAAAGAGATGGTGCTCAAAGCACTATTAAAAGCATCATGCTTGTTAAGACCAGTAAAAAGGCAGGGAATCGGCGAGGGAAAGGCAGCTTCCTCTCCAATTACTATGAGGGGCACACACCTCGAAGGTCTCTTTGAATTGCGGCCGCCAGCCCCTGCCCCCTCCCCTCCCCCGCCACCCCCTCCACCGGGCCATTCAGCGGTACATTAGGGAGGAGGGTGACGGTGCTCCCCCAAGTTCACTTCTCGCTTGTTACAGGCGACCCATTTAGAGCTGAATGACTATGTTCAGAGACAGCTCTAAATGACACCCTCCTCCTCTTCCCGAAGCCACTTGGTTTTGTCTTTTTTTTTTTTTTTGCCTGTATCCTGGAGAAATAATTGATAAACCGAATGGCTGTCCACCTTAAAGCGGGCGCCTCCCTGCCACCTGGTTAAAATTCCTCCTCCTCTCCCCACCTCCCTACATCCATTTTGCTCCTGTGCTGTTTAAACAATACTTCATCAAATGCAGCCTGGAGCAAATAAGAAAGCTCAGTAGAGTAAATAAAAAGTCAAAAAAAAAATCACCGGCTGGAGGGTAAGTACTTTTATTCCTGTACTTTCATTGCCTGGGGAATTATTATTCCACTGCCCGATCTGGGAGGGAGGGAGGCCGGGATGGACTGTGTTATTCACAAAATGGATTGCTTCTCTCCCTTTTCACTCCTCCGGCTCTCGAGAGCCCACTGATTACAACCAAGTGTGGCCATCTATTCCGTCTTATTGACAAAGGTCCTTAATTACCGCGGCAGCAGTAATACCTGCTATTAAATTCTGCTAAACAGAGGCCGCAAATTAGCTGTGGATCTCGGGCACCTTTTGTGTGTGATTACGGGGAGGGAGGCGGGATAACTGACCCCAGCCAGAGCAGCGGGGAAACCTTTGTTTATCACCTGCGGTGGGGGCCAAAATGTGAAATTAAAAGCTCTCCATCAGCTGAAGGCGTTTGGAAGGCCCAAGGGAAGAAGAAAAGAAAAAAAAAGCAACAGGCCAAGCAAACTGTGCTTCCCGGTATTTATAAGCATTTTGCTCAACCACAATTTACACTGACAGTTGATTAACCGAAAGCTCTGCTAATTCTGTAGGTAACTAATGCAAAGTCCAAAATGGCAAAAATTTAGGCCACGTTTTCAGGTATATTCTATATTTCACAGAGGCCTTTAACCTGCATTTAAGAGCCTGTTTAATGCAATTGCGAACCATAAACACCTGTCACTTATATTTTGAACTTTTCACATCGCTCCTTCCGGAGACCCTGGGATTAATGAAAACCATTCCAAACTTGGTAGCTCTCATCGGCAGCCACCTGATTTATAAATTCAGTCCTGACGCCTGCTTGGTGTTTCATTGAAGGCAATTATTTGGGGGGAAATTTCATTTAAATATATTCAGTTTTCTTTTCCATTAAGGTAGAGGTAGGTGAGCTGCCCTGAGCTTGCAGCGAACAATGAGTGGTCAGAATGCAATAACTTAACACAAAATGCTTAACATCAAGATAATTAAATTTCATTAAGGTTTTAATCACTCTGAATGGAGGCTATTAAAATTCATGGGGTTCCTGGCACACGACAGACAATGGGCCCTGAGCCCAGAACAAGCCTGGAAAGGCCACTTGTAGCCTTGTCCAGGAAACAAGTAACCGGGGGCAGCGAGCTTTTCCTCCAACTACCCACAGGCAGTAACCAGTTCTTAGACAGAATCTGGGGGTCCCCTCAAGACAGGGTGCCCCCATCCCAGCCAAGTACTGAACTGATTCTAACTCCCCACTAGCCCTCCAAGCTCAGTACAAAACTCTGCCCCCGCCACTCATGAAACACAGAAATCTTTAGAGGGATGTCATTGGGCCCCATGCTACCCCTGCACAGATGAGGTGAAACTGGGGCACCTTCTTGCTCAAGTCTGAACTCAAACACCACTTCCTCTGGGAAGTCTTGCCTGATTCTAGACAAACTAAGGTGCTCTCACTCCCAGCATG
Source organism: Antilocapra americana (assembly GCA_007570785.1). Classification (NCBI taxonomy): domain Eukaryota; kingdom Metazoa; phylum Chordata; class Mammalia; order Artiodactyla; family Antilocapridae; genus Antilocapra; species Antilocapra americana. Next base: position 12,117,819 of record ML660216.1, on the reverse strand, counting down.
GAGGCAAGAGGGCCCCGCTGAAGTCATTATCTTATTACACAGTAATTATTTGTGTGATATTCTCCCCATAACACACCAGGTCCCATGAAGCAAGAGACAGTGCCTTTCTCATATCTCTAGGTTTGTAGGCTCTGGTAATTTTAGGTGGTTGGTAATGATGGATATATGGACAGGGGAACAGAGGATGGGCGGATGGATGGAGGCATGCATGCGTGCACAGGTGGCTAGATGGATGAATGGACAGGTAGATGAATGTTTAGATGGATGAATGGATAGATAAACTGATGGAAGAATAGATGGATGTCTGGATGCATAAATGGCTGAATAGATGGATAGAAAGACAAATGAATGGGCAGCTAGACTGTTTGGTACCAAAGACCTAAGATCACCGTGAAGCAAAGCCCAGGCTCCTTGACTCCATTCCTAATAAATACAACTGTCTCTTTTGCACACAGAACTCAGTTCAGTCTCTTTCCTTAGACTGAAGTAATCTCGTATTGCCCTGCTTATTCATTCCAGGTCCTTAGGTCCTTTCCAGAAGCTCCCATAGATTGCTTTTTTCATCATGGTAATGGATTTTCTCACTGCTTCACACACTCATTGATTCATCCATCGATTACCTCGACATCTTCTCTGATAGAAACAGTTTCCCTTACGGAGTATTGAAAAGTTCCAGTCTATGCCGTCTGATACTTTCTGTCTAGGAAACTGGTCTAAACCTCATGGCACAGGAGGCCAGAGTGAAGGCAATAAACTGACTAATAACAAAATGAAACCTTACCCCTTGTTCACACACTAGGATGGGATCCCACCAGATACTCTGGTCCAATATCCTTCAGATAAAATGGTACCTAACTGAAAACATCTGTTTGAATCTATACTTTCATCTCACCGATTAAAATCCCCTCTTACCAGGCAAGATGGATCTTCCGACATAGATCCCAAGCAAAAATTGGAAAAGGTTTATAATTCTAACATTGCAAATGCTCAGGAAGAGCAATATGGATGACGTGCTCTGGGAGGCAGAGCAGCAAATCCAGAGGGTAGGTAGGAATTTGGTAGGCCCAGCTGAGAAGCCCAGTCCCAGCAGAGGGCCACAGCAAGCTGGAAGAGTCACGCAAGTGTGTACACAGGAGACGTAAAACCACAAAGCCACCCCAGGGGCTCAAAACCCTGTGACCAGGGCTCCTGGCACAGCTGTCCTTGTTCAGCCCTTGGTCCCTTGTAGTCCCACGTGTCAAGGATAATTTGCATGGCCTCTGACGGAGGAGGTGACAGGCCCAAGAAATAGCTACTATAAGCCAAGCCTGGAAGAAATGAAAGAACTTGGGGCATCTGGGGCTGCCAACCAGGGGGGAGGGGAGGAGAATTCCATCCAGTTTCATTCAAGAGCCTGGAGTACCAGGCCTGGAGACTGGACTTGACTCTTCAGGGGACTCATTAAAGGATCTTTAGCAGAGAAGCGATACGATCAGGTCTTTGTTTAGAAAACTCTGTTCGTTGAGCATGTAGCAAGTATCAGTTCAGTTCAGTTCAGTCACTCAGTCGTGTCCAACTCTGCAACCCCTTGGACTGCAGCACGCCAGGCTTCCCTGCCCATCACCAACTCCTGGAGCTTGCTCAAACTCATGTCCATCAAGTCGGTGATGCCATCCAACCATCTCATCCTCTGTCATCCCTTTCTTCTCCCATCTTCAATCTTTCCCAGCATCAGGGTCTTTTCCAATGAGTCAGTTCTTTGCATCAGGTGGCCAAAGTATTGGAGTTTCAGCTTCAGCATCAGTCCTTCCAATGAATATTCAGGACTGATTTCCTTTAGGATTGAATCATTCGATCTCCTTGCAAGTAGGAGAGAAATCATAAGGAAAGAAGACCAGTTAGGAGTTATGCAGACTAGAGACGATTTCCAAAAATTCTTCTTCATAACAGAGGATTAAAAGTTCCATACCTAACAGAATACATACTGGCCTGTTAGGGGGCCCAACAGTAACACCAAAACCTATTCTCTGTTTATAAAAGAAATCATCTGTGAGCCACCACTCTTGTCAGCGCACAAGTTTCATCACCGTACAAGATGAGCCTTTCTTGCCTCATGGCAAACCTTAGCATATTGTATTCCATCCTCCACCATCTGGGCTAATTCCAATCTAATGTGATTTCCGTCATAAAGCCACAGCAACAGACCCCAGCATTTAGAAATGTCTGGAGTTGCATAAGAAACACCAAAGACCCACCCCTTTGAAAGGGGAAAGGTCAGCTCTAGGTCCTTCCACAAATTATCAGAAGGCACTGATAATGTCGCCAGTAGGGCAACTAGGAATTTGAAAGGAAATTAAACAGTATGGACTAAAAGATTTTCCTAATTATTCCATTAGGGATAATCCTGGTTTCTTTTCTCTTCCTGATCTATTCCTCCCAGAAGCCTACCTGGTACAGTATGTTTTGTGGTGTGTTTGGACTCTGAACTTTGGAATGAGACCAAAAGGATAATTTAGTGATATTTTTTTCTCTGATCAGGCCTACCCAGCGTCCTCACATCTGAGACAGAGACAACAACTTTCTGTAATACATATACCCGGTTTGGGGTAATATTTAAAAAATCAATTTGCTTACAGATAAAAGTTCAGTTTCAACACACTAAGAGAAGTCTACTCGTAAAGGATACTTCTGCATGGCAAATAATAACTTCACTCCCAATTTCCATTTTACTTCCCTGCTTTGGAATAACTTTTATAAAAATCTGCATTGAGTTTCCTCCAGCAACATGAAGTCCTAAGGTTCTGAAGAACTCTCTCCCCTCATTATATACAGAAATTTATACATTAAATGGAACCAGAAAATGAAACACACAGATGGACTATAGAAAAGAAAGGGAAATAGCCACATAAAAGAATTAAAGAGGGCCTTCAAAACCACAGCTGTTTTCAGTCTCTAAGTTCTGTCTAAGTCTGTGTGACCCCATGGACTGCAACACCCCAGGCTCCTCTGTCCTCCGCTGTCTCCCAGAGTTTGCTAAAATTCATGCCCATTGAGTCGGTGATGCTATCTAACCATCTCATCCTCTGTTGCCCTCTTCTCCTCCTGCCCTCATCTTTCCCAGCATCAGGGACTTTTCCATGAGTCAGCTCTTTGCATCAAGTGGCCAAAGTAGTGGAGATTCAGCTTCAGCATCAGTCCTCCCAGTGAATATTCAGGGTTGATTTCCTTTAGAATTCACAGGTTTCATCTCTTTGCAGTCCAAGGGACTCTTAAGAGTCTTCTCTAGAAACACATTTCAAAAGCATCAATTTTTCAGCACTTAGCCTTCTCTATGGTGCAGCTCTCACATCCATATATGACTATTGGAAAAACCATAGCTTTGACTATATGGACCTTTGTCAGAAAAGTGATGTCTCTGTTTTTTAATATGCTATCTAGGTTTGTCAGAGTTTTCCTTCCAAGGAGCAAGCGTCTTTTAAATTCATCACTGCAGTCACCATCCACAGTGATTTTGGAGCCCAAGAAAATTAAGTCTGTCACTGCATCTACTTTTTCCTCTTCTATTTGCATGAAGTGATGGGGCCAGATGCCATGATCTTAGTTTTTTGAATGTTGAGTTTCAAGCCAGTTTTTTCACTCTCCTGTTTCACCCTCATCAAGAGGCTCTTTAGTTCTTCTTCACTCTCTGCCATTAGAATGGTATCAGCTGCATATCTGAGGATGTCGCTATTTCTCACAGCAATCTTGATTCCAGCTTGTGATGCATCCAGCCCAGCATTTCACATGATGTACTCCGCATGTAAGTTAAATAAGCAGGATAATAATATACAGCCTTGTAACCCCTTCCCAATTTTGAACCAGTTCATTGTTCCACATAACGTTCTAACTGTTGCTTCTTGATCCAAATACAAGTTTCTCAGGAGATAGGTAAGGTGGTCTGGTATTCCCATCTCTTTTAAGAACTTTCCACAGTTTGTCATGATCCACACAGTCAGAGGCTTTCGCATAGTCAATGAAGCAGAAGTAGACATTTTTCTGAAACTCCCTTGCTTTTTCCATGGTCCAACAAAGGTTGGTAATTTGATCTCTGGTTCTTCTGCCTCCCCTAAATTCAGCTTGTCTATCTGGAAGTTCTCAGTTCACACACTACTGAAGCCTAGATGAAGGATTTTGAGCATAACCTTGCTAGTATGTGAAATGAGTGCACTTGTGCAGTAGTTTTATCATTCTTTGGCATTATCCTTCTTTGAGATTGGAATGAAGACTCACCTTTTCCAGTCCTGTGGCCACTGTTGAGTTTTCCAAATTTGTTGACATATTGAGTGCAGCACTTTTAACAGCATCATCTTTTAGGATTTGAAATAGCTCAACTGGAATTCTATTACCTTCACTAGCTTTGTTCATAGTAATGTATTCTAAGGCCTACTTGACTTCATACTCCAGGATGTCTGGCTCTAGGTGAGTGACCACACCATCGTGATTATCCGGGTCATTAAGGCCATTCTTGTATAGTTCTTTTGTGTATTCTTGCCACCTCTTCTTAATCTCTTCTGCTTCTGTTGGATCCTTGCTGTTTTTGTCCTTTATTATGCCCATCTTTGCATGAAATATTCCCTTGGTATCTCCAATTTTCTTAAAGAGATCTCTAGTCTTTCCCATTCTCTTGTTTTCCTCTATTTCTTTGCATTGTTCACTTAAGAAAGCTTTCTTATCTCTTCTGGCTATTCTCTGGAACTCTGCACTCAGTTGGGTATATCTTTCCCTTTCTCCCTGGCCTTTTGTTTCTCTTTTTTTCCTCAGTGAATCGTAAAACCTCCTGAGACAACCACTTTGTCTTCTTGCACTTCTTTTTCTTTGGAACGGTCTTGGTCAATGCCTCCTGTACAGTGTTACAAACCTCTGTCCATAGTTATTCAGGCACTCTACCAGATCTAATCCCTTGAGTCTATTTGTCACTTCCACTGTATAATCATAAAGGATTTGATTTAGGTCATAACTGAATGACCTAGTGGTTTTCCCTACTTTCTTCAACTGAAGCCTGAATTTTGCAATAAGGAGTTCATGATCTGAGCCACAGTCAGCTCCAGGTCTTGTTCTTACTGACTGTAAAAACAAGTCAGTAAAGAAGACAAAGCTTCTCCATCTTTGGCTGCAAAGAATATATATAATCAATCTGATTTTGGTGGTGTCCATGTGTAGAGTCATCTCTTTTGTTGGAAAAGGGTGTTTGATATGATCAGTGTGTTCTCTTAACAAAACTCTTAGCCTTTGCCCTGCTTCATTTTGTATTCAAAGGTCAAACTTGCCTGTTACTCCAGGTATCTCTTGACTTCCTACTTTTGCATTCCAATCCCCTATGATGAAAAGGACATCTTTTTTGATGTTAGTTCTAGAAGGTCTTATAGGACTTCATAGAAGAGTTTAACTTCAGCTTCTTTGGCATCAGTGGTTGGGGCATAGACTTGGATTGCTGTGATGTTGAATGCTTTACCTTGGAAATGAACCAAGATCATCTTGTCATTTTTGAGATTACACCCAAGTACTGTATTTTGGACTCTTTTGTTGACTATGAGGGTTACTCCATTTCTTTTAAACGATTCTTGCCCACATTAGTAGATATAATGGTCATCTGAATTAAATTTGCCCATTCCCATCCATTTTAGTTCACTGATTCCTAAAATGTCGATATGCAATCTTGCAGTCTCCTGCTTGACCACGTCTAATTTACCTTGATTCGTGGACCTAACAGTCCGGATTTCTAATGCAGTATTATTCTTTACAGCATCAGACTTTACTTTCACTACCAGACACATCCACAACTGAGCATCATTTCCATCTCGGCCCAGCCACTTCATTGTTTCTGAAGCTATTAGTAACTGTCCTCTGATCTTCACCAGTAGCCTACTGGACAACTTCTGACCTGGGGGTGGGGGTGGGGCTCATCTTCCAGTGTCATACCTTTTTGCTTTTTCATACTGTCCATGGGGTTCTTATGGCAGGAATACTGGGTTGCCATTTCCTCCTCCAATGGATCACATTGTGTCTGAATTCTTCACTATGACCAGTCGTTGGTCTTGGGTGGCCCTGCACAGCTTCACTGAGCTACACAAGCCCCTTTTTCACAACAAGGCTATGACCCATGAAGAGTGAGTGGTGTGATACTGTGATTTATAATAAGAAATATATATTGTCTCATCCTCATTCCTGGCACAGAGTTCCTAAAGGCTTTGGAATTTCCTAAGTGAAAAGAATTATAAAGGTGAAAAGAGTATCTTTCGTTATCCTTAACAAACTTCTTTAAACCATACCTGAGCTTATATTAATGAGGTGTTTTTAAATAGTCCCCCAGATAACCACAGTTTAGTGGTTTGTCACCAAAGGAACCAACCCTGTGATTTGGGGTTGGAACTTTCAGCTTCACCCCAACAATGGTCAATCATGCCTACACAATGAAATTGCCCCTAAAAATCCCTAAAGTACAGGATTTAGTGAGTTTCTTGCCTGGCAAGCAAATGGAGGTACTGGGAGTGGGTGGCATGCCTGCCTCAAGAGGACATGGAACTTCACACTCCTTCCCCCACACTCTGCCCTGTGCATCTCTTTCACCTGGCTGTTTCTGAATTATATCCTTTACAAGCAACAGAAAAACATAAATGTTTCCCTGAGTTCTAGAGGCCATTCTAGTCAACACAGAACATGAGGGTGATGGGGACCTCCAGACTCCAGTTTATAGCCAATCAGAGGTACAGGTGACAACCTGGACTGGCAGTTGGTGTCTGAAGTGGGAGGAGGGAGGGTAGGTCTTGTGGGCCTGGGAGACCTAATGCCATCTCCAGGTAGACGGTGTCAGAACTGAATTAAATTGTAGGACACTTGGACAGTATCCACAGAGAATTGGAGAACTGTTTGGTGTGGGAAAATGCATACACTTGCTATCCAGAAGTGAAGAATTGAGGGCAGAGGCATGAGTACAACAGAGAAAAGGAGATTTTTCCCCTTCAGATAGGAAATGTATGTGTCTGGGACACCTTGTTGTTCCAGAAATAAAAGGAGTGGCAAAAGACTACTGGAGCTGTGTCAAAGGACACAAGCACTAACTTGAGGAGTTAAAAAAAAGAAAAAGTTGGCTTTAGGAAAAAATAAAAAAACAATCACTTCATTGGTCACTTTTGTGGGATACTGATACATTAAATCATTATTGTGAAAATTGGTACATAAACAGAAAATACTAGAAAATTATCATTGTGCAACATATAAAACATAGACATATCTTCAAGAGAGTACAAGTTTAGTTCCAAACTACCACTATTGAGCAAATATTTCAATAAAGTGAGTTACATGAATTTTTGGTTTACCACTATAAGTAAAAGTTATGTTTACACTATACTGTAGTCTACTAAATGTACAACAGTATTATCTCTAAACAACAATGTACATACTTTAAATTCCAAAAAGAAAAAATGACAATAGTGACATCAAGATCACAGATCACCATAACAAATATAATATTGAAAAACTTGAAAATATTATGAGAATTACCAAAATGTGACACAGAGAACAAAGTGACCAAATGCTGTCTGGAAAATGGTACTGGTGGACTTGCTCAGTGCAAGATTCCAAAAACTTCAGTTTGTAAATTTGCAGCATCTGAAAAGTGCAACAAAGTGAAGCACAATAAACCAAGGTATACCTGTAATGTATCTAGACAAATACCATCAGTGGGGTCACTCATGTTCACCACAGCAGTATTCACGACAGCCAAAAGCAAGCCAAGTGTCCATAAATGGATGAATGGATAGGCAGAATGTGTTCCATCTACAATGGAATAGTATTCAGCCACGTAAAGGAAGGAAATTCTGATATATGCTACAGCACAGATGAACCTTGAGGACATTATGCCAAGGGAAATAAGCCAGTCACTTAGATGAGGAGCCTAGAAGAGGGAAATTCATAGAGAAGAAAGGAGAATGCTGGCTGTCAGGAGCTAGTGGTGGGGGTGGGGGGAGTGAGACATGGGCGGTTACTGTTTAATGAGTACATAGTTTCAGTTTCAAATGATGGAAAGTTTCTGAAAACAGATAATGGTGATGGTTATACAACATTGTGGATCTGCTTAATGCCACAAAGCTATACACTTAAAAACAGTTAAGGAACTTTCCTGGTAATCCAGTGGTTAAGACTCTGTCCTTCTGCTTCAGGGGGCAGGGTTCAATTCCTGGTCAGGAAACTAAGATTCTAATCGTGGCACAGCACAGCTAAAAACAAATTAAAGATGGTGAAAAGTCAAGGTGGGATATTAAAAGGTTAAAATGACAAGTTTTATGTGTATTTTATAATTAAAACTTCATTGTGAGAGATTTAGCTATTACCCATATGAACTCTGATCAGTCTTGGTATCAATAAAACCAGGGGATATCAGCTACCTCTGCATCTCTTGAGGTGATCCAGTCAGTACACAGCAACATCTCTGAAGTGTTAGCACACAAGAAGTCCTGAATTTCAAATAGTCACTGAGTTTAAACACAAGTTTATAATACTTCAGAGAATAAAAGATCGAATTATAGGACACCTAGCAAAAGCAACTAGCAAAGTCCAGGCTATAAGGCATTTTACCTTTTCTTCAAAATGTTAGTATGACATGCAAGCTTTATTTGGCCACTTATTCAAAACAACTTCGGTAAAAAGAGATTTTTTTGAGGCAACTAGGTCCATCTAGTCAAAGCTGTGATTTTTCCAGCTGTCATGTATTGATATGAGAGTTGGACCACAAAGAAAGCTGAGCACCAAAGAATTGATGCTTTTGAACTGTGGGGTTGGGACTTGAGAGCCCCTTGGACTGCAAAGAGATCCAACCAGTCAATCCTAAAGGAAATCAGTTCTGAATATTCACTGGAAGGACTGATGCTGAAGCTGAAACTCCAATACTTTGGCCACCTGATGCGAAGAACTGACTTATTGGGAAAGATCCTGATTCTGGGAAAGATCGAAGTCAGGAGGAGAAGGGGACGACCGAGGATGAGATGCTTGGATGTCATTATCGACTTAATGGACATGAGTTTGAGCAGGCTCCAGGAGTTAGTGATGGACAGGGAAGCCTAGCATGCTGCACTCCATAGGGTTGCAAAGTATTGGACACGACTGAGCAACAGAACTGAACTGAGGGAAATTTAAGTATGGAAGGGATAGGTGATAATATTAAAAAATTATTGCTAATTTTGGTTGCTGATAATGGCACAATGATTATATTAAGAAGGGGAAAGCTTTTGTGAGCCAAAGTATCTCTAAAAGGTAAGACATGATATCTGGGATTTGCTATAATATATTCCTATGTCCCCAAGGACTCTATTTTTTTTTTTTTCCTGGCCATAGCATGCAGCTTGCAGGATCCTAGTTCTCTGACTAAGGACTGAACCCGAAGCTTTAGCAATGAAAGTGCTGAGTCTTAATCACTGGACTGCCAGGAAGCTCCCTTATTTACCCACCCTCAATTTGCTTCCCTGCTCATGCTTAATGTTAAGAGAAAAAATTTACGGAAGTGCTGGCAACTTATTTCTCTATACTCACTGGTCCATCCCATGAATTAAGACCAAGGCTTGGCGAATGTGCTGAGTGAGGAAGAACAATTACCAAGTTCATGACTCCAGGTTCTGTTTACCCTGATACTGTCCAGGATAATCATTTATTTCCTGCTGCCTTCTAAGTTTTATTAAGCTGTTCAAAAAAGTTTCAGCTATGCTTTATGGCTGCGTAAACTGCCCATGTATCCATTTCACAACTTGATTCATTCTGATTAAATTGTTCGACTGTTAATGAGTTTTAGATTGCAATATGGAGAGGCAAACAATTCAGAACATTAAGGCAGTAAAATATCTTAATATTTCACAAGTTCTCACTGAAAACATAAAACAAAAGGCTCATTCCTGGAAGGAGAGACTGTAATAATTACCCTCTGTAAAAATAAATGTGCTTGGTTCCCTATATATTATCCGGGCATCTGTGTAGACACACTCACATGTAGGGAGCCAGATGGTACATGGTAATCTCATAAATATCCATAGGAATTCTGAGATTTTCAAGCCAATTGCAACAGACGAGATAACCATTTTGACATATTATTTCAAAAAATTTCTGGGGCTAGGCAAAAAATTGATTCCTACTCGGCTTACTTCACAGTCTAATGAGTTTTGCAGTCTGGAGGCAATGGTGCAGGTGAGGTGCTGAAGGGTCTCCAGTACAGAGGGCTTCAGAGACAGGTGGGGATTATGAATCAGGTGACCAAATACTGCTCTTCCACAGCTCAGGACTCCTCCTTTCCCCTGCTCCCACCGCCTGTGGGTTCCCGGCCCACCATCTGCTTCTGCTGTCATGCAGTGTTTGTTTTGACAGAAACTGAGTATAGATGCATGCATGCACTGGCTCTCCCACCTTTGAACATTTTTTCTGGGAACTACCCCCTTCTGGTGACTCCCTTGGGAAAATTAACATACAGCAGGTAGAGGCTACCAAAATATTGAGGGTGGCGAGGCCTTGCCCTGGTGCTCAAGGTCCCAAAAATTCAATCGTTTCATTTGTAAAATGGGAATTAAAACACATTATCAGCCTCAAGGCAGAAAGCTCAAATGGATGTCTTCCATTCCTTCCAGCCCAAAAGCCATGCCTGTAATATACACAAGGCTTCATCCCAAACCAACTTTTCAGTTGAGCGGTTCTTCAAACTCAGGAAGAGAAGAGGAATTTGCATTTAGCCATGAAGAGTCAAAAGATTCTTTGCAACACATTTCTTAAGGGAAGGACATTTAGGAACCTGGAAAAGCTTATGCCATATAATCTCAGAGTGTAAGAAACAGCAGGGCATCGCTGAGGATGATAGCACCAATGATGTCATTTTGCAGATGAGAACACTGAGGCCAGAGAAAGCTAATGAGTTGCCTACATCTGGGACTGGCCAAAACAGATGTGCAGTTAAAGAACAGCTGTTGTGAGGTGGAGCTCATAGCCAGAAGCTCAGCCAGTGTTGCAGCGTCATCGGGTCCCCACTGATCAGGTGGGCATTGTTAGGAGCCTTTTCCAAGTGAGAAATATTCATGGATTACATCCCTTAGGCCCCAATCCTAGGGCTCGGCAGGACCGAGATGAGAGCTCAGAGTTTCTGGCTTCAAAGACATTGCTTCTTCTATTCTGTGTCATTTTGGGGAGGGAAAATTGCACAAGAATTTGTGCTAAGCAGCACGTGAAGTCAAAAGGGTGCAGATGGAGACATCTTGGTGCGTTCAGGTCTGTTTCCACCACAACCGTTATTTGGAGCTGGTGGGACTCTACCTCTGTATTTCCCCTTGTTAAGAATCCCCTATTCCATTCCCAAAGAAAAAGGCCCTAATCGACATGAGTTCTTCAATTAATTTAGTGGATATAAACCAATGCTGCTTTAAGAATTTGAAAGGTATGTAAACTTAAAAAATTGTTTTTAATACAAAGCTTCCTGAAGGAGGACACGGCAACCCACTTCAGCCCATAAGGTCACAAAGAGTCGAACACTACTGAGCACATACACACACAGACAAACCTAAAAACATGAATTTGAATGGTCTGGAAGTACCTGAGTTTGCCCAAACCAGCTTGGGGAAGTGGGGATATGCAGCACTGAAAGGTAGAGCAACTATTGGGTGAATTGCCATGGCATCAGTGACCAACCCCCAAATCCAAATTGGGACCTGAGTCATTCGGGTCTGTCTGCCAGCTTCCTGCTGCAGCAAAGTGGCACCTGCCCACTTTGCCACGTTCTCTGCTGCCTCTCCATCAGCTGCAGCCTTAGTTGTGAGACAACTGTATTTCATCCACCACAAGTCCACTTCGAGACGTATTCATTGTCTCCAGAGAGGACCTCAAATGCTTTTTTAACATTGTACTAACTACCAAATACCCATAAAGCACTAAATCTATCATATCACAACCTCTGGCAGCATCTTTGCCCTGCCCTGAATTCGTGAACATTCTTGGCCTTTGAGTTCAACTTCTTCAGACCCATGTTGGCCTACATCTCATGACCAACCATTCCTAACCACAGAATCCTCCCCCAGCAGCATCCAACACAGCAGCCAGGGCACCTTCAGAGATGCCACGGGGATTGAGCATTTAAAGGGACATCTTAGTGAGGAAAACACCAATAACAACAAACCAACCTAAAGGCTGTGTATAATCACAGATGCCCACTTCATCATAAATAAACAGCAAAATACAAAAAATAAAATGGTTATGAGAAACATTCCCTTCTTGTCACATCTGTGTGCTCCTGGAAATCTTTTTTTTTTTCTTATTCCAGTAAAGTACAAGATATCTCAGTAGCAACATAAACACCATATTATCTACTAGTTACTATAGCAACTACATTCATGTAATTTGCTCATGCCTAAATTAAAGCTGCCTAGGGTAGCTTTAACTTACATCTCTCACATATGACTTTTCTGTCTGTGTTTTTCATTAGTGAGAATCGTGTCTCTCAGATTGTAATCAGTGCGCTGTGACCCTCTACCTTACTCAGAGCCCACTTTTGCCATGACCTGACTTTGCTTCCCCCATGACTTTTAGGTATTCCTCAAAGAGAGAACATGCACTCTTTTATCCTAATGCTTTAATCTATCTCTCTTTCTCTTTTAATTTTTATTGGAGCACAGTTGCTTTACAATGTGTCTTACTTTCTACTGTGCAGCAAAGTAAATTAGCTGTAGGTAGACACCTGTCCCCTCTTTTTTGGATTTCCTTCCTTTAGGTCACCACAGAGCACTGAGTAGACTGCCCTGTGTTCTAGAGTAGGTCCTCATTTGCTGAGAACATGCTCTCTTAATGGCATATTTATTCCAAGGGAGTGGAGAAGGGGTTATGAAGGAGCAACAACTTTTCCATACAAAAGGAACAAGAGCATCTACCCAGCAATGAACTTCACGGCTCTGGAAATCATCCCATTTTTTCCTAACTCTTCATTCAACACACTATAAAAGGCATAACCTAAAAAAGGGTGTGATGGAAAGAGGTACCAAGATCCACTCAAGGAAAAGGCACAATAGTTAATCATCTCTTCTCTCGCATCCTTCCTTCAACCCTACAAAAGAAACAAGTTGAGAGGCTCTTCAGTTTTTGTGACTGTAAGCAATATGGTGGATTAATGTCCCTGAATGCCAGCACTGAATACATGAATTCATTGTTCAGAATGTTCAATGAGTCAGTAGCTAAGTCCTATTAATTCCATTATATATTCTTATTTGTGTCTGCTCTGGAATTGAGCCAGGAGAGAAACACTGTCATGAAGAAACCGATGACATATATCCACCTTTGTAAAATGATGCATTTCAAACCAAAGATTGGCTATGCTTCTCTTAACCCAAAATTCTCAGTGGCCCAGCCGAGACATGCAACAAGTTTCTCAAAAACCTCAATGGCACATCAATCACATGGCTGCTCACAATTGTTCAGTGAATGTTTAACCAAGATATATTCACTTGAAATTAAACCAGAATGGATTCCTTAGAAGGGCCATCAGGATCACTGTCCAACGTAAGAACCCTCAGGACAGTGGGAAAGAGTGTAAATGTCCCTTCTCAGGGCTTTTAAAGGGCTCTGGATTTGGCGGCGGGGAGACCTGTCTTAAATATCTTTATTACTGCTTCCGATACATTTCCAGTGTCATTAATTCACATTGGCATTTCATTAAATGGGATTCTCTTTGCAAATACTACTTTATATTCTTTCTTTTTCCCCTCTAAATCTTTAAATCTGAGCACATTTTGAGCTGGTTGTTCACGGCAGTGTGGACCCTTGGAAAAGCAGTCACAAAATGACTATGTGCCTCTGGTCTGCAGCACGCCTTTCTATTTGCTGGTTTAATCCTCCAGACTTGAGCCATTTCCCATTCAGTCCTTCACATCATCTTGGGTTAATCTGTCAAACATTTCAGACAGCCAAGCCAGTTTCCAATTGCTAAGGACTTTGCCACAAGCACCATGTCTGTTAATAAGATTTTCATTTGGAAAGATGCCAGGGCGTCTATGTTTTCTATCGTACATAAATACTGAGATTTAATAGCTTCAGGTTTTGTTTAATGTTAACTATTTAAAAAAAAAAAAAAAGGTTCTCAAATGCCTGGCCCAACAGGGAAAGGCCCCACTGACAGCTATTTGCAAGGGTAATGTTGTGGAAAACAACATCCATCTTGGAAACAGTTTCATTAGCCCCATCTAGCTGACCTCTCCACATAATGTTGTCAAATGTGACGGGCATCAGATTATTGGGAATATGGAGATCAATAAATATGCAACACCGGCGCTTAGAATGCTTCTGGCATTGGAGCCGTACAAATGCCATCTAACACGGCTTGGAGTTGCTGTCATCTGTCACACCAGCTAGTAAATAGACAAGCTTAAGGGGAAGGCTATCTGAAATGGTAAAATATATGGGTGAAGATGAATTAGACAGGCGGTGTATAGTCAGGATTCTGATGCATGAAGGTTCCAAATGAAAAACACCAGGCAAACACTGGAGCAGCAGCCTGCCTTCTTTGGGGAATCGATGCAAATTCTTGCCACATGGTCAAAAGCTGCCCGGTGGTCTAGCTTCTGTGTGTTTGATGTCAGATGCCAAGGGAGCACTGTCTGCCTTTGGGATGCCTGATAGAAACTTGGAGCATCCCGAGTCCATTTCTGACACCCTGAGGCAGCCAGATTACCCATCTCCACAAATTCCTGTGCGTGTGAATCACACAATGTCTTTTGAGTGTGATGGCAACCCAAGGCCAAAGAAAGCGCCTGCACTGTCCGATTACGTTCGCCTCAAAAGCCTTCAACATTGGGTTCACAAAAGAACACCTGGTTGAACTGCTAAAGGAAACTCTCACCCCAGCTGGTGGTCATCAAATTTCCCACATCATCAGACCTTTGGGAAGCGCTACTGGTGACAACTTCTCCATCAGGCCACCCTCTTCTAAGATCCCTACCTGCCCAGCCTGCCGGAAGCTGAACCCCACTGCCCACTCTGCGCTTATCACTACCTGACGATCCCAGCTGAGGCACTTGCTCTGTCTTCAGTAGTGTTTTTTGAAGTCCTCAGAACAGGCAGCCCTGTTCATAAACCCTCGTCCCCCTCCAAAAACCGCTTGAAGCAACTTAAAGAAAGAATCTGTCTGCTAGTACAGGTGATGCAAGAGATGCAAGTTCAATCCCTGGGTGGGGAAGATCCCCTGGATTAGGAAATAGCAACCCATTCCAATATTCTTGCCTGGACAATCCCATGGATAGAGGAGCATGGCGGGCTACAATCCACGGAGTCTCAAAGATTAAGACACAACTGAGCATGGCACAAAAAGGAAAGCTAGTTCTTGAAACATCAAAACACAGAGGATGTGAGCCATACAAAGGCATATACCCAGATACTCTATGCCAGAACAAACACGTTCCTCAAACCCAAGTCATGTCGCTGACCAATGATGACCAGCGTGCTTCTGCCCCTCCAGGTTTTAAGAAATGTCATTCATCTCTATGGAAAAGAGAACAAACAAAAGGCATAAAGGTATTTTTGAAGTACACTGTTATGAGGTACTTGGCTAGTAATTTGCAGCCCAGGTACACAACATACCTTTTAGCACGGCTATTTATCTCTCAGGGAGAATGCTGCCGTACTTACGATAAAGGCTCTGTTGGACCTCTTCATCAATAGCAAACCTTTAAGCACAGCACATCTCATAAATAGGAGTTCCACTAACACAGACTTCAAAAGGATAGAACTTGATAATTCAAAAATAGAGCTATATTAAGTGTTCCAGCAGTCCATCCATAAAAGCCGCCGTATATTCCAAACGCCAGAGTCCTTCAAGCAACATGACAGGTCTATTAGAATAATAGCAGGGGAAAGCATAATTACAAGTAATCATTGGCTGGAAAGGAGCTAGTTGTTTTTGTAGAGCAAAATGCAGCGCTGAGCCCCGCGGAAAATGTAGCCAGAGCAGCGACAGCGAGAGCAGATAACCATCGAAAATAACCACGGCGCAAACCCTGCACTATTTATTTCTATTTATTAAGAACTCTTTGTATACCTTAATGTTTTCCTGGTGAAATCATCTTAATTTGAGCCCACATTTTCTTTGGATAAGATTATTACATAATTGCTACTTACCGGCCACTATTTTCTGTACATTTGTTGGTCAAACAGTTAGGGTGTCTGTCTTTTCCAGCCCAACAGAGATCATTCCGTCAAGCAGGGGCTGCTAGGTGGTTCTGTGTAGCCATATTGAATATACACCCAGTGCCCGAAAGGATAAAGAAAGTTCGGCTGAGCGTTATGTTTTAATCCATAGATTGATGACTGTAGCTCTGTCAAAGGATGGGGCTGTTTCTCATTAGGGATGGCAAAAGAGAAGACATCTGGCCCATTTCCCCATGGATGGGACTGCACCCCCCATCAGGAAGCCCATTCATCTGGGGGATTTGTGCTGATCCTCCTCTTTCATTAGATGGCTGTCAAGCACTTTAAAGTTTCCAAAATGCACGGAGAATAATACACCCCGGCTAAGTCTTGTCAGCAAGCCCAGGAAGGAGTCCGGGCAGGAGTGGTTAGCTCCAGTTTGCAGATGTGCAAATGGAGGTTCAGGAAAGGAAGGAGCTCCCCAGAGGTCCCAACAGTTGACCTTCTCCCCATGCCATCGGCCTGCCCCGATAAAACGCTTGCTTTGCACCTGGTTCTCCATCTCACTGGCTCTGTGGGACACACCCATAAAGATAAAAGTCACTGACCAGGTGCTGCTGTGCAGGTGCCAACTGGGTCTCAACACACGAAAGAGGGTCACACGCTCAACCTCTGGACTGCAGGGAGGTAGGGCAGAGGTTCACACCCAACGTGGAAGGCAGCCAGGCTACCTGTGTAAAGAAGGACACAATCAAGTCAGACTCACCTGGGTCTTAGCATCATTCACTTCCCTAACACTGATTGATCTGTAGACTGGGTACCAGGCATGGAAGGAGATGGCAGGGAAAGGAAGTAGAGAATGGCGAAAATGAAATTAAATCTAATTTTTAGCCCAGATATGAGAAAAATGCAACTCTGAAGAACTCAGCCTCAAGGTGAGGCATAAAGGTACCTTGACACCCAGGACAGACACCGGGCAGCCAGGGAACCAGTGTTTCCAGGAAGCACGTGCCCCGACTTTCTAGCCATCTGACTCTGGGCCATTGACTTAACCTCACTGGGCCTCAGTATCCTCATCTGGAAAATGGGAGTAACAAGACTGCCTGTCTCCAAGGGCTGTTGTAAAAGTAGTTGGCCCACAGATGCCACCAGCAGAGTACAGGGTGCACAGAAGCATTAATTAGGTGCCCCCCCTTTTGATACCCATAGGAAGCCAGAGGAGGGAGTGATCCATGGTCTCTGGTTCTTAGGAAAGGTCTCCTGGAGATGGCGGGAGACTATCTGGTCCTTGGAGGACAGAGGGCAGTTTTCCACAAAGCAGCACCCCAGGCCTTGTCCTGGGAGTCCAGAAACTCAAGAGGCCTCCTTCCAGGGGCTCATTTATAATAAAAAGCCTTACAGAAGACCCTCTAGGTTTATTGATATGTTTGCTTCCTACTTAGACTCTTAGCAACACGGTGTGAGTCTGGACTTCTGGATTTCATTGGTACACCCATGTTGGTTATAAAGCTGTAATTCACAATCTGGCTGCTTCCCCCACTCAAAGTATTCAACTTTAAAATTAATTTGGTTTTGAAATACAACACCAGGCTATATCATCAATGCAAAGTTAGAAATCCCAGTTCCGTGAATATATTGAGAATTTAGGCTATTAAGGGATTTCAGCTTGAGAAGAGCTGGATCTTTCCATGGTGGTGGTGGTTTAGTCCCTAAGTCATGTCCAACTCTTGCAACCCCATGGACTGTAGCCCGCCAGGCTCCTCTGTCCATGAGATTCTCCAGGCAAGAATACTGGAGTGGGTTGCCATTTCCTTCTCCAGGATCTTTCCATATTGTGGAATAAACTTCCAATAATGCTTAGCAAGACCATGTCACACATCAAATACACATGCCGCAGAGATAAGACACCAAGAAAGAGGATGGTGATCATGGTGGTGGTGGTGGTGGTGATGTGATGGTAACCATGACAACTGTGTGAGAGGAGGATGCTCAGGGCTGGTTCTGAGAAAGGGGTCCAAGCAGGTGGAGAACAATGGTCTGTCAATTCACATGAGGGTGAGGCATGAACATGCCCCTGGGACCTGAGAGAATGCACTTTCCAGCTTCTTCAGAATGAAGATGCTAGCTGTGGATCGCCAGACCCAGAGAGCTGTCAAAGGATTAGCTCTGAAGAAGATCATCCACCCCAATATAGTCATTTTAGGCATGTCTTGGACTTGGGAAAGTTTCCGACAGAAGTTAACCCAAGTAAGCAAGAATCTGTAACGGTACTATAAGTCCACACACCTCCTGTTTTACTGAAGGCCACACGTGTTCCTGCCACTTGATCTTTGGAAACTGGCTGGGCACGTGTCCTGGCCCTCCCCTCCTCGCCCCACCATTGGGTTTGAGGGATGATTTCTGAAATCACTTCTCAAAGGAAAGCCTCATTACCCAGTGACATGCTGTAATCCCAACCAATGCTTCCAGAAAAGTTTCAATGTCCATTACATTAGCTAGCCTTAGAATTGAATACAAATCCATTTTAATCAATATGTTGTAATAAATAGATATTAAGGCACATGGCACTAATGTACAGGTAGACTAATTAAAGCACCAGCATTTGCAGCACTCACATACCTCAATTTTCTCTACAAAATCCTTATTGAACCACTACCTTAAAAAAAATAATTGCATTTGCAATTAGAAACACTGAAGTTACATTATCGATTTTCTGCTAAAAACCTTTTTAGTAAACAAGCACAAACTACATTCATTAAATGTAAGTGCTTGGAGCTATGGTGTGAAATTCAATTCAGCCATTATCATGAATTACACTGATTATTGCTGTAATTATTTTCTCTTGGATACAACTGCATTTCTGTCCCTTGCTAGTTCTGTTGGACATATAACCATGTTCATTTTATAGCTAATAATACTCAACTGTAGTTCCAGCAATTACTATCACTTATACAAATCATTAAGTTAAGCTACGGGTACCTAGTAAGATTCAAAAAAATTAAGTAAAACATCCTTTTTTTTACCCTTTAAATAACTAATAGCATTAGAGAACAAGGGAAATTATAGATGTTAACTGATTTACATTGCAAGCTCTAATCACCTGTACTTGACTTGTCAGAAATTTCTGCTGTCCTAAGCACACCTTTTGAGAAGAAACCCACCAACAGACTCTTTTTTTTTTCCCAGAAATGAACAGTCGATGGACAGGATTACATATTTGAAGCATTCTCGGGAAGGAAAAAAGCCATGATCATTTGGTGTGTTCAAAAAAAGAGATTTTGTATTTTAATCAGAGTGAAAAAATGGTCTTGCCTTGTATGTGCTTGCTTATTTAGGTGTCTTATTAATGAAACAGATTTTTAAGAGAGAAAACTCCACTTTCCTTTTTCCTCCAAAGACAGCTGTAGCTGTCCACGGTTTCCAATGTGAATCCTCTAGGGAAAACAGGTGTTTTGCAAAGGAGACTTCCCATTCTTCCCTGAGGCAAGGCTGCTGCACCGACCGGTGAGGGTAGATGCTTCTGGGCGTATTCCCTCAAAGTGAGTACATTCTCCAGGGACTCTGGTGGGGAGCCACCCCCAGAGGAAAACTTGTGCGGAAGAAGGGAAGTCAGAGACACAACACTTTTAACATTTGTACTTGCCTATGCCATCTGGTGCAAAGACCTGACCCATTGGAAAAGACCCTGATGAGGGCAGGAGGAGAAGCGGGCAACAGAGGATGAGATGGTTGGATGGCATCACTGACTCAATCGACATGAATGTGAGCAAGCTCCAGGAGATGGTGAAGGACAGGGAAACCTGCTGCAGTCCGTGGGGTCACAAAGAGTCAGACATGACCGAGCAACTGATCAACAACGATGTACATAAAGATGGAAATAGCACATTTCACCACAAGAGGATTGGCAGACTATGATCTCCAGACTGGGGACAGAATTCTCACCACCAGCAGAAAGGCCCCTGCCCCACATGCCAAGGCCATGCTCCAGAGCCCTGAGGAAAGGATGTCACTCACAAATAGCAGAATGGTCCCCTTCCATTCAGGCTAAGTGCCCTTTCAGAAGTGGACCCAACTCTGTGTGAAAGCCTGGGGTGGGAGGTAAAGGACACAGAGATGCTCCCATGGGAGACCTCAACCCCAGTGGACAAATGGGAGGTGCCTTCTCAGAGGCATCACGATTTACTCAATAAACAATGTTTTTGATTCATATGTCAGATATTTTGTGGTTGCTGTTTAGTTGCTAAGTCGTGTCCAAAACTTTTGCAACCCCACGGACCATCGCTTACCAGGTTCCTCTGTCCATAGGACTTTCCAGGCAAGAATACAGGAGAGGGTAGCCATTTCCTTCTCCAGATCTTCCCGATCCAGGGATAGAACCCATGTCTCTTGGGTCTCCTGCAGTAACAGGTGGCTTCTTTACCACTGAGCCCCCAAGGAAGTCCCACGTTATATATTGGGCTGGCCAAAAAGTCCATTCAGGTTTTTCCTTAACCCCTTACAGAAACCCAGATGAACTTTCTGGCCAACCCAACACTTCATTTCATTTTTTAGAAGTGGAGGAGGGAGGTATACGGTTTATCTCAGGCGTGCCTACTCAGTTGCATCTGACTCTTGCAACCCCATGGACTGTCTCCCACCAGGCTCCTCTGCAAATGGGATTTCTCCAGGGAAGAATACTGGAGTGGGGTGCCATTTCCTCCTCTAAGGGATCTTCCCCACCCAGGGATCAAACCCTTGTCTCCTGCGTCTCTTGCTCGGCAGGTGGATTCTTTACCACTAGTGCCACCTGGGAAGCCTCATATGGCTTATAGGAATCCACAAACAAAATTTTGAGGGTTCCCATACCCCTCAAAATTGCTGGAAGCTATTTTGGCTCAGAGCTTCCTAGTGGCCAAAACAAAATGAAAAATACAGTCTTATGAACATAAGATTCACTGTTAGCAAAAGAAATGTAAATTGAAAAATAAGTAAAAAAATCTTTTCTTTTGAAAAGTATAAGCAAAATCTGATGTTAGGATTCAGAAATCAAGAATTAAAGGCATCTATTTTTTAAAAAATCAGGTATTACTTCTTTCCTTATTTTTTGTTGTTTTTTTTTCATGTAATATATAAACCACTGAAGCACATCAGCTGAAGTTCTGACGCTAACTCTAGCTATATGCAGGATAAAAAAGAAAGAAAATAGAACAAAATCATATTGTCGCCACATCATAAAAGCTGAGCAGCTGGAACATATTATGTGTGTACTATGTTAAAGCTGGTCTTCCCAGGTGGCTCAGCAGTAAAAAATACCCCTGCAATGCAGGAGCCGCTGGTTTGATCCCTAGGTCAGGAAGATCCCCTGGAAGAGGAAATGGCAACTCACTCCAGTATTCTTGCCTGAGAAATCTGATGGACAGAGGAGGCTACTGGGCTCCAGTCCACAGATTTCAAAAGCGTCGGACACCACAGAGCGACTGATCTCGCACACACACAAGACATATATTATGTTAAAGCATATTTAAATAACTCTAAATTCGCTGATTTATGCCATCATTTTGGAGTCATTAGAATTTTCCCAAAGCTGCTAAATAAATTTTCTGACCATTTTTGGCCATTTAGAGTGTTAATTGGTTTCATGCATTCAGTATCATAAGTCACTTTGCTATTCTAAAAATGTCTTTAAGAGTCTTTTTTTAAAGAATATTTCTTGCTGCTTCTCCTGTCTGGGAAATTACCTGCAATAATTGAATACAGTTTCAAAATGTTCAGAACTCGGAATTCTCAGCATCCTCCTTGCATTTATTTTGAATAAATAGGCATCTTTTTTTTTAACCAATGCGATCGATAGTAACAATACATATATATCAAAGGAACCAGCAAAAGAAGAGATAAGAGCCACTCTAAAACAAGCAGGGACATGTACTCTTGACTTCCGCTCCCAAGGAAGAAAAGATTTTTAAAATGCTAACAATTTGGCTATATCCGGTTGTCTGCCTGGCTTGGGTTCTTCCTGGAGAATCACATTAAAGAATTCAATAGACAGGCTTGAAAATTCAGAAAAGGGAAAATTAAATTCCTAGAGATAGTCAAGAATATCTTATTCATAAAGGGCTCTTTCCACGGGAGCTTCGAAATGTGTAATATAACCTTCAAAGTAAAAACGGTTTGTTGCATTAGTTCTGCTTAGCTGACCATGAATACTAATTGCAGGAAGAATTAACTGTGTCCAATACCTGGGGGCAGGAACACACAAAAGTGACTGGGAAAGACAAACAATGGAAAAGGTAAAAATGAACATCCACTTCCGTATTCAACTCAACATGATCTGCAGCAAAACCCTAAATTACAATGAAGCCAGTATGTGCCTCCTACCCCTCAGAGACTCGAAGGAAAAAAGAGGCAGCCACAAAGATATTGGGTTTGGGGGCAAAAATAATACATGCTTTTGCTCTCATTTGTCTTGTTCAACCGCTCTTCTTTCACCCCCTTTTTCTCTATCGCAATTGTGGCAGTTCCTTCACAAGGTCAGGAACTTTATTCTGTGGGTCAAGTGTCCCATTTTGCAGGATATTTCCACATGAGAGGCAACTGGCTGGTGGAAAGAAGGCTTTGGAGTAAGGATAGGCTTGAATGTGAATTTCAGCTCTGCAATCTGTGTGACCTTAAGTAAGTCACACACACACACACACACACACACAAACCTCTCTGGCCTAAGTTTCTTCATTCTTAAAATGGGAACAATAGTGACCAGACCACAGAATTATGAAGAGAGAGTGAAAAAATATTTGTAAAGTGTGAAGTATATAAGAAATCCCGAATGCTACCTTCTGAATATTTCCCACAGACATGAAAGCTGCTAGAAATTCTTGCAGCACACTCAGCATCCTTGCTCCTTCTTCGAAAGAAGAGCCTCTGTCCCACCCCCAACCAGAGCCAACTGGCCTAGTAAGAACACCTGGCAGAGGTTCAACCAATCAGATCTTCTCTCCCTGGAAGGTGAAACTGGGCCTGAGGTTGTTAGGGACGGGATCTGTGTGGTGGCCACTAGTGCTTTAAGTCACAACAGAGGATGAGATGGTTGGATTGCATCACTGACTTAAAGGACATGAGTTTGAGTAAACGCCGGGAGCTGGTGATGGACAGGGAGGCCTGGCGTGCTGCAATCCACACAGCCACAAAGACTCAGACACAACTGAGCGACTGAACTGAAAAGGAAGAAAAACCAATATGTGCTCATCTGTACCATTAATAATCCCCAAGAGCTGATTATTAAATCACAGGGCATTTTTTTGAGCCAAGACTGTTAACACAACCATTATTAAAAATTAAATTATGTAAACTTATAAGTAAATAAATTATGTAAACTTACAAGTAAATAAATTGTATTAATAACAAAGGTAATGAATACACAACACTCATCACTTCCTCATGGTTTCCTATTATTTTACATTATTGTGATGATTTTGCATCTTATTTTAAGTATGGCCTTGAGATTGCTGACATTCCTGCATCTGTGGGATGAAAGTGCTGCACAACGGTGTGGTCCCAGGCATCTCTGCCCAACTCCACCTTCACTTCAGCAGCTTCAAACCTGTGTGCTTAATTGCTCAGTCCTGTCCAACTCTTTGTGACCCCAAAGACTGCAGCCCACCAGGCTCCTCTGTCCATGGGATTCTCCAGGCAAGAATACTGGAGTAGTTGCCATTTCCTTCCCCAGGGAATCTTCCCAACCCATGGATCAAACCTGCATCTCCTGTATCACAGGCAGATTCTTTACCACTGAGCCACAGTGGAAGCCCCACAGTGGGAATATTTATACCACTAGCAAACACTCCAACTCGAAGTGTTTCTCCCCAACTAGAAAGCTGGTTGTTAAACAGAACAGCCTTGGACAGCAAGGAGATCAAACCAACGAATCCTAAAGGAAATCAACCCTGAATATTCATTGGAAAGACTGATGCTGAAGCTGAAGCTTCAATACTTTGGCCACCTGATGCGAAGTGCCAATTCATTGGAAAAGACCCTGATGCTGGGAAAGACTGAGGGCAGGAGGAGAAGGGGATGACAGTGGATGAGATGGTTGGATGGCATCACCAACTCAGTGAACATGAGTTTGAGCAAACTCTGGGAGATAGTGAAGGACAGGAAAGCCTGGCATGGTGCAGTCCATAAGATCTCAAAGAGTCAGACACAACTGAGCAAATGAACAACAACAAGACAGAACAGCAATGGAGAAAACTTCTAAGTGGAAGGGGGAAAATGAGGCAGTGGCTACAGGGAACAGAGACAGGTGTGGAGAGAGTACACAAGCTCTCCTTTCCAGGGGTGGAGCTGTACTGATCTCAGATTCCAACAATTACAGTAAATTCCTTTGTTAGGCGGAAACTAGCTCATGTTGGCTTCTGCATTCCAGCCTTCACCAATGAACAGGACATAAAAATCAATGAGAATGCTGCACTCTCTCTTTTGGGGTCATTTTAATCTATTCTTAGCCAAGCATAGTAATAAAGCCCTAATCACTGGTCAGCCATTGTTGAGATTTTTTTTTTAATCTCTGTGTAACATGCCATGTATCCTGGAGATATTCCTGCTATTTCTACCTCATCCCCAGGAACAATGGTGTGCGAGTCTGGTTGGCTGGAGCCCACAGGCTCTCTGACTCCCCAGCAGTGCTTGGTGCTGCTCAGACTGACTTTTATGTAACTACTCCAAGCTGTGTGTTAATTACTGTGACACCACACCAATGATCCAATTAGCCTTCAAATGTTTGCTTAAGAAAAAGCTCTGTTCGCCACAAAGATTGGGTGGCTGGTAGGAAACTAGAACATTTGGTGTGCTAAGTGATCCGAGAGCTGGCTTTTCACATATCAGGCAGGCCCATTAGATTTTCCAGGAAGATAAAAATGCTTTTAATCTTGAAATTTCCTTCAAAGAAGCAGAAACTCCAGCTGCTTGCTGGTTACCCCCCTTTTCTGCCTCCCTGTATCCCCACTTCCTCCATACTACTCTTGGCTAAATTTTCTTTCCTTTTAATAATGGGTTTGAATCCAGCAAAATCTGCCTTCTCTTCAAATCTGCTGGTGTTCAAGGTATTGAAATGACAGATTCTTCCTAAACGGAAAAGAAAGAGTAGCGACAGAAATGAATCCACAGTGATTCTCCCCACTGCGTTTGGAAAGTGAGATATCCTGGCATCTGTACAGAAAGGTAAACTTAAATACGAACAGCCCATGAAGTACACACGGTGATTTAAAATTTTATCACCAGCTCACACACATCTCCCACCATTAACTAACGCCTTCTGGAATCCATGTAATGACTACAATGTGCATCTCAGCAGCTGGCTGACAGATTCAAGCTCAACTTCCTGTCTCATCAAAATCCTAAACATATTCAAAGAGCTATTTGCACATATGCCTGAATTAGGACTTGAAACACAAGTTATTTAACCTGCCCTCTGATCTAGCCGATAATCTGAAAACAATTCGGTCAATATAGAAATTGTACATAAACATTTGACTTCATAGAGGATGGTCTATTTCCCAGGAGTCACACGGAAACGTTGTTGTTGTTGAGTCACTCAGTTGTGTCCGACTCTTTGCCACCCCACGGACTGCAGCACAACAGGCTTCCCTGTCCTTCACTGTCTTCCGAAGGTTGCTCAAACTCAAGTCCATTGAATCGGTGATGCCATCCAATCATCTCATTCTCTGTCATCCCCTTCTCCTGCCTTGAATCTTTCCCAGCATCACGGTCTTTTCCAATGAGTTGACTCTTTGCATCAGGTGACCAAAGTATTGGAGCTTCAGATTCATCATCAGTACTTCCAATGAACATTCAGGATTGATTTCCTTTAGGTTTCACTGGTTTGATCTCCTTGTAGTTCAAGGGACTCTTGAGTCTTTTCCAACACCATAGTTCAAAAGTATCAATTATTCAGCGCTCAACCTTCTTTATGGTCCAACTCTCATATCTGTACATGACTACTGGAAAACCCATAGCTTTGACTATATGGACCACAGTTAAAAACATCTATTTAAAAGCTCACTTTTTCCCTTCAAGACTTATTATTACTCAGTTGATTTCTACCCAAATAAAAATGTAGATTTTCTTTATGACAAGGTTCATCAAACCAGCCAAAACCTAAATGTGGCTTATCACCTATTTTTGTAGGTGCTGCAAGTTCAGATTCAGTTTTACATTTTTAAAAGTCTTTTAAAACCAAAAGAAGAGTTTTTTAAGACGTTTGAAAATTTTTTGAAGTGCAAACTTCAGAGTCCAAATATAACATTTTATGAAAACACTTCCCCAGGCCCACTCAGTTATGTGACCTGTGGTTGCTCTCACCCTTCAACACAGAGCTGAGTAGTTGTGACAGAAACTGTTCTGCAAAACATCGAATATTTACTATCTGCCCTTTACATAAAAAGTTTGCCACCCCCTACTATGGCACTGGAGAATACTCTTGAGAGTCCTTTGGACTCTAAGGAGTTCAAAAATCGTCAATCCTAAAGGAAATCAACATTGAATATTCATTGGTAGGACTGGTGCTGAAGCTGAAGCTCCAACATTTTGGCCACCCGATGTGAAGAGCTGACTTATTGGAAAAGACCCTGATGCTAGGAAAGATTGAGGGCAGGAGGAAAAGAGGGCAACAGAGGACGAGATGGTTGGATGGCACCA
The DNA here is from genome assembly GCA_007570785.1 of Antilocapra americana. Taxonomy (NCBI): domain Eukaryota; kingdom Metazoa; phylum Chordata; class Mammalia; order Artiodactyla; family Antilocapridae; genus Antilocapra; species Antilocapra americana. The sequence continues at coordinate 12,091,008 of ML660216.1, read as the reverse complement.
CCAACTCAATGGACATGAGTTTGAGCAAACTCTGGGAGATAATGCAGGACAGGGAAGTCTGGCATGCTGCAGTCCATGGGGTCGCAGAGTCAGACATGACTGAGCGAATGAACACACACACTTTAGGAAAGAGAAACTGACTGAGCAAACCAAATTTGTAAAGCACACTGTTTTCTAGCATTTCTTTCACTTCTTAGGCAAGAAATGTTTCTGAACAGAGAGTGACAAAGTGACTTTTTGTGTAGGGAATTTTGTCACCAATTACTCTACTAGATAGCACATGCTGGGGATCTTGCATAGTGCTGGTATACAGCAGGTACTAAATAAATACTCTCACTGTTCCCTCGGTGCCTGCCTTCCTTCACATGGGACCACCTGCACTGATTGTTTGTTGGTTTCTTTTTATCTTTCTGTCCTGAACCAGCACTTCTTGCCCTGAGGCCTGTCCCTCCCCAGGGTCTGATTGCTCTTTCCCAGGACCTTGCCTTGAGCTCGGCAAATCTCTCTTTAAAAGCGAGTTTCTCTGAAAACAATTCCACGCAATAACATGGCCATGATGTACTGATAAGGGATCACAGGCATATCTATCACCAATGAAAAAGCTGTATTTCTATCTTGGCAAAATCCATTCATCCTTTTAAGTGCCCAGAATCCTCCAGGGAGCCTCACAAATCCACCTAATGTGCTCGGTTCTCAACGTTGTATCTGAGTCTCTAGTTTAGCTGACAGATGTTTAAATTCCTGAAAGGTCCACACAGCCAGACAAACCCCAAGCAGGCTGTCCAGAAGTCCATGGGTGTTGTCAGCTCTATCAGCCGAGGGCAGTGGAGCCCAGACTCATAGGTTGCCCCTGGAGATCCTTTCTCTGGCCTTGGAAGACAATGCAGAAATGTGGGTGGTTCACAGTCTTACCTCCCCAGCATCTCGTGGAAGGGGGCCCATGGGACCTCTCCTTTCTAGACACCCAGCCATTGTCACCCAACCCAGCCACCGTCCCCACACCGCACACGAGGCCTTCCCTCCACACCTTAGATCCTGCTGGTTCACTCACTGAGAATACACTTGCTTCCCTCCCTTCTCTTCTCTTTGGTTGTTTCATGGTAGCATCTCTCTTTGGCAGCTATTACCACAGATTGATGATCACCTCCTATGAGCAGCCTCCCTTGATTCCCAGAAATCTTGATGGAGCTACTTCTTCAGAACATTGGATGTAAACCTCTATTACAGCAAATGCTGGCCCAGCTTGTGATTATTTATATACCTACCCCTTCTCTCAGTACCTTACCCCTGGAGCCTGCTCTGAGCCTGGCACATGGGGGACATTCAACAATTATGTGCTCAGTGGATTAAAGTCCACAGCCTCGAACCTCCCTAGTGGTCCAGTGGCTAAGATTCTGTGCTGCCAATGCAGGGGACCAGGTTCAATCCCTGGGCAGAGAACTAGGCCCCACAGGCCACAACTAAGACACAGCTTAGCCAAACAAATAAACAAATATTATAAATAAATGAGGTTCACAGCCTCCCTGGACTTCATTTGCTATGACTCCTTTATAAGCACTTGCTAACCGCTTAAATAGCAGATGCTCATGTATGTCGCCCTTGGACTGAACCACAGGTTCCTCCAAAAAAGGATTATGTCTTATTGAATTGTATCCACTGCCTTGTCTGGCACAGAGTACGTGCCCCATAAATAAGCAACTCCATGTCAATTATAGTCTTTAAACCAAGACTTAAAGTTTAAAAAAATATTTTAAGTTATTGAGGCAAACAAATTGAATTTATTTTTTTATTTTTACCAATTATCTGTCGATTTGCCTAGAATGGAAGCTGTTCCCAGCAAACAAGAATGTATGAAGCACTCACCCTGGTCCCTCAACAATTCAGGAATGAAACATAACCCAAAACAGAAACTGAACAATTTTCTAAGATTACTCTGTACTCACTCAGTTATGTTGCCTTTTGAGAAAACATCGGCCCTGGATGGTCTGTTTAATTAGTGCCCTTTGTGTTAACTCCATTTGTTTCTGCTCAAACCATTCACCCCTGAGGGATGGAAAAATGTTCTCTCAGTTTTCTCCTTTGGAAACAAAAGGAACATTTCTTTGGAACTGTGTCTCCTTTGGAGAATTGAACCATGCTAGTGGCAACTGGGATGGAGCACAGCAACCAATAAAATTAGGAAGGACTCCAGAACATGATATTTTGTCAGATCCTTTCTAGGTCTTCAGGATCTGGAGGAGAAAAGCATCGAATTTAGCTTTGGTGTGATCAAGTAGCAAGCAGGGAGGAGGGCGTGGTACCCAAAGCATGCTGGACACCCACACCGTGTTGTGGGCGAGCCCTGGGCAGAGACTGGGTGGAGGGTGGGTGGGCCTCGGGGGCCGTGCCAAGGCTCTGACAGGTTGGAGAGGGAACGGGATGGGTCAGCAGGCAGCATGCCCAGCGACGTGCTGGGTTAACTGGTCCTCTGGGAACAAACACACAAACAAAACGGCCCTAACGGGTAGCACTTACTATGAACACCTGCACTCGCCGATCTCAAGCTGTCCGTGTGAGAGCGCTGGACCTGGAGCTGGGGTAATGCCTGGCGCTGGTTCTCACGGGCCAGCGTGAGCCAGTGTGAGCTGACACCAGCACTCGCCGAACGTCACTGTGGCCGGAGGGCACTCTGAGCACGACAGAAGGCCCCTGGGAAAGGCACCAAACCCAGACCTGGAGCAGGGACCTGGCAAGTGAAAGTCACTCAGTCACGTCCAACTCTTTGGGATCCCATGGACCGTACAATCCATGGAATTCTCCAGGCCAGGATACTGGAGTGGGTAACCTTTCCCTTCTCCAGGGATGGAAGAGACCTCTCTTAAGGGAAACTGAGACCTGAATATCAAATGAGGTTACCAAGGAAGGAGGTGGGAAGGGCACACCAGTCAAAGGTCTGGGTGCTGAGGCCGTGGAGAGCAGGGCATACTTATAGTGAAACGTCTGGCGGCTCAAGCCGGGGTGTGGGCAGAAGAAGCAGGAAGAGACCCTGAAGTTGGGTCTCAACCACATCACAAGGGGCCCTGTGGACTCTCTGGGAGGCTGGGGCTTTAAGCAAGGGAGGGACATCATGCCTTACTTTGGAAGGGCCCCCTCTGGCTCTTAGATGGGTAGGGTGACTATAGCCTGGAAAACAGAGCTACTGAGCAGGTTCAGTGATGGTGGAGCTCCAACTTGAGTCAGCGGTAAAAGGGGGCAGAGGCAGACACTCTTGAGAGACAATGGGCAGTGGGAGAAAGAGACCAGCCAAATTTGGCAAATGATTTCAGGGGCAGGGTGAGGAGTCGGGGAGAGATGGGGACATGGACTCGCCAAGCTCCAGCTCAAGCAACCAGGAGGGTGGCAATGCCACTCAGCACGAGAAGACAAGAGGAGAAGAAGCTGTGGGTGAAGGTGAGTCCTCATCACCTGGGGACCTGTTAGGATAGGGGTGCCACCTGGACATAGTATGCCATGTGCAGAAAGCACCTGGGTTTGCAGGTGATGAGCTCAAGAGATGGATGTGAGGTCAAGCCATAGTTTAACTGTAATCTTATTATAATTTGAGTCATAAAGGAGAATCAAGGGACCCAGGGGAGGTGTGGAAGTGAGAAGAAAAGAACTGATGATAACACCCTGCAGAGCACCAGCCTCCATGGGATGGAACAGAAGCAAGCATTGCTGAGGGTGCTTTTGGGTACCAGTGATGGGATGGTCAACTCAAACAATAAAATCAGTTCATGAAACTGGAAAGCCCAGAGGGGATCTCTGGCCTGGGCCAAGGACGCAGCCAGGTCTGCAAGGACCCATTTTCCTTCCAGCTCTTTGCTCAGCTTCTGCCAGCATCGTCTTCATATCAAGGCTGACTCCCAGAGCTACACTCTCCTCAAAAATGAGCACCTCTCTGCCCTGGTACAAGTCCTGAGCTTCCTTCCCTGTGGACTGGCTCAGATGGAGGCCCACTTATGAATCTGTCTCCCTGGCCAGGGGTATGGAATGTGCCGATTGATTTAACCAGGTCATGGGTGCTACCCTGGGGACCTGGGGTGGTATCAGCTTGCCTGAACCACAAGGACCAATGAAGTTAAGAGTTGGGAGAGAGAGAAAGGGGCCACAACAAGTGTCCATGGTCAGTGGACCCTTAGAAAGGAGGCTAGGAGATGGACCACCCTAGAGCCAGGAAGAAAACCAGCAGACAACAATGGTTATCTGAAACCAGGAAGGAATGAGCTTCAAAACAGAGGTGGTTACCAGTGTTAATTGCCACATAACAGTCAAATAAAACTGGATATTAGAAAGTATCCTGGGCCTTACGATGAGGAAGGCAAGAACCTGCTTGCGTGCATGCATGATAAGTCGCTTCAGTTGTATCTGACTCTTTGTGACCCTATGAACTGTAGCCCGCCAGGTTCCTCTTCCATGGAATTCTCCAGGCAGGAATACTGGAATGGGTTGCCCTTGCCTTTTCCAGGCGATCTTCCTGACCTATGGATCGAGTCTGAGTCTCTTATGTCTCCTGCATTGGCAAGTGGGTTCTTTATTGATCAACAAATACTTATCAAGACCCCAGCCCCTGTCAGGCCAGGTACTAGATCCTGGGGTAGAGTAGCAACCAGGTTGGGCTACAGGCTGGAGTCTAGTGGGACAGCCGACAGCCAAGTGGGCACATAGTTAAGGACAATAATAAGGGAGACTTGGGAACAAGCTGCAGGGACACTAACACAGACTTGAGGTCTCAGGGGAAGTTCTCAGAGAAAGTAGCAGGTAACCTGATGCTGGAAGGAGGCACAGGAGCTGGGCAGGCAGGTGCCGGACTGGAAAGGGAGCCAAGTTCCAGACAGAGGAAGGGAAAAGAGGGGCTGCATGAAGCTGGGTGTGGCCGGAGAACAGAGGACAGGTCAACCGTGCCCTTATCCTGGATAAACAGGTCAGAGCCCTTGGCATACCTCCAGAGGCCTCGCCCACCCAGGCCATGAACTGCTGCTCTCCGAGTGGGTTTATAAGTCAACCCAGGGTGTCCCCATCTTGTTTCAAAGATCGCAAAGGAGGCCTGAACTAATATCTTCCTGAAAGAAGGATATGAAACACATTTGACTATAAACTCCCAGAGGACAGGGGTTATCATCTGTTTTCATTCACTGCCATCTCCCAGGCCTGAGACATTGTAGGCTTTCAACAAGTAATTGTGGAATGGATAAAGAAAGCAAGCAAGAAGGAAGGAAACCGTTGACTTCTCTGCCTGAGTCCCTTTGCTGGCCAGCTCATCAAAAACAACAAATAGGGACTCCCCTGGCAGTCCAACAGTTAGGACTCCGCACTCCCAGTGCAGGGGGCACAGGTTCCATCCCTGGTCCAGGAACTTAGATCCCCCATGCCTCACAGAGCAACCAAAAACTAAAAAAACAATAAATAACACAGATTAGTAAACACACCTGGCACTTACATTATTCCTAAAAGGTCACCAGGCACCCTTAAAATGACCTACTTGAGAATCAGTGTCAATCTTTGGGGGAATTCTTCATTTTGTTGTAAGACTGGGCATTGCTTGCCTTCCTTCATTTGTAATTCAGCTTCAGAGGAGGCGGGCAACGAGGCTGGGAGAGGATGAAGTTCTCATCTCTAAGTGCCATTCAGTGTCTACTATTTCCACATGCTTTTTTCTACCTAATCGGTAGACTGTATCTTGAAATGGAGCTGGTCAGGATCTTTTCACCTCCCACTTCAATGAGGCTGTAGTTTAATTGGAAGTAGAATAACATTTACATGTATAATCATCACATCTCAACAAGAGGCAACTAAAAGCTCCTTATGAATGCATATCCTGCCACCTTGTTTCATGAAACATCCTTAACACTGGCTAATTTTCTGTTTGGGTGATATTGCTAGATTATATCAATGAAAAACTTTGTTAAAGTATGTGTCCGAGATTTAAAAGAGACCCTGTTGTAAAATGTCAGTTTTCTCATATTTAGAATAAAACTGATCATGATCCTATGTATAGTAATAATTTATGTGCACATAAATATTTAGTGCTTTTCAAGCTCTTTCAATCAGTACTTTCTCCTTTGAACCCTGGAACAGCTCCTCAAGGTACATAAAGGGAGACATCACCCCTCATTTATCAGTGAGGAAAACAGAGGCACTGCGAGGTGAGGTGACTTATCCAAGATTAATGGAGTAACAAAAAACCCGCTCTTAATCCCATGCTCTTTCTACCCTTTCATGTGATAAAGCGATGCATACTATGGTTTTCTAGAATTATTGTTTGCCAAAACTTTACACCACTTAGGTGCAGAGTGACACTGTTAGCAAAGAAACCACAGGAGATGTGCATAAGCTATTCATTGCAAAACTTCAAGAGTGAGAGAATGCTAAAGGGACCCTGACTCAGAATGGGCTCTTAACCAAGGCTGCCTGGGTTCAGACTCAGGCTCTGTCACTAACACCTGCGTGAACCATGGGCCAGTTCCTTCACGTCACTGCCCCTGGTGGACAGGAAGGGTGTCTCTGTTTCCCCAGCCTTCTATCTTGAAGTCCTCATGAATACAAGAACACTGCCTCTAACTGCCAGCTCCCAGGATAGCAAAAGTGATCTCACTCACTGTGGTGTCAGCGACCCTAGGGACTATAATCTGCCAGTCTCCTCTGTCCGTGGGATTTTCCCCGGCAAGAATACTGCAGTGAGTGGTCATGTCCTTCTGAAGGGGTATCTTCTTCCCACCCAAGGATTGAACCCACGTCTCCTGCGTTACAGGCAGATTCTTGGCCACTGGGCCCCTGAGGAAATCCAGCAAAAGCAATCTAAGCTAAGCCAATCAGTTCATTCCTTCCCTCAGGCCATGTCATGAAGTCAGTCAAGGCCACGTTAGTCCAATCAGAGGGAACTCTGGGACAAAACCTCTCACAGGGAATGCTGGGACAAAACCTTCCCACTCTGTAAACGAGGAAGCACAAAGTCCTAGGAGCTGCTGGCAGCCATCTTGGGTCCACGAAGGGATTCAGCCTTAGGAAGATGGGGACACTCTGGAAGGCAGAGTGGACACATGGAGAGACCCTGGATCGCCCCCCATATCTCTGTTGATACTTTGACTCAAACCTGCCATTAACTCTGACTCTTTCAGTTACTTGAAATAATAGGTAATTGTTTCAGCCAATTTGACTCGGGTTTCCCAGTATAACCAAAAACATCCCAACCAATCTGCCCAAACTTCTCAGCTGTAGGACAGCAATAACAGTCACCCTCCTAAGTCTGCTGTGAGGCTTAAAGGAGATATCACACATGATTCCTGGCTCTGTCTTATTCCTGACCAGCCCTCTACACCTATGGCCGGGTGGGATCATCTCATCCTCTTTGTCTCACTGTAAAGTCTGGTTCTTGTGCTAACGAAAAAAGCCAAGTCTTTCACAAATAAATATCACATTTAGCCTGAGGGCCCCGGATGAACCACACTTAAAAGCAGTAGCTCAGTGAGGATGTGCTACTTTGAAATCGTGTTCTATTAGAAACTGCTGTAGCAGGAGGGCAGGGCTATTTTGTCATCATCATACTGCTCGTCACTTCGAGGCATTTGGCGATTTTACTACCTTTTCCCCAATGTCCCCTGGGTGGGTGTCCTTAACCTATTATGTAATGATATTTCAGGGTCTGGGAGATAAATTGCTCTCCGGTAAAATATGGCAGTGGATCTATACCCCTAAGCTCCGATAATTAGTTTTTAATGTAACTACAGTTCTTTCGAGGAGATGTTTTCATGCTCTAAAATCTTCTTAAAAGCGTCCCTTAGGCTGAAATTAAGTTGGAAGGAGTGTCATGGAGGCCTGTGACGAGGGGCAAGCCAGACTCAGGTTACCAGGCAGCCTGCCATGATTCATGGGCCTCAGGCGGAGGGAGGCAGGCCCTCTGCTCATCTCCATGGCCAGGCCTACTCCGGCCTGCAGCCGCCAAAGCAAAGGGCGAGAATGCACTTCATCACCCAGCGTGACACCCGGAGTAATGGTTACAGATGGGTTTTCAACAAGGGGGAGGATGAGGAAGGTGCAGGCTGGGGGCAAATAGGGGAGCAGGGGATGGGAATGAACTGAGGGGAGGGGGGCACCTCCCAAGGCCTACCTTTTCACAATATCAAGGAGTTTTCTTTATCCAGACAATTGTGGATTTCTTTCCTATTAGGTTAAAAATATCTAGTTCAGTTAAGGCATTTAAAATTCAAAGGAGACCATAGCCAGCCTGTTCCTTTGGAAGAAACACTAGATTCCTCGTGGAAATGCTTCACCTCCCAGCCTGCTCCAGGTCCTTCCCCATCCTGCGGGCACAGGTACCCGCCACCTTCCTCCTGATCATCTCAGCACAAAGGTTGTCCTGGCTCTGCAAAGACAAACTTTCACCATCCTGTCTGGAGGTGTCACAACTGTACAGACTTCATCTGGAGTATTGCTATTTGCCTCTAGGCAATTAACCTTTCATGTGCTTAACTGGTTACATAAAGAATAGCAAATGAGAATCCACATAAACCTGAAGACCCAAAAGGGACAGGATACCATAAAACGCTAAATTCTCTGCAGATCCCAAAGAAATTCCAAGTCCCCTGATACCCAGCAGATCTATGAAAACATGTCCTTTCCTTTTGCCTGAAGCTAACCTAAGAAAAAAACTTGACGTGGTTTAAAAATAATGCAAGTGGGTGATTTCCTTCCATCACTGGACGCACATGGAGGCCCTAGACAGCTCCCGTCAAGATGTGCTCTGGCTGTCAGGCCAGGGAGCCTACCTGGTGCATAAGCCAAGGGGGAGCACTGAAGGCTTAGTGCCTCCTCGTGGTGGGAGGTTTCCGTGGTCTTGAACAGATTCCTAGAAGAACTGACAGGTCTGTCCATTTCCTTCAATGACTCAGGCTAAAGGCCATCACCGGGGCTCACCGCTGCGGCCTCAGAGGAGTTCCTGGAATCCCTCATCACATCGGCCCGTGGGGCTCACACCCTGTTCAGTGCAGCGATGCTCCCCTCCCCCAGGAGAAGCCCAACAGCCATGACCTCCATCTCTGGTCCACAATCAAGTTCCTTCCACCTCTCCCAGAGGAAGCCAAACAGCCGTGAAAACCTTTAGAGGCAAACATTTCTAAAATTATAACATCCTGTGTCCATGGAAGAAGGAGGGTGGGGGTGAGCCCTCTCTTATAGATGGATGGTTGAGGTGATGGGTGGAATGTTCCAGAACTGGAGGCTACAGAACTGGGCAAAGCCTGGCTCCAAGCACTTACCAGCTATGTGACCTCGTGTGAATGACTCTACCCTCAGCCTCAGTTTCCTCCTCAGGGGAATGGACTGTGGCGATGGACCCACTTGGTCTCACTGTTGAGGAGCTCGGCAGAGGGCCTGACGGGGTAGCTGCATCTCTCCTTACTTCTGAGGGCCAGTTAGCCGTGTCCGTCCTCCTGACCCAGTCACTCCTCTTCCAGGACTGTTTCCCAAGGAAATGACCAGAAATGTCCCGTAAAGATGCATGTGCAAGGGTTCTCATCCAAGCACTATTTAAAGCAGGAATAAGTGGAAATGAACTGAACACCCGGAAGTCACAACTGGCTAAGTAATTATGGCGAATCCACGTATCGGGATCCGTGCAGGATGGTGCCCCCAGAGCCACACCAAGTGCAGTCAACTAAGGAAAGAGTCAGCTTGCACGCAGGATCACGGGACCTCTCTGTACATACACCCAGGAGATATTTCAATATCTGGTCATCATAATCATTAATATTTAAAGTCAGCATTGACATATATGCACTGCTGTGTATAAAAGAGATAACTAATGAGAACCTACTCTGCAGCCCAGGGAGCTCTACTCAATGCTCTTGGTGACCTAAACAGAAGAGAAATCCAAAAAAGAGGGGTATGTGTATACATGACTGATTCGCTGATTTTTCTGCTGTACAGTAGAAACTAATACAATGTTGTATGACAACTATGTTCTAATACAAATTAATTAGAAATAAAAAATAAAATGAAGAAAAACAATTTTGAGTCAGTATTAATAACAATAAAAATTATTAAACCCTGAGTGTCCTGGACCAGTGGTCTGTAAGCCTGGGTGCACCTTAAAATCACCTAAAGAACCTTTAAAAATACAAATGCCCAAACCACACCCCAGAGCCATTAATTCAAAACCTCTCAGGATGGAGGCAAGGCACAGAGCATTACTTTTTTATAATTCCAACTGACAGCCCAAATTGAGACCCACTAAAACCTATTAAAGTAGAATTCAAAAAGTTCTCAGAAAAGATGAGTTTGACAATCAGTTCAGGACATATGAGCGGCCCCGAAGAAGTCAGTTCTATTTCTGCAGTCAAATTGTTCCCGAAGAGGGAGTCGCTGGCTGTCCAGTGGTTAGGAGTCGGCACTATCACTGATGTGGCCCACATTCAGTCTCTGGTCAGGAAACTAAGATCCTGAAAGCCGTGTGGCATGGCCAGAAAAAAATGACCCAAAAGGAAAAAAAAAAAATAATAATTTCCAAAGAGAAAGAGAGGGAAATGTAACCAAAAACACACATACATACACACACACACACACACACACAAAATGAAAGAGGTAGAGAGCAAAGGAGGAAAATGTGCGCTCAAAATATGTCCTAAGCTTATAAGACTTGCTGGTGGTCACTAAACATAAAATAAGTGATGCTTATAAAGCTGTGAGGAAAGAGGCAGTGACATTTTTGTTGACCCCTAAAGGTGGATAGAACTGTGGAATTCATCCAGTCTCTGCCAATAATGCCCAATCTCATGTTGCCCCACCATGGAAAGAATTCTGCTCAAAAGAAAAAAGATATCACGTGGGTTTTTAACTCTATTTGGAACCTAAGGGAGGAAAGGAACATGGTCACATCACTTGGGTAAGATGGATAAAGGAACTCTTTTTCAACTTAAAGGAAAAGAGTGATTTTCAAAAAAGAGCAATAAATCATTCATGGTAAACAAGAAACTGAGGCCCAACATAACTGAGATGGTAGAACAGCTCAGGATCATTCAAATGGGTTCAAGTGTTTAAGCCCAAATAAAAACATCCTGAGATCAAAGAAGAATTCGTGGATTTAATCTAAGGACAGCTATCAGCATTCACTGGAAACCAGGTTAAAATGGGAAACCTGGAGAACAACAAATACCGCTGTCATTTTCGAATAAGGCTGTATCCTGGAAACTTGGGGTTGATGAACTTGAATTTACGCCTTCACAAAATTCTTACGTGAATTAATAAACAGATGATGTGTCCAAATTGATAAAAGAAAGGAAGGACGGAAGGAAGGAAGGAAGGAAGCACTAATTACCAGCAATTAACATGAACTTACTCAAGAATTCACTCCAGACCCAGGGTAGCTGGACAAGTAGATTAGGAAGAAACACAGAAATGGTCCTATGATATCTCTAATCTTCCTTGACAGCCTTATGATGAGGACACACATCATGTGCCTTGATGATGGTAGATGGTGAGGTGAGCACCCAAGGCCAGAATCTTGGCCTCTCTGTCATTCCCAGCCTCAAAAGGCCCTGGTGGTAAATATGGGAAGGCTTGACCACATGGGCCCACCCTCATCACAATGGCATCATCTTTTAAAATTTGACATGTCTGTCTGTCTGTCTGTTTACCTATGTATTTGAGGCAACTTTAAAAGGTATGCAGAGCAACTTATTAAAAATATAATCAGAAAATCAAGACTGTGAAAAGGAAGAAAAGATGAACATTCTAACCAGAAATGTTTCCAAGAGTGAGCGTTACATTTGACTCTGCATTTCTCAGCAGCCAAGGCAAGAAGGGAAGCGTGATTAGTTTCACTTCTGCTCCTAGAAAGATGATGCATTTTTATCTTGGTACCAAACCAAGAGAGAAATCTATCAGTTGGGTCCTCACACAGGTACAATGATCAAGCCTATCACAGCCATGTCTTCAGTGATGGGACATGCATGCTAAGTCGCTACAGTTGTGTCCGACTCTTTGTGACCCGGTGGACTATAGCCCTCCAGGCTCCTCTGTCCAAGGGATTCTCCAGGCAAGAATACTGGAGTAGGTTGCCATGCCCTCCTCCAGGAGATCTTCCCAACCTAAGGATCATCTTCGTCTCCTGCATTGGCAGGTGGGTTCCTTCACACTAGGGCCACATGCGAAGCCCTCAGTGAGGGTACCAGCAAGAAATGCTCAGTACACTCTGTTTAGGATAATTTGCAGGGTGTCATAAAGGGGCACCTTACAAAGGGAAGAGCAGGGTGCAGGAAGCCACAGGAGCAATGCAATATCCTGGAGGCTGCTGGCTCTGGGGCTATTACACCCTAGGCTGGCAGAGACAATAGAGGGATGCAATCAGCCCAAAGTGGGGCTCTGTCTCCTCCCACCCTCCAGTCCCCTGCCAAGGCCCCGTCTGAGCCCAGGGAGAAGTCAGAAGGAGCCCCCTAGATGCAGTCTTCACAGAGCAGCCTCTTGTGACACAGGGAATTGGGGAGAAAGACAGGGAGTGGATCTGGAGGGGTAAAGAGCAGAGAGCTGGCGTAAGTGGCTTTGTGGTTTCACAGAAAGTATAAACAGGATCTGATAATACTGCTTTTCACGTTAAAAAAGATATAAGTGCATTTTCAACATAATTCAGAGAGGACATTCTACAAAGTAGATGCTAATGTCACTTTCTGATGATGTGAAAGTCGCTCAGTCGTGTCTGACTCTTTGCATCCCCATGGACCTTACAGTCCATGGAGTTCTCCAGGCCAGAATAAGTGGGTAGCCTTTTCCTTCTCCAGGGGATCCTCCCAACCCAGGGATCACCCAGGTCTCCTGCATTGCAAGCAGATTCTTTACCAGCTGAGCCACAAGGGAAGCCCAAAAGTACTGGAGTACATAGCCCATCCCTTCTCCAGAGGATCTTCCCAACCCAGAAATTGAACCAGGGTCTCCTGCATTGCAGGTGAATTCTTTGCCAACTGAGCTATTAGGGAAGCCGTTCTGATGATGCAACATGATACAAAAGGAATTTAGAACTTCCTAAGGATTAAATGGACCTTGTGTCCCTTATGTGGTATTCTAAAATTGACACTTCCCATTTTGTAGGGGGAAGGTGATCAAAGATCACCTAATGTGCTGATGTGTTCTTTTGGTGGCTGAAGAAAGATCTGCTAAGCTTTAAATCCCAAAGGAATAAGAGGCAGGTGGGGGAGGATGGTCTGTTCTGACTCAGGTTTTGCCCAGAGGGAAGACCAGGGGTTGAAGAGCCATTCATTTGAGCAGCCATGAAGGGAAACAGGAGTTGTTCCTGGAGAAGACAGTTGAGAACATGACAACTACCTTCAGTATTCGAAAGACTGTCCTTCAGAAAAGAGATTGTCCAGTTCTCTGTGTCATTCCAGAGAACAGAGCAAGGACCAATGGGAGAAGTAGATAAATTGCAGCTCCAAAAAGGAGATGGTTAGACAGCATCACTGACTCAACACACATGAACTTGAGCAAACTCCGGAGATAGTGAAGGACAGAGGAGTCTAGTGTGCAGCAGCCCATGGGGTCACAAAGAGTCAGACACAACTGAGTGACTGAACAACAAAGGAAAACTTTCCAGGACTTCAGGCTACCAGACTAAGGAGTGAGCTACTGCGAAACAGGAGGTGGTCTCATATTACCCCAGCAGAGGCTACAGGTAGATGACAAAGGGATGAAGACAGTGGCCTGTGTTGAGTTTACTTGCTTTCAAGTAACATTTTGCTATGCGCTTGACAGGCATAGATTCATTTACTCTTTTAAGGATGTAGCGTCATCATCCCCAACTTCAAAAGAGGAAACGAAGGACACGGTTAGTAACTGACAGAGCCCAGATTCGGTCCTGCTCATCCAAGTCCAAGCGCATGTGTTTAAGTAGGCTGCCCAGTCCCTTCTACCCTAGAAGGGATTCCTACTTTCAGCGGAGGGTTAAACTCATTATGCTATTCAGTTTCTAAACGTCTCCTTATTCCGTGACTGAATATAATTATGCTAAAATCCAGGGATCCTCTTGAAAGAATTATGAAAGGCGAGATCCCTGTGGCCTAGGATGGCAGGAAAGAACTGCAGTCTTGTGGGAGGGGCTGATGTGAACGCAGATGAGAGGGGAGGATGCTCCATGTAAGGGAACAGGGGAGAGAAAAGAGGTGCAACCAGAACAACGACTGGAGAGGAATCTGTAGTGGCTATAAGACCAGTAGAGATGGAGCCATAAATGCAGAGCAGTTGGCTGGGCCATGGCGTGGAAAGCACTGGATGCCAGGCTGGGACTTCGGATCTTATTGGTAGATAAAAGGAAATCATTGAAAGCGTTAGGGCAGGAGAGTGGCACAATGAAAGCACCATTTTAGGAAGATTAGCCTGGCAACAGGGCTTAGGTGGCGCTAGTGGTAAAGAATCGGCCTGCCAATGCAGGAGACTCAAGAACAGAGGGTTTGACCTCTAGGTCGGGAAGATCCCCTGGAGTAGTAAATGGCAACCCACTCCAGTATTCTTGCCTGGAAAATTTCACGGACAGAGAATGGTGGGCCCCAGTCCACGGGGTAGCAAAGAGTCGGACATGACTGGCAGTGAGGCGGTGAGGCAGAGGACAGATTACACCAGAAGTGGGAGTCCATGAGGTGGGAAGCCTAGGCAAGATACGGGAAGGTCACCATAAGTAACTCAGTGTCATTTCAAGGTGGGAATTTGCCTTCTGAGCTAAGAACGGGACTACAGATTAGTGCTGGTCTCCATGATCTATGCAGTTGCTAAATGTGATGCGCTGGGAATTTCCTGGTGGTCCAGTGGTTAAGAATCTGCCTTGCAATGAAGGGACACAGGTTCGATCCCTGGTTGGGGAACTAAGATCCCATATGCCATGGAGCGACTAAGCTCACAGGCTGCAGCTAGAGAGTCCATACACCACAATGAAAAGATCTGTCCTGCCACAACTGAGACCCAGCACAGCCAAAATAGATAAATAAGTAAATGCGATATGTTTAGTATGTGCACACCTTCTTGGCACAGCTAATTAATTAAATACCCATATTAATAATCAACCTGATCATTTTCTGTGGCAGAGCTCTTGAATCATCCCGGAAACCCCCGTGAACCACACCTCCAGGGAGCCATGCGTTTATGAAGTGACCTCCCCTTGCCTCTGGGCTGAGCTGCCCCTGCTGCAACCTATTCAGTTCAGTCACTCAGTCGTGTCCAACTCTTTGCAACCCCATGGACTGCAGCACGCCAGGCCTCCCTGTCCATCAAACTCATGTCCATCGAGTCAGGGAGGCCCTCCAGCCATCTCATCCTCTGTTGTCCACTTCTTCTCCCGCCTTCAATCTTTCCCAGCATCAGGGTCTTTTCCAATGAGTCAGCCCTTCACACCAGGTGGCCAAAGTATTGGAGCTTCAGCTTCATCATTAGCCCTTCCAATGAATATTCCAGACTGATATCCTTTAGGATTGACTGGCTTGATCTTCTTGCAGTCCAAGGGACTCTCAAGAGTCTTCTCTAAATATCACAGTTCAAAAGAATCACTTCTTCAGCGCTCAGTTTTCTTTATGGTCCAATTCTCACATCCATACATGACTACTGGAAGAACCATAGCTTTAACTAAATAGGCCTTTGTCAGCAAAGTAACATCTCTGCTTTTTAATATGCTATCTGGGTTGCCCATAGTTTTTCCTATGTCTTTTAATTTCATGGCTGCAGTCACCATCTGCACTGATTTTGGATCCCAAGAAAATAAAGTCTGTCACTGTTTCCATCGTTTCCCCATCTACTTGCCATGAAGTGATGGGACCAGGTGCCATGGTCTTCATTTTTTGAATGTTGAGTTTTAAGCCGGCTTTCTCACTCGCTTCTTTCACTTTCATCAAGAGCCTCTTTAGTTCTTCTTCACTTCCTGTCAGAAGGCTGGTGCCATCTGCATATCTGAGGTTACTGATATGTCCCCCAACAATCTTGACTCAAGGTGTAAACTATAAGATGCAGCAAAATTGACAGTGCACCAGTTCTGAGCCTCAGCCGATAGAAAGTTTGGAGGCTTCTGCTGTTTATCTCTTAGGAGCCATGTGAGAAGTCCAGGAGACATCATGTGGTGAGAGCATATGGAGGGCATTACAGGAAGAGAAAGGCCCTCTGAGAGAGACCACCTGGGGGAGGGGTGAGCCCGGCCAACGCTGAGCCCGACACGTGATCCCAGCGGAGCTATTGGAGCCCCCAGCCCCAGAGCCTGTCTAGCTGGGCCACCAGATACAGGAGTAGAGAAGACACATATCTACCCCAGGAGCTATCAAGTGGAAGAGAGGCAGACTGATCCCTCTGCGCCCTGTCCAAATTCACAACCCACAGCATTATGAGAAACAGTTAAGGGCCTGTTGTTTTAAGCAACTAAATTCTTGGGGTACTTTCCAACTCAGCGATAGATAACTGAAAGCGAGATCTCCTAGCCTTACTAAAAACCCTTTTCCTTGTGAGTTACCTCCCCCAACCCAAGAGGAGGGGTCCAGCTGCCTTGTTGGGAACATGTAATCCATTCCAACCAGGCACGACTGGCTTCAGGACAGTCTAGAATTGAAGCTGGAATGTGGTAGCCTTGGTCCCTGAGACTGGCGACAGTGGAGACCTGGTGCCTCTCGGGGTTATGGGAGAGCTATCCACAGCCAGGGGCTGAGAGCCCAGGAAAGGAGAAAAAGATGGCAGACGTGACACTTTCCAATTCCTGCTTCTCCTTCCCCATGAGCCCCACAGTGACTCATGTGACTCTGAACTGCTCACAGTTCCCTTGTGCGCTTGGTAGCAAAGCAGATGGTATCAACACCCCTTTCTCCCTGCCTGTCCTATGCACTGGTCATCCTGGAAGAGGGAGGGATTGTGTGGCTGCTTCTAAGGCTGGAAAGACATATTCAATTGGCTATTAAATGACCAGCACGGTGTTAAGGCAGCCCCGAGTCTGTCAACAGAACTCCTCCTCCCTACAATTATTGTGTATCTAGAGCCCCACAATTCCCAAAGCACTTTCACTTATCATTAATAGGGTGATGAGAATTAATATTTATACAGCAGACACTCTAACAAATGCTTTATATCCACTGGGGCACATCAGCCTTCCAGCAGCCTTATGAGGTAGGGATGTGATTCTCCCAGTTTACAGGTGAGGAGACTAAGGCTCAAGGGGGGAACTCGCTTGCCCGAAAAGCCACACACCCAGGAAATGGTAGGGGCAGCATACGCCCGCAGGGTGCCCACTCTAATGGCCTCTTCTTGAGCTATTCTCTTTTTATAGATGGATGCTCCAGCTGAAGGACCACAGGGAGGCCCTGTCCTCTCTGGTGGTGGGCTGGGAACTTCTCTGCACTGTCCCGCCACTTCATCCTGCAGGACTTGCCCCATCTCTAGACTGCATTGGGGGAGGGGGGGAAGGGTCAGGTGTGGATGGCCAGGAAGGAAGGGGGAGAAGAGGGAGGGCGTGAGCACGTCCTCATCCTACTTCTCACCCCAGTTCACCCCCCAACACAGAACACCAGGGCCCAATGGGAGAAAGGCATCCAGCCTAAAGCAAGGAAAAGTAGGGTGAGTTTCAGGTCACCCAGATTACCTCTGGTCTGGCTGGACCCATTCTTGTTACTCAGAAAAACTTTCACCCAATGCCTGCATCTCTAAAAATCCAGCTTACGTGTGCCTCTCATCATAAAAAAAAAACAAAACCCGTGAGAGTCACCAACAGATGCTAAAATTATTGGGTGAAAGTTTGGTGTGGAATAAGATACTTACAAGGCTTAGATTACTTATTCATTACCAAGGGAAAAACTATAACTTACCAGTGACAGTACTAAGTAATCCAAGGCAATCGCACTGTCATGGGACAAACCAGTGCCACATGTCTCCAGGAACGACGTCCTGAGGAGACAGTACCTGTGGTTTCCTGCCAAAAGCAATCTGAATCTAAACACAAGGGAACCTCAGACAAACCCAAAGTGAGAGATATTCTTCAAAATGAAACTAGCCAACATGATTCGAGATCCGAAGGTCGTACTTTATAGCACAGGGAACTCTGTTCGAGGTTCTGCGACAGCCTAGATGGGAGAGGAGTTTCAGGGAAAACGTGAAAGTCGCTCATTCACGTCCAACTGTTTGCAACCCCGTGAACTATACACAGTCTGCGGAATTCCCCAGGCCAGAATACTGGAGTGGATAGCCTCTCCCTTCTCCAGGGGATCTTCCCAACCCAGGGATCAAACCCAGGTGTCCCTCTTTGCAGGCAGATTTTTCACCAGCTGAGCCACCAGGGAAGCCTGAGAATACTGGAGGGGGTGGCATCTCCCTTCTCCAGCAGATCTTCCCAACCCAGGAATCAAACTGGGGTCTCCTGCATTGCAGACAGACTCTTTACCAACTGAGCTATCAGGGAAGCCCTCAGGGAGAACGGATACATATATATGTATGGCTGAGCCCCTTTACTGTTCACCTGAAATTATCACAACGTTGTTTGTCAGTTGGCTATACCCCAATATAAAATAAAAAGTTTTAAAAAAATATATCCCAAGGTCAGAATTCCCTGGCAGTCTAGTGGCCAGGACTAGGTGTTCTCAGTGCCAAGGGCTCAAGGTCCCTGGTCAGGGAACTAAGATACTAGAAGCCATGCAGCGCAGTCAAAAAAAAAAAGAACCAAGCAAAAATGGCAAGGTCATAAAAGGCCAAGAAAGTCTAAGGAACCATCCCAGATAAAAGATTTAAAAGATAGGATAGTAAATGTGATGTATGATCCTTGATGGGATCATAGACCCAAGATGAGGCAAGCAGATGGGATCGGGGAGGTAGAAACTTACTATATAGGACCTTACTAGGGAACTGTAGTAATTTAAATATAAACTGTGGGTTAAATAATAGCCTGCATGGATCAATGTCCCATTTCCTGATGTTGATAATCTTATTGTGGTTGTGTAAGAGAATGAACGTCTTTGTTCTCAGGGAACATAGGCTGAAGTGTCTATGGGCAAAAGAGGTATTGCACAAATAAAGCAAATGTGGCAAATGGTACCAACAGATGAATCTGGGTGAGACTGGTACTTAGGAGTTGTTTCTATGAGTTTGAATTATTTCAAAATTAAAAGTTTAAAAATTATGCATAAGTATCACATTTGGACGCTGGAAGGAAAGACATTTTAAGGACAGGCTTTGACCTGCTGCATCTTACAGCCAGTCGAAAAAAAAAAAAATGCCTCCTTCGGATTTTCTTACGGTCTCTAAATGCGTGGCCATGCTCTTTGCACTCCCTGAATTGGGAAGAGGCCCCCGTCCTCAGAGATGCAGCTCGCTGGCCTGAAGCTCCAAGTGGCTGAAGAAGGAGCACAGAAGTATAGGGGGAAACCTGTGAAGCGCTGGAGGCAGGAAGTAACAGCCCTCCTTCTCCACAGCAATTTGATCAAAATGGTTCCAGGGACGCTCTCGCTCACCTCTTCCCACTCCAGCGCCATGGCCCTATTTGGTTCGAGCCAACTCATCGATTTTGCTCATTACTTTTCCTATTGAACTCTTTGGTCCACAGTGGAGATCATTTGCAAATAAAGCCCAGGGTTTCCAGGGGTTTCTGAGGCAATCAACCAGGCAGGAATGCAGTCTCTCATGTCAAATCAGCTTCTGACCATCCTTTATTATCATTTTTTAATATCACTCATTTTTTTCTCTGTTAAAGTTGTTTCTATCCATCTCACTTTGGCATTGCCCAGACCAATCTTCCTAAATTAGCAGAGTCCTGCTGTACCCTGCCTGGTGAAGGAAAGAGGAAAAAAAAAGACAGACAGACTGTCTGCGGGAAAACTATTTAATTTGAGCTGGTTGCCCCTCTGAAAAATGATGTCCACATCAGATAAGGAGACGGCCAGTTTAAATTGTTCTATCAGAACTGAGCTGCCTGGAATGAAGCTCATTCCACACAATTGGAAACTGTTCTCTTCTGCCTTTTTTTTTTTTTTTTTTTACAATGCAATTGCCCAACTTGAAGGCTGTTTGTGATTGAAGTAGAGGCCACAATAATTTATACAGTAAAAGCCTCTACCTAGAGCAAATTGTATATTTTCCAGGTAACTATGCTGGGTAAATATTCCCTCTGTTTTATCTTTAATGCAATATCTTTATGCATTCTGTCACGCTAACACTCCCTGGGGAATATTTTACATGCTGATACACAGGCAACTTGCCACTTATTACATTTAAGGTAGTTTGTCTTTTCAGAAATGACAACATGAAGTGTTATCTCCGCCTTCTGTGAAGCAGTTTGCCCTATGAATGTGCATGTGTTGCCCTAATGGGTCTCTTCCTGTTCTAATTAATATGACAAAATAGCATTGTCATCAGCCGGTATTTATGGGGCAGCGCTCTGAGGCCTGGATCTGTGCTGGGGGCTTCCATTGAAAGGTCCTATCTTATTCTAGGGATCTAGGCAGCAGAAGTTCACAGCTGTGCAAGGAGCGGGTGGCAGCACCTTTTGCTGTGGCAAAACAGGGAGACTGGCTAAATAGATGATTATATATACTGCCATTAAAGAACAAGATCAGTGTATAGCGCCTGACACGTTATCATATCATGATATAACGGGGGAAATCGAGAAAGGTGGACTGAAGAACATTCCTAACGGGATGATTCCATTCTCAGGGGGAAAAGAATCTCAGCGTATGCAGAGTGCGTGTATGTGTACATGGAGGTGTGCATGGAGTTTACGCTTACATTTTAAAGTCCAGAATAATAGACATCAAGCTGTTAACAATGGTAACCCTTGAGGACTGGGACTAGAGCAGAGGCGAAAAGACACATACTTTATTTCAGATGCTTATATGTTATTTGAATTTTCTACAAAGAATATGCTACCTTTTTTAAAAAAAATAAGGTGTAGTTCTAGTTGTATTTCTCCACTGTTAGAAATAACAGTGGAAACACAAGACCTTCTTAGGGTTTTATATTTTGGAGTTTGCTTTTTTTTTGTTTATTTGTTTTGTTTTGTAAGAGGGGGAATTGAAGATACACATGCCTGATGTCTATAACATAATACGCAGTAAAAGGTGAATTAGGTGGAATCTAATTACGTGCAAACTTAACTTGGGCACAGGAGCCTACTTTAGAACCTGACCCTCAGGAAGACTGAATTCTCTCCAGGACTTCCTGGGATCAGAGACAGTGAGGATGAAAAGGGCATTTTCTGTTACAGTTCCAATGATCAGCAGACTTGGCAAGAAGCAAACAGCCATGATCTCTCCCACAACATTTTAAAGAACAGCTGTAGATGGAATTGATCAAGCAAGTTTTAGATTCAAGATAAGCAGGTATTAACTATGTGTTATGTGCTGGATACTATGCAGGGTGCTTTCGCATTTATCACCTCCTTGAGTTCTTAAAACTCAGCAACGCTTGTATGAGTGTACAGATGATGACGGGAGAGAGTGATACTAAGTTCGCTCCCTGGATCAGGAAGAACGCCTGGAGAAGGGAATGGCTACCCACTCCAGTATTCTTGCCTGAAGAATTCCATGGACAGAGGAGCCTGGTGGGCTACAGTCCACTGGATCACAAAGAGTCAGCCATGAAACTCCTGAGAAGAACAAGAGGAAGATCTTGTCCTCCAGAAATTAAGAGCAAAAAAAAGAAAACTTATTATAAAGCAATTATTGCAGTGTGGGGCTGGCTTTAGAAGACACAAATAGATCAATATTTGTGCATATACAGACATGTGGTTGGTTCTGAAGGTAGCACCATAAAGCAATGAAAAAATGATAATAAATAGGGCTGGGATAATTTGGTATCCATAGGGGAAAAAATTTAACTGGACCCCTACCTCACATCATACTCAAAAATCAACTCTAGGCAGATTACAGACCTAAACGTAAATGGCCCTATCATAGAAGACTATCTTTATGGGAAAAAATTATAAAGCCAGGCAGAAAATATTAACCATAAAAAGGAAAATCGGATGTAACTGACCGCATTAAAATTTTAAAACTTCTGCTTATCAAAGCATACCATTAGGAGACTTTCCTGGTAGTGCAATGGCGAAGAATCTGCCTTGCAGTGCAGAGGATGTAGGTTCACCCCCTGGTTGGGGAACTAAGATCGCACATGACAGGGCAGCTGAGCCTGAGTGCCAACTAGAGCGTCCACGTGCCGCCACTCAGAGCCAACGTGGCCAAATAAGTAGATGTGTTTTTAAAAGAAAAACATATCATTAAGAGAGGGAAATATGAAGCCACAGAGCAGAGCAGGAAAAAATGTGAAATCCTTAAAAGCAAGGAAGACAGATCCAGAATCCATCTGATAAAATGAAACAATCCAATATTTTCTAAAGGGCAAAGGACTTGAGACATTCCACATAGAAGAAACCCAAATGCCAATAAAGGTATGAGAAGGTAATCAAGAAATTCAAGTTAAAGTCATCAAGACGGTATGGTACTGGCACAAAGACAGAAATATAGATCAATGGAACAGAATAGAAAGCCCAGAGACAAATCCACGCATCTGTGGACACCTCATCTTTGACAAAGGAGGCAAGAATATACAATGGAGAAAAGACAACCTCTTTAACAAGTGGTGCTGGGAAAACTGGACAGCCACTTGTAAAAGAATGAAACTAGAACACTTTCTAACACCATACACAAAGATAAACTCAAAATGGATCAAAGATCTAAGCATAAGACCAGAAACTATAAAACTCCTAGAGGATAACATAGGCAAAACACTCTCTGACATAAACCAAAGCAGGATACTCCATGACCCACCTCCCAGAATATTGGAAATAAAAGCACAAATAAACAAATGGGACCTAATTAAAATGAAAAGCTTCTGCACAACAAAGGAAACTAAAAGCAAGGTAAAAAGACTGCCTTCAGAATGGGAGAAAATAATAGCCAATGAAGCAACGGACAAACAGTTAATCTCAAAAATAAACAAGCAACTCCTGCAGCTCCATTCCAGAAAAATAAACGACCCAATCAAAAAGTGGGCCAAAGAACTAAACAGACATTTCTCCAAAGAAGACATAAAAATAGCTAACAAATACATAAAAAGATGCTCAACATCACTCATTATCAGAGAAATGCAAATCAAAACCACAATGAGGTACCACTTTACACCAGTCAGAATGGCTGCCATCCAAAAGTCTACAAGCAATAAATGCTGGAGAGGATGTGGAGAAAAGGGAGCCCTCTTACACTGTTGGTGGGAATGCAAACTAGTACAGCCACTATGGAAAACAGTGTGGAGATTCCTTAAAAAACTGCAAATAGAACTGCCATATGACCCAGCGATCCCACTGCTGGGCATACACACCGAGGAAACCAGAATTGAAAGAGACACATGTACCCCAATGTTCATCGCCACATTGTTTACAATAGCCAGGACATGGAAGCAACCTAGATGTCCATCAACAGATGAATGGATAAGAAAGCTGTGGCACATATACACAATGGAATATTACTCAGCCATTAAAAAGAATTCATTTGAATCAGTTCTACTCAGGTGGACGGAACTGGAGCCTATTATACAGAGTGAAGTAAGCCAGAAGGAAAAACAAAAATACAGTATACTAACGCATATATATGGAATTTAGAAAGATGGTAACGAGAACCCTGCATGCGAGACAGCAAAAGGAAAGCAGATGTATAGAACAGACTCGTGGACTCTGTGGATGAGGGCAAGGGTGGGATGATATGGGAGAACGGCATTGAAACATGTTAATTATCATATGTGAAATCAATCGCCAGCCCAGGTTTGATGCTCGGGGCTGGTGCAGCGGGATGACCCAGAGAGAGGGAATCGGGAGGGAGGAGGGAGGGGGGTTCTGGAAGGGGAACATATGTATACCCATGGCAGATTCATGTCAATGTATGGCAAAACCAACACAATAAAGTAAAGAAAATTTTTTAAAAAAAGGAAAAAATAAAGAAATTCAAGTTAAAGCCACAGGGTAGGGGTGGGGGTGGGGGGCGGGGAGGTGTCAGTGGGAGGGCTTCCCTGGTGGTCCAGTGTTTGAGAATCTGCCTGCCAATACAGGGGACACAGATTCAATCCTTGGTTGGGGAGCTAAGATCCCACATGTCCCAAGCAGCTAAGCCTATGTGTCCCAACTACTGAAGCCTGTGCACCTAGAGCCCAGGAGCCTCAATGAGAGATGCTGCCACAATGAGAAAATCCACCGCCAAGAGAAGCCCGTGAAAATGAAAGTGAAGTTGCTCAGTCCTGTCCAACTCTTTGGGACCCTGTGGACTGTAGCCTACCAGGCTGCTCCCTCCATGCATTTTCCAGGCCAGAATACTGGAGTGGGTAGCCATTTCCTTCTCCAGGAGATCTTCCTGACCCAGGGATCGAAGCCGGGTCTCCTGCATTGCAGGCAGAAACTCTACCATCTGAGTCCCCAGAGAAACCGAAGAAGCCCAGACACCGCAGCAGAGAGTAGCACCCACCCTCCACAACGAGAGCAAGTCCGCTCGCAGCCAGGAAAACCCAGTGCAGCCAAAAATGAATGAATGAATCTTAAAAAAACAAAAAATGCCACGGTGCACTATCCCTGCACACATCATGCCCAGGCCCGGGCTGCTGAAAGTGTCCTTCTGTTTTATCATAAGGGAAGGGGCTTGGGCTCCAGGCACGGACCCCCTCTCATCCCTCACTACCAGTTCTCATAGTGATGGTCTCCACATGACTTACCAGAGTATGATTTGAGAAATTAGAAATTCATTTCTCTAAACCATCCTCCAAGCCATTTCTGGTAGGCATCCTATTAAAGCTGATGTCCTACTTTATGTCACAAAGTCTCAGATTAAAAATGCCATTCATGAAGTCTCTCTCTTTTATTTTTCTAGTTCTTCTTTGAAGCCACCACACTGACCACCACTCTGATCCCCTCAAACTTCTCTTTCCCTTCTGTTCTCGGGCTTTGTTCAGGCCACTGCAAAGCTGTATCTTTCAAACTTTGTGAAGGCCTTTTGCTACAAGCACTGAATCACTCTGGCCCAACACACGCAGCATCTTTTTTGGTTTAGGCTTTTTAAAAATTTTTATTGAAATATAGATACAATGTTGTGGGCTTTCCTGGTGGCTCAGATGGTAAAGCCTGCAGTGCGGGAGACCCAGGTTCGATCCCTGGGTGGGGAAGATACCCTGGAGAAGGCAATGGCAACCCACTCCAGTACTCTTGCCTGGAAAATCCCATGGACGGAGGAGCCTGGCGGACTACAGTCCCCGAGGTCGCAAAGAGTTGGACATGACTGAGCAGATTCACTTTCAGTTTGGTTGGTTTCAGGCGTACAGTAAACTGACTCCGTGTGTGTGTGTGTGTGTGTGTGTGTGCGCGCGCGCGTGATACACACACATGCTGCTGCTTAGTCGCTAAGTTGTGTCCTACTCTTTGCGACCCCACGGACTGTAGCCCGCCAGGCTCCTCTGTCCATGGGGATTGTCCAGGCAAGAACACCGGAGTGGGTTGCCATGCCCTCCTCCAGGGATCTTCCCAACCCAGGGAACAAACCCTGGTCTTCTGCATTGCAAGCAGATAGCCACCAGGGAAGCACATATACATATATTCTTATATTTATATATTTTATTCTAATATATATATTCTTTTTTAATTGTTTCCATTATACGTTATTACAAGATATTGAGTATAGCTTCCAATGCTATACAGTAGGTCCTTGTTGCTTACCTATTTTGTATTTAGTAGTGTTTATATTTTAACCCCAACCTCTTCATTACCCCACATCCCCTTAGGCTACTATGTTTTCTCTCTGTGAATCTACTTATGTTTTGTAAATATGTTCATTTGTATCATTTGTTTAGATTCCACATATAAGCGCTATCACGTAACACTTGTCTTTGTCCGACTTACTTCACTTGTGCACACTTTCCATCAGAGCCTGCACCTGTCAGAGCCTTGAGACAGGGATCCTGTCTTATCCCTGGACTTTCTCCAGGGACCACGTTAGACGAGCAGCCTCAGGAACAGGACGCAGCCTGGCCACCCTCCCTTACATCAAAGGCTTTCTTTTCCTTCCTTTTCTATGCACTTGCGTTTCAGATAAAGTGCCCATCTCCACGGCCAAGAAGAGGTCAAATTAAGAATGGTGCTCTTCTTAGCAACCACAAAAAGTTCTCATTTTCTCATCGAGTAAAGTTCCCTAATGGCTGATATAGGAGCCCAATTTCTAACCCGTCCTGAATCGCACCATTTCTCTCTCACTGACTCGGGCTCCCCGTGGGGCAGATTGCCTTGGGCACCGCAGGTGGTGGGAGGAACCAGCAGGAATCATCATTTCTCCCTTCCAGGCTTCTTGCCTTTGGTATTTTAATTCATTCTTAAGTCCTAAACCTTACAAGAGAACTGAGGCATCACCGGCGTCCTTAAACTGCCCCCATCTGAATTGGATGCAGTAGCCCAGGTTTATTTGAAGAAAACCAGCTCCTCCTTTCCAGGCTAGTCTTGAGAAGACAGAGGGTAAAACTGGATGGAAGGAGGGGTTCAAGCTGTTTAATAAATGACCTAAAAAAATCATTGTCCATGAAGTTCTTAAATCACAGTCTCTGTATCCATGGATTTTAAAGACCTTGGAAGTTTACCCGCCTCCCCACCCCAAGCAAAAGCCTTTGTACTGAGATGGATTCTGTCATTGGACCAACAAGATCCCAGAATAAGGTTTCTGGGCTTCCCAATCTGACCCATGCATAACATGCCCAACTGTTCCATCTTGTGCCTAGTCTGGAACCACAAGACATAAGACCCAAGAGCCTGCATTTACTATACAGCAGCTTAAGGCATCTGAACAGGTCAGACACCTTAATAGAACTTTAGGATGTGGTGCTGCATGCTTAGTCGCTCAGTCGTGTCCGACTCCATGTGTCTTTGTGACTCCATAGACTGTAGCCCACCAGCTCCTCTGTCCCTGGGATTCTCCAGACAAGAATACTGGAGTGGGTTGCCATACCCTCCTCCAGGAGGTCTTCCCAACCCAGGGATCAAACCCAGGTCTCCCGCACTGCAGGCAGATCTTTTACCATCTGAGGCAGCTGTATCTTAAACTCAAGTCTAAGGACTTGGCTCTTAAATCTAAGGGCTCTCTTGGGTACAACCAATGCCATCACCCCTGGCCTGGCACTACTACCTGAAGCCCCCTGTGCATGGGCAGTAGAGGAAGCTGATACCCTGGGGTGCTCTGGTCTAGAATTGCAGATGCTCCCCTTCTGGGAGAGAGTCATTAGTCAAGGAAAGGTTCATCCTATCCTTGAGTTCCAGGAGGTTTTCTATTTTCTAATATTTGTTGCTTGTTTATTCAAATATTTGACTGTGCTGGGTCTTCACTGGGGCACACGAGATCTTCAATTTCAGCATGTGGGATTTAGTTCTCTGACCAGGCATCCAACTCAGACTGCCCATATTGGGAATGCGGAGACTTAGTCACTGCATCACCAGAGAAGTGCCTCCGAGGGTTTTCTACCACTACTAAAGAAGGAATTTGCAACCCTAAAGTAGTCCCTCTCTCTCCACAGACACCTCTGAAAGCCTTCAGAGTCCTGGAGAAATCTGAATTTGATGGACTCTGATGTAAGTGAGGGTGTCCCTGGTGGCTCAGTGGTAAAGAACCCACCTGCCAATGCAGCAGATGCAGGATCGATCCCTGGGTGGGGAAGATCCCCTGGAGAAGGAAATGGCATCCCACTCCAGTATTCTTGCCTGGGAAATCCCATGGACAGAGGAGCCTACAGGGCTGCAGTCCACGGGGGTCTCAAAATAGTCAGACACAACTTAGCAACTGGGTGTGCACGCACGATGTAAGTGAACCACGTTGGGCTCAATTCACTTCTGTGAAGCTTTGAACCGGAAACAATAGGCATCCTGTTTTAAAGAATGTCTGTGCAGTGAGCTCTTGCTATGTGCTTCACATAAGTGATTTTACCTTTTCCTTGTGTTAAGAAATGAGAAACCCAAGGCTCAGAGGGGTTAAGTGACTTGCCTGAGGTCACACAGCTGTCTGATACCTGACTCTGAGACCTCTCCCGTCTCTGGACGCAGGGTTGCCTCGCACTGGACCCCGACAAGGTCCTCCCACAGTAGGCGTCAGGGTGCTCTGAGGTCAGCCCCTCTCCCTGGCAGGAGCCCCTATGTCCACAGCACACATCCGGACCTCACAGGGAGAGAAGAGCCATCTGGGTTTCTCTAGCACAACCCAGCTCAACAGCCTCTGACTCGACTCAGCTGCTGAGCAACCTTCTGTGGCTCCCTGTCACCATGCCAAGGAACGTCCAGGCCTCTCAGCCACGGTCCCCACAACTTCCTCCTGGCACTTCATGGTCTAGGCACCCAGACCTGTGTCAGCCCACTCAATCTATGCTCGCTCTCTCACCTCCCCTCCTGGGCTTGTGCCATTCCTTCCACTGGATTCTGACTCTTCCCATGATTCCTAATACTCACGTGACCCCTCCTCCAGGAAGCCTTCTCTGATTCTTCCCTGAGTCGCTTGCTGCCACACTCCACCAAAGTCCGTACCCCGTCCAGTAACAATCTGGCTGTATGTGTCCCAACCAGCAGTATCCAGAATATGGGGGCTGCATCTGGTCACAACTTTGTCCCAAGTGCAGCCTTCAGCTGATTATTGGGGGTGGGTTCCAAACATGCCCTGGGGTTGCCTGGCTTCCTAGCCTGGAGGGGACACTGGCCCAAAAGTAGCGGTAGGCGTCAGCCCCAATGAAGCCCTAAGTTTCCGCCCCTGGAGCTGCAGGCAAAGGCCATGTGCACAAAAGGCACAGCGTGGTCACCTCTCCTGGAACAAAGAAATGCACGTGGGCATCACCCTCAGTGGCAACAGCCACCCCGAGCCCTGCCGCCTGCACCATGCTGGTTGCCATGGCGTGTTTCAATTAAGTGGAAGGATTTTATGTCTTGATAACAGTAAGCACATCTCCCTTTTGTTGGTCTCAGGTCCCTCTGGGAACCGAGAGAGGGTGTGGAGCTCAGAGCTGGTTCTGAGGGGAGGGCTGGGAGGGAGGCCCCTGCGGAGGAGACCAGGGCTGAGGGTGGTGGGGGAAAGGTGGGCTGCCCCTTTGACATGCCCCTGCTCCACTGCCCTGGGACCAGCTTCCCCGGTCAGGAGGCGCCTCCTCCAGTCTGTCGCCTGTGATGGGCTAAGGGCATGGGACAGTGCTGGGCAGACTGATCTGTTCTCACTCCCCAGTCGGTAGCCTGTTTCCATCAGGCATCAAGACAAGGCCACAGCGGGAAACAGAAGTAGGACAGGAAAATCAGAAAATCCAGAGCTGCTTCTGCCAATCTTGCAGTGTGGCTGGCGGTACAGACACAGGTCTGCACTCACTTGTGTGTGTACTCAGGCGCTTCACTGAGCTTCTCTCTGCAGCCCTATAAACTGGCTCCCCAGGCTCCTCTGTCCATGGAATTTCTTAGGCAAAACTGGAGTGGGTTGCCATTCCCTCCTCCAGGGCATCTTCCCAACTCAGGAGTCAAACCCACGTCTCCTGCATCTTCTGTATTGCAGGCAGATTCTTTACCACTGCACCACCAGGGAAGATGGTACCCACTGAGGCCCTAAGGTACTTCCAGCCCAAGGTCAGGATGCATTTATACAGAGAACCTGCATAACGAACCCACCCATCAGCTCAAGGTCACATCTCATCTGTGTTTTCTTCTGAGCTGAGCAGAATAAGCTAAGCAGAGACCAGGGCACCCATTTTACAGATGTGGAATTTCTGATCACAAAGGTTAGGAACCTTGGAGATGGAGCCAGGATTCGAATCCAGGTTTCTCTGACCCCAAAGTTCCCAGTATTCCCTCTCCCCAGGTGCCTATTCAACTTTCCTTGGACATGTACTGTGTTCAGAGCACTGGCTCAGCCATGCGCTGAGCCCTTTGGAAGTTCTGGGGGGAAATGGATGAGGTTTCTATTCTAGTCTAGGTCTCGCAACCTAGACCAGCACTATCCCATTAAATAAAATGCCAGCCACATCCATAATTTTAAATTTTCTAGTAGCCACATTAGCGAATGAAAAGAAACAAGTGAAATTAATTTTAATAAAAAAATGTCTTTAGCACACTACCCAAAGATATCATTTCAACATGTAATGAGATAATTTACATTCTCTTTTTCCTATTAAGCCCTAGGAATCTGCAGTGTATTTTATCCTCACAGCACCTCTCATTTCAGACATGTCATCCTGTCGTGCCCCGAGCCGGAGCTCCTAACCATGCTGACACTTCCCACCCACTGCTTCTCAGAGCTCTTTCCCACACAAGATCTCCTTGTATCTTCACAACAAGAAGGTGGGCAAACAGGGTTACTCTCTCACAGGTGGGATTGCCAACCTCCAGATGGTCTCCACTGATCCTGGCATCTGGGTATTAACATCTTGAAAAAAAATTTTTTTTAATATTTATTTATTTGGCTGTGCCAGGTCTCAGTTGCAGCTTTCGGGATGTCTGCTCTTCCTCGTGACATGCGAGATCTTTAGCTGCGGTATGCCGGCTCTTACTTGCGTCGTGTAGGAGCCAGCTCCTCGTTGTCATTGTTCGGTCTCCAGGTTGTGTCTGGCTCTTCCTGATCCCACGGACTGCAGCACACCAGGCTTCCCTGTCTCCCTAACCATCTCCCAGAGTTTGCCGGAGTTCATGTCCATTGAATTGGTGATGCCATTCAATTGGTGGTGCCAGTTCCTTGACCCGAGATCAAACCCAGGCCCCCTGCCTTGGGAGTGCAGAGTCTTAGCCACTGGACCACCAGGGAAGTCCCTGGGTATTTACCTCTTCGCATGGTCCCCTCCGTATGAAAGAGGGGTGCCCTGTGACACCAACAGTACATTGTGAAATGGCAGAGTGGGACTCTGAGGCTGGTCCTGGAAGCCACTGTTTTCACCCTGCCCTCTTTGGATGCTTGCACTCAGGGAAACTGGCCGCCATGCTGTGAGGACCCTCAAGCAGCCCTGTGGTCCACACGGTAAGAAGCTCAGGCCTCCTGACAGCTGCAAGCAGTAACTTTTCAGGCAGGCAAGTGAGCTATCTTGGAAGGTGAGGTCTCCAGCCCCCAGTGAGCCTTGAGATGCCTGGAGCACCAACCCACCAACAGCCTGACAGCAGCCTCTGGAAGACCCTAAGTCAAAACCATCCAGATAAGCCAATCCTGGATCCCTGACCCACAGGCTATTTGAAAGCATTTTGTTTGTTTGTTTGAAGCCACTAATGTTTGGATAGCAAAAAGTAATTAATATACCTGGGCAAGGGACTTTCCTGGCGGTCCAGTGGTTAAGACTGTGCTTCCAGGGGGTCTTGGGTTCAATCCCTGATGGGGGAATTAAAATTCCACATGCCACGAAGCGTGGCCAAAATAATAAATACACATATACAACAGGACAGACTGGGACACCTACCCAGGCTGACTTGTCTCAGAAATCACAAGGCAGAGCAAATTCGACTCAGTACTGGAGAATCTCAGCTCTGACATGGGCCCTAGGGACCCCCACCCAGCAGTGCTCCCCCACTATGGGAGCCCCCCCTCCTCCTCTGTCTCCAGGCGCCTCTCCTCCTTCAGACACTTGGCACCAAATTGCTTCGTGACACGTTCGTTCTCTCCATCACCCTGGAGCAATTACGATTTGGCTCATCTCAAATCACAGGTCGGGGGGGCGGGGTGGCAGGGGCGGCGTGGCAGGGGCGGCAGCCAAGCCGGCAGGAAGGGTGTATCTCACGGCTCAGGCCTTCCAGCTGTAAAAGAGTAACCCTTCACCCCGGCAAACTCCTGCTCTCTCTCGCCAATCTCTCTCCTGCTGATGTCTTTTCACCGATTGCTGCTGAAAAAGCCAAGGCTCCCTCTTAAACTCACTCACCTGGCCCACCTCCAGCTCTGAGGCAGCAAGTGTGAGAAGTAGCCCCATTAGCGCACACCGTGGAAACTCCAGGGAGAGGGGTATGTGCGCATGGGAAGGAGCCCACACCCCAGCCCCCACGCCCATCCTCAGATTTCCTCCGCTTTGAGGGACCCTGAGTCTTTCATCTTTCAGGCCCAGGGGAGGCCTAAATCAGGAGCCTGAGACTAACACACATGTGGGTGCGTGCCCGCATGCTCAGTCGCTTCTGTCCTGTCTCTCTGCGACCCCGTGGAGAGGCCCACCAGGCTCTGTCCATGGGATGTTCCAGCCCAGAATACTGGGGCGGACTGCCATGTCCTCCTCCAGGGGATCTTCCTGACCCAAGGATCGAACTGGTGTCTCCTGGAGCTTCTGCAGAGCAGGCGGATTCTCTACTGCTGAGCCACCGGGGAAGTCCCCAACAAACACACATACCAATGTATAAAAGATAGGCAACCACCAGGGACCTATTGTGTAACACAGGGAACTCCACTCACTGTTCTGGGATAAACTACATGAGAAAAGAATCTGAAAAAGAATGATTATATGTGTATGTGTGATGGAATCACTTTGTACACCTGAAACTAACACACTGTAAACCAACTATGTGCCAATAAAATTTTTAAAAATTAAAAAAATGTAAATAAAATAGCTTTAAACACAAGCCTTCCAGGCTCGATATTAATTCCCCACTCCTTTTCCTTCAGGGTCTCCCCAAAGGATGGGGCTTGGTGTGCAGGGGTGTGGGTTAAGCAGCCATCCTTCCCCTTGGACTTCTCAGTATTGAGCAGGTTCCTCCCCTTGGTGCCTCCTACTTCCACTGCCCAGCAGCCTCTCAGGGACCAATCTACCAGCCCCCAAGCTTAGAGGGATGAGCAGGGAGACTACACCCTGGAAATAGGAACCTTCAGAAACCCTCTCACCTCATGGAGTGTGGACTCGGATCTCACAGCCTGGCCGGCAGGAGGGCACCGTCACTCATGTGTCCGTTTATCCAGCAGGAGGGTCTCGAGGGCCCTCCTCAAGCCAAGGTGCAGGTGCTAGACCTGCTGCAGGGGCACAGAGACGAGAGGCTCGGGTGTGTCCCCCACCTGGCCTGTCTGCCCAGGTGTGCTGTCATAGGCCATGCAGGTGACATGCACATGTGTAGGTAATCAGGTGGGGGCAGTTCTTGATTTTGTTAGTCTGGTTAATGGGTCGTCTATATAAGATTTTACTCAACATATATGTTCTCTATATTTTTTTTTGCTGTTTTGAGTTGTTTTGCTCTGAGTGTATTCCCCACACTGAAGCCAGAGTGAACTTTTCGGAGCCCAGATTACTCGCTTCATCTCATCCACAGCCTAGAAGCTCCATGAGAGTTGGAACTGTATCTGGTTTTGCTCACTGAGACCAGTTCCTTATACACAGTATTAAAACCTGCTCAATAAACATTTATTAAATAAATGAACAAATTAGGAAGGTCTGTATAGTCAAAGCTATGGTTTTTCCAGTAGTCATGTATGGATGTGAGAGTTGGACCATAAAGAAGCTGAGCACCAAAGAATTTTGAGCTGTGGCATTGGAGAAGACTCTTGAGAGTCCCTTGAACTGCAAGAAGATCAAACTAGTCAATCCTAAAGGAAATCAACCCTGAATATTCATCGGAAGGACTGATGCTGAAGCTGAAGCTCCAATACTTTAGCCACCTGGTGCAAAGAGCCAACTCGCTAGAAAAGACACTGATGCAGGAGAAGGGGAAGACGGAGAATGAGATGGTCAGATGGCATCACTAGCTCAATGGACATGAGTTTGAACGAGCTATGAGAGAAAGTGAAGGAGGGAAGCCTGGCGTGTTGCCAACCTTGGGGTCACAAAGAGTCAGACAAGACCGAATGACTGAACTGAACTGAGGAACTCCAGACCCTAGCTCCTGAAAATAAATGTCCTCAAACCCTGCCCTCTAGCATTTCTCCACATATTGGGTCCTCTCTCCAACCTCAGTCTCCCATCTTTCAAGGGGGTTATTCTTTCCTGGCCTCCTGAGCAGGGTGATTTGTGGACTCACATAAGTCACAGGAGCCCTGCAGTGTGGTTCTTAAAAACATGGCTTTGGGGAATCCACCTTGCAGTCCAGGGATGCTGGTTCGATCCCTAGTCAGAGAACTAAGATCATACATGCCATGAAACAGTGGAGCCCTCATGCCACAACTAGCGAGTCCAAGTGCCGCAGCCAAAGATCCTGCATGATGCAACACAGATCCCAAATGCCGCAACTAAGACTGATGCAGCCAGATAAATAAATATATTAAAGATCCAGTCATTAAAGAAAAAAAAAAGGACTTTGGTCTCTGGAAGACCAGAGTGGGGATCCCTGTTCAGTTCCCACTAGCTGGGTAGAGGCTACTCTGCTAGCATGGCTTATGATTAATTGCATGGGACTCCTTCAGTATTTACCCTTGCACATCTCAGACATTCTAAGTTCTCCTTGCTCATTAGTGTCTCTCCTAACATCTTGGAGACTTTGTGACACACTGATTTTGCACCCCTTGGAGCGTCAACATCTAAAACAGGTTTTCTCCTTTACAGGGAGGGTTTTCACATTTATTCTCCCCATGAAGACTATTATCCCCACTTCTCAGATGATGAAACTGAGGCTCAGAGAGGTCACCTGACTTTCCCAAAGCCAGGCAACTGAGAAATATCATACTTATCACCCAAGTCATGATGCAAAGGGTATCTAGGAATCCCCACCATGGGGCAAGAGGTCTGCAAAGTACGTGGCATGATGCCACACACACAGTAAACACTCAACAAACTGCAGACATCACTGGCTGCCCAAGGAGGAGCCCAGGAAGATAAGATGGTGGTCCTGTGCCCATCACCCCTCCACTGGTGCCAAGCCTGGAGTGTTCAGGAAGTACTGGTCATTGGCAAGCACTCTCTCTCTCCCTCCACTTAAGGACCCAGCCTCTGTCCCTGTCAGTCCCACTGCAGCTCAGCGTGCCCGCGTGCATGTTCTGCCCTGCAGGTGGATCCCCAGAGCACAGAGGCTCCTGCTGTCCTCAGCCCTCCACCAGGGAAGTTGGCCAGCTACACCAACGGACCCGAGCCCCATCCCCAGGCCTCGGTCTCTGCAGGGAGAGGACGGGATCTCTAGCAGATCCAGGAGTTCTCAGCCCAGAGAACCCGGGAAGCCTCAGCCTTCCTCCAGGCTGTTCACCTTGGCTGCAGAGAGAAGGCCTGGTGGGCTGAGCTGCTGTGTGCCTGGAATCACAGGATAAGGTCCCCACAGAGCAGCCTCCCTGGGGTCCCATTGGAAGGGCAGAGCAGGGGGTATTGGACAGCTCAGAGACCTCATGAGGCTTGTGGCTCGCTAAAACAATTCAAGTTACCATCTGAAACGCCTGGCTCCTTGACACACCGGGCTTAGTAGACATCCTGCCCCTGAGTGGGCCCGGCCATCCCACACCACCCACACCTCTGCCCAAAAAAGAACGGTTTGTTATTTGTTGCAGGGGTCAGGCGAAGACACACTTTCACTCTGCATTCTTTCGTCAGAATTAACCGAGCACGGCAGCCCAGGCCACCACCGTCCCTGTAGTATGTCCTCCGTTTCCCTAAAGCACTTGTCCCTGGAAAGGCGGACAAGAGAGGGAGCGCCCGGTGGCCCAGCCACAGAGATTGCACCGCCCATCACTAAAGGACTAGGTGGTCCTCCGTGTCACTGAGTGAACACTAGTGACCGTCTCTCCCGGACTCTCTCCCTTCCTTCCTCAGTTCTTCCCAGCTTAGAAGGGAAGTCTGCTTTCAGCCAAGACGCCTGTCTATTTACAGGAAGAACAGGAGATGGTTTGCCTCGTGGTTAAAAGTACTACCTCAAATAACAAGTATTGGCAAAGATATAGAGACGCTGAGCCCTCATACATGGCCAGGAGTGTGTGAAATGGTGCAGCTGCATGGAAAACAGTTGGGCAGTTCTTCAAAAAAAAAACAACAAAGAATGATCATATGACCCAGTAATTCCATTCCTAGGTATATATCCAGAAGAACTGGGGGCAGGGATTCAAAGACCATGTTCACATCACGTTCACAATTAGCCAAAGCTGGGCAGAACCCAGCCAGGCCCATTTGCCCATTGATTGATAAGTGGATAAACCAAATTCAGTCTATCCATACAAAGCACTATTTTTCAGCCTTAAGAAGGAATGAAATTCTGATGCACGCTACAACATGGAGGAAACTTGGAAACGTGCTAAGCGAACGCAGCTGGACACAAGAGGACAGCTGTTGTGTAACTCCACTCTCAGGAGGCACCCAGAATAGATGGATTCACAGAGACAGAAGGGTGGGTGGTGGTGGCCAGGGACAGGGGAGCTGGGGGCAGGGGCACGGAGACTTGTTGAATGAGTTCAGAGTCTCAGCGCCGGATGATGGGAAAGTACTGGACATGGATCATGGTGGTGGTGGCCCAACATCACGGCTCTGTTTAGTGCCGCTGAACTGTACACTTGAAAATGATTTAAATGGTTTTAAAAAAAATTGCTGTCTAGAAGTAGAAGGTCCTCTCCCTTCACAGTTCAGTTTCATCTTTTATTCAACACAAGTTCCCTAGGAACCAGTTCCGGGGCAGAATGAAATCAAGGGTTCTGTGTCCATAGGGAGTTCACCTTCATGTGGATTCTGGGCAGAGACATTAGATCACAGTGCTAATTCAGGGAGGTCATAACAATGCTGTCTGGGGAGTTAAATGCAAGACTCAAGGAAGAAGGAGCCTGCAGTACACTAGCCCCGCTCCCACTTGAAATCTCTCCCCAGATTTGGGGGGTTGGAGAAGCAGAGATAACAAGCTGGCCACAGCCTATTCATGGGGGATGAACAGAGGGAGAAATGGGGGGGGAGTGGGGCAGCCAGGGGGGCTTGGCAGGTCTAGAGTGACCCCTCTGCCCTCAGTCTAACCCTTCATCCACCCTGTCAAAGAGGGCTGAGGTCTGCTAGCTGCACGGATGTTGTCAATTAATAATAATCAGAAAACAAAGGCAAAGAAAAGCTAACTCGTAGTGAGTGCGTCCTTCTGGCCAACTACTGTACCAAGAGTTCCTTGGTACAGTACCTGAGTTTTTTTGCCCATTGCCCCCCCCCCCCCACAGCCTCAGGAGGTAACTGAAATTATTATTATGTTACAAATGAGAAGACTGAGTTTGGAGAGGAAAATGTGTCCAAGGTCAGAGGTGTAGAAAAACAAACTGTGAGCTGACAACTTCGTGCAGAAAACATTTTTCTTTTTTTCTCAAAATGAGTCGGGCACATGCCTGTGGAGTAAAAACAGGTAGAGTGTAGGTGGTCTTTTGAACCCTACACGACCCTCCCCTATTAGTCTATCTTCAGAGCTGAGCTTCAAGGACCCCAGCCAAGAATGCGGGCAAACTTATCACCATGAATTATCTATGGACTTAGGTCTTTGTCAGGTTTTGATGGCTTTGATCTGAGATGGGGGTAGGGGTGGGAGGTACTCAGGAGGAGCCCTGGACTGGACTTAGACGCCCTCTGCCCTCCTTCTGGAAGCAGCTCCGGTCAGTGAGGGCTAGAAGATGCTAATGCTAGGAGACGATCTCTAATACAGATGCTGGCACTGGTCTTGAGCTGCATTCATCAGCATGCTCTCACTCAACTCCTCAAGAACCTTGTGGAGTAAAGCATCATGTCTTACTTTCTCAGATGGAGAGCTGAGGCTTCAGAGGGGCAAAACAACTGGTCTCAGAGTTCCAGAGGGCGCACAGAACCAGCTACATAATTTTTGAGGCCAGTACAAAATGAAAACGTGGGGTCCCCTGTTCAAAGTGAGTCAGAATCTTAAGAAGAAGACAACAGGAAACCTGACGTGGAGCCCTTCTGCACATGGGAAGGGACTACAGGCCGGTGAAGTTGGTCCACGGAGTTAGGACTGAGCCGGGACTTTCTGGGTGCATGTTCCAGAACCCAACAGCTGCCTCTCCTGGCCCCGAAACACAGCTGCCCTGGGGTCCCTGGGCTGCAGCCCCCAGAGTGGGAGGGGTTCTGTGAAGCGAGACAGTGAGTAAAGGCCTGGACAGAGCCGGGTCACAGACTCCAGCCCCAAGTCGCTGATCACATTAGCTCAATTCAATTGTGACTCTCTCTAATTACAATCCTTTTCTAGGAACAAGAGGGCCAAACTGAATTAGGAGGGGGAAACAGCCCATACTTTCATTCAAAAAAAAAAAAAAAAAAAAAGGAATAAAAGCAAAATTAGATTTTACTCTGTGGGTCCTGGAAGAAGGAGCCAGAGAACCACAGCTGAGGCTTGCCTCTGCCACTTGACCTTGTGTGCTTCCAAGAGTTAAGGCTTCTTTAGCCTCAGTTTCCATATCTGTGAAATGGGGACAAAATAACTATTTGGGGAACTTTAATGACAATAGATGATATAGTAAGTACTTAATCTTTTGGAGGAGGCTCGTAAAAATCTGTTGTTGTTTTTCAGTCACTAAGTCATGTCTGACTCTTTGCAAACCCCTAGTCTATAGCCCACCTGGCTCCTCTGTCATGGGAGTCTCCAGGCAAGAATAATGGAGTGGGTTGCCATTTCTGTCTCCAGGGCATCTTCCCGACTCAGGGGTCGAACCTGTGTCTCCCTTTACCACTGAGCCTCCAGGGAAGCCCTCGTAAAAATCACACCTTCCTATTTAATTTCAGGAGTGGCATGGTGCCCTGAAGTACAGGCACAGTATCCCTGGAAGTGCCTAGAAGTCAAAATAAGGACTGTAAAGGCGCAATGTAACTAAAATACTTGTTGTTATTTTGTGGGATTTCAGGCCACTGTCATATGAACACATTGAATTCGAAAGGCTTTTTGAAATATTCAGACTTTTAAACAAATAAGCCAGAGGACCTGTGCATTTTTTTATTCTGCTCTAGCATGAATATTTCATAAATTACATGCAATTATTAGCAACACTAGCAAATTAATTACTGTCAATTCATATTAATAAAATTGCATTTTGTCATAAATAAAGTTAGTTTACTGCGCACCATCAGTCTCTGAGGTATTCACATTTGTCAATTGTCCTCTACTTCAGGCTAAAGCAAAAGTAATCAAATAACTAATTATTGTACTAAATGTAGCACTGCTTTCCCGTCAATGAAAACTCACATTATTTATAACCCTTAGGACTGAATATTCAAATCTGCGTGAACTCCAATGCTAAGAGGAACTTTTCAGCCCTCTCCCTTTCTAGGCACTCCCTCAGTCTCGAACCTCGGCCACTTCTATCTTGGAGAAGATGTCTCAGCAAGTCGTTGGCGGTCACTCTGGTGACCAGGAATTCAAAGTTTGCAGGATCTACTGGAAGCATCCCCAGTGCCAGAGGCCAGTTGCCCCGTTTCTTGAATTCAGTGCCACGCAGGGTTCCTCTACCGTTGTTCATTCTTATAAATAAAATTTTCTTCTTTCAATAAAAGCTCCAGAGTTGTAACCTGAGATTACAACACTGATTCCGTGTTTATGTGTCCTTTTCAAAGCCTGGGGGTCAGCTGATCAACATGAAATCAAAATAGCAACAATGACGATTGTGTTTGCAGGGACCCTAGTTTCAAGCAAGGTCACCTTCATGGGTTCTGGGTGGACATACATTTTGTGGGGACC
Organism: Antilocapra americana; assembly: GCA_007570785.1. NCBI lineage: Eukaryota > Metazoa > Chordata > Mammalia > Artiodactyla > Antilocapridae > Antilocapra > Antilocapra americana. Next base: position 12,051,485 of record ML660216.1, on the reverse strand, counting down.
CTATGCACCAGTGTGGAGTGCGCTTCTCACTGTGCCACAGGGGTACTTAGTCCCATAGGCCACAAGTTATCCAGGGCACATGAGACAAAGCCCATCAGAAAGCAGCACGTGAACCCCAGGGGGTCCCCCAGGGGAAAGTGAGGTAAGCCACACAAACACCCTAAAAGAGAAGAACCCCAAATAGCACTTTCTTAAAATAAAAACTCCAGATGGGAGGTTTTTATTGCAGGCTGATACACATGTGAGAAAGACTCATCATTTCAGTGAACATTCCCCAAACAAGGAGAAGTCAGCCTATGTCAAACAGGTGTTTTCCATTTATACGAAAAGGATAGAGTCTTCGGTCATCCTCAATAAAGAGAAAACCAACGAGAAGTCACAGGGACATGTTCTCACCAAAGGGAAATGTCTCTGGGCTGAAGCATCCTGGCTCATGTAAAAAACTTGTCTTGAGCGGACACACACCAAGCAGGAACTTAGTGGACACCAGACAGGACCCACCAGGCCATTGGCAAGCCAGGGCCCTGAGGTAATTGGGCCTGTGGGAACTAGCATCATTGAGAAAGTACAGTGGTGGAGCAGAGAAGAGCCCCAAAATACATACACACACACACACACAAACCTCAAGTCTAGGTTGCTTCGGAGCAATCTCAATACACAAGCCTTTCACTAATTGAAATGAAGAACTTTCAGGTTCCTAAACACTAGCTCATCTGCTGGAACCCATGCATTTTCCAGAGGAGGGAACTGAGACTTGAAGAGGCAGCCAAGCCCAAATCACACAGCCAGTTAGGGGCAGAAAGTGAAAAAGTCATTCAGCCATGACTGACTCTTTGTGACCCCATGGACGGTAGCCCACCAGGCTCCTCTGTCCATGGGATTCTCCAGTCAAGAACACTGGAGTGGGTTGCCATTCCCTTCTCCAGGGGATCTTCCCAACCCAGGGATCGAATCTGGTCTCCCGCGTTGCGGGCAGATTCTTTACCATCTGAGCCACCAGGGAAGTCCAGTTAGGTGCAGAGCCCACCCTAAAACTCAACTCCTGACTCCCAGTTCTTGGCTCTCTTTTTCTCTCCCCATCCCATTCTGCTGCTTCTTCCTAAGAAATGTTTTCTTCTCCAGAAACAAAGACCAAAAACAGCAGAAGCAGACAGACACACAGGCACACGCATGCACACACACTTGTCTTAAAGTCAGCAAAAATAATTGAACACGGGAAGCCAAAGTTCAACATGACATTGTCCTTAATTAATGATGTTCTCTTCATGTTTTTCTCTCTTCAAATTTGCTTTTTAACAACAGGAAGAGTTAAGTAGAATGACTATATTAACTCTGAATTTCTTGCCTTTTAATTATCGGTGTCACCACCTTCATGCGATTCAAATTTAGTTACTTTGCATCTAATTGAAGCACTACACAAAAAAATGGTAATTTGACATCCAAAGGAGGAGTAAGGGGAGAGCAAAGAGGGGACATATTACTTAACTTCCTGATGATAATTATGTGAACACAAAGACGCTTACAAGAACATTCTACATTGGATATCAGCCAGAAAAATTAAACCTATGTTGCTGCTTCAATACATCTGAATACTAGGAATTGGCAGAAAAACATCTATTCTGTGAGTAATAGCCTCTACAGTCCCAGAGGACAGCAGTACATGAATTTTTTAAAAAAAGAAAAGAAAAAGAAAAATAGTCTGGAGCTTTTTCCAAAATGGTGCTAATGCGCCACTGAAACTTAATTTTATAATTTACTGGCAGTCAAGATGGCAGGAAATAAAATAATTTGCTATATTCTGCGCAACAAACCCTGCTTTTCCTGGGAAGGGGTAATTATCCCCATGGAAAAAAAAAAAGAAAAAAATACGCCATCTCATATTAGGCTAAAGTCTCATCAAGAAGAGAAAAAGTGCCTCATTACACGTAATTACCAGGGAATTAGAAACATCATTTAACTAAATGAGCGAATAATGCTCAGGATATTGAAGAAACTTGCCTGCACTTCTGCAAAGCACTCTAAGTCCCATTACAAAAATTGCCCCTCTTTAATGGAATAATTTTAGGCCTTGTCTGCCTTGCTTTAAAAATAAAGAGCCTCGGAGAGGCAGAAAGAGGCTGAAACGGCCATAAACAACTGTTGAAAGGGACTGAAGAGAAGGCGCTGTCTCTCCTGGAGACGGAGACTCAGAATGACTCATAATCTACCGTAATCACCAAAATTAAAGCTGAGGACTTGAAAAAAGGATTACCCCCTTTTTAATTGTACTTCCTCAAGACTGTGATGTACTTGTGAGGATGTATTAGGGAGAAGAGATGAAAGATTTTCAGGTTTGGGTCCAGCCTTCCTGCTCCAATACAAAAGCTATTCAGTGTTCTCTTAAAAACATAAAACTATAACATACCTGTAGATTGATGTCTATTGTGGCTTAATGCAATGATTTTTCCAGCCATTCAAAAGCCTCCTGGATTTGCCTGAGATCCCCTCCCTCTATGCCCTTCACTTTTAATATTCGTCAGCATCAAAGCAGGGTTTTAATGTGACCACTCCAACGTTGTTTTTGTCTGTTTGCTTTTTTACTATTTATTAATTTTGGCTGTGCTGGGTCTTAGCTGCAACACACGAGACCTTCACTGTGGCATGCAGGCTCCTAGCTGCAGGATGTGAGATCTTGGGCATCTGACCAAGGATAGAACTCAGGCCCCTGCTTTGGGAGTGTGGAGTCCAGTCCCTCACTGGACCATCGGGGAAGTCCCTAAGACTTCCAGGCAAGAATACTGGAGGGGTAGCCATTGCCTTCTCCAGGGGATCTTCCCAACACAAGGATCAAACACAGGTCTCCTGCATTGCAGGCAGATTCTTTACCATCTGAGCCACCAGGGAAGCAACTCTATTGCTGCCCTACAAATAGACTTAACAGAGTTTCCTGACTTCAGAGCAAGTTGAATTCAGAAAGGAATTGAGATTCTTAGAAAACAGTCAAAGAAGGAACTAGAGAAGCCACTTTAAAGAAGAACCAGAGTCAGGGGTACTGCAGTATCACCCCGAGGACACTGCTCGAGGACCCATTAAGGAGTTGCCCCAGAGTGAGGACCAGCCCCTTCCCTGGGACAGGCACAACCAGGGCAACAAAAAGTACCATTTCTTCCGCTGAGGACTTTGGGGCATCAACAACTGCAACCCCCCTCCGATTTTGGCAGTGAGGAAGCTAAATCAGCCCAAGGCCATGGAGCTCCCTGATCAGGCTCCCTGTAGCCAAGTTCAGGTTCTTACATACAAATCAGACACCGCTCAGCTGGCCAGGAATGGCGTTCCTACACCACGTCAGAATACTCTGTCCTTTTGGAGAGTCCATGGTCCACATGCATTCCTTCCTGGTGTAGCCCTCATGAATGACAGTAAGAAGAGAAAAGGACAGAGAACCAGCACTGTGAGCATACTCATCACAAGCCCCTGCCCTGGGGAGGCATGGAGGTGGTAGGCAAGGAGGGGCGGGCGCTGGGTAGGGAAGGCTAAGCCCAATCTGCCTCCCTGGACCCTGTGGACATGTCCCTCTGAACCTCTTTGAAGTCCTAGGGCCCTGTAGCCAAGGAATCAAAAAACACTGAAAGGCAGAATCCTTGGTGGCACAATGGATAAGAATCCGCCCACCAATGAAAGGGACATGGATTCGATCCCAGGAAGATTCTACAAGCTGTGGAGCAACAAAGTCTGTGCACAACTACTGAGCCTTTGAGCTGCAACTACTGAAGCCCATGTGCCTAGAGCTTGTGCTCTGCAACAAGAGAAGCCACTGCAACGAGAAGCCCGTGCACCACAAGGAAGAGTAGCCCCTGCTCGCCACAACTAGAGAAAGCCTGTGTGAAGCAAGAAAGACCCAGTGCAGCCAAAAATGAATAAATAAAGAAAATGGGCAGAGGATCTGAACATTTAAAAAATAATAATAATGAGAGGCAATTGGTTGGTTTCCTCGGGGATGAGAATAGATTCATATAGATAAAGTTCTGAAAAGAGAAACCACTTTGGGGGTTGATAAAGGGCAAAGTGCCTGGACTTCTCAAGTCCACCATTTAACTCCAAGATGGAACTCGGCCCTACTGAGGTTTCCAAATGAGACAAAGGAACGCTGACCTCTGACCCTAAGCTAACAGAATAAAGCAAAACGACTGAGGAGTGACAGCTACTATCTATTTCTTCTAAAGATGAGTCAGACTAACTGATCTCCTCATTAAGGTCATACAGCTGATAAAAATACAGATTCCCCGTTTCTATTTCCACAGGCCACGCAACCCTCTCCCATGAGAATTATTAACAAACAGTATTAATAATAATCCCACTCACTGTGGCTTAGCTCTTCAAAATATTTTTCTAAGTGCTTTCACAGCTGTTATTTCCAATGAGGTAAGTCAGGATGGCACAATCTCCATTTCACACCAAAACGTGAAACGACCTGAACAAAACCATCCTGCCATCAGCCAGCCAAGAGGAGGGCTCTTCTTCCTGATCTGGTGATCATAATAGTAATGCTGGTAGGATAAATTCTGAGAGAGGACCCACTTGGCCAAAGATTTGCAAAACGAACCCTGCAAATAGACATTTATTTTCGTTGTAGACAACACGAGGAGATTCTCAATATTTAAACTGCTATTTTTGTTTTTCTAATTGTTTCCTGTTAGGTCATCTATCTTATGACATTTGTAAAACTAAAAAAAAAAAAAAAAGAGTTTAAACCACATGCATTAGCTGGTCAAGACAACACACCAAGCTCACATTTTGATCATCCCTCCCTCTGTCCAAACAAAATGCCAGCTAAATTATAAGAGGAGAAAAAGAGACAGATTAAAACTGCAAAATAAGAAGCAAACATTCCTACATTTTGAGTATCGAGCAGGAATACAAATAAAATCCACACCTAGGAACATCACAATGAAAACTGCAGAATATAAAGGATAAAGAGACAATAGTTTGCAGAATGTGATGGTTAATTTTATGTGCAATTTTGCTGAGCCATGATGCCCAGATTCTTGGTCAAACATTATTCTGGATATTCATGTGAGGGTGTTTTGGGATAAAATGTATGTTTAAATCAGTAGACTTTGAGTAATGCAGATTGCCCTCCATAATGTGGGCAAGCCTCATCTAATTGGCAGAAGGCCTGAATAGAGCAGAGGTTTGACCTCCCCCCAACAGGAGAGGTTGTGCCACAGACTGCCTCCAGATTTTATGGGCAACATCAGCTCTTTCTAGTCCACCAGCAAGCTGCCTTTGGATTTGAACTGTAACACTTTCCTCAGTCTGCAGCCTATTCTATCAGATTTTGACTCATCAAATTATCAAAACCACATGAGCCAATTCCTTAAAACAAGTATACACACACACACACACACACACACACACTATTGGTTCTGTTTCTCTGGAGAACCCTGAGTAACAGAGGGGGAAACAAGACAGATGTTCCGTACAGGAACTTGACTCACAACAGACCTGTCAAATGGAAATACAGATGACAAAAATGTTTTTAAAAGATGCTGAGGGAAAAGTAACTTTCAACTTAGAATTTTATATCCAGCTAAACGATCCTTCAAGGGTGAGGACAAAATAAAGACATCATCTAGAATACTATTTTCAGATTACTAAGGAAAAATAAAACTACAAAAGGATATATTTCAGCAAGAAGAAAAATTAACAAAAGGGAAAAAAACAACTATGGGCAAAGATATATATACATAATATATGTTAATATATTTAATTAACTGCTAGACTATAAAAAAATTTGATAATTTAAAATTGGGTAAAACTATAAATATTAATTATAAGATAGTGAAGTGAAGTGCTCAGTGAATGGGTAACATGTGAGAGGCCATTGTAGATGATGGGAAGATGCTAGAACTATTGAATAATTATAGAGTGTGATAGAAAATTTTATAGTTAATTATGAGTTAAAATTTTAAGATCAACTACCAACTTAAGGGCTTCCCTGGTGGCTCAGATGGTAAAGACTCCTCCCGCAATGCAAGAGACTCAGGTTCAATCTATGGGTCAGGAAGACTCCCTGAAGAATGAAATGGCTACCCACTTCAGTATTCTTGCCTGGAGAATGCCATGGACAGAGGAGCCTGGCAGGCTACAGTTCATGGGGTCACAAACAGTTGGACATGACGAGCTGCTAAGCACACCAACTTATAATTTCCAAATGAGAAGTGAGGTAGGGGAATACAGAGGAATATGAAAAACTATCAATACAACAGAGAGCAGAGAAAGAGGAAAGAGAAAACAAAAGCATAGTAAAGAAAAATGTGCAAATAAATAAGACAGTAGAAACTATAGAAATAAATTCATATGTATCAGTGATCACAAAAAAATCAAAATGGATTAAACTCATCAATTAAAAGACTGATATTATTAGATTTTTTTTTTTTTTTAAGAATTCATGCCTTCAAACTGTGGTGCTGGAGAAGACTATTAAGAGTCCCTTGGACAGCAAGGAGATCAAACCAGTCAATCCTAAAGGAAATCAATCCTGAATATTCACTGGAAGAACTGATGCTGAAGCTGAAGCTCCAAGAATTTGGCTACCTAATGCAAAAAGCTGACTCGTTGGAAAAGATCCTGATGCTGGGATAGATTGAAGGCAGGCGGAGAAAGGGGCAACAGAGGATGAGACGGTTGGATGGCATCACCAACTCAATGAACATGAATTTGAGCAAACTCTGGGAGAAAGTGAAGAACAGGGAAGCCTGGCATGCAGCAGTCCATGGGGTCACAAAGAGTTGGACACAACTGAGCAGTTGAACAACAAATTATTAGACTGCATTTGCATTTTTAATCCAGCTATAAGACACTTAAAATAGACATAAATGAAATTCACAAGACTGAAAATATACATATATGTAAATGTACATAACATGCAAATGATATCTAAAATAAAACTCACAGAGTAATAATACATTAGATAATACTTAAAGCAAAAGGCATTCACAGGGATGAAGAGACATACTTCATAATAAACTTGTATATATCTGGTAACATAGCCTTAAGATATTGTAATTTATAAAACATATAAGCATGCATAAAACCAAAAGAAAAAATACATGAAGAAAAATCAAAATTACAAGCAGAAACAGACAAATCAACATAGCGGGAGACCTTAACACATCAGAAGACTGACAGATAATAGAGCTCAAAATTTAATAAGAGCATAACAGATCTGAACAACAAAATTAGCAATGCAATCAGTATAAAAATTGAACCATGCATCTGACAAATAGAGAAAAATTTTTGTACATATATATCAAAATTTATTTGTGTCACAATGGGAAACTTAACAAATCATAAAAATTGGTATCATTTAGACCTCTCTTTCTGACTATGCTGTCATTAAGCTATAAGTCAATTAAAAAACAGCCCACATGTTTGGAATTTTAAATGTACATCTTAATAATTCAGAGGTAAAAGTGGAAAACTCAGTGAAAATTATTAAGTATGTGGAACCACAGAAGTATGAAATAACTCATATCAAAACTAGTGAGATACAATGAAGAATGTACTTAAAAGTAAATACACGGATTTATATACATTTATTTTTAAATAAGACTGAGAATTAGTGAGTTTTGTGTTCCACTAAAGAAGCATGAAACAGAATCAAAGAACAAAACTGATTAATAAAAGTCACAAATAATCAATTATCAGGAATAATAAACAGTAAAGAATTTTTTAATCAAAAGAGAATACTATGAACAATAAATGTGAAAATTTACATGAAATAAATAGGTGTCTAAAATTCATATGCTCAAAATTACCAAAACTGACTCAAAATAAATAGCTGAAATAAATCACATTGAATTGCTAATGAAGACTGTCTACCACTCCTAACACCTAAAACCCACAAGGTACAGATGATTTTTTTAGGCAGCTTTTACCAAATTTTCAAGGAATATATAATCATTGTTTTAAATCATTTCAGAGACTAGAAAAATTAAGGAGGCTTCCCAATTTACTTTATAAGGTGAGTATAAACTTGATACAGGTGGACAAAGTCAGTACAAAAGAGAAGAAATGAACCTGTAGAACTGCATCCCAGAGACTCCAAGAAATGCACCTAATATAAGAAACGCAAAAGAAGGCATATCCCACACATAGCACCGCAAAAAACACGCCCAGACCAAATGTCTCCATGGAAGCAAGGTCTCTATTTCTCAGGGCTCCCACAGTCTCTGCCCCTCCACGCACACCTCTATTCCCTGCTCAACTTACTTTCTTAAACGTGGACAGAAGTGGCTTTCCGGCTCCAAATGTGTAGGACTGTCCATCCACCCACCACCATTGCCTCAGTCTCTTCCACATAGTACAAGTGAATTTCACTTGATCCAACTCATCTTTCTTCAGCATGACAACAACAGTCCAAGGTCACTACCCCAGGCCCAACTAGAAAGTCAGCTGCCCTCGAATTAAGCATGTGCTTAATGAAGTCCATGAAGTCCATTTAAATGTGCTGTGGAAGTATGAACTGGGCTTATACACACAGTCCTGTGGCTTTGAGTCCCTCTCATAGGGCTTCGGTCCAGGACTGAAAGCCTACTTTGCAGAAGATATGTTGGGGAGTGGTAATTTGAGAAACTTTTTTCTCTTTAATAATGATTATTGTTATGATTATGTAATATATTTACATTTGGTGTGTATCTACGTAATGTTCATTCATTACACTTCCAATATCTCTAGGCTTCAGGGAAAAATATCTAATTCTTGTCTCCTTCCTCTCAGCCTCCGGGCATATCATTTGGCTTATGTGCCCGCCCAATTTTGTAAACCGTAAGCTTCTTGAAGACAAAGACAAAAATTCATGTTTGATTAATTACAACAAGAATCATACATCAATTATGTCTCAATAAAGTTGGGGATAAATGGCAACAATTAATATTTTATACAGGCAATAGACCATATACTAGTGCTAATCACTTTATACTCATTATCTCATCCAATCCTTACAACTACCCTATAAAATGGGCACCACATTATTATTTGCACGTTAAGAGGCTGAGGACATGAGGCCCAGAGGCTAAACAAAAACCCCAAATTCCATAGTTACCTAGTTACAGCAACTGCACTTGAACCCAACAGGTCTGCTACACAGCCCACCCTTCTGAACGCAACTTTGTGCCCAAATCAGGTCATTTGGAAGTGTTAAGATTAGGAGGTAGGTGGATGGATGGATGGATGGATGGATAGATGGATGGGCAAATGGATAGATGGAGGAATGGACTGATGGATGGGTGGGGGAGTGGTGGATGAATGAAAAGTTTAGGGAAATAAAAAATGACCCTCAAAGGGAATACTTCGGTGGCCAGTGATCTTAGCAGCATTACGGCATGTTCCTGAGTAAGATTAAGTAAGATTTGTTATATTCCTAGTCTAGCTAAAACTTGAACCCCTTAAAAAAAAATACCATCCACTGGTCCTAAAAGCATAAGGGTGATAGAGAGATTGAGAGACTGGGAGGAAGGGATGAAGGACAGAAATAAACAGGTCAGTCCTCTTTTAGGAGCTTGCACAAATCTGCATGTGTCTGGATCAGCATAAATCCACCTTCACAAATGCTTAGTGGGTCAGCAGGGTCATCTTCACATGAAAAAGACATCCCATTCGACTCTAGAGACCACAGAAGCGAGTCAGAAAGGTTTTAGCACTTTTGTTCACCTCTAAACATTTGCCCTTAGCAACGTTAAAAGCAAAAGGCTCTAAGAGAGTAAAATCTCTTTTGAAAAAAAACTTCTCACTTGCTTCTAATTCTCCTGGTCATGCTAGTCAGGTTCAGCCAAGGGAGCAGACATGGGGGGCGGTAAGGCGGGGGCGGGTGGTCACAGAACAGGGCTTTATTACAGGAATCTGAATGTGCACAGTTGTAGGAAGAGCCAAGACATAAAGTTCTGGAAGCAGGGTGCTGGAGGATCAGTAGTCACCAAGCAATCCATCGGAGAGAGCAGGCGTGTCTGGCCACCAAAACTACTTCACGGGGAAGCTGGGGAGAAGCCTCTGTGTAGCTGAGGTCCCATCGGTCTGCAGCCCCCTGCCCCCCATCCGGTGATGAGCCTCGGTCTCCAAGTGGGCCTCAGGGCCAAGAGTCAAAAACAAATGCTGGATGCAGAAGACAGCAAGGAACCCATTAGATCTGTGCTGCCATCCACCCTGCCCCTGACAGCCAGCAAAACCCTGGAGAGCAATGGCTCTCCACATCCCTGTATGTTCCTCTTTGGGCCAACCCTAACCCAGAAACAAGCAGGGAAGGGGATGTTGGGAAATGTAGTTCTCAGCTTAACCGAGGCAACCAAGCACAGTCCACCAGGCTCCTTTAATTAAATATAGAATACTTGACATTATTATTCACATCTTTTGGGGAGACTGTACATTTTAATCATAATTACATGATAAATATTTCACGGTATATATCTTTGTCATATAATTAGGAATAAAAAATGTAATCTCAAAAAGATGCTAAATAATTCAAATGGCTGAGGATGTGATTAAAGCCTTGATTGAAATATGGTCAGAAGGTAACTCAAGGTCTTCAAGCATGATCTCCCAAGAAACGTCACCTCCAGGTATTTTTAAAAGTGCACTGAAGTGGAAACACCCAAAAGAAAAGAAATTTACATGGCTTTGAATATGGAGTGAAAACCTAAAGAATATATCCAGCTCAAGTTATGAGCTGGCAAAAGCTACTGTAGCCAGCTTGTAAGATCCATATCCATTCTTCTCTGGCCTCTTCATCTTGAAAATATCTTCATTTGTTCAAACCCCTTAAGTTAGGGACTTTGCTGTGTTACTTCTAAAGGCCCTCACAGCACCTAATACATGGACAATGGCACTTGGGGAGAATCTCTTGACAAATTTCATTTTAGTTCCGTATTTACTGCATTCTACTTCACAGGACTTCCCTGGTGGCCCAGTGGTTAAGACTCCGCGCTTCCACTGCAGGGGGAATGGGTTCAGTCCCTGGTCAGGGAAACACGATTCTGCATGCCATGTGATGCAGCCAAAAAAATTCAAAAAAAAAAAGAAACTACTCATTAAAAAGATTTATTCTGAAAATAGGAATAACTGGGGCTTTGATAACTACTGTAGCTGAAGTACAGCAAAGTACGCTCTGGGGAACACAGGAAAAGGCGAGACTAATGTGATGTAGGGACTGTAGGACGGTGCCCTGCAGGAGGTGGGAACAGGACTTGTGGAGTAAGACATCAAAAGGATTTTGCACATGAGAGAGAAAGAGAAGAAAAAAGCAGGGAGGAGGTAAGAGTACAGTTGAAGATAAATTGAGGAAATTGTTGGGGATAATTGGGCATGACTTCCCAATGGATCAACTTCAATATTCTTCAAGCTTCTCCTTCAAACGATGGCAAAAGGAGTGCCCATGGCTTCCATCATTAAATCCTCAAACACAGTAAGAAAAACTTTCATCAAGGGTTACATCTGGGTTTAAAGAACTCATACCCTGTGGAAGTGAAGTGAAGTCAAAGTCGTTCAGTTGTGTCTGACTCTCTGCAACCCCAAGGACTAAAGAGTACATGGAGTTCTCCAGGCCAGAATACAGGAGTGGGTAGCCTTTCCCTTCTCCAGGGGATCTTCCCAACCCAGGGATCAAACCCAGCTCTCCCACATTGCAGGCGGATTCTTTACCAGCTGAGTCACAAGGGAAGCCCAAGAATACTGGAGTGGGTAGCCTATCCCTTCTCCAGTCCTTCTCCAGTGGATCTTCCTGACCCAGGAATTGATCCAGGGTCTCCTGCATTGCAGGCAGATTCTTTAGCAACTAAGCCATGAGGGAAGCCCTGTGGAGGAAACTGTAAACTCAGGTGGGTCAAGCAAACCCTTGTAACCATGAACTATACCCCCTCTTCTGGCTGTCATTCACGTAGCATACGTCTATCTGCGGAGCACTTACTCTAGTCCAGACACTGTAGGGAAAATGAAAATCTAGACACAGTCCTGGCCCCGAGTGAACTCATTACCTAGCAAAGAAGCTGGATCTTAGTATGAGATAATATTTAAAGAATGAATAAATGACAGGAAAATAATACATGTCATCCTCAACTATATAGGCCCAGAGAAACAAAATCGTGTAGTGAGTGTCAAGTTAGGCTGGGGATGAATCCTGATCCTCCAGGTACTGGCAGTGTGACCTGAAGGATGTTATTTAACCTCTTGAGGCTCTGGTTTTCTCCTCGGTAAAATATCACTCTCATTTGTCTGTTGTGAGAGGGAACACTATTGAAGGAAATAGTGGAAAACAAACTGATCCAGTGTCCCTCAACAGGGATGATGATAAAGTTATTGAAGGACTCTAAGCAGGAAGTAAAGTAACGCTTAAAATTCTCCAAGCCAGGCTTCAGCAACACATGAACTGTGAACTTCCAGATGCTCAAGCTGGTTTTAGAAAAGACAGAGGAACCAGAGATCAAATTGCCAACATCCAATGGATCACCAAAAAAGCAGGAGAGTTCCAGAAAAATATCTATTTCTGCTTTATTGACTATGCCAAAGCCTTTGACTGTGTGGATCACAATAAACTGTGGAAAATTCTGAAAGAGATGGGAATACCAGACCACCTGACCTGCCTCTTGAGAAACCTGTATGTAGGTTGGGAAGCAACAGTTAGAATTGGACATGGAACAACAGACTGTTTCCAAATAGGAAAAGGAGAACATCAAGGCTGTATATTGTCATCCTACTTATTTAACTTATATGCAGAGTACATCATGAGAAGCTGGAACCAAGATTGCTGGGAGAAATATCAATAACCTCAGATAGGCAGATGACACCACCCTTATGGCAGAAAGTGAAGAAGAACTAAAGAGCCTCTTGAAGAAAGTGAAAGAGGAGAGTGAAAAAGTTGACTTAAAGCTCAACATTCAGAAAACTAAGATCATGGCATCTGGTCCCATCACTTCATGGCAAATAGAGGGGGAAACAGTGGAAACAGTGGCTGACTTTATTTTTCTGGGCTCCAAAATCACTGCAGATGGTGATTGCAGCCATGAAATTAAAAGACGCTTACTCCTTGGAAGGAAAGTTATAACCAACCTAGACAGCATATTGAAAAGCAGAGACATTACTTTGTCAACAAAGGTCCGTCTAGTCAAGGCTATGGTTTTTCCAGTAGTCATGTACAGATGTGAGCGTTGGACTATAAAGAAAGCTGAGTGCAGAAGAATTGATGCTTTTGAACTGTGGTGTTAGAGAAGACTCTTGAGAGTCCCTTGGACTGCAAGGAGATCCAACCAGTCTATCCTAAAGGAGACCAGTCCTGGGTGTACATTGGAAGGACTGATGCTGAAGCTGAAACTCCAGTACTTTAGCCATCTGATGGGAAGAGCTGACTCATTTGAAAAGATCCTGATGTTGGGAAAGATTGAGGGCAGGAGAAGGGGACGACAGAGGATGAGATGGTTGGATGGCACCACTGACTCAGTGAACATGGGTTGGTGATGGACAGGGAGGCCTGGTGTGCTGAGGTTCACGGAGTCACCAAGAGTTGGACACGACTGAGCGATTGAACCGAATTGAAGCAGGAAGAAGTAAAACATATCAGTTTTTATTCCAAAATTCATCTGCTGAAATACTTAAGAAATACGAGTTCATACTTGAAGAAGCTGAGAACCTTTGCCTTTTGAAAGCGAAGAGACATAGGGTCAGGCCATGTTAGAATAGGAATGAACCCAAGAGCGCCTTTCAGGAAGAGCCAGAGCCTCAAGTACCGCATGGTTCCAGGACATCCAGCCAACTAGCCTAGACCTCAGTCTCCTGACATCAAGCCCAAAGGCGGTTATCCCTACTCCACACTTTCCAAAAAAGTTGTATTTTGGGGTAGAAATTTTGCGTCAAGAACAAATAAGCTCACAATATTTTCCTAACATATTCCTCTTCAAAATGACTAGACTCAGAAAGTCTACACACCATCCAAATGATCAGCTTATTAAGGTGCATTTTCCACAATCCAGTGGTGCCCCCAAACACTGTCTTCTGAAACTCCAAAGGTATGTTCTGCTTAAACGTGAGCTGGGCCCATAAGTGAGGACAGGGGCACATCCTACACTACTGCCTGGCACAACGCATGTGTTTTTAATGACTGGAAGTAAAATGTGCTATTCCATTGTGCCCTCAAAAAACCCAATTATTACGGCATAATGCATGCCACCCCAGAGCCAAAGCTTGGTCTGATTTATCCATCGCCACCTTCATCACCAGAACCAAATAGCACAATGGTGCCTTGAGCATCTATTTCCAAAATCCACCAATGGCCTTATTTTCCCAAGTCAACTTTTGCACGAAAGGCTTTCATAATCTGCCTATTGACTGAAGGAAAGGAGAGAGGGAAAGAGGAAAAAGGAAGTGAGAGAGGAACCAAAGGGTGGGGAGAGAATGAAGGACTGTATGGTCTGAATTATAGATCTGCATGAATAGCCATGAGCAGCGGCCAACAGAAGACCTTGAAGAGTATGCCGTCACTACATTCGGTCTGGCACAGGCTCTAATCCCTGAGGGTTATGACGCTGTTCTGAGAGACCCCCAATGTTTTCCAGCAAGCAACTGGCAGTGATGGACAAGTACCTTAGAAGGACAGCCGTGACACCACGCTTTCTATGAGGTCCTCAACATTCAGTTAGGAGGTCAGGCCTATGAAGCTTTTCAGATCTCAGTTCCCTGAATGCCCAAGGAGTTGAAATACACATTGTTCAGCAAGTTCTGACATATGTCAGAGAAGGCTTATTTCAAACTGGTCTCTTCAGTTTCCAGCTCCTAACCTGTATCCGTGTTTCTGGAGAGCCAATAAAAACAAAGATGAATCTCCTTCTCCCAAAAGTGATGACAATTCCAACCACATATATTACAGGCTTAGCCTCTGGCACAGCTGTCGTCTTTCCAACATGTCCACTTCCCTCTCCTGCCAGGTCCTCTTCCTGAGCTGCCAAAAAAGTAGAATCTTTCACAGGAACTTTTGTCCTTTTTATTGCAAATCTACAATTAGCTGCTCAAAGCAACAAAGTATTAAAAATAACTTTCTCTAATCCTTATTCTTCTCATCCACTTCACTAAGAAACTCCAACCAAGGAGAAATTAAAGGAAAAGATGACATCAACCAGGATGCTGGTAACACAAGTCTAAACACTGACCAAGAGGAACTAGGAATAATCCTCTCTTCTGGGCTGTATTCATTTTGGATCAATAATGAATAAGAAACCTTTTCTGAAATTTTGAGTCAGACTTGATAAATAAAATTTTGCCTTGATAACCCAGTTTAAGCTTCAACTTAGTCTTACTGTTTCCCAAGTAATACCAAGAGGCTAGTTTCTCTGTATGTTTCCACAGGTTTGTCCCCAAATTGTTCCACTAATTTTTGTTAAAGATTGGCTGATTTTAATGCATATGAGACATTTATCATAGTACATATATATATAGCAAGTTCTTAGTAAAAAATACTTATAATTGCTCCTCTGTTAAAAAAAGAAATACTAAATGTGCCCAACCTCAGTAATGCAGATGGTTATTCGTCTCCAGGCAGAAATCCTATTCAATGTACAGATCAAATATTACTACAATGTGCTAATCTCCATAGAGGAGTATCCCTTTGAGTTAAATATATTCCCTCTGATCTTATTTGCTTTTTCTCCTGAGTCAACTTGTCACAAATTCTGATAGTGAAGTCCATATAAATGAGATTTCTTTTACTCTCCAATAGCTTCAGATTTGCGTAAAAAGAAAAATCCTCTGGGTAACGGCTGGCAAGCATAAGCACAGGATGTTTTGAAATGGCACAAATGGCAGATCTTACTGAAAAGCAAAGGTAAAGCCCGACATGTAACCTAGCACATTCTGTTAACATAAGTAAGCAAGGAAGAACCAAGCTCTCAACGAACAGCGCCCATTCCAGACCTGTGCTGGGAACTCAGCTCCATGTTCACTTGATGAACAACAGCAACCAAGAGCAACAAACATGTTGAGAGCCTCACGGGTAACATCCTTGCCCTCCGATTCATGACCACCTTCGTGTTAGTCACCTACGAGAAGCTGTGCTCACCAGCAATCTTAATGAACCATCAGTGAGCCCAGCTGGAGGGCCGCTTCTACACCCAAAGCTTGAAGGCAAACGTTGCCGTTGTTCCCAAAAAGGACATTTCTTTCAACGGAGAATGATAACAAGCAACAGCCTGGTTAAGCTATGAAATATCGGGAAAAAAACTGAAGGGTTTCTGTCTGGCAGTTCAGTAAGACTGTTAGGTCTGGCCGGCTAAGGAGATACGGGTAATGTAATACCAAAGACAAATCATCTGGGCTCTTTAAGAATACATGGCTGGTGCTAAGAAAATCTTCAAGAGCCAAGTATTTTGAGAATTATAAAGTGATGTTATAACAAGGTCAGAAGTCTAGGTACATAGGTTTTAAATTACTGCAATAGCCTATAACAGAGCTCTATAAAGGGATGAAAGGTACTTCGTTACCACATTGGAAAAGCAGACCTAGATGCTTCTGAAACCAGTAGGTACAATTTGTATGGCTTCCTCAGGTTTGTGTTAACTGCACAAAGTTAGTTAGGATGGTCAGAGGTGAACGAATATTTCTTGGGAAATTAGTTAATGAAATAAACCACTGGAAAGGAGCCTTCAATACTTCAGTCTGACACCCTGCTCAGTAAAAGGAATGCATTTCTTTTTCCATTTCCTTACTCAAGTCAGGTGATTGGAAAAGTCATACTACCAGTGGTGTATTCAAACAAACCAAAACAAAATAGCACCAACCACTTTTCATTTAAAATAAGTTCTGAAAGCTGGCTGCCAAATCCCGAGTTATAGTAAACAAGCGGGCTAACTTATGCATGTTCCCCCAATTACAGTTCTTTATAAACCACAGTTCAGTCCAGTTTTTACCTCCAGATTTCTATCACAACACAAAAATACTTCCCGATTAAGAAGCCAATGCCCATGACAACTCCACAAGTTCTGTGGGTATCCTTCAAAAATAAAAGCACTGTTGCCACACACCACTGATCGAGGGAAAAGTGCCTTTGTACACAATGGTCCAATTGGTATTTGTGGTCACCAGGCTCAGCAGCTCTCATTTCTTATCGCTAGTCCCACAGCAATGTAGCCAGGTGCCATTTTTAAAGGCAACTGCTGTTAACTAGTCCTAATAGTTTAAATCAGTACTTTACCAAGTGAGAGATGGGCTACCAGAGACGTTGCAAAGGCTGAGGAGGGGAAGTCACAGGAGAGAAGAACCATGAAACGAGACCTACGGTTTATTTTCTGGATGACATCAAAGATGTTTTATTTTTAATGTACCTAATCCATTGGGTTCTATTAACACATTCACATTTTCCTGAGACATGAACAACTTCCGTTAAGATTATGCAGCTTTCACCCTCGAAGACCCAACACATGAGAGAACTGGTATTCCTCTTCTAACAGTAACTGATCTCACACTTCAAGGGGATTACCCAACGGGGACTTCCCTGGCGGTCCAGCAGTTAAGACGCCATGCTTCCACGGCTGGCTCAGGTTTGATCCCTATCAGGAAACTTAGATCCCACATGACACTGTAGTGCGGCCAAAAAAAAATAGAAAGGGAGGCAGTCAGTCTGGCCACTCCACTGTCCGCCGTTCGACCGCTTAGTTGTTTCCCTACAGATGATTCTGCTGTAGCCTTGCCCCTTTCCCTCTCATCTTATTAACACCATCTGATGTCAGAAGTGGGGTGTGTTCATTCCAGGACAGAAACAGAAAACAGTATTACTATTTCTGCAAATTTCTAAAAACATTTACAGGTAGACCTTGCTTTTTATCATGCTTTACTTTATTGCACTTCACAAATTTTTTTTTTAACAAATTGAAGATTTATGCCAATCCTATATCAGTGCCATTTTTCCAACAGTATTTGTATTTTGTAGTTCTCATAGTATTTCATTTGAAATACTATGTAGTTTTTTTTTCATACATATGGTGATCTATGATCAGTGATCTTTGATGACACACTTGTGAAAAACTCAACTCACTGAAGGCTCAAATTACGGTTAGCATTTTTAGCAATATTTAAGGTACGCACATTGTATTTTTAGACATAATGCTATTTCACTTAACAGACTACAGTATAAACGTAACTTGTACACCCACTGGGAAACCAAAATGCTCATGTGAATTCTTTATTGCTCACTTTATTGAAGTGGTCCAGAACTGAACCCACAATACCTCCAATGTTTGCCTGTATGTGGATGCTTCATGAGCATAACGGTATAACATTTAAGAAGTGAAAATGTAAAGTTTGTGAGACAGGAGTTACAAATGAGGCTACAAATATGTGCAATGCTTTATTCTGAAACAAAGAGAAAAACAAATACTATATAGTATCACTTTTATGTGGAATCTAGAAAAATGGTAGAATTTATTTGCAGAGTCACAGACGTAGAGAACAAACTTATGGGGGCTTCCCAGGTGGCGCTAGTGGTCAATAATCTGCCTGCCAATGCAGGAGATGCAAGACCGGTTTGATACCTGAGTCAGGATGATCCCCTGGAAAAGGAAATGGCAAGCCATATGGGTATTCTTGCCTGGAAAATTTCATGGAGAGAGGAGCCCTGTGAGTTGAAGTTCACAGGGCCGCAAAGAGGTGAAAACGACTGAATACAAGCACACACACGCACCCAGACGAGGAGGTGAGATGAACTGGGAGATTGGGACTGACATATATACACTGTACAAAATAGATAACTAATGAGAACCTACTTACAGCACAGAGAACTCTACGCAGCACTCTGCTGACATAAATGGGAAGGAAGTCCAAAAAAGAGGGGCTACAGATATAATACAGATGACTGACTCACTAACAAAATATACATAAAGTATAATTCACTAGCTTGTATATACAGCAAGAAACTAAACACTGTAAAGCAACTATACTCCAGTAAAAATTCTAAAAAATAAAAAAACAAAGTAAATATGACGAAATGTTAACATTTTAAAATCTGGATGAGGACAGCCTAGAGGGAAGGGGTGGGGTGGGAGGTGGGAGGGAGGTTCAAGAGGGAGGGGACATTTGTATACCTATGGCTGATTCATGTTGATGTATGGCAAAAACCAACACAAAATTGTAAACCAACTATCCTCCAATTAAAAATCAAATTTTTTTTTAAATCTGGAAGACGGGTTTATAGGTGTGTTACTCTCTTGAGTTTTTCTGAACATTGGAAATACTTCATGTTGTGAAAGATTAAGTATACTGACAAATTTAAGAACTAGAATTCCACAGATATCTGAGTGTTCATTTATGAAAATGAAAGTTAGCTAGTAACTGAGAGCAATGAATTGAATATTTTTCATCCCAAGAAGGCAATGACTGTGTCAGGCGTGCCCCAATAAACATATATTCATTTATAACCTCACAAGTTATTACCTTCATTTAACAGACAAGGAAACTGCTACTCAGAAATTAACACTGCCAACAGTGCAATGAATTCAGCAGCAAAGTCAAGATTCAAAGTCAGGTTCAAAGGCTTCAAGATGCAGGCTGTCTCGTGGGCTTCCCTCAGAACAAAGCAGTACCCCCCACAACTAAGTACCATCAAGTCCTTACATGGCGGCACACAGAACCAGACCCTGACCCCCCCAGAACTCCCCAGGGAAGGCCAGCCCCACCCCCATTCTTATAAGAGCACCCTGACAGTCATCGGTCCTTTCCTGGTGAACTGCAGGCCTTGGAGGAAGCATTCAATATTTATTACAAAGCAAATGAAGGGCAACAGGGGGCACTGGAGGGTCTCAAGCACAGCATGATAAAAAGAACAAGTTTTATGTGGCATACTGTGGTTTTTCAAATTAGAGGTGTCAAGGCATTAGTTAGAAAATCCATTCAGGGGGCCACACCAGCATTTCCTAAAAAAAGAAGAAAAAAAAGGGAGGCAGGCAGGAAGGGAACTGATGTGTCAGACGTACAGAAGACAAGTGACGTTTTAACACAGCTTCGTCCGCTGTACACACTCTACTGACCTCTGTGTGTCTTGGACCATGGTTCAAATGTGCTTACTTGCGTCGAAACCGAAAGGTTTGAAAGTTCCTGCTCTAGAAGACGGAGGATTTAGAGTAGAGGCAGGAGCCTGCATCACCCTTTAAGGTGGTGGGTGGTAACACAAGAAAGAAAAGAAAGATAAACAAAAGACACACTTGAAAACAGGAGAGAATTTGGGCAGGGGAACTCAACGAAAACGCTACGGTGTTACACATGGGCCAACAGGCCAACCGTGAGGAAGAGCTGGTGAAGAGGTCCGCAGAGAAGGCAGGAGACACATTTAGTGTGAGACACGTTAGGCTGTGAGATGAGAGGACATCCAGATAGACCACAGAAACAGCTCGGCCACACCAAGCTCTCAAAACCAAGGCCCCCTCACTGCTTTAATTTAGTCACCTTTTATGAAACTGTATTAATCCTCTTTCAGTTAAACCATGTTTTAAATTTATGCTCTGTCCTCAACCAAGTGGTTATGACTTTAAAAAGCATATAATCACACTAAAGAACCAATACCATCAGTCACTCTCCGGCTACATTATCCACCATCCCAAGGGCTTCCTTTTGATTTAGCATCTGATGGACAAGCACAGACGGGTCCGTCGTCCAGCTGCAAGTGCGCCCACCAACAGCATCAGCACTGGGGCTGGGGGCTGCAGGAGCCCGTCGGCCCTGGCACTCCAGAGCGTCAGGCCAGAAGGAGCCCGGCAGCTGCCTGCAGGCTGTGCCCGGCCTGTGAGGCCGCACAGCTGACTAGAGGGCCCTGCTGATCCAGCGAGAGGGCACAAGGGAAATGGCAGAAGTCCAACAGATCACTTTATTCAAGACTGAATCCCCAAAGTACATCAGAATAGACATAATTAAACAAGGCAGTGTGGACTGAAAGGTACAATGTCATCCCCACCAGGACCCCTGATGCAGGGAGGTGTGCTTTACAGAAGGCTTTTTATGAAGTAAATTATGTTAATTACCAACATTTAAAAACATCCAACATCTAAGGGTTTTGAATCTCTGATTTATTAGACAGCATGTAAATAACAGGTTTAGGTTATTTTACAGAAAGAGCTCAAGCTGCTCATACACAGCAACTGGGCTTGCTGAGGGAAAAACAATTCTTCAGACTACTACACAAGGACACAAAGACTCCTCACCCTATAGTCAGGAGGAAAGGGCACACCAACAAGAGAACCGAGACATTCACATACTAAATAACGTGTCCACAATGACTAAAACACATCCCTTAAGGGACAATCATGTATTTGTAGGAAGCAAAACAAAGCTTTCCATAGAGAAACCACTTTCACGAGATGGTTAGGTGGACCTGCAATGAAGAAAATACATTTCAAAAGATGGGTTCAGACTTACAGTAAGTTTTCGCTAAAATACTTACAAATAAAAATAAGACCTTTCTCGGCAGCAAAAGAAAATTTTTCAAATACATCACGGATAGAACAAATTTCAGTAAAGATCCAAGTACCATTCAGATACATACATTTGCAAATAATATAAATAAAAAAACAAAAAGTGTGACAACAAAAATACGATTTGGAACTACCTAGAATAGGCCAAGCTAAGTTCATGTTCTGCTTCAGGGCATTACATTGAAATGAATCTCATTCTCACTATAATTTTTTTCTTTTTAACCTTAATCACCAGCGGCTGGGCAACTGAAATGGACATGAGAACTATATAAATGTCAGAGAAATATGTAAACCTCATTAATGTTTCCAAAAATTCATTTAGAGATAGAAACAGGTCCAAATAGATGCCTGTCTAAATGTACTGCAATTACGTTACAATTATTTTTCCAAATACACAGATATGCTCTGTCTTTTCTCAGCTCATTACTGACTCAAACAATTTGCCCTTCTGGGATCAATTGTTTGCTAATAAATAATTGTTTACAGTCACAAAATGATGTTAGGAGGTTTTCTTATTAGTTTTCCTCCTGCACCCTAATAAGATTGAAAACGAGCTGATTCCCCAGAGTCTAACCTTAACCTTGCTTTGTTTCACAGCCCAGGAAATGATGACCCATCTGCTTCAGAAAATAATGGACGGCCGAGAGGAAATATTGTTTAATTGTAGATTAACCTCCTCATGAGGCAGTCTGAAGCAGCTTTAGAATTAGCAACTATAACCAGCAAGAGAAACAAATGGCTCAAGAGCCTTCTTCTCTACCATTTAAGGCCCAGAAAGAATGCAAAGGGGGCTTTATTACCCACGTTTATTTACAAACATTTATTTCCACAGTGGAAACAAAAATCAAGGTCAAAACTGATTCTCAGAAGTGCCGTTGCTGCCCTCCCCTTCTGTTTGCCCAAATACCTTTAAATGCAGAAAAATCATCAAACCATCTCATGCGCTAAAGAAAGTGTTTAAAAAAAAACAACAAACAATAAAAAACCTCTTTTCCAATATTTTCAGGTTCTTATAATATTAAAATTAAAAAATGTTCCCTGGCTTCTTTGTTAATAGTAATATATCCACCATTGGGGAGTACGAATTGTTTTATTATCATCAACATGGCACTTAAGTAAATGAAATCTTGTCAAGTACATGGTGACCTACAAGTTCAAAAGAAAAAAGAACAGCATGAGATCAAAATGGCCGGCCAGGACAAGATATACAAAAGTGAGAGATCAAATGCAAACCCAGCCCTTTATCCAACAGGCTTCACATGCTAAGTCTTTTCTAAAGGTAAACCTGTGAAGGCACACACGGTACTCAACATTTCATCCTCTGCCCTCTCTCAGGGGCTCAAGCGATTCAGCAAGGGCCCTCTACGCCATTCTAATGCAGAAGAGTATAAGAATCCTGAAACCAGTCGGTTATTCCATAAATATTTACTGAGGACTTCCTTCCAGGGCCGGAGTAGACAGGGACAAGGAGCAGGATGAGGACTCTTGGGGGCTGGTAGTTTATGGTCAAACAAGAGCCCAAGTACCAGGTTTCCCTCAAGTCTGGTACAGGTAACTAAGTAAAAGGCTTTGCCCCACGTACCAAGAAAATGTAAATGGTTCCTCTCTGTCAACAGTTGCACCCAAGAGCCAAAGACATCTACAAAAATTTCAAAACTAAGGAAATCTACTATTCCAGGCAAGGCCATATTACTCTGAATTTCCAATAAGACCTGAAGGTCATTTCATTCTGTGTAAATATTACAGAAACATCCTCTGTGGAGAGGAAAGACTTTTGGCAGTTCAAATTCTTAAATATCTTAAATAGAATTTGCTAAAATAAATTATTCTTGAATTCCTCACTTAATTTTGAAGCAATGAGCTAGTAATAACTCCAGAGATTCAAATAATAGTGCCTATTCAAGAAGAATGAGAGTTTGACATTCTTCTCTACAAAACAACTAGGCACAATTTTATCCATCAGACGTCTATCAACCTACGGATATTGAAAGCTTGGGAGAACAAGATAAAATCAACTCTAGCCCTAGAGTCAGCTGTAATATCGAGCAGGCATCAACAATGCTATTCATGAATTTAGAAAAATTAATAAATCCTGGGTTGAATGCAAGAAAAGGCTCAAATACAGGTGAAGCATACTCACTTGGGTTTTGTTTCTGCATCTGTCACTTGGCGAATGAAGATACCATCTTCGGGATGTTCTGTGTCATCCATTTCATACATATACGATGATGCTATTGCAAGCGTGGTCCCGTCATTACTGAAGGCGAGTGAGGCGATGCTGGTGGGGTACCGATGGAACTGGCACAGTCGCTTTTTGTTAAATGGATCCCAAATATTTACAAATCCATCAGAACCACCTGCAAGTGATTTCAAAATAGTTCTTAAAAGTAGATACAAAAATAGCCGTTATCTTGACAATTTTTAATATCAGAGAAGTTACATTTTCCCCAGGGAATATTACACTAGATTTTTTTCCCTTTAAATATCATAAAAAGCCAAGCACAATTTTTAAGAACTTTGCCCACTTCCCAGGTGGTCCAGTGGTTAATACGCCACACTTCCAATGCAGGGAGTGCAGGTTCAATCCTTGGTCAGGGAACTAAGATCCCACATGCCACACAGAATGACCAAAAAATAATATAACAGCAAAACTGTATTAACAAGCAGAGGTGAACATGCCATACTCTACCTGTAGCAAAGGTATTGTGGATGTTGTGAAAGGAAATGGCGTTGACTGGGTAAATCTGCTCAATATTGTTTTCTTTTAGTCTGTGACACTTGAAGGCATACTTCTTCTTCTGTACCTCGGGGCTTGGGTCCAAGTACTCAACTGCCACTCGGCCTTCAATAGAACTTAATACATAACCCTGACAAGTCAGAAGACAAAACTAGTGAATCTAGATTCTAAAACAAGGCATGTACTCTCAAATCCAACCCACACTAAAGAAAGATAATTATTTTTTAAATGAAAAGAGAATATGGCTGTGTTTTAAACAAATGTTTAAGCAGTACTAACATAGTTAAGATCACTCCCAAAGTTTAAAACCTCTTATACCTGTTATACTAAAACACAAACATGAAAGGCCACCATCACTTACTTTCTTTACCAGTACTCTGCACATTGCAGTCAAATATGTCTAGGTGTTTTGTCAAACCTCAACAGGAATTTTTTAATTATTTCAATATAATTTATTTGTTGTCCTGTCCAGAAGAGGACTCAAATTCATTCCATCACTTGGAATATATTTTTCTTGGCTTGATGCCTCCTCACTTCTAACAGCTCTATGAAGAACTGTACCTTCTTCACTGAGGGTGTACCAATAATCCAGACCAACTGGAAAACCAGCCTTCCATCTCTATCATCCTGCTCTTGCATTTAACTACAGCAAGTCAAGTTTATAACCAAACAATACAGATTTTTAGCAAGGTTCAAAAGTGCTCCATAATTTCAAACCTCTCCTCACCTTTTCGTGAAATAGTATTTGAGAGAAGATAAGAGAAGAGGATAATATGAAATCTATATTTTACTTCTTTAATTTTTCAAGAGATGAAAAAGATTTATTTCTAAAAAACTATTAACACTTTTAACGGAAAAAGAATCAGTAAAAAGTTACTTTTAGTTAAAAAGCTTCCAACATAAACCACAGATGAACTGCAACAGAAAATTTTGGATATAGGACATCATAATATTCATAAGTGTAAGCATATTGTAACTACGCACTTAAGGTTTTTCATAACTTCAATTCCAATGGAAATTTACAATATCCTGAGAAGAACTGTGATCACCATTTGAGGTACTAGCCTTTTGAAATAAGGAGCTAAGAGAACAGAATAACGGACCTAATTCTTTAGAGCTCCACAACCACTAAAGGACAGCCGTAAGATTCCAAAGATTTCTGCTGTTTTTAATGACTTTCCTCTTACAAAATTCTCAGAGCAAATGACCCCACCACCAACTTGCCTTTGAACTTTCACGACTGGGAGGCGAGAACGCACTAATAAAAGCATCACCTCATCTAGTAATGATGATGGAAGGTGACACACCCTGTTCATCAAGAGTTAGTCATTATATGAGGTTAAAGCTCCTCTTTAACCTCAGAGGCATTCCTTTAAAAAAAAAAAATGTAGGTTCTGCTCTCAGACGGACTAAAAAGCTCTACTAGTATTAGGGTACAAAAGTGGGAAAAAAAGGAGGAACAGGAAAAAAAAAAAAAAACCAGCAAATTCCACAACCTTAAATTTTCAGAATACGCTGGTTTGTAAAGTTAAAATACCTGCACAACTCTCTTTGATTACTGTATACCTGTCAAGCTTCCTGGAGGAGGAGCACCAAGGAATCAGAAAACCACTGGCAGATTACTTACCCTCTGTGAACATCATAGCCTTCTCTAAAATTGAGTTAACAGCCTACCTTTTAACAAAAGGCTGTCAAAGATACACCTAACAGAAATTCCAATCACCACTCCAAACAAAGAAGAAAGCAATGCATAAAACGCAGTGACCGAATCATTATTATGTAAAATTCTACTACTTTCAAATTCCCGCAGCGGGCGGGGAGGCAAGGTCAGTACCTGCTTGTTGGGGAACGCACGGATGCAGCGCGTCTGGTACTTGAGGCTGGACTCACGGCGCTGCTGCACGTAGCCCATGTTCCGCAAGTCCCACACCAGCACTCTGCGGCCTGCGGTGCCCACGATCAGCCGGTCTCCAGACACTGACAGGGTATACACCTTTCGAGAAAGACCGAAACTTGCTAAAAATCATCTACATGCCTGCAAATGGCATTTTGCTCCAAAATAAAGTCCACGGATCATAAAACCATAAAAAAAAAAGTTAGCTGATAGGTTTACAAACACAGGTACCAAAATTTTAAATACTTCAGTTACACAAACCAAGTCACTGGCACAAAATAATACACCCAAGATATTCTTAATACTTAAACACATATCATAATAATGCACATTCTAATTAACTCTCCGAAAGTATCTCTGAAGACAATTCTCTTTCTTACTAAAACAAACTAAATTATTAAATAATTTTATAGCCCTCTTGTTTCATTTAGTCACAATATAAAAGTGTAAAAGATACTCAAAAAGGAGACAGTAGACAATAAAACCATAAAAACAACTCAAGATACCTCTCAATGAGCTTCTGGCTTTTCATAAAACAATCATTTTCAAAGTTATTTTTCTATGAACACCTTTTGGACAGAGATTTCATGTTGTAACTCTTTGATTTTCCCACCTGTCACACTTAATAAATAGGCCTTTCCAGGACAAGTGAGAGAGTTAACATTAATTACCTGCTTACTTGCTTTTGGTGGCATATGAACTCAAAATTAAAGGACGAGGATAGTCATCTGGCATATGACAAAGCAAATTTTTACCCTTTGACGTCACACTAAACACTCAAGACAGTTATGTTTAAGGAAAATTTTAAAAGCATCTATCCCCTAAAAGCATCTGTTTTTTTCCGCCTCAAAATTCCTTTTCTTCAATAGTAAAAAAACTTTCACAAATTAGCCCCTTATAATAAATCACAAAATTTCCTGCAAATAAACCTTTAAGGTGACTTACTTTCAAATACATTATCTGGAGACCAAACAGAGATAGCAAATTCATGAAAATAGTGACAAAATGGATTTTCCTGATCATGTTAAGTCATTTTTTTTTTTAAATCTAGACTTCAGGTATATAACTGCTCTGATCATTACTTTCAATTAATTAGCAACTAATTTAATCTAACTTAATATTTTAAAACCTGAAGAATCACTGTAAAAATGAAGAGGCCTCATTACATGGTAAGACATCTCTTTAACATTCAGTAATTAAACTTATGGTTAGTTATCACTAACACCTTAACCACATAAGCACTCCCCCCCACCCTGGGGAGGGTGGCAGGCAGAGGTGGGGGGACTGGGTTTAAGAACGTAATAACCTGATAATTTCTACAATCTAGCCTTAAAATTCAACAACTAATTTGACCAAGGAAAAACACAGAATTTAAAAAGACTCAAAACAGTATATTTAATACAAGTGTGTTTCAATAAGAAATACAGTAAGATTTACTGCTGTTTATTCAAAAAACATTTGCAGAAAAACAGATATTAGCATAAGACACATGAAATGCTGAATTCAAAAAAACAAAGAATCCAGAAAAAGATCAATTTATAACAGTACAATCAGAACAGGAATTTTATCTTAAATCTTTACTATCCAGATGACACACAAGCTTCTAACAGTGCTTTCTATCCCCACTGATCATAAATCAAGTAAAAACACTGTCATGCTACTGACTAGGTATATACATTTATCAAAGACCGTATTAAAAAAAGTGACATAATGAACCTTGCTGAACCAATAAGCAGCTTGATTCAGTGTGGCTGTCCATTATATGATATTCTGTCCGCAATTTATCACAGCTTTTAACATGTTACATACAACCATAAATCAAAACTAGAAACAATGCAATTATTTTATTCTGAACAAAGGTCTTGCCAGGAGTAGATTCGACTGTGATGTGACAAAAATAATGGCTATTTGGACGCACTACAGTATAGAACGACAGCTAACAGGAACTGAATAGTATATTTACACCGAGGAAATAGACTCAAGTGAAGGATGCCTTTAAACTGCTAAGACAATCAATCTTTAAAATTAACTACCACCTGATAAAGTCTGATGAGGATACAGCAACAATGCTCAATTACACTTTCATTGTACAGATCAAAAGGTTAGAATAATATACAACATTTCAGTTTTAAGAAGCTTCCTTCACTACCTCCTTCAACTACATCTGTCAGTATTAAAAATAAATAAATTATAAAAGCCAGAGAATAACGGACATCTTTTTCACTAAACTTTAAACGATAACCCATTTCACCCTCTCACAGTCAACTAAAGAGAAAGTTCATGCCATAAGTGAAAATGAGTGATGCTCCATCCCACTTCCTGCTTGGGGAAGTCAAACTCGGTTCTGCTAAAACGACTTCTCTGAAAAGCTGCTTCCCGGCCCTCTTAAAGCGTTACAATACATGGAAGTGGGTTTCCACTAGTGCTATCCAGTACAGATAGGACAACTGTCAGGAAAAAGCTGACCATACTTTGGAAAAAGCTGACCAAAGTATGAAGATTAGTTTTCCTTTATGTAGTTGGGTTTGTAAAACAGATTGATCAACTCTTAACCTCTAAATTCAACATCATCTTCATTAAACATTTATCAACTCAAATCACCCCAAGAACCATAATTCCTGTCATGAACATAAAAGGCCTACCTTTTCAGGCTGAGAGAAGGTCCCAGCGTTACAAGGGGTTCTGGGATCCCACAATTTAACCGTCTGATCCCAGCTTCCAGTAACCATCACATTCACTTCGGGACAGTATTCAACACATCTGATAGGGGCATCATGGGTTCCAACAAGATTTTCTGTAGGAAGAAAAACCCAACAAAAAACACCTACCTTTACTAAAGATTCCTCAGGTGAACGATAAAAGGAAACATTCATTCTACTGTAATGAATCCACTTCCACCCACTCAACCGAAGTACCTACACACAGAAAAACTTCTCCAGAACTATAGTCATCCAATCACCTCTGTCCATCCTACAGTGCATAGCTTGATTCACCAGCACAGTAATACAAAAAGCTACCTTGAGTTTCAGACTTCATTACAATGATGGCGTATCAGTTATTTTCCTCACTTGATTCTAGATTCCTTCAAATCGGGAACCTTGTTTCAACTCTATAGTTCTGACTGTATCTAGCGCATGTTCTGATACATGGTAAGTTTTCAAGATAAGCCTGTTGAATGAACGAACACTTGAGTGGAGAACTCTGGTCCAAGGGATCTGGATAAAACTTATCACCTTAAGCTGATGTTTCAAAGAAACCTATTTAAGTAGTAACAGTATTATCTGAGAGCTGGGGGTGAGGAAGGCAGGGAGGCTCACAATTAATAACCAGTTGGTTTTCATGGTGATTATATTTCTTTCTTTCTTAATACTTATTTGGCTATGGCAAGTCTTAGTTGTGGCATTCAAACTCTTAGTCGTGGCATGTGAGATCTAGTTTCCTGACCAGGGATTGAACACAAGCCCCCTGCATTAGGAGCCTAGAGTCTTACCCACTGGACCACCAGGGAAGCTCATCACATTTCTAATACACAATTTCTTCCCTTTCAATTTCAACTTTTCACATTATCTCATTCATCCATTCAACTAACATCTAGTAACTGTCTACTATGTGCCAGAATCTATACCACATGCTAAGGTAACAACAAATACAAAGAGTATGTGGTTCTGACCCTCAAAGAGGAAAACTACCTGTTTAAAAACACTCCATTTAAACAAGAAAAAGTATCTCATAAAGTTCAGCAAAGCCTTCCTGAGAATAAGCAGCTAATTCACTTAATTATGGTCTACAGCATCAAAAATCTGTTTGTTTTTCGGTGTTTTCTTGAGTTTTCAAACAAGTGGAACCTAAACTAGAAAGCTAAGTTCCTATGCAGAAAAAACTGCTAGCATAGAAGACCAAACCTCCGCAGCTTCGAGTTAGGTGACAAAACGGCTTTCATATAAAAGCCTCCTCTGACTGGATCCTTCTTTTCTTTCTGAATAAAATACAGTGCCCATCCTCCATCCATTCTCACTGTCCAACTCATCCTCATTGAGTTGTATCTCTGTGCCTTGCTATGTTCTTCAAGTACATCTATGTCTAACACATGTATATACAACATAAAAAAACCTTCACTAGAGAGCTCTGTGTATTTGAGTTCCATTCCAATCTTTATTCTACTCCAAAGTCACCATAAAATGTGGGTAATTCATTTCACTTCTTAGAAATTAACTAAAAGAAAATATGTTAGCTTGTCCTCCATTCAATAAATGCAAGTGAAGAATGTTCTAAGTTAAACAATTATACAAGCAGGGTTACTATGGTACCTGGACAGGATTGGTTGTTTTATAATGGTAGATTTTTAAAATGCTGTCTTCCTTCAGTCTGAACTATACTAGTTGTTGAAAAGAGAACTCTGAAACATCAGCACTATCCTAGAAAAATTCTACTGCAAGGTAGAACACTGTAGAATCCAGCCCCCTTCTGAGGGCAGGATAAAGGTCAAATATGAAGTGCCACTTCATGTAAACACTGTGGATGGAGATCACAATGAGTTACACTGTTAAAATACATACATAATATTTTGCGATTTTAACTTAATGGTTATCATTTAAGCAAAAGAGTCCTAAATTCAAGCCACTTTTGCTTTTATCTAAGCAACTCAGGAACTAAGCAATTCAGGAAATACTCTTCTTAAATAAACATTTGTAAGTAAGCACATTTTACCAGTAAAATGTGGTAAAAATGTGGCTATGTTACCTTGATCAGTGTTCAAATCATGCATTTTCAATTGATGGTCTAATCCCCCACTCCAGGCATGTGTTGGATCCTACAAAATAAAAGTTTCAAGTCATTTAAAATTTACAGAGCTTTAAAAAAAAAAAAAAGAGTGTTTACCCTTGGAGGAGGAAATGGCAACCCACTCCAGTATTCTTGTCTGGAAAATTCCAAGGACACAGAAGTCTGGAGAGCTGGCAGTCCACAAGTAGCAAAGAGTCGGACACGACTGAGCACAAACATGTAATAGGTTATGGAATTTGGAAAACACTAAGAAGGAAAATGTTTTCTGTAGCCCAGTCACCTAGAGATAACTACGGCTAACACTTTACCATCTCTCTTCTAATCTTTTTCTTATAAAAATAGATATAATTTAAAAATAAAATTTGAAATCAAACTCTGGATACTTTTTAGTTTCAGGAATACAGTCCATGTCATTAATATTTCTATCAGCCAACTCCTCAGTTTTATGCTTAGAATGAAGTACACATTTGAATAAAAAACAGTACCAAGAAACTGAGCAAACTAAGTAGTCAACCAAACTATTATGCAAGCAAATGAAGGAAGAACTGTTCACCACACTGGCTGAGAGCCAATAAGTATTCCCATTTACTAGCAAACAAATCTTTTAATAAGTAAGATGGCCCAGACTTGCGGTGAGTTTCAAGTACATTCTGTCCAGAAAGTTCACAGCGTTAACTCCATTAGAAGCTTAAGGGAAGACCCAGTTTCTGACGTGGACCAAGTCCCCGGGTCAAAAAGCAAAACAAAGCAGCACCGGAACCTCAAGGTTAAGTGTTGGGGCGGGGGAGGGGGGGAAGAGAGGGGCGCTGTCCAAATAACTCTACCGACAGGAGCCTTCGCCCAACACTGCAAAAGGGAGACTGATCCCGAGGGATACCATACAACTCAAAAGGATGCAGGAGCGGAAACGGAGGACACCTACGTAGAAGGCGCAGTCCAGGACCGCGCCGGTGTGCTGGTACTTGAGCCGCATGGAGTTGGCCGGCACATCGTAGAGGCGCACGGACGTGTCCCAGGAGGAGACCAGCAGGAACTGCGAAGTGTTGGGGCTGAACTTCACCGAGGAGATGCCGTCCTCGGGGGGTTGGTTCAGCTTGAACTCGTTAGAACCGGTCATCTAGGGAACAAGTGCACAGTGAGAGTCCGCGCAAGGGGCGGGGGTCGCGGGGCTCGACTCGCAGAAGGGCCGGGCAGCAGGTGGGGGGGTCCCCCAAGGGGCCGGGGTCGCGGGGCTCGACTCGCAGAAGGGCCGGGCAGCAGGTGGGGGGGGTCCCTGGGGCAACGCGGCCTCTGCGCCTGCGCGGGGCCGCCGCGCCCGGCCGGTCGGGCCTCCCCGCCCCCTCCCCGCCGCCGCTCCGGAGCGTCCCGACCGGCCGGGCCCGCGCCGCCACACCCCTGACTCCAGCCGGCCCGCCGGATCCACACCCTAGCCCGCCGCGGGCTTCCGCACGCCGGCCTCTCCCCGCCCCCGCCCCCGGGGCCTGCCGCCCTGCGTGCTCCTAAAAGAAAAAGAAAAGGCCGTGGAAGTGAGCCCGGTTCCTAGCGGACGGCTCCGCCGGCTCGGGGACCCCGGGGGCATCCCCGGAAAGCCCGTGCCTGCGCCCGGCCGCCTCGCCCCGCTACCTCGGGCTCCCTTCAGAAGCAACTCAGCCCCCGGGCTCGCCGCCGCTCGCCGCCGCCTCGCTTCCCTCGCCGCTCTCGCGCGTCGGGCGAAGTAGGCGGAGACAAAGCTCCAGGCAAAGCCTATCATTGGCTGATTTCAAACGCCAACGTCTCCTTCTAAGGCAGCCGATTGGTCCGTCCCGAGGCCCGGGCTCGGGCAATCCAGTCAACCTGTTCCGGAACACAGGCAAACGGCAGCCTTTCCGATCACGTGACTGCTTTCCGCCGCCAGGCTGAGGCGCCCCGCCGGGGCTGGACGCGTGAAAACTACAACTCCCAAAGAGCATCGCGCCAAGGCGGTGCTCACGCCCGCTCTTGTTCGTGTGGGGCATGCTGGGAAATGTAGTCCTTGTGGCCAACGCTAGTCCCGGCCTCTGAATAGTAGGCGGGAAAGATGCTCGTTCCGTTTGACTCTTGAAGCCTTCCCCATGTCTCGGACATAAGAACCCCATTTTGGTCAGTACTTTTATAAGGCTGAATTAGTCTCCCTTCCACTAGACGTGCATATCCGGTGAAGTTAACCAAAATTAGAGTGGAGAAAAAAATATTTGCTCTAACGAATGTTGTTCCCCACTTTTTTCTAATTTTCCTGGACTTTCCACCTATGAAGCAGGCACTCACATTTCCCATTGTTGAAGTTCTTCTGACCTCAGAGAAACTCATCTTTATTTATACTCTGCTTTATCTCTTCGTTCCATCTTTCTGCAAACATTTATTGAGCACACAGTTCCTGCCAGGCCTACCTAGTGAGAAGACTGAGGAAAAGGGTTAATCAGATCACTTCTTGCTCTGGAGGAACTATTTTTCCAGAGGGTTGGACAGACTGGGAAACAGATAATTACTCTAACGTGTGTTAAAGCTCAAAAACCTCTTATAGACATATGTCCAAGCAGGACCTTAAAATGACAGCCACAGGCTTCTATTTCACCCTCTCACACCCCAACAACATTCTAGACTTACAGGCTCTGTTTGAGCTATTTTATGTTTCTAGAATCCTCCAGAAATAGGAGAATCAAGAAGGTTGCTTCTGTAATGAGAAATACTTTGGTCTCCATGAAAGAAAAGCAATACTTAGTAACTAGAATGCTGTGACTCAGTTACTATTGAATATCAAAAGCATGCTGAAATTTTTCAATTTAATCCGTGCTATACCATCTTTTTCACTGCCTTTTGTGTTGTGGGGAAAAAAATCTTTATTATACAATCTTGTATGAAATGGGAGAAAATTGTTGAGGTTAAAGTGTTTAATTTCCAAGGCAACTTGATAGAGAAAAGGTGTTGTTGATCCTTATGCATTCATATACACTGACTCAGGTGCACTTCTTTTTATGAATCGTGTTACAGAACATACAACCACCACTCTTCTGCCCAGTGTATTGATGATATTCCTGCCAAAAGTACAGATTCTTCCCCTTTCTCAGTTAAGAGAATCTTGTCCGATTCTTTGCAACTCCATGGACTGCAGCCAGCCAGGCTTCCCTGTCCATCACCAACTACCGGGGCTTGCTCAAACTCATGTTCATTGAGTTGGTGATGATGCTGTCCAACCATCTTATCCTCTGACCTCCCCTTCTCCTCCTGCCTTCAGTCTTTCCCAACATCCTCACCAGTCCTCATACTTGGTTTTCTCTCTCCTCTTTGAACAACTTAATGGCTAGGTTAAGAATTTCAAAGTGCAGTGCCTTACCTCCATTCTAATTTTGGCTAAATAATTTTATCTCCAAGTAATTTTATTTGGTTCCCTCTCCCAGTTGTTTATTTAATTCTACTAGTGTTCAAGATTCTGAGCATGAATTATCCACTAATAAAATCTAAGTGTATTTCATTATCCAGTATGTGTATGATTCAGGTCCCTCTGGACAGGCAGTTGCAGCCGGACTCGATTTGAGTTTTAAGAAACGTCAATCTTTTAAATCCAGTTTAGAGCCTGAAAGGAGGCTGATGATTTTGCTGATTATTCAAATGAATTGATAGTCTTGAGATCAGAAATCTGGCCACAATGGAGTCTTGAACAACATCTTAAATCCAAATGCAAAGCTGTGTGTGTGTGTATACTTAGTTACCTATAAGAAAGAGGAATTCCTAGAAACTAATCACACTGTTGGATCACCTTTGACTCCTAATTTCTGGAGTAGAAAAAAAAAAAAAGAAGAACCCACTATATGACAAAGGAAAAGGATCATCCCTAAAACCCTAAGGGCAAAAACCTCTTTGCTGTTAACTGTCTACACAAAACTACTTCCTATAAAAGAAGTAAGCCCAAGAAAGATATAGTGATCTAATATTGTTAAAACCATCATCTCTTTTTAAAAAACAATCTATCGAAGTGCCAACCAAAATGATATGGATGAAATATTTCTTTACAAGTAGTTTCCTTGAAGGCAATTTGGTTAATTCTTCACAGAATATTCAAAGAGCAACTTGAGAGGAAAAGAAAAATTTAAAGCGGGTTATCTGGAAAGAGAGAATTTCATTGAAATATATGTACCAAAAATATCAGAAGAAAGATTCAGTTTTGGTTTTCTCTCTCTGACTGGCAGATAACTAGCATAGTTCCCAGCCCTATTTACTAGGGCTCACGAAATATTTATTGAACTCAGCTGGAATGAAATAAATGCAATTGACCTAACAACTTTAGCACATGGGTTCTTGGGTAGCATCCTTCAGGTGTCATCTTGAAATAGATTGTAAATTCCATGAAATTTAACGTGAGAAGAAAAAAATAGAAACCTCAAATATGAATATAAGACAACAGGTATTTTAGACATGATACTGTGGGTCACATAGACGGATTACAGATATCCCGCATACTTTCCCAAAATGCAGATAATTTCCATGTCTCTTGACTCCAAGAGACCGGTCCATCAAGTTGAGGTTTTCTTTCTAGAGGATGAGATCCGGCCTTCGCGCTGCTGACTCCTGGCACCTTAGCAGCGGCTAAGGAGTAACTCGGGCCGGAGAACTCGGGAGCTCGCCTCACGTGACACTGAACAGTCAGCCTCCTCAAAGCTCAGGCTTTTTTTTTTTTTCCCCCGACGTTTTACGAGGAACAGGTGGCTGCGGTCTAATACTGCAAGCCTGCGATTTGCATGACACTCGCGCACCTCTCTTCTTTCGATGCCGCGCCCTCCCAGCCAGGGTGCGGCGGCAGGTGTTGGGGAGCCGAAGTCTGTGGGCGCGCAGACAGCGCATCAAGGTTCCATTCAGTGCCAGCTGCCACGTGCCTACCCGACACCGGGCCACTTAGCCACGCTCCATGCAAAACCACGAACAACAAAAAGTGTGGGGAGGAGCCTTTGCCTCCCGAGCTTTCTTTGCCCGGTCTCGGGCCTCATCCCTTGTCGGCCGAAGGGCCGCCTCTCTGTGCCCCGTTCCTGCGCCGCGCTGGACGCGCAACTCTGCCACCGGCTTGGGAACTGCGAGCGGCTACGTCTTGCCGCGCCAGGCTGGAGGGCGAACAAACCGGGCTCGACACCTGATCCAGGCAGGGCCGCCCCACCTGCCCTGTGCCCTCGGAGAGGAGGCTCCTGTCACTGACTGGACCACGTCGCGCGGCCCTGTGCTGCCGCCAACCCCAAGCCGCTCGCAGGGCCAGAAGGAAGCTCGTTCCAGGAGGCAACTGCTTTGGCAACTGCAGTCCCGCATCTATCCCTCTAGGCGCCCCGGAGCTGGATTCCGGCCGGTCTGAGTCTCTGCCCGCGCGGAGACTAGAGCACCCGCTAATGGAATGGGGTGCGCCTCCAGCCCACGTGCCATCTCGGCGGCGCCAGACCTTTAACCTCTGACCTCCGCCCCACCTTCCACGTGGGGCGAGCCAGACCTCCTCTGACGCACGACTGCAACCCCTTCCGTGGAAAAGGGACAAAAAACTACGCGTTAGCTCGCCGGCCAATCAATTGCACCAAAATTAGCAACGATGTTTAAAATGTTTTATTTTTTCTTTTTAAAAATATTTACAGATCTGAAATCTATCCCCTCTTTCGCCGCTATCCATCCTCGGGACAAGGGAAATGAAAAGAGGCGTTGAGATCATTGTTCAAAGCCCCCAAGGACTGGCTTGGCTGGCCGTGTGTGCGTATACATATATACAGGTATATATATATTCGTGGAGAGGAATGTATCTGGTTTGGTGGGGGGTTTTTTCTGAATTTTTTTTTTTGTCCTACCGGACAGTGTCAATCTGACCGAAACTCCCTGTCCGACCACCAGCCTAGAATGTTCCCTCCAAAGTAGTTTTCAAAACGTATTGGTCTGTTTGGGGGGCTGCGGGTGGAGAGCAAATGATCTGGCTGGAGGGATGCCGATAAATACCAGAAACAATGAAACCAAAGTAGGGC
The DNA here is from genome assembly GCA_007570785.1 of Antilocapra americana. NCBI lineage: Eukaryota > Metazoa > Chordata > Mammalia > Artiodactyla > Antilocapridae > Antilocapra > Antilocapra americana. The sequence continues at coordinate 12,014,606 of ML660216.1, read as the reverse complement.
AGAAGCCATAAATAAGAGATAATGAATACACATGGTGTATTTCGTAATATTTCTGGAAACGCGCCGCCTGCTCCAGGTTGCGGGGTGGGGGCAGCCCGCGCCAGCCTGGCGGGGAGCGGGCGGGAGGGCGCGCGGCGCGGGCCGGCGGGCCGCTGTCAGTAGTCGAGCTTGTTGTAGAGGTTGTAGAGCGGTAAGGCCGAGAGGTTGCTGCCCGGGTAGTAGAGCGGCGCGGGGAAGGCGAGCGAGCGGGGCACCGGCACGCGCAGCAGCGAGCTGTCCCGGAACAGCAGCGGCATGCCCACCAGAGTCTGCGCCGACGCGTGCGCCATGTTGGCCGCCTCCAGCTCGGCGGAGAGCTGCCGCTTCCACTTGTTGCGGCGGTTCTGGAACCAAGTCTTGACCTGGGTCTCGGTGAGCTGCAGGCTGGAGGCGAGGCAGGCGCGCTCCGAGCTGCTCAGGTAGCGCTTCATGTCGAAGGTGGATTCGAGCTGGTACACCTGGCTGCGCGAGAAGACCGTGCGCGTCTTCTTCTTGGCCGCGCCCGCCTGCCGCTCGGCGCCGCCGCTGTCTCGAGGCCGCTCGGGCCCTGGCGACGGTGAGCCCGCGGGCAAGAGCCTGTCTTTCTCTTCCTTAAAGTCCGGATGCGAAGAAGAAAGGAAAGGCTTGCGCTCCGAGCTCGCCGGCCCCGCGCCTCCGCTGCCCTTGGGGGTACCTGGGGAGTGAGAACAGATAAGAGGACCATGGAGTTGGGGAGCCTCAGGGACCCTCAGCTCCTGCCAGGACCAGGGGGTTGGCTGACGCCTGCAGCCTTAGCCCCATCTTTCTGGATCCCAGCCCCTACTCTTCTCGCCCTCTCGCTGAAACCCAGAAAGCGGCACCCGGGTTTTGAAGAGCAACAGGAGAGGGATCCAACTACTTGGAGCCTGGGGTCCTAGTGCTCCCAGCTTGCTGAAAGGACGTGTGGCAACAAGGGGAGGAAGTCTGGAGGGGGAACGTTAGCATCTTTTTAAAAGATGATTTTCCCTTGTAGTAACTGAGCTGGAAGAATTCCCTGAGCTTTATAGGGTGGCATCGTTTCACAGGCCGTTTGTTCAGCAATCACGCTAAGGACTGACACGGGGCTCCCTTTGGTCAGATGTTGTAAAGGGGAACCATCTCTGAAAGGCACCATTGTCAATCATCTTGGAGTGCTAATCATTCCGAGGAGGAGGAGGGAAGAGAGAGAGGCAGAGGTCAAGAGAGGGGAAGAGAGAGAAGAAAAGGACCCAGAAGGAGATTGCGGTAGAGACGGACGGACGGACCGCTCAGATCCGACTTCCAGACCTCGTGTGCAGAAAGTATCCGACGTGCAAAGGGGATTTTGCGGGCAGAGCCTTGAGAGCGGCCTGCCCTGTGCCAAACCCACAAACACACTCCATTCAACCCAACCTTCCCCCAAACCGCGCCGCGCGGGATCTGTGTTCCCGGTATCTTCCCGAGCGCCCGCGGGGCGGAGGAGTCAGTGCGGAGCACGCCTCTCCCCCTCCCCACCCTCGGCCCCGGACCCCGCGCGGCCGCGGCTCTGGCCGGGGGCGGGGGGGGGGCGACGCGAGAGCCCCGGCAGTTTCCCTCCCCTAGAGCTTGCTCCAGGCCGACCCGGCGGCGTGCGATCCTTACCCAGGCAAGGAAAGGGGATGGGGGGGTGGTGCTTGGAGCCGGGCTCCTTGGGGCCGTGCGGGTCTGGGCAGAAGCAGGCGGGTGCCTTCCAGCCGTCGTCCGGCTCCTCCTCCTCCGAGGACACGGACAGGCTGCGCTTCCTGGCCGGCCAGCTGGCCGGCTCCCTTGGCGCCTCCGAGGGGCCCCCGCCCAGGATAGACTGAATGGTGAAGCTGGAGACGCCGCCGGCCGCCGGACACCCCTTGCCCGCATCTTCCTTGCTGCCCATCCTGGGTTCATAAGAAATCGGAGGAAACCAAGAACTCCCTTTAGAGATGATCTGGGTAGAAGGTGGTGCAGGCAGGCAGGCGGGGGGGGGGGGGGGGCGGGGAGGGGAGCTAAGGGGAGGGGGAGGCGAAGCTGGCGAGGCGTCCCCTCCGCGAGGGGGAAACGCGGGCAACCGACAGCTGAGCTGGGGTCCCTGCCCGCCCTGCTTCAGGTGCGCCCGCCCAGCCCCGGCGCGAATGCTCCTTCTTTGCCCGCCAGCTCGCCGGGTCCCCGGCGGCGCGGAGGTGGTGCGGCCTCATTTGCATAGAGGTTACTTGGACGCGGCCAATCGCAGCGCCGCCGAGCGGCCCCGGAAAATTTCAAAAAGCACAGGCCCGGCTCTCACAGCCCCTGTCCTTCCCCGAGCTCGCGAAGAGCCCAGCGGGCATCTGCTGTGTCCAACCAGCCTGGACCGAAAGCAGGATGAATGACAGCTAGGTTCCTAGCCTCTGTGGCATCTCTGATGGCTCAGACCCCGGCCCTCTCGAGAGACAGGGGCAGCTCGGGGCTCAGAACTGGAGTGGCCCCACGCCTCCTTTAGGCGACAGGTCCTCACACACTCAAAGGCTCACAGGCTGCGCCATAACCCTCCTCAACCTTTCATCCCTTCTCTCCTGGGCAGGCAGTTAGGGCTGGCAGGCCTCTGCGCCCCTACGGAGGAGGTTGGGGGTCGTGGGATT